>LR991027.1:18659345-19859345 GCA_905163495.3 Cosmia trapezina
TTACGCTTTGAAGGACACGAACGAAACACAGTAGAAGTTTTATTGTTATTACTGCTATGGCCGTATACTCGTATAGTGTCCTTCAAGCCCTACACCTCCGCTGCGAAACCATAGCACCGAAACCGCAGTAGTTCAATTCAACTGACTCGCACGATCTTCGATGATGATGGAACATCAACGGAATATCGGCGAAACATCATGCGTTTCGCTGTGTCGCGGTTTCGCGGCGGGGATGTATTGTGCTAAGGCCCTCAAAGCATTATTACGTGCTTATTTAATCGAAAACGTGGCTGCTTCAGTAGTTACAATTTTGTTCTAAACAAAGTGTAAAAAAGTGTGTAGTGTGTGAAAGTAAGTGGTTCTGTTTTTAACCGACTTCAAAAACGGAGGAGGTTCTCAACTCGACAGTTTTTTTTTTGCATGTTTAATACGCGATAGTTCCGCCAATTATGAATTGATTTTGATGATTCTTTTTTTGTTTGGTAGGTACTTTAGAGGTAGATTGCAAATAATCATTTTAGATGTTTGCACTAAAAACATAGGTACCTACTCATCACACTAATAATTTATAGGCGAAAGTATGTGAGTGTGTGTTTGTATGTTTATTACTTCTTCACGCTCAAACGGCTCGACCAATTTTGATAAAATTTGGTATGGAGGTATCTGAAATCCTGGCACACACACCAACTACTTTTTATCCCGATAACCCTACGGGTTCCAGGTTAAGCGGGTAAAACCACGAGGCACTGCTAGTAATATATTATTTACATGTCGCACCATGCAAAATACAGACATTCAGCTGCATCTGGTTAGACTGGAAGCTGACCCCAACATAGTTGGGAAAAGGCTATGACGATGATGATGACTTTTAGACTTCTTCACGATGTTTTCCTGTACTACAATTCATTGGTGTCCAGTGTCTAGCATTAAATGTAAAACCTTGGTACGTACACTTTATTTATTATTTAAATTAGTAGTAAACAAACGTGGTGCTACAGGTATCGCACCGCTGATCTAATAAATAGCCGCCATTGTATGCAGATGCGCGCGCGCAGTAATTTACTCGTCGCATTTACTTGCACAGCAAATGTTAATACAACAACGTCAATTTATTTTGTTGATGGTTGTTTGAATATTTTGATCGGTACGAATTTTTTTATTATAATATTAATTTTACAGCTCAATATTTGAAGAAACGTCGGCGTCGTGTGTCGTTTAGAAAACTTACATAGTAATAATTTAAAAGTTTTTATTTCAAATAACATTATATACCTTATATAAATTTAATTAAGTGAACATAACCTAAAAAAAACAAAATTAATCCTAACGTAACTAAAACTATTCACAAAATAAAACATGTAAGTAAAAGTTTTTAAAAACTAAAAAACCTCCGACACTTTGCCCTCATTTATTTTTGCTTATCCATCGTCAGACCCTGATTGCCATCTATATATACCTAACCTATTCATTGAGACCTTTCCAATGAGCCAAAACACGATACCTCAGCTGTAAGTTGGTGAGGATGTTGAGTATCCTGCAAATCCCAGGTAATGCTGCAGCATCAGTTCAAGGCTACTATGTTATTCTAATATCATTGAAGTTACAGAATACCAAATTTCGACTCGATCAGACCTGTGGAAGATGCTTACATCCATTCGTCAACAAGAAAAGAGCTGATAATCTTCAAACGGTTGTGTTAACGCAGCGCCATCCTTGGCCACCGGTCGTCACTACCACGGGTAGTCAAGAGGATGGTTCAGGTCAACGTGGTTAGGTGGCGCTACTTTCTTTGAAAACTAATTAGCAATGCATATTTTGTTTGTGTTCTGTGGTAGATATTATCTATGTACTTAACCTAAAATTTTGCTTCATTATTATACTTTTTGAATCGAAAGCTACGGTTTCTTTTTTTTTCATTCGCCTCTAAGATTAGAAGCTTCTCCGCCCTGCTGACGCAATACATGACCATAACATTTGGTCCAACGAGCCACATATAAAGCGATCACCAGCGACCAGCCTGGAGAGCCTGGAGAAATACGACCACTAGCGGCGTGCAAACAAGAAGACGACCACTAGCGGCCGGCCAGGAGGAGTAGCTTCGCCCAGGGGCGTAAGACCTTTCCAAATCCTTACCCCACATACCCTTTTGTCCTATTTGTACTAAATCGCCTTATAATATCTTTATAGGAACAACGGGTGTGGTGCGCATTATTCACCACAGTGGTTGCAGGATAACCGTGAGTACTCTTTCTTCCCATAAATCGTCAATATGAGTGAGGCGTTTAAGGAATTAGTGAGAAAACGGGGTCCTATTAAGGGTAGCTTGACGCTGTTAGTGAAAATTGTAGATTCCTTTTCAGATTCCGACGAGTTAACTGCCAAACAAGTAAACGAATTAAAGCTGCGTCAGCAGTCGGCAGCTACCTTATTACAAACGTTTAGCACTATTCAATATGCTATTGAGGAATTAGTAGATGAAAGGGAATATCCTAAACAGTTGTTAGAACGTGAAATGTTTGAAAATTCTTATTACAGTGCTATGTCTACCATTGAGTGTTTGTTAGAAAATCAAAAGGTTAGTTGTACTAGTAGTGATAATTCTCATAGCTGCAAAAGCAAGATAATGGTTAAATTGCCCACTATATCGTTGCCCTCATTCGATGGATCTTACGAAAATTGGCTAGAATTTAGAGATACATACTTGTCAATGATTCACAATTCTGAAGAGCTAGATGATATACAGAGATTTCATTATCTAAGATCTGCTCTTACGGGTAATGCTCTTCAGGTAATTAAATCTCTAGAATTTTCTGCCAGTAATTACAAAATAGCTTGGGATCTGATCGAGGGTAGGTATGATAATAAAAATTTGTTAGTACATAATCATGTTAGATCTATTTTTTCTGTACAACCCCTTACAAAAGAATCAGCTGCTTATATTCGTAAAATGGTTGATTCAATTTTTAAAAATTTACGCGCTTTAAAAGTGTTAGGGGAACCCATTGAATATTGGGATACTTTGCTAATTTATATCATTGTGTCTAAGTTTGATGCGGTCATAGATAAGGACTGGCAGCAGTACAAAATTAATTTTATTAAAAACTAGCTGACCCGACAGACGTTGTCCTGTCTTAGCTATGAATATTCTAATGTAAACGCGCGAAGTTCCTGAAGGCGCAAGCTGAGTACATTTTGAATTGTTTAGGAAAACTTAATTTATATTTTAAGAATGAACCTAAGATTTTTTGCTGAAAAGTAAAATACCGGAATAAATGTATACTTAGTAAAAAGTCAAGAACATGAAAATGATTAATTGGAGCCAATTAATTTGAAAAAAAAAATTGTTTTGAGTATGAATGTCAATGGCTATATGAGTAGGGGAAGATCAAGAAACGATGGATGGACTGTGTGAAAGATGATATGGTTATAAAGGGGGTGACTACCGAGATGACGACTAATAGAGAAGTATGGAAGAAAGGGACATGTTGCGCAGACCCAAAATAAATTGGGATAGTAGGTTGTTACCGTAGGCCTATAAAAAATCTGAGGTTGTTACTTGTATCAAATCTCCACATATTTAGTACAGTAGTGTTAGTAAATTGACGTTATAACAATAAACTGTGTAGAAGTTTCTTTCATACAAACTTTGTCCTGACAATTACAAATACAACAAAAAAGAATTAGCCAAATACGTGCATCCGTTCTGAAGTGATGCGCGTACCTACATACATTCGGCAATTGATTTTTATTTTAGAATACTACATAAGTAGCTGACCCGCCAGACGACCTGTCAAAAATTCAATAAATCGAACGGCAGCAAAACAAATGAACAACTGATTATAAAATGAATTTGAATTTGGAATTCTAAAAAGAATGAAAGTTTCCCGACAGACATTGCCCTGCCCTTTCATGTATGAGAAAATGAATTTTCTTCATATTTTTTTGTGAATTTTCCTATGTTTTTAATAGTTATTCTGCTATTCGGGACGAAGACAAATACAACAAATCAAAAACCATGAAAATTGGTCCAGTAGTTCTCGAGTTATAAGTGTTCGAACAAACCCGACTTTGTTTTATATATATAGATACTAACGAATCCATAAAATTTGACACATTGATTACCTTTTTAAAGGAAAAGGCTGAAGTCTTAGACTTGGTGAAAGCAAATCATTCCAATAATTCAATTGGCAAGGTATCTCAAGATAACAATAAAAAACAGACATCAAAGGTTCAAACTTTTGTGTCTACACAAAGTAATCAGTCTTCGAATAATAATAAGAAAAATAGATCTAAGCGTGTGTGTGCTAAGTGTGAGGGTAATCATCCTGTTTATGCTTGTAGTCAATTCTTAAGTTTATCCCCGCAAGATAAACTAAACCTAGTTGAGTGTAAAAATCTGTGCTCAAACTGTTTACGTGAGGGTCATTCCAGTAAAGACTGTTTTTTCGGACCTTGTAGGCAGTGTAATGTAAAACACAACTCGTTGTTGCATGAGGTTCTCAACAATGGAGACACAGTGTCTGCCGTATCTCATGCTGCCTCTGGTCCTCAGTCGCAACCCGCAGTTCATAGTTCTTCAGCTAGTTTGCACTCTAGTATAATACATACCACTTTAGAACCGGTTTTGCTATCGACGGCTATGGTAGAAGTCGCTGCAGATAATAGTACTCAGTATATCAGAGCTCGTGCTTTGTTGGACAGCGGTAGCCAGCACTGCCTCATATCAAATTCATTTTGTAAAAAAATTTGCGCTAAAACATTACAGTCCACTTATAAAATCAGTGGTATAGGTCAAACAGTTACAAAAACGAATGAAACTTGTTACATTAACTTACGTTCTTTAAAGAATAATCACACAATACGCATGCATTGTTTGGCCATACCGCAAATAACTTCCACATTACCAGCTTCTAGATTAGTTGCTGATTTAAATCTACCCGAAAATATCGATCTCGCTGATCCATTGTTCTGCACACCTTCTCAAATAGATATTTTAATTGGTGCAAACTATTTTTGGGATCTGTTACTTGAAGGTAGAATTCGGTTACCTAGTGGTCCGTATTTGAATAATACGAAGCTAGGATGGATAGTTTCAGGTCCGGTACACACTGAGAGCTTGCGCATAAATCAGGTGCAGTGTAATTTCGGACAAATCTCAGAGTTAGATGTAAACGATCAGTTAAAACAGTTTTGGGAAATTGAAGAAATTTCGCCATGTATAAAATCGCTTTCTTCTGAAGATCGTTTATGTGAACAATTATTTAATGATACTACTAAGCGAGATAACAACGGACGTTTCTCGGTTAGAATACCGCTTAAGGAGTCACCAAATACTCTTGGTGATAGCTACCATGTAGCTAAGAATAGATTTATGTCCTTGGAAAATAAATTAGAACGTCTACCGCATTATAAGGCCATGTACGTTGATTTTCTGCGAGAGTACGAGAGACTTGGACATATGACTCGTGTTGAGGATTACCCTACGCCGTGTTACTTTCTGCCTCATCATGGAGTCTTCCGTGAGCACAGCACTACGACTAAATTAAGAGTAGTTTTCAACGCTAGCCAAAAAACGTCGTCCGGTAAATCTCTCAACGATATCCAATGGATAGGTCCTCCTCTTCAAAATGATTTGTTTGTTATTCTTTTGAGATTCAGGCAATATCAGTATGTTGCATGTGCTGATATAGAGAAAATGTTTCGGCAGATTTTCATACATGAGGATCAACGTAAGTTACAGTTGATCTTGTGGCGTGAAAGTAAGTCCGACCCTCTCAGTGTGTATCGCCTTAACACCGTTACTTACGGAACGGCCTCCGCGCCCTACCTAAGTATACGTTGTGTCCGTCAGCTGGCACTAGATTGTAATGATCCTGAAATATCAAGAATAATATTAGAAAATATGTACGTCGACGATTTGTTAATGGGGGACGACAATAAATCGCATTTATCTCACCTTTGTAAACAGGTTTCTGATGTATTCAACTCTGGTTGTTTTCCGCTGCGTAAGTGGGTTTTCAATTCACCTGAAGTGGCATCAGATTCCATACAGAGTGAACATTCTAAGGAATTAATGTTAGACGAGAACCAATCTAATAAAACGTTAGGATTGGGCTGGCTAAATTATAGTGATCACCTTCATTTTACTACAAAAATTAAATCTGACACATCTAAAATAACTAAACGTTTCATCTTATCAGTTGTGTCACAAATATACGACCCGCTAGGTTTGTTAAGCCCTATTGTAATAGTAGCAAAGGCGCTATTGCAAAAACTCTGGCTATGCAAAGTAGGTTGGGATGACTCATTACCACAAGATGTTTTGTTATGCTGGCATAAATTCGTTCATTCACTAATCGATTTACATAAACTTCGGATTCCTCGTCACGTGATAGGAAATTCCTCAGATCGTGTTGAACTACACGTATTTACTGATGCTAGTCAAACGGCCTACGGTGCATGCGCATTCATACGTTCCGTGAATAGTAATGATGACGTAACAGTCAGGCTGTTATGTTCTAAGACTCGCGTCGCTCCAATCAAACCGCTTACCATTCCACGTTTGGAATTGTGCGGTGCGCTAATAGGTGCTAGATTACAATCTAAAATAATAAAATCTATGCACATTAACTTTGATAGGATCATAATGTGGACTGATTCCACAATAGTCTTAGGTTGGCTAAAGATGTCACCGCATTCCTTAAAAGTTTTCGTCCAAAACCGAATAACAGAAATAAATGACCTGATGACAGATAAGGGAAGTTGGTGTCATGTTGATGGCAAGTCCAATCCTGCGGATCTGTTATCACGTGGTACTTCTTTGGCTGAACTCAGTAGTTCAAATCTGTGGTGGCGCGGACCAGATTTTTTATTGAATGCGGTTGCCAACTGGGATCAACAATGTGATGCTCCACTTTGTGATAACTTGCCAGAACTTAAATCGAATACAGTTTGTATGTTTAATAATAATCCGAATAGTAATATAATTAGTTTCAATCGATATTCTTCATTTATAAAAATACAACGCGTTTATGCATATGTGTTACGATTTGTAAACAATGTACGTACAAAAAATAAACCGGAGCGTAGCATGGGTACGTTATCAGTCGCGGAATTAAATAGGTCACTAATGTTTTTAACTAGAATTGCGCAACTAGAAGCCTTTCCAATTGAATATAATGCCTTAATTAATAAACATAGAATTAAATCGTCCAGTAAACTATGTTCATTAAATATTTTTTTGGATGAAAATAGTATAATGAGAGTGGGGGGTAGGCTATGCAATTCAGACTTACCCTTCGATCAAAAACATCCCATTCTGTTGTGTAGTAAACATCAGTTCACTACACTTTTATTTAGGCATAATCATAATGTTATGCTACACGCCGGTCCACAGCTTTTGTTATCACATTTAAGACAAATGTGGTGGATAATAGGTGGTAGAAATCTGGCTAAGAAGGTTGTGCATCAGTGTGTCAGGTGCTGTCGAATGAAGGCAAAGTCCATACAGCCTATAATGGGTAATCTACCCAGTGAACGTTTCCAATCGGGTTTTCCATTTATTAAATGTGGCGTTGATTACGCGGGGCCTATGTATGTTTTAAATAAAAGGGGCAGAGGTTCAAGGTTAGAGAAATGCTACTTGTGTTTATTCGTTTGTTTATCAACTCGAGCATTACACTTGGAACTTGTGACGTCACTGTCATCAGAAAGTTATATCTTGGCTTTAAAAAGATTTATTTCCCGTAGAGGGAAACCTTCCTTAATTTACTCAGATCATGGTAGAAATTTTGTAGGTGCAGCTAGGGAATTTTCAGATTTTTTACGAAACAGCTGTCAGGGTATTATTGATTACGCTTCAAATAATCAAATAGAATTTAAATTTATACCTCCGTATGCACCTCACTTTGGCGGCTTGTGGGAAGCTGGAGTCAAATCCTCCAAGCACCATATAACGCGCGTGATAGGGAAGGCTCATTTAACTTATGAAGAGTTCAACACGGTTTTAGTACAAATAGAGGCCGTCCTGAACTCCCGTCCCATGCACCCAATGTCCGTAGATCCTGATGACCTTGCGCCCCTGACGCCAGGTCACTTCCTCATCGGCCGGCCTCTGACGGCTCCTGCAGGCGCAGACATCACGGCGAGGCCTTCACACGCTTTATCCCGCTACCTACGTGTCGAGCAGCTCAGGCAGCACTTTTGGAAGCGCTGGGCCACGGACTACGTCTCCGAGCTTCAGAGACGTATCAAATGGAAGGAGAATCAAGGTGCACTCACTCCCGGTACCTTGGTGCTTATTAAAGAGGACAACTTACCGCCCCTCAAATGGCGGCTAGGACGAATCCTGAAGACGAACCCGGGACGAGACAAGGTTTCCCGAGTTGCTTGTATCAAGACAACAACTGGCGTCGTCGAGAGGGTGTTTTCGAAGATCTGCCCTCTCCCAGTCTCGTCATCGTCGCTAGAAGATGAAGACAAGGCATCCAAGGTTGAGAGCTATGGCTCTCAAAGGGGGCCAGTATGTTAACGCAGCGCCATCCTTGGCCACCGGTCGTCACTACCACGGGTAGTCAAGAGGATGGTTCAGGTCAACGTGGTTAGGTGGCGCTACTTTCTTTGAAAACTAATTAGCAATGCATATTTTGTTTGTGTTCTGTGGTAGATATTATCTATGTACTTAACCTAAAATTTTGCTTCATTATTATACTTTTTGAATCGAAAGCTACGGTTTCTTTTTTTTTCATTCGCCTCTAAGATTAGAAGCTTCTCCGCCCTGCTGACGCAATACATGACCATAACAGGTTGAATAGATTTTCTTGAATCATGACTAAGAACACTCTCGACCAAGTCATCTTTCAAAGGAAAAAAAATCTAAATCGGTTCAATCGTTTGGGAGCTACGATGCCACAGACAGATACACTGATACTCACGATAAACTTAAAACACCCCTCTGTTTCCGTCGGGGGTTAAAAATAAATCCTTTTCATTAGAAATAGAAGTTATTTATTTGCTTAAAATTTAGACCAGAATACAAATAAGATGTAATTATTGTTTCCGTCGGGGGTTAAAAATAAATCCTTTTCATTAGAAATAGAAGTTATTTATTTGCTTAAAATTTAGACCAGAATACAAATAAGATGTAATTATTGTTTCCGTCGGGGGTTAAAAATAAATCCTTTTCATTAGAAATAGTAATTATTTATTTGCTTAAAATTTAGACCAGAATACAAATAAGATGTAATTATTGTTTCCGTCGGGGGTTAAAAATAAATCCTTTTCATTAGAAATAGTAATTATTTATTTGCTTAAAATTTAGACCAGAATACAAATAAGATGTAATTATTGTTTCCGTCGGGGGTTAAAAATAAATCCTTTTCATTAGAAATAGTAATTATTTATTTGCTTAAAATTTAGACCAGAATAAAAATAAGATGTAATTATTATTGTTTGTTATAATTATTGTTTTATAAAAAATAGTCCCGATACATTTTACCTTACTTAGGGCATGCAGAATTTTCAAATAATAAAATTTATGTAAGTAATAATTATATTGCATTTCGAACATTGTTCTCATACAAAAATTGAGAAAGCCCCAATAATTTAAATAGCACGTGCTTAGTTAAGCTTCCTATCGAGTTCAAAGTTTATTATTTAAGACAAGTAAGGATTTCATTTTAAAATATCTAAGTATGAACTTCTGCTTCTAAATTTTTTCATGAATTGGGGCTTTGCTTTCAGAACTACCTCGTACCGTATAAGCCAATTACTGCGCTATTCATTTCATTTCAGAATTTAAGGAGCTATTTTATACCAACCATAGTCAAAATTCCATAAAATAATTACTATAGACCTTAAAATTACTACCTATAATAATAATTACACACTCCTTAAAAACGAGGGTCAGATACAAACGAACCATTTAGGCTCGTAATGTAAGTCCTTCTGTCCAAAGACCATACCGTCACCATCGGGTGACCATCGCGTATGGTGCAATGTCATGCTAATTAAGAAGTCTGTTATTTATACAACTGTAATTAAGAGCTTTTAGGGGAAGTTAAGGGGTGGCAGAAGCTTAAAGAGAAAGCGCTAAGGTATCCCGCGAAATAAACCTAAAAATAGAACCTAACACTGACATGCAAATTGCAAAAACTTCAAATTATAAGTAGAATTAAAAAAAAATTAAGTCTATTTTTTATATTTTTTTATTTTTTATTCTTTGTTTAATTAGGGACTTTTATAATCGCAATGCGTATGACAGTCCCATCGCACCCTAAATACACACTGCTACAGCCTACATTTGGGTTTTGGGTTTAAATTTATTTTTCTAAATTTAGTCACCTACGATACGATATTATAGGTAGTTATTATAGTTTTGTTTTTGTATGTGTGTATTACTAGCATAGTTCTTAAGTTTTATTAAACTAACACTCTATGGACAACCTAGTCTGAAATAAATTAAAAATAAAAAGCGCCTGTCTGGGTTCGAACCTACGACCTACAACTCATAAGTTGTGGCTGTTAGTTACCACTAGGCCACCCGATGAAAACTGACGTTTCAGTTTATTAGTATTTATAGTTTCAATGCAGTTATACCGTATTTTCTGCCAATTACTTCTGTCACTTGAAATCGCATGTTTCCTCTACTTTCTAAGTATATTTATTAAAGCATTCTTCAAATATAACGAAACCGTCGGTGCAAGCCTTTCTGCATGTTATACCGACTTTCCTACTTATCTTGTCCTTTCTATTTCGTATTAAACTATAGTTATTTGTTTAAGCGTTCTCATCTCTGCGATATTTCGTGTGATGCCGGGGCCACACTATACGGACATCGCCGTTGATTATCACGTTGAAGGGCGATAACCGTAGGTGTAGCCACCACTACGCGATAATTTGACAACGGCATTCACATTGCCGATGGACGAGGGGTGTGAATTCAATGAACATTGACGGTGACCGTTCAATTGTGGCCACACAATTCATCGCGTTGAACAACGGAACAATTACCGCGATGTTTAAAGCGTTTATGGGCATTGACGTTGACGTATAGTGTGGCCCCGGCATGAGAGCAACGACCAGATATAACAACAACGACCAACAACTGCATATTGCAACTGCATACAGATTTCGAAGTACCTTGTGCTATTCTTTTTACATATTGAGATTTAATTGCCTGTATATAGGCAATAGGTTGGTTGTGTGTATAACGTCTCACATCTATATTTTCAATATGAACGATGTAACCAATAAATATATATAAAAATATAAAAAAAAAAATAAAAAAAAAACAATATAATAATAATAATATAATATATATAAATATATATATTTGATTTAAAACAGTGTCCGTGGAGTTTCTTGCCCGTTCTTCTCCAGGATCTACGCTTTGGAATGGGCAACAAGCTTCATTTTTCTGACTGACCAACCCAAGACCAACCCTTTGACAATTCAAAAGTGCCTGTAATTGGTTTATTTGAAATAAATGCTTTGAGTTTGAGTTTGAAAGGCATGAGGAACAGGGTGTAAATTTCAGTCATCCTCCATAGAAAAGGGAGGATCCTCCGACCAGGCAGGTGTCATGTCTGGTGGGCAACTGCCCAACTATTGATGTCGGGACGTTGTATATATGCTAGTCGCGCGGTAAACTCTCATTGCGCGATGCAGGATTTTGCGTGACGTCAGTGTGATTCGTAGTTCGTATGTGGCGATGTAGACGCCGCCGCCGCCGCCGCCGCCGCCACCCATGTATACCACAAATTGAAGCAAATATAAAAGTAGCACCGTCGCACAATATTTAGACGATGAAAGTTATTTGTTGCTTCACTTTTACTATATCCAGTCTGAATACCAGTATTTTACATGAAGCGACTGCCTATCTGACCTCCACAACCCAGTTACAGGGTAACACGATACCCCTTGACGACTGCTTGTCACTTGGGCATCTGACTACCCGTAACGACTGTCAAAGATCTACGATTGACAGCCGGGACCAACGTTCTCATACACGAAGAGGTCTCGATATAATAATATGACGACGGTCACCCATCCTTTGATCCAACCGTGCGGCTGTTATTATTTAGCCACGAGCTCCTTTTATTAATATTTATATTCTATCTATTAATACGAGTAGATATTAATATTCTGTGTCATTGATGTTTTAAAATAAAATGGTCATCGTTTCTCTTATTAATTTAACTAAATACTAATAGTTTTTTTAAAATTTAAGTATGCATCACAAGTTGCAGTATAAAACTGATTTACATCCGTTACCTCACACTTCGGTCCAGTTGAAAACCAGCGTCAGGCACTAGTTGTCTGACAATTTTGCTGAACTGGGCCTTTTTGGCACAGCCGTGAGGCACACATTCCTGCATCGCTCTGTATTGTTTTAGCACATGTTGATTCTTTTTATTTTTTATTTTTTTATTACTGTTAAATATATTATTTTGTATGCCTCATAATTAGTCTGTGCTAAATAAATGTATTTTCTTTCTTTCTTTCTTTTCTTTCTTCTTCATTCAGTGAACTAGGTCAACCATAAATAGAGCAGATGATTCCTGCTAGTCATTCGATCCCTATTCACTTGTAACATCACGATCTCTAAGTACAAAAATTATTAACACTTCCACTTTCAGAACTACTCTTACTTTCTGAGCCCTTTCAAGGATGACGGGATTCGGAAAAAAATGAGGAAACACCGGGGAATGGACGTCACGAGTGGTCAAGTGAATCTGGACAAAATTGAACGGATTGTCATTGATTGATATCGAGATAAGAAAACGCGACGATAGTGCGGTTACTTAGATTTTACTGTTATTTTTTCAGATGGAGGGTATAAAGGGGGGGGGGGTGGTGTTGTGGAGGGTTGTCCCTTGACAGCCCTCTGCAAACTAACACGGTGTATTCAGCTCCTCATTTTGAATCATATTCCACCGGAAAATTTCTCAGGAAAATTTTAATTTTTTTAATAGTTTTTTCAGTTACTTACGTTTTCTTTATTTCAATGTAAAATTGCATTGTTCGCAGCACTCCATTTATGTAAAAAAAACCAGCAATGGATGTTGAAATACTCTAACGAACGACGCGTGAAATCAGCTGTTCACTTTCTGTCTATCTACAGAGTTCATCGAACTCACCGCATACCTATAACATACCCCTCCCAACCAGTAACAAACGATCCGATTTGTGCACAAAAACACAAACAAATCAGGTTTATTGAATTCCCATAACGTTCCTCAAATAATTTCATGTATCGGTCATTTTAGTTTGATATACTGAATTCACCCCAGTCTGCGGAGGGCTGTCCATTACACCCTGTAATGGTACTGTCTATGTGTACCTAGATATTGATGTGCACTGAAAAATGCTGGTGAAGAAGCGAAACAAAGAATCAATAGACTGGAGACTGGACGTGCGTTTCGTCGTTTTCGTTAAAGAACTCGAGAAGTGCTTTACTTTCATGATATTATATCTAAGTAACCAGCCCGCGAATTCGTCCGCAGAAAATTTCTTGTTGGTTTAACATTAAATATTATTTATTATTTATTTATTTAACTTTAATTAACACAACAAAAAAAAGAAATCCTAAATAAAATTCTAAAATAAAAAATAACCAGTCCAGTCGTTCCGAAGATGGTAATCTTCGGAACGACTGGTCCGATTCCCTACATATAAACTTGTACCACTTTAAAATACATAATATTAGTATAGATTTATAGTCGACATAGACAAGCATATAGGCTATGTATGGGTTCTTTTTCGCTCTTTATGGTAGCTTTTGCCTTTTCCCATAGTTCGTTTTCTTTCATAACCTCCCCAATATCAATTCTTACAGCATAATAATATGCCTTTTGCACTGGTATTGCTTTCGTCTAATATAACTATGGCCCTCTCATGTAATCAACTACCTAATCGAACTTGACACAAGTAATAACACAGCACTCCATTTTAATAAAACCACCTATCAAAAACCTAATGTCACCAATAAATGGTTAATTTAAACATAGGATGCGCTTTGCGGCGCGTGCGCTTAATAATTAATTCAGCGGTACGCCACCAGGTGGCGCGGCAGATGTTGATGTAGATCATTTACATTTCTAATACAGATGGTTTGTGATCGATGATAAGAGTCCAGAGGGTTGTGGTCATGTTTTTGGGTATGATGAAGTAAAATAATAGAAACTGAAGATTCCAGCAGGAGTCGTTGACGTTGCCAAACGATTTTAAGTCTTAACACTGGTAATCTTAGCAATTGGAAATACTTAGATACATACATAAACTCACGCCTTCTTTCGTACGATCCTTACATACTCCTTTTGCCTCGTTTACGTTCATACATGGTAATACATGTTGTACATAATCCATACTTATATATATATATATATAATATTATAAATTCGAAAGTAACTCTGTCTGTCTGTCTGTCTGTCTGTTTGCCTGTCTGTCTGTCTGTTACCTTTTCACGCCTAAACCACTGAACGGATTTCGATAAAATTTGGCAAGGCTATAGATGGTATCCTGGGGACGGACATAGGCTACTTTTTTTAAAATAATCTTACATGGTGTGATATAGGGGATGAAAGTTTGTATGGGAAACTCAGTATTTCTTAAGTTAGGGATGTGAAAATTAAAATGTATGCTTTTGATAGGAAATAAAGAAATATGCGGTTCAGCGTTTTTGATAAATCATCCCGTAAGGGGGTAAAATAGGGATTGACTTTAAAATTTACAAAACTGCACGGATTTCGACAAAATTTGGCAAGGCTTTATATAGCATCCTGGGAAAGGACATAGGATACTTTCAAAAACAATACTACAGCGGGTGATGTAGGGGATGAAAGTTTGTAAGGGAAACCCAGTATTTCTTAAGTTACGGATAACCAATTTATGCTATTGGTAGGAAATTAAGAAATATGCGGTTCAGCATTTTTGAAAAATCATCCTCTAAGGGGGTAAAATAGGGGTTGATTTTAAAATTTACAAAACTGCACGGATTTTGATAAAATTTGGCAAGGCTTTATATAGCATCCTGGGGAAGGACACAGGCTACTTTTGGTCTTCAAAATAATCCTACGGGGGGTGATATAGGGATCAAAGTTTGTATGGGAAACTTAGTATTTCTTAAGTTAGGGATGTGAAAATTAAAATGTATGCTTTTGATAGGAAATAAAGAAATATGCGGTTCAGCGTTTTTAAAAAATCATCCCCTAAGGGGGTAAAATAGGGACTGCACGGATTTCGATAAAATTTGGCAAGGCATCCTGGGAAAGGACATGGGCTACTTTTTGTCTTAAAACATAATCCTACAAGGGGTGATAAAAGGGATGAAAGTTTGTATGGGAAACCCAGCATTTCTTAAGTTAGGGATATGCCCTATGTTTTCCACATGAACGTTCCCATGGGATATTTTCCGACATCCACGCGGGCGAAGCCGCGGCCAAAAGCTAGTATTATTATAATTATTCAATTTTCACTTTACGACAACAGAACACAACAACACTATAACACTACACAACATAAGTTTTTGTTTACCCTAAACCCGAAAAGGGGTCATTGTACTCACCATTTTGATCAATTTTTTCTATGGGGGCAACCTTGAAATCGCGAAAAAAAATCAGCCATTTTTAAGTACACGTTTTTTTTTACATTTTTGTTATTTTTTTTTTTTTTTGCATTTTTCTTTTTTTTTTGTACACAAATGTATGGAACAGGTTTAGTGTAAACAAAAACTAGTGTTGTATATTCGTATTCATGAATCCAGGACGCCATTGGACAATCAGAGTGGTACCTACTACCTATTATTTGCCTGTTGGTAGGTAATGTACTGAAGGGGAATTATGAATACATCTACTTCACCCCCCAAGGAGAACCACCTCGATTTATTTTTAGCACTGCATAATAACAATTAGACAGCGCTAAAAATAAATCGAGGTGGTTCCAGCGTAGAATTACAAAAAAAACCTCTATAGAACAACCCCTAATAATCTAATTTAATTCTTACCATTTTTAGATCTGAAGACCAAGAGTTGTAATTAACGGCTCTAAAATAATTATTTAATTTAGATAAGGACAATTATAATGACAGGGTCTGGTGGTTTGGGGTCAGGGGTAACAAATTGGGGTGTAATATGATTGTCTTACTGATAGCAGACTCTTGGTAATGTCAGTTTTATTGAGGACACTGACAGTTGGGATTTGAACGTTTCTAAAATTCATATTAGGTACTTCTTTTTAACTTTACAAAGAGAGATTAAATACCACTACGTCCCTTCCGTATCTCGGAAAGCATATTGAGCCGTTGGTCCCGGCTGTCATTTGTATCTTTGACAGTATTAAAAAATATTATCTGTTTTTGAGATGAGTTAAAAAAATGCCACAGTAAAAATGTGTTTTTAATAGTAAGTACCTATTAAATGAACATTATTATTAGTCTTTTAATTGATTACATTTTTCAAAAAAGCATTTTTTCATTTAACATTCTTAAAAATTTGGTCGCGTGTGAGCGAGAGAGGTGACAAAAGGCGACAGCCCTCTTACTCTTACCTCCGACCCAGATTAATGCACTTGCTGGCATTGCGCCTCCAAAGTCCAAACATTAGACTTACTTATGTAGTTTTAAATACCCTTTCTAATCCTATAAACTTACCATTTTACCGCTTATATTTAACTTTTTTGAACTAAACCGTTTTTTAAGAAAAACCCCTTTTTAAATGGACGTTATTAGGGCTATAAATAACATTTAACTATGCAACATTGTGCCTTACATCTTGCAGGGTAAGCCACACTCCAGGTGTTGGGTAAATTGGAAAAAAGGTAATTTTAACCCTCCGCCGCCTTGAGGGCGAAGGCGTAATGAAGACGCGACCTTTGAGTAGAGTCAAGAATCTATGAAGGAAGAAATTATGTAAGTATAATAAAAAAATTGGAAAATGTAATTATTATGATTACAAATAGAGTAGAATTGAAAACGTTTATTTGCAAAGAATAACAGCTGCACGGGTCGATCGATCAGGTTAAGCTACACTTGCAGCTGTTGGTCCGTGGATGGGTGACCATCTTTAAATATCGAGACCCCTCCGTGCCTCGGGAAGCACGTTAATCCGTTGGTACCGGATAACTTTTTATAACAAGCTACTCTTCTTTGCTAGATTTGCCTTTTAAATCCAATCTTGGTTCAAAGGCATACTATTCTATCAACGATATAGCTTTCTCCAGAATTAGCTTACATAATGACAGGTTATATGAATTACTAAAATTGTTTATTTTATTTGACAAATAATATAAATTAATTTAAGAATTGTGTTGCGTAAATTATTTTGCATATTAATTGTATAATCAAGTTCTTCTAACTGAACAGACAGCTGTGCTGCTGTGGAGTTTGTTGCGCGACTTCTTCTTCCCAGCTAAAGCACTAGGAATTGGTGAAGGGCGGGCGTTCTGTGGGGACTGTCTTATGTGTAATTTTGACGTTCAAAAAGTGCTGATTCTCAGCCTAATTTGAATAAATGAATTTTGATTTTGATTTTGTAGAACCATTTCTACGAAAACATCAAGGGATGTTGCCTGGTTAAAAAAAAAATCTATTTAGTCCGTCAGTCAGATAATAAAAGAATGTTAGACACGTATTTATGCTTTATCAGATTAACAAAAAATTACTTGGATAATACATTAAAGTTGGGGAGTGGGGGCTCGCTACGCGTCACTTCTACGATAAAATCTAGCTAGGCGTGACGTCATGCCATATTTTAACTCAATTTATCGCCGATCAATAATCTTTAGATTACTTAAAAAATTAAAAAATACGTGTTCAATATTTTTTAATAACTTACAATGATGGACAAAAAAAATGTTAGTCGTCATCCATATAGTTCTACCAGAATAGCGCCCTCCACACGTACAGTTCGGAGCGCGGGAAACCGCACGCGCCGTTCCATCCCTCGCTCCGAACTGTACGTGTGGAGGGCGCTATTAACGTAATAAGTGAAATCAATTTACACCGAAACACTGTAACTGTAACTGCGGTTTGGAATGCAGTCCAAGATGCGCGGTCCGAACTGTACGTGTGGAGGGCGCTAATCGCGTCGCCGCGTCGCGTCGCGCTTGTCTGCGGGGAGCTTTAAGAGTAAACGTGGGTGCTCTTTTCTCCATACAAAAAGATACAAACGCTATCGCCTGTTTTCTTTCTGGTTAATGACCATAAAGCAATGATTTTTTACAGAAATATAAATATCAGCTACTTGTATGCCCCTATGTTTTCCTTTTTGATGATATATTATTTTTATAAGAACTAGAACCCTCAAAAAATGCTCAAAATTGCCTATTCAGACCGCTGTCAACAGACGCCTAGTGCACCAATTTGACAACTATTAACGAAAAAAGAAAAACATAGGGGCATAGTATATATCCTTCTTATTAAGTTTATGATATATCTTTTAAATTGGTCCAATATTGGAGGAGGAAATAGACGAGAGCCAAACCTCGAAATGTGACTTTTTACATAGGCTATTTAGTCGGATCTGCAGTTGTCCTTATCGCACGAATTCGAGGGCGGAGCACTCGCAGACCGACAGCAATAACTTCTTAAAATACCTAATTTTCAAAAGTCTGGCTGCCCCCATTTCCTCTTAAATCGATATTATGATCATCGATCGACCAAAATCGGTTTTACCATATAACAAAGCTGTAGCTAACAAGCCTCTTGCTAATACCCTATCTAACCCTTCACTGCGCTATATCCAGATGCATGCGAGGGTCACGCCAGGTGTAGCATTATATAGGGTGCGGAAGACCATTGTCTTAGATATATGTACTGATACAGACAATTACAAGGTCCGTTATTATAAACCTTGGAAATAATTATTGGGACCTTTTTTGGTTAGGAAAGGTTTTGGGTAAGTTATTGGTGATTTATGGAATATTTGGTTTAGAACTTAGGATTTTTTCACCCCAATATTTTGTTTGATTTTGTGAGTCATCAGGAAATCCTACTAGTTATCTACCAGATGGTGTAGATGGTGATCGCTAGCCCATCGTAGAAATGATTAGGTCACGCCTGAACGTAGGCATAAGAACATCTTCCATACCTACAAGAAATGGACCAATTTCTCTCGATGTTTCGTATTTTAATTATCACACTAATATTTTAAAGGCGAAAGTTTGTGAGTGAGTATTGTATGTTTGTTACTTCTTCACGCTCAAACGGCGGTACTGATTTGGATGAAATTTGATTCGTAGATAGCTTATACCCTGGATTAACACATAAGCTACTTTTTACCCCGGTCTACGCGGGTGAAACCGCGGGGCGCAGCTAGTAATTAATAATTCCACTAAGTACTTCTTGGTTCACGTTACCAGGTGTATTCTTGCCGGTAAAGACTCCACCAGGTGTGAGCCAAAGTGCGAGGGTCGAATCGACCGCCCGTCGACCGGATTGTCTTAAATACAGATAGTGGCAATTACAGGGTTCGTTGTAATGACATGGCGATTATTTTTTAAGGGTTTGTTGTGAAGGTTGGGTAAAGATTTTAGTTTATTTGCTGCTCAATATTGAAAAAAGAAATGAGTAAATTGGTAAGTACTACTTTTAAATGGTCAGATTTTCAGCGAGGTGTGTATAGGTTTTTAAGTTAATACTTCGTATGATAAATATATGATCTTTATTTCCGTAAGTAGGGTTGCTATAATTTCTAATTTCAGTACATTCTTTTGTTTGAACTTATATTCACTTAAGTTACCGTTTTATCGCTTTAATTTGACTTTTTTGTACTTACTTTATAATATTTTTAAAAACTACATGAGGTCGGGTATTTTTTTTAACTTAGAAACAAACTCAGAGGTCACAGTCTACGCGGTCGCGGTCGCGGTATGCTGCTGGGGCCGCTGTGATGTCACGGACATACATTAAATAGGACTAGGACTTATTTTATTTTATTATTTTATTTTATTAAATAGGAACAACAAACAGCTACAAAATGAAATATTACAATAGAAAAACATAAGTAACTTAAGTAATAATGTAGCCCACAACGCTGTTCACAGTTTACCATTAATAAATAAAACCTTAATAACTAGGAGGTGAACTGTTAATGTATGACAGTTACACTAATATTATAAAAACAGTATTAAAAAAAAAAAAAAAAAAACAGCAACAAACAAATTAGTCCTCGAGTTCAAGTGCCTCATACAAAAGGCTACGAAACCTTTTCAAAGAGCATGCAAATATATCTATTTGTTCGAATGCTTCATTGTAGGTTGCTGCCATTCGCCGAACTGGTGAACGTAGACCAGTGTTAGATCGGCAGGTACCTACTGCAAAGAGCTTGCCCGCGCGCACCTGCCGTCTATGGACAGTTCTGGGTACTGCATAGCACAAAACATTATTTAGATCTATACAATCGAAATTGCCATTAACAATGTTATACAATGTCATTGCCTCTAATTGTTTCCGTCTAGAGCTGAGCGTCAAAAGCTTGTATTTACTGAGCAACTGGTTATACTGCAGATAAGTTTTGTGACACCTGTAGTGCATTGCACGAAGAAATCTACGTTGGACTTTTTCTAACATGTCAATGTACTTACTATAATACGGGTTCCAGATGGATACGGCATATTCGAGCTGGGAGCGGACTAGTGTTTTATACAGGCAGAGGTACGAAGAGGCCCGTTTAAAGTCATGAGTGGATCTCATTATAAATCCATACATCTTATATGCTTTATTAACAATTTGTTCGATATGCAAATCCAAGCAGAGTTTTGAGTCAAACAAAACGCCAAGATCACGAACCGAGTCAACTTTATTTAATAAAGCATTACATAGTGAATATGAGAACCTTATGATGTTTTTATTTTTGGTAAAATTTAGGTAGTTGCACTTGGGAATACTCAATTGGAGCTTACTAGTGTAACAATAGTCCGTCAGTCGATCCAAGTCCTCTTGGAGAAGATAGCAATCCTGAATGCTACGAATAGGTCTGTATACTTTGAGGTCATCAGCATATAACAAAAATTTGGAATGATGGAAACAGTTACCAATATTATTTATAAAGATAATGAATAGAAGAGGACCGAGAATAGAACCTTGTGGGACACCAGATGTAACATGAGTAGTATGAGAGTGATATCCATTAATAACAACCCGTTGACAGCGGTTAGTGATGTACGAAATGAACCATCGCAACAAGTTACCACGAATACCATTGAAAGCTATTCGTTTCAGCAACAATTCATGATCCACCTTGTCAAAAGCCTTTTGAAAGTCTGTGTACACTGCATCAACCTATATACGATTGTCAATGTTATTAAATAGGTCATTAGAAAATACTAATAAATTAGTTGTCGTGGACCGCTTTTTCACAAAGCCATGCTGTTGCTGTATAATAGTGTTATGTAGGATAGGGTACACTTCGTTATGTACGAGTCTCTCAAAAAGCTTCGACAAGGTAGATAAAATAGAAATAGGTCGATATTGCTCAACACTACGCTTAGATCCACTTTTGTGTACAGGTGTGATATTAGCCTGCTTCCACACCGTTGGCATAACACCTTCTGTGATACATTTATTGTAGATTATAGCTAGGGGTCTACAGATAGTAGTAGCAGTATTTTTGAGAAAAAACGCAGACAGCCCATCAGGACCTGGTCCCTTAGATGGATCAAGGGATTTCAGTTCAGCCAAAACCGATTCTTCCTTAAAGTGTAGGTTAGAAACAACAATGTCGTTAGACACTGTTTCAGAAGGTAACTCCCATTGAGAGATTGCAGATGAAGCAGGTTCATACACGGAAGAAAAGAAATCAGAGAACATGTTGCAAATCGATTGAGGGTCGTTGGATACATCGTTTTTATATTGAACTTTCGCCGGTATACCGGGTTTGTCTTTGCGGTTGGAAATGTAGATCCAGAAATCCTTAATGTTTTTATGTATACTGTCCTCAATCGACTGAATGTATTTAGAGAAACATTTATCACAATTTTCCTTAAAGAAGGCTCTCTGCTGCGAAAATTTTTCATAGTCTGCAATGTTGCCATATTTCTTCCATTTAACCCATGCCTTTTGTTTTTTATTAAGTGTGCTAATTAATGTTTTAGAAAACCAAACCGGATAACCAGCTATCCTGGATGCTGATAGTGGTGTATGCTGTTTAATGACATCATCAATCTTATTGTAAAATGTGCTCAGTGCCTCTTCGGATCCCAAAGGGGCAAGAAGGTCCATCCAGTCAATATCCTGAATTTTGCGGTTAATGTGCTCATAATCAGATTTATAAAAGTTGTATTTTTGTAGCGGTCGCTTTTTCATCGGTTGAACATCTACATTTAGACCTGTGTCACAAATAAAAGGTGGGTGATACGAGTCGATTGGAAGCAGAGGAAACAACGCAGCCGATACCCTACATGGGTGGTTGGATATAAGTAGGTCAAGAATTTTGCCATTAGTGTTAGCCACTACATTATATTGTAAAGCATCAAGTAATGACATTAAGTTGTTTAACTGACTACAAGTTATGGAAGTACCTGAACCCAGCCCACCGCCCATAAGTGGTCCTGCTGGGCCCAGTGTGACCCAAGTTATTTCTGGGAGATTATAGTCACCTACTATGTAGAAACAGTCAACACTAGGGTCACCCAGCACCCGCTGTAAGACTTCAAAATGTTGCTCATATACAGAGGTAGCCATTCTGGGCGGTACATAAGCGGCACTAATGACATGACGCTTGGACGGTAGTGCACTAGGCACTTCTATGAGTATGTGTTCAATAAGATTGCGAGATTGTGAATTAGTCTGAATAACAGAAATATCGAGTTCAGATGACTTAAGTGTTCGCAGAAACGCCACCAACACACCACCGCCATCCAGTTTATTAGTGATAATACGGTCACGATCACACCTGTACACAACATAGCGCTGATCAATAAACTCATTATTGCTAATTTCCGGAACTAACCAAGTTTCCGTCAGTACGATGACATCGTGGTTACCATTCAGAATGTTCATGTAAAGCGTGTGTAATTTTGTACGGATGCCTCTACAGTTTTGGTAGTATATGGATAGATCCTTATTACTCATCACTAGATAATAGGTATACTAACATAAAAATTACCAGCGATACAAGTTCAAACAACAAGTATTTGTACGTGTAGTGCTCAATATAAAATATAATAGTGAAGTAAAAATAATGTTTATCAATTATTAAAATAAAAATGACACCAAGCATACAGCAACACTGAACTCTGACGATACAGCAATAGACGCATTCAAGATATAACCCAATAAGAGGACTAATTACAGGTTTAATAGATAGCATAATAATCGCAAGTTGCAGCACTTTAAAAAATATAATAACACATAAACTAAGGCAATGCGTTAACGAGTACAAATCACAAATAAAATCAAGTTTAATGAACACAATTATTTTATAATGATCTAAACTTATAAAACTTATAAAATCGGGCAGCCTGCCAAAAGTTAGACACATAAATGATATAAATGAAATGCACAGAATATTGTTGTGTCTGTGCATTTGTAAGTATAAAGCATGACCCGGTATTGATAGTCCAGCAAAAACCTGAATTACACTAATGCATGTTAATTTTATGTTATTTATGTTTTTTATTTTATCCAACCATTTCCCAAGTTGTTTGTGATATTCATCACTATCAGAAACTACAATAATAGACCATCGGTCGTACAGTCTAAGCAAACACAAGCAATTTGAAACACAGAACACACATTTACATACAATAGAGTAACTTATCGAAGTCAACATAATACAGATTAGTACCTTACAAGCTAAAAAAAATATCGAAAGAAAGAGTAATATGAAGGTATAATATAAAAGCACATTGTAATTATAGTTTGTTGGGGTTGGAACTCTTGGAACCACCATCAATATTGGTATTTGGCGGACTGCTTTTAATCTTACGAATGTCGTCAGCTGTGTGTATTGCAAATGCAGTATCGCCATCCCGTTCGCGCACGAGAATAGTGGCGTTTCGAATCCAGACGTACTTAAATTGGTGCAATGTGGCGACATCTTTAACCTTCCGAAATAAATGTTTCTTTTTGAGTGTCAGATGCTCATTCATGTAAATAGTCGCCGGTGCACATGTGAAACCCAATTGGTCAGACTTTATGTTTTTGACCTTGCGAAAAGCAGCGAGTAGGTTGTCCCGCAGGATACGTGACGATAATTTGACAATTACGTTTTTCGGCCTATTCGTTTGCTGGTGAGCATGTGGAACTCTGTGAATCGATATAATATCTCTTTGAGTAACGGGAAAGTTAATAGCAGTACCAATCGACTCCATTATAAGGATCAGGTTTTCACTGCGCGTTTCAGGCACGTTTATGATTTCCACGTTGCACTGTCTTGCCTGCTGTTCGAGATTATCAAGTTTTGTCTCGAGGAGACTAATAGATAGGTTTGATTGCTCAGAACTTTGTCGACTTATTTCATCCATACGTTTCTTGAGTTCAACCTGTTCTCCCGAATGGAATTCCACGGAAGTTTGCAATTGTGTCACTTCATGGGATAAGTCAGATACATTCTGTTTCATAGTATTGTGTTCAGTACGAAGATTGCTCAACTCAACTCTTACTTCACCCAGGGCAGACCTTAATTCGCTATTCAATTTATTTAAACTTGTGTCTATTTCGTCACGCCAGCCGTTTAATGTACTTTTTATATCGTCCTTGAAACTTGCAAGCGTATTATTTATGTCGCTTCTCCATCCCTGCAACGTAATGTGTAGCTCATTTGTAAATGCTTGAAAAGTATCCACTGTATCTTGAGCGACGGATTCATTAGCACTCGAGTGGCACGGAGAGGCAGGACAACGGTCTATGATATCGCACGACATATTCATGCTATCTTCGTGCGTGGGAACTAATGCGGCCCGCACAGGTGTAAGCAAGTTAGACCGCGCACGGCGCGTAACATTGCTGCATGACGGGCATTTCCAGGCTGCCTTAAATTCATTTGTGAAAGCTTCAAATTGACGAGGCGTTATATTTAGGCATTCAAAATGATAACAGCCTACGCACATTTTACATTTAAGAAACCGAGCCGCAGTATCGAGAAGTCTATTACAGCCAGCACAGTTCATGTTGACCTGTTATCGGTGGGTGTTTGTTTACAAACAATAGATTGACGGCCAGACAACAAGCAGCGCCACCTACCGCACCCGTGTGCCAGATTGAGGTAAGGCGTCAACACTCGATCGATGTATCGCTTGTTGCACGTAGATCGTAGATTAGCAGATTAGCTACTCAGAGATAATGAGTACGGAAATGAGAGATTTTAGCAGTTCAAATGTGTAGTCACAGATGGCGTTGGTTTGTATGGGTAACGCAGCCGCCGTCGCGTAGTCGTAGTCGTGGGTAAATCGAAATTTTGGCAAATCACCGATTGAAATCACAGAACTTTTAGGAGATACTTAATAATTTTGAGTTTTTATGTGACACACCGATTTCAAGATTGTTTAAAAGTATCTAATTAGGATTTACGGCACCTTGACAGGATCAATTTTTAAATAACGGCCTATAGTCAGCACTGTTCTTATTAAGCACTCAAACACAGTTCATACACAACAAACTCAGATCACTTCAACTCTGGACTTGTTCGAAGTCTAGGTTCAATCAATTATGAATTATGACTTAAATGAAAGAAAAAGAAAGTATTTTGAGGAAAGAACCAGAACCAAGATTTGAGTGGATTTCCACGTAATTGTTGCTCACCTACCTATATCTATTCTTAACTATAGGTCTAGTTACAAAGGCAACTAAACACAGACATTACTTCTCTTTACTTCCTAAATTGGCTAACATGCTTACCATATTCACCCTTAGCGTAAAACTGCCACACCGCAAGCCACAACTACCCGCCCTACCTAACCCCCTTAGTCTTGATGCGTTAAATTTATGCAACGATAGAATTTCAACAAGGGGAGGATATTGGTTTCCTTGTCTTTACCTGCTACACTACCGGTTAGGGCCGGTAATAGTAACAGGCCAATAAAGTTATCAACAAGCTCAACCAATAGTTAACAAGTCTAAGGTTAAATTAATAACCCTCCTTTTGGACTTGGTAAAAATCTCCGACACTAATTAACTCTCATTTCATTTTGCAACTCCATCGTCAGACCCTCATTGCCATCTATATACAGGGTGTAAGGGACAGCCCTCCGCAAACTAACAGGGTGCATTCAGCTCCTCATTTTGAATCATATTCCACCGGAAATTTTCTCAGAAAAATGTTCATTTTTTAAATATTTTTTTCAGTTACATTTTCTTTATTTCAATGTAAAATTAGATTGTGTGTTCGCAGCACTCCATTTATGTAATAAAAACTTTTTAACAAAAAAAACCGACTCTCAAAAATCACTACAAAGTGAAAAATAACTTTGATTTCGGAAGTCGATGTCTTTCGTTTTTTATTTACTTTCTTTTTTTTTGCCACCGACTTCCGAAATCAAAGTTATTTTTCACTTTGTAGTGATTTTTGGAAGTCGGTTTTTTTTTTGTTAAAAAGTTTTTATTTCTCGCTTTTTAGTGGGTCTGTTTATAATTTGTATAAGTTACAATAGTCTAATGTCAATTGCTCATCACATGTTACAAAATATTGCTTTTCCCGATGCTGGGACGTTAATTGTTGAGGAGTTCTGCTGGTAAGAACCAGGAGAACTCCTCAACAGCCACTCACCACACGCATTGTGTGACGAGCGGAAATTGTTTAGCAACCATATTAAAGTAATCGAATCGCAACCCACGAAATATTTATCATTGAGTAGTTCCGGTAGCCATCTGTGGTCTTCATCATCAGTTCCACTTCACCAAGTGGTGCTTTTCGAGAGCAAATGCACGAGCTACTATAAAAAATGCCCAAATCGCTATAGGTGTGCCTATAATATTTGAAGAGTTCCTTCGATTTCTCCAGGATCCCATCATCAGAACTGGATTTTGACAAAAATGGGACCATTTGGGAAGTACCCTTTCCTATACCCTTTCCAACAAAAAAATAATTTTTCAAATCGGTTGACAGGTCCGGTCGGTTGATCGGTTGGAGTTATGCGCGAACAAACATAAAAAAAAAAAAAATACAAACATCCGAATTGAGAACCTCCTCCTTTTTTAGAAGTCGGTTAAAAAAACAGCAAAAAAACAAAACTCAAAACAAAAAAACCAGCAATGGATGTAGAAATACTCTAATGAATGACGCGTGAAATCAGCTGTTCACTTTCTGTCTACCTACAGAGTTCATCGAACTCACCGCATACCTATTACCTACCCCTCCCAACCAGTAATAGACGCTCCGATTTGTGCACAAAAACACAAACAAATCAGGTTTATTGGATTCCCATTACGTTCCTGAAGAAAATTCATATACCGGTCATCTTAGTTCGACATACTGAATTCACCCTATCAGTTTGCGGAGGGCTGTCCCTTACACCCTGTATAACATATTCATTGAGACCATTCCAATGAGCCCAAACACGATACCTCAGCTGTAAGTTGTCGAGGATGTTGAGTATCCTGCAAATTCCAGGTAATGCTGCAGCATCAGGTCAAGGTTACCTACTACGTTACTCTAATATCATTGAAGTAAAAGAATACCAAAGGATAATGCAACTTACTGGGCTCAATAATGAAAAGCTATTGCACAAACATGAAACATACACCAAGTTATAGATCTCATTTATACGATCACTTTTACTAAGGCGTCATAAAAATCTAATGCAGAGGAAAAAAGATACGTACTGCTAAAAACATGGCTTATTAATTATATTGTATCAGTTGAATTTTTGAACATTAGGTAATGTAGTACACCTCAAAAAAAAAAAAATTCCGTGGTGCGATTTTTGTGACGCCATATCGAAAGTTACTAGCGACAATTATATCTACTGTTTGGTATAGGTTTATGTGTGGACAGCATTGCAACAAAAAGTTGCATTATTCTTTCAACTCGATCAGACCTCCATCCATTCATCAACTTGAAAAGAGCTGATATCGTGTACTATTTAATCAACAAATACTAAATTCACAGGATCATTATGAAACATACAAAGTTATCTTTGCGATTGTTAAACATACATATGGTACGGAACCCTTCGTGAGCGAGTACGACTCGCACTTTTGGTCGAGTTAACTTTGGACCAAAAAGTCGGCTCTAAGTAATTATCAGCCTAACTGTGCGTGCCTAAGGCATGGCGGTCTCATATTATTAAAATGTACCTAATTAATTTAATAACAGCACCTCTTGAAAATACCCTCCTGGGCCGCAATGCTTTGATAGTTTACTATACAATACAGTCGATATTCAGCAAAGGACAATTTAAAAATCCCTGAAATAATGCGTGATCTTACAAAATCTGCCTCTTCACTAACAATGGCACTTAAACAGCACACCTCCTTGAAAACTAAAGCGTGATAATATAAAATATGTCCGCGCTAATCTCACCAGGGGTTTTCCATATTTCTGCTTACTACCATTTCTAAATACGTACTAGAGAGCCCTCCCGTGGTGACAAGCCGAAACAAAGGTAGATGACCCGACAAGTGGCGACATCTGTTGCCGAATAGGGGCACTTGACATAGTATGTCATTTTTTATTTGGAGTTCGAGTGTGTCAATGTCAAGTTAGTGCAAAATTTGGAATCATCGGTCCATTTTTTTGTACTTTTTTGTACTTTTTTGTGCGAAAATGTGATCTGGGAGAGTTGAGATCTATTGATTCAGCGATCCTAGGAAGTCTTGTCTATTTCTGATTTTTTTATTAGTTTGTGTAGTTACCTAGATACCTACCTATGCCTGTTTTTTTTTTTGTAGCGGTCATTCCCATTGATGCGGTACCTATAAAAGTTTGGTCGTTAGGTAAGTATCTCATCTAAACTAGGACTGATTCCGAGTTCATGTTAAATAAGGAGCTTTACCAATTGACTGATTTTTATAGACCTACGTACATAATCAGCCTATAATGTTCCCACTGCTGGGACACAGGCCTCCTCTCTGTGAGAGGGAGTTGGGGGCTGTGGGCTATAATCCACCACGCGGGCCCAGTACGGGTTGGTAGATGTCACATGTCTTTGAATTTTTGGTTCTAGGACATGCCGGTTTCCTCACGATGTTTTCCTTCACCGGTTTGAGAGCAATGGTGATGAAATAAATTACAAAAAGTAAAGTGCCTGCCTGGGTTCGAACCCACGATCTATGACCTACGTACCTATTTGATATTAATTACAACTTGATACCTCCACGCGTTGCTGAGAAAAAGGGTCTTCAGTCTTCACCGACATGGCATGACAGACAGACAGACCGACAGACAGACGGAAAACGAAGTGATCCTAAAAGAGTTCCGTTTTTTCCTTTTAAAGTACGGAACCCTAAAAAAGAACTAATAAAAATAGTCCATAGTCGTCGTCGCAGTTCTCTAAAACACAAACTGCTTTCCTGCCGCCATCTACATTCAAACGATATAATTGTGTGAAGATAAATACCCTCAAAATATACAAACAAACAGCGAATCCATTAAAACACATCAAAATAAATAGCACATAAATCTTTATTACAACAACAAATACGTTTTGAAACATCAATAAGGAGCGAAATGCAGATGCAGTCAAGCTGCGCAGACAATGGCCAATCAGAGCCCGTGCCCTGCGCAAGCGCCATCACTCATCCTCGCATTCCTAATTCAAAATTTTCATATTGTATTAGGAACGCCAGATGTTGTAATTTAGCGGGATTGTCTCGATTTTAATTTGGGGTTATTTTTGGACCATTTTTAGCATATAGATGGCGGGGCGAGCTATAAAAAGAGAGAAGCAATGTTCATCAGCTCTGGACCGAAGTTACAGAAGTCTAAAGGGGCCTGTAGGCAGTCTAGACTTTCAGATTTTATGATCCAGGTTGATCTTACATCTAAGATAATTTTTGTTTGAACTTATTTAGGTACCTACTATTATGCATTTTTGTTTAAGAACAAGAATCAGATGGACATTGTTTGGCATCTTCTATATACATCTATACAAATAAATAAAATTGAAGTGTCTGTTTTGAATGTCAAAAAAGCAGTTTTTAAAATTTTTGTCTGTCTATCTGTTTGTTCCGGTTAATCTCCAAAACGGCTCAACCGATTTTGACGGGACTTTCACTACTAGGTAGCTGATGTTATAAGGAGTAACTAGTTAGGCTACTTTTATTTTGGAAAAATAATTAGGGTTCCGCGCAAAAAAATAAAAGCCATGAAATTGTGAACAAAAACTTGGATTTGAAAAATTATTTTTGCATTTGCTAACCTCATTGTTATAGGCTATTTACACACATCACGCTACGACCAATAGGAGCCAAGCAAAAAGAGAAGAAGTAGCGCGAGCGGGCGATGCAATGCGGCGGCGGCGGGTCGGGGGATTAAAATTTGGCTGTTATTTTAGTATATTGTATAACTACTCCTCCCACGCGAACGAAGTCGCGGGGCACAGCTAGTCTTACATAAAAAATAAGAAAGAAAAAAAATTCGTTTATTTGCATATACGTATTATTTGCATATTTTTAGGCAAGTTCGGCTGAGATTTATGTTCCATAACGAATACTTATTGCAAGATTTTCCCTTTCACATAATGTAAGTATCAGAAGTGTTATGAAATCGTAAAGATGTTCGATTTCTAAACCACACGATTAGTTTAAATTTTATGAAACCCATTAATCCATTATCTTTATTTAATCGCCTACTGTTGAACGTTAAATAATATTCATAAAATAATGCGGATGGGAATTACCTCCCTCTCTAATTAATATTATCGATGAGTTTCTACCACATGATAGTCGATAAAATAACGGGAACATTAAATGAACTTTCACAGCAAATAAAGATAACTACTATACCTAGCAATGTATTTATGGCTCCTGTAGTTTTCCAATAAGAAGGTAAATGAGTATATAGGTATTTACATACCGATAACCACCAGCCAAAAAAATATATTTGAAAACCATAGTACCAGTCATACGGCTTACAGGGACATCTCAGTTGGTAAAAAAGATATCAGAGGCCCTTGGGCGTAGCATGAACACGCGGAACGTAGCATAACGTAAATTCGAAAGATTCTTAATTCAAAAAAGGAACCTTCCATAGATTCTACCACTATCCTGTAGCATTTTGGTTTTAAGTGCGATGGTACATACTTACAGTATTAGTAAATCACCCATAAAATAAGTTTATGAATAATGTGTGAAACGCGTATTTTCAAATTTAAAATAGTTCGAATTTACGTTAAGTTTCAAGCACACGATTAATTAAAGAACAGATTATTTTGGCGCGCGGCCAAAATCGGAACTAACGCCGCATCTTGATTTTTGACTAAATATATTTCAAGTGACATTTCACAAAACAATTGCACAAAACCAACAGCGCCTCCCTGATAACGTCATTCGAGCGACAAAAGGTTCTTGTAGCAGAGTAATAAGTAATTCACGCTGGCTGTGACGCTGGCAGATTAATCGACATCGGCTCAGCTGGTCGATTCTGTAAAAATCTCACCGTGAAAACTTGCGTGGAGTGAGTTGTCAGTGTCATAGCACGGATGCTAGGGATTGACCCAATTACAATTACAATCATAATCGAGATTTTAAATATATGTATTTTCTATGGTAATTCTTTACATAATGATTTTATATTATTTGTAATCTAGTAAGTATGATGTCTAAACATTACTCAGGGGGTTTTAAAATAAAATAGTCAAATAGAAATTCAGACAAAACTCAATTTTGTTTTTTTTAATTTTTCTTGATGCGCGAGCTCGTCGCGCATGAACAAAAAAAATATAAATAGCGTAAAAAATATTATGACTGTAAAAATGTGCTTGGTCCATCCCTAGCATCAGGTGAAATGACACTGACAGCTCACTCCACGCTCACTTCACATAAGTTTTCACGGTGAGATGATTAGAGAATAGCATTGCTGTTACCAAAACGAAAAAAAAGTAATTCCTGGTATTTTCAAATCACACATGGTGGTCCTACTATCTGTCAGAAATTACAACTCCTTCAATGCACTTTGACAGAAAGCACTACTTCATCCATTTTGCATTCAAATGTTAATATGTACTTAGAACGGGTGTTAATTTGCCTATTGAAGATGTCTGTTTGAAAATAAAGGGCTTCAGCACGAACCAAGCTTTACTACAAGAATGAAGACAATGTAATAAATGAACTGGTTGACGACAATACAAATTAATGACGTATTTTTCATTTGTGTAAAACATCATTGTGTCTTGTGTCTTGTCCTCCATACTGTTTTGGGGACGCCTTCCAGTTTAGCCTGATGGGGTTGAATGGGGTGATTATGAGAAACTTTGTTAAAAAGAGGGATTGTCAATTTTGACCTCCTTTATGTAAAAGAGATGCTAACAATTAACATGCTATAGGTTAATTTAATTTAGGTAGGTACAATACGCAAAGCAGACGGTTCACGGTCTTGATTTGGATTGCATGCTAGCTGCAAAATGCAGTTTTTAGTGCAGTATATTTACTTCATCGAAACACTCGACTGAAGATTTGAGTTGTTAGAACTGCACCGATTGCACAATCCGTCTGCAATTTCGACACAGTTACGTCAATTGCACGAAAATCTGCAGCCACAATGCAACTTTGCAGACATAGCTTGCTGCCCAAATGTAAATCGTTTGCATACAATACAATACAGCCTATAATGTTCCCACTGCTGGGATACAGTACAGCAATCCTCTCTTCGAGAGGGAGTGGGCCGTAATCCACCACGCGGGCAATCGTTTGCATAGGCCCCTCATATTATAACGGCATGTATTTAATCGAACCTCTATTCATTCCCAATTTGCGCTCCTAAAAACATTATTGATCACTCTAAAATAATAACTGCGTCTCTTTTTGTGATCCTCAAATAAAGAATGCAGTCCTAAAAATATTAAATAGGTAGGTATCGCGGGCAATCGTTTGCATAGGCCCCTCATATTATAACGGCATGTATTTAATCGAACCTCTATTCATTCCCAATTTGCGCTCCTAAAAACATTATTGATCACTCTAAAATAATAACTGCGTCTCTTTTTGTGATCCTCAAATAATGAATGCAGTCCTAAAAATATTAAATAGGTAGCTATCCAAGAAACTGCGACCAACTTGGATCTAGAGAGGTTCAAAAGTAAGTATCCATCATTAGAAGATCAATAAGTTTTAGTGGATCCTGCAGGGCAATCGGAATCGATTTCATTTTGACAGATCAACAACTTTCATTGCATTATTTACGTTGTCGATCAGACTTTTTCGAACATAATATGAAGCAATGGATTAGCAACTTGCTTCAGAATGTGAATTTTACGGAATTAGGGTGCAGTTATAAATATATCCCTATATTACTAATAATAACTAACTATAGTAAGACATTATTGTAGTTATTTTGTGACGTCTTTACCTTTTGATTTGCCTAACAAGAAAGATTTAATAAAACATACATAAGTAATTAGAAATCTGTCTCTTTGTTACAGCTTACCACGAACTTTAATGTACCCTACGTGATTCCGTGGCTTGTGCACACAATACCCTTTGTTGCTAGTCATTATTGTTATTTGTTGCTAGTCATATTATACATTATTATAGCAACATTGTTGATCGTATAAAGGTGTCTTGATTGACCTATTTTTAGACATCTTTCCACTCAGCCCCAGTTCTCTTCAATTACTGACTGGTTTGGCGTGTGTTGCGAAATATAATGATAACAACAAAAAGCAATTCGATTTATTACAGGGCAGGCTAAAGTAACCCCAATTGACATAGGGGTTAAAAATGACAACTGTACGGGGTTAGTATGGCTTGTGTTGCACCTCTATAGCGCAATCAGCATTGTTACGTTTTCAAATAAGTTTCTAATTAAGTATGGATGACTTGACAATGATTTTAATAACAATCGAAAGATTACAGACTTACAATAATGTATTAAGAATCGGCCCTACTAAAGATTTTGTCTAATGTAATTATGGAAGACTATTGTAAGTTAGCTCATGGTGTTACAGCATTAAAAACTTTCTTAGCAATCTCTTCCTTTTACTGTAATAGTACCTAAATGTGAACTTACTGAGTATAAAGTTCTCTAAGGAAGTAAGTAGGTACAAAAAGACGCCTTATAGTTTTCTGTGAACGTAAAGACGTACGTCTTGATTGCTAAGTCGTTGTTGTAAGGCGCGATTTTTTTTCACAAACAAGCCAACTATGGTGACAAAAGCTGTTGTTCCATTATTTACTTGCATTTAAAAGCTTGCTATTTAAGTTTTTATAAGGCCAGGCTACAATTTATTTCTGGTTTTCTGACCTACTTAAATTATTCAAGCTCGAAGGAGTGACGACGCCTTAATATTTCTTAGCTGCCAAAGACTTTTGTCTTGGTTGCTATAAGATTTTTAATAGGCACCGGTAAAAGCGGAAGTTAAGCCTATCGCAGTCTTGTCCAACTTATCATATTTATTTATTTAACCATTTATGCACACCCATATAAACAGTCAAGAAGAAAGGAACAGAAAAATACGTACAAAGGTGATGCTTATACAAAGGTCAAATTAAATTAGCGAATTAAGCTAGCGAAACTTCGCAGAGGTGATTGGTATCGATATCTAAATACGACAAAATAAAAATAAAAAAAGATTTGATGATTTTTTTTTAGGTCAATGACTGCTGGTAGAGTTGTTAGGTACTTGAAGTGTGAGTTGATAATATTGTGTTGAGATATCGATACCTATCACGTTTCTGAAGTTTACACTATAGAGGCATGAGGAACAGGGTGTAAAGTTCACTCATCCTCCATAGAAAAGGGAGGATGGTGGTGGGCAACTGGGCAACTGCCCGACGGTTGATGTCGGGATGTTGTATATTATGGTAGTCGCGCGGTAAACTCTGATTGCGCGATGCAGGATTTTTGCTTGACGTCATGTCATTGTGATGCGTAGTTCGTATGTGACGATGTAGATGTCACCACAATACAAAAGTAAAACTGATATTTTAAGTGACTACACTACCGGCGGTTGATGGCCCCAAAAAGCCATCATCAAATTAATTTATTTTTGCTTTATCATGTTTAGATATCGATACCCATCACGTTTGCGGAGTTTCTCTAGCTAATTTAATTTGACCCTGTATTATGGTAATTGATATGAGGAGCTCGTGGCTAAGTAATAACAGCCGCACGGGTCGATCCGTCAGGTTAAGCTACGCTTGCCGGGGTTGGTCAGTGGATGGGTGACCATCTTAACATACCGAGATTCCTCCGTGCCTCGGAAAGCACGTTAAGCCGTTGGTCCCGGCTGTTATTCGTGGATCTTTGACAGTCGTTACGGGTCGTCAGAAGCCCGAAACTCTGACAACCAGTCTTACTCAGGGGTATCGTATTACCCAGTAATTGGGTTGTGGAGGTCAGATAGGCAGTCGCTCCATGTAAAATACTGGTATTCAGCTGCATCCGGTTAGACTGGAAGCCGATACCAACATAGTTGGGAAAAGGCTAGGCAGATTTGCATGGAACACTTGTGCTAAATTTCATGCTTCTAGACCCAGCGGTTGGCTGTGCGTTGTCTGTCATGTCAGTGAATGAATTTAAGAGACAAGCCGTAGAAAGTAGATAGATAAATAAATACAGGTATTTTTCAACGTAGGTATGCAGAGGCTGGGGTGGAGACCTATTCCGATCACCGGTACATCCGGTTTGACGTCTCCGCCCATACCTCGAGCGCGCCGGTCCGACAGGCCCCGAGTGGTCCGCGGTGGGCGCTGAAGAAGCTGGACCGGGAGCTCCTCCTGGAAGCCTCGATCGTGCAGGCCTGGGTGTCACCACCGGACAGGCCTGCCGACATCAACGACGAGGCGGAGTGGTTCCGGGAGGCCATGTCCGAGGTGTGCGACGTGGCAATGCCCCGGGTCCAGCCCAAACGCGCCTTTCGCCAGGTGTATTGGTGGTCGCCGGAGCTGACGGCTCTGCGCGAGGCGTGCGTCGCCGCGCGACGCCTGTACACCAGGCACCGCAGGCTCCGTATCCGCCCTCCGGATACGGAAGCCATTCAGGCGGAGCTGTACGAGGGGTACAGAGCGGCGAAGACCGCCCTCCGAGCGGAGATCTTGCGGTCCAGGGATCTGGGCCGCGAGGAGTCGCTGGAGACTCTGAACAGAGACCCATGGGGGCGCCCCTACAAGTTGGTGCGGGAGAAACTCCGCCCATGGGCGCCCCCGCTGACGCAGAGTCTCCGGCCCGAGCTCGTGGAGGACGTGGTGAGCGCTCTGTTCCCTTCGCGAGGGGAACATACTCCCCCGCCTATGGCTCCGCCTCATGCGGTGCCCGCTGCGGACCACGACACCGACGACGACGTTGATGCTCCGGAAGTGACCGAGGTAGAGTTGAGAGCGGCGGTACGTAGGCTCAGTGCCAAAAATACCGCCCCAGGACCCGAAGGCTTACCTGGAAGAGCCTGGGTTCTGGCCTTTGGGGCTCTCGGGCCTCGACTAGGGGGGCTCCTAAGCGCATGCTTGGAGAGGGGCCAGTTCCCACTTCGCTGGAAGACGGGGAAACTGGTCCTCATTAAGAAGCCGGGGCGCCCTGCGGACTCTCCGTCCGCTTACCGGCCCATCGTGCTGCTCGACGAGGTGGGCAAGCTCTTTGAAAGAGTAATTGCAGACCGCCTCGTCGGGTGGCTGGTGCAGGAGGGGCCGGATTTGGCGGAGACCCAGTTTGGTTTCCGCAAGGGGCGCTCTACGGTGGACGTCATCATGCGCGTGCGAGCCCTCACGACGGGGGATGCAGTGGCCCGGGGTGGGGTCGTCTTTAATACCCTGCCCTGGAGTTGCATCAGGGAGGCATTGCGGTATCACCGGATGCCGACCTACCTCTGTCGAGTGGTCGAGGCCTATCTGACGGACAGGGCCGTCATCTACCCCGGTCATCAGGGAGAGTGGAACCGGCGAGAGATGTCGTGCGGTGTCCCACAGGGATCGGTCTTGGGGCCGCATCTGTGGGACATCGGTTACGACTGGGTGCTGCGCGCCGACCTCCCAAGCGGCGTCAGCGTAGTATGTTACGCTGACGACACGCTGGTCCTGGCGCAGGGGAGGTCGCACCAGGCGGCGGCTGAACTAGCGACACGCGGGATTGCGATAGTCGTGGAGAGGATCCGGCAGTTGGGACTCGAGGTGGCCTTGCACAAGTCCGAGGCCATGTGTTTTCATGGTCCTCGGAATGCGCCACCGTCGGGTTCCGAAATAACGGTGGGAGGGGTTCACATCGGAGTCGGGTCGACGATGAAGTACCTGGGACTCGTCCTCGACAGCCGGTGGAACTTCGTGGAGCACTTCCGACGTTTGGCTCCCAGACTGGCACGGGCTGGGGCTGCCTTGAGGCGGCTCCTGCCCAATCTGGGGGGTCCAAACGCCTCCTGCCGGAGGCTCTACGCGGGGGTCGTGCGGTCCATGGCCCTTTACGGAGCACCGGTGTGGGCGCGTTCCCTAAGGCTGGGACCAGCCGGCAGGTTGAACGCGTCCCAGAGGGTCATGGCCATCCGGCTAGTCCGGGGATACCGCACGGTCTCCCGGGAGGCGGCGAGCCTCCTTGCCGGATTGCCGCCGTGGGATCTGGAGGCAAAGGTCCTCGCGCACGTGTGGGAGTGGCGCGAGGAGGCGAAGCGCCGGGGCGTAACTCCGCTGCCGCGAGAAATCACGGTACAGCGGACAGAGCTCCGGCGGGATCTCATGGCGGCATGGAGAGCGCGACTGTCGCAACCCAGCGCTGGGCACGCCACAATAGCGGCGATAAGTCCCCTCTTTGAGGAGTGGCTAGAGAGGCGCCACGGCGTCCTCACCTTCCGCCTGACGCAGGTCCTCACCGGACACGGTTGTTTCGGGAGGTTCCTGTTTCGCATAAGGCGGGAGGAAACGCCCGGGTGTTTCCACTGTGTGGATCGCCCGGAGGACACGGTGGAGCATACAGTGGAGGTCTGCCCGGCTTGGGCAGAGCACCGCCGTGTTCTCACGGAGGCGATCGGCGGCGGCGATCTCTCGCGTCCGAGCCTGGTCCAGGCCATGGTGCGGAGCGAGAGTGCATGGGAGGCCGTCACCTCCTTCTGCGAAGCAGTGATGCTAGCGAAGGAGGAGGCGGAACGCGTGAGGGAGAGGCAGCCTCACGCCCTCAGTCGCCGCAGGAGACGCCCTGGGCGGCGGGAATCGCGGGGCGATTTCCGGCCACCGTAGGCGCGGGCCTGCGGACGGTGAGCAGCGGGTAGCTCGCCGTCCGGTAAGGACCAGGCCCGAGTCGACGGCGCGTCGTGTTCCACGCGCGCCTCAAAGAGATGTCAGCAAGTGACGGGGCCCAATAGGGCCGACGCCGCTGGGGTCGCGGGTTGTCTGAAAGGGTTACCGCGGCCCTGGCATAGGCAACTGAAGGAACACGGGTGGGTTTTAGTCAGTAAAAGTCTGACACGCCCTCCCGCTCCACCCAGAGCGGGAGAAGTTATTTGATGATTTCCCACCCTCAAAAAAAAAAAAAAAAAAAAAAAAAGGTATGCAGAGGCTAGAGTGCGAGTTTTCTGAAAACCAAAGCCTGATCCAAGATGTTTAAAAGTCATCTAAACAATTATTAATAAATATTACATAAACAAACTCAATCTAAAGAAATTGAAACCTCATAAAATAAAAATACTACAACAGATTCCTTATTAAAATATTACCAGAATGTTGCGGCATAGTTTGATAAAAGTGTTTCTAAAGAACCCAGCTAGTCGGAAATTGAAATTCTTAAAACTGTGCACGGTTCCAGAAAAGCTGACGCATCCTTACACTCCCGAAAGCGGAAATAATCCAAAAGCTATCTACGTATAAACTCACCGCCACACCTGCACGGTATTCCAGGAAGGAATGGTTAAAAAAGAATTAGGTAAGTATTGTGTAAATTAATATGGATTAATTCCGATGATGTAATATTGAGTAAGTACTTAGGTACTGCAGTGATATTCTGTACAAAATTCACCGTGAAAACCTATGTAAAGTGAGTTGTCATTATACCTGATGCTAGGCCAATCTATTCTGTAATAATCTCAACATGAAAACTTAAGTGAAGTGAGCTTGAAGTGAGCTGTCATTCCAGCTGATGACTTCACCTAAGAATTGACGGTGAGTTTTTGATACAATAGGTTGGAGGGATTGATAGTATCGACAGCTCACTCCGCGCTCACTTCACTTAAGTTTTCACGGTGAAATTTATACAGAATAGCACTGCAGTTATCCTCAAAAAGAAGTAAGTCTACATCGACAAGAACTCATTTGATTGTCTACAATTTGTGTCCCGTGTACCTAGCTATCAATGTGTAGCTACAATCCAATTAAAGTATCCAATTATAATATCTTGTGGATACACACTGATACAGTGTGTAAGGGATAGGGTGAATTCAGTATATCATAATATAATGACCGGTACCTGAAATTATTTCAGGAACGTTATGGGAATCCAATAAACCTGATTTGTTTGTGTTTTTGTGCACAAATCGGAGACTCTGTTACTGGTTGGGAGAGGTAGGTAATAGGTATGCGGTGAGTTCGATGAACTCTGTAGCTAGGCAGAAAGTGAACAGCTGATTTCAAGGGTCGTTCGTTAGAGTATTTCAACATCCATTGCTGGTTTTTCTTTTGTTGTTTTTTTTGCTGTTTTTTTTTACCTAAATGGAGTGCTGCGAACACACAATGTAATTTTACATTGAAATAAAGAAAATGTAACTGAAAAAACTATTGTAAAAATTAAAATTTTCCTGAGAAAATTTCCGGTGGAATATGATTCAAAATTAGGAGCTGAATGCACCCTGTTGGTTTGCGGAGGGCTGTTCCTTACACCCTGTATAGTAGTACAGGATGGCAGCTAGGGACATTGATGCGCTACCTGATTCAGTGTAATGATTCGGGTCAAAATGTATGGAACAGCACATTTTTTCGCCGGTAAATAAAAAAAAAACCGTTCTCTTGAACGGTTTTTTTTTGTGTTCCGTTCTCTTGTGCGAGTCGGACTCGCGCACCGAGGGTTCCGTTTCGATTTCTGAAAAAGTGTGCTATTTAGAGACATCGTTTTATTTTTCCTGTAATCTTTACCTACATAAACTTATATCACATAGAATAATTTCAGATTTTTTCTCTTTGCAAACTTCGGAGATAAGGAGGGATCGGTATTTTTTTTTACATTTTTCATCAAAAGTCGAAAACTATTGGGCCTAAAAAAAGAAAAAAAATGTTTGAGAATGTGCAAACAGCGTTCTTTCATATGATACGCCACATGCCCTATTAGCTCCACTTTGAATTTTTAAGAACAGGGACTCCTGTTGCAAAAAAAATATAAAACGTCACCTAAAACTCTTACAAATTTCAAGTTGATAGCATTAGTAGTTCTCGAGATATCCAGCTGTGACAGACAGACAGACAGACAGACGGACAGACAGACAGACTTGGTCACACCATAAGGGTTCCTTTGTTACCATTTTGGTACGGATTTACGGAACCCTAAAAATTTGATGTTCCATACATTTTGACCGCGTAAGTTAAATTGCACTTATTTATTTATTTATTTATTTTTACTACATTGGGACACAAAACAATTACATGTTATAATATTACTATAAAAGTTATGAGCTAAAGTGGGCTAGGGTAAACATGTAATCCACACTAATGTCCGCGGAATAAATATACTAGGGTAAGTTTGAAAAAGAACGCGCGTCAGGCCACAAGCAGCATTTTGAGGAATTGAAATTATTGAAGCAATTCGACGGCCATTTTTTTAAATTTTGTAAGGGATAAAGAGAATACATCAAGATCAATAAAGTGTGTGTTATATGTTTGTAAGAGACGGCGAAGAGGTGCCCGCTCACCAGCGCGGGTTCTGCACTGTGCAGTGTGGAACAGCCGGGGAACGCGCACCCCTCGCCGCATTACAGTTCACTTTTACTCACTCACTCACTCACTCTTCTTTTGTTCACTTTTGTAGGAAACAGCAGATTTTTTTCAATTAAATGAATTCCTTTTGATTTACGGATACCACATCTTTTGGAGCCTTACTGTAGCTCCTACTACATCAGCGGAATAAGTCCATAGTTTAATATAATATAATATAATATAATCTTTATTTATATAAAACAGATTGTAGAACATGTAACCTTTTTACAAAGTGGGTAGTGTTGAATCTCTAACAATCATGTGGGTGACGTGCTGCTCTCCTTGCTAGACCATGAAATAGCCTGTATTAAGGAGTAACAGTGCCGATCCCCGAGCCGAGTTTACATTGTCATCTTAACCAGAACAGTGGTAAATTGTTCCTGGGTCTAGTCGTCAATCGTGACTGCTGAGCAGAGGGTCCAGGACTCCAGGCCCAGGACTCGGACTCCACTAACACATAATTGGGAAATGTTATTGTAAGAGTAGCCACCCAACAATAATTGGTCGCGACTCGCGTCACAGAATTCCGTACTGCATACCTTTACCCACTTTTTTGGCAATTTGCGTGGCGAAGACTGTACCGCACACTTCTGGCTTATTGCGTGATGTTGTTGATAACTTTAACTTAACTAAACTCTGCGAAACACGGTAGAATAGTGGAATAATAAACAAAACAAAATCACCTTTTCCGATTTATATTTTAACTAGCTGCGCCCCGTGGTTTCACCCGCATAAGTCTCAATCCCGTAGGAATATCGGATCAAAAAGTATCCTATGTCCTAACCTAGGTCATGGTCTACCTACGTGCCAAATTTCATCTAAATCCATTCAGCTGTTTTAGCGTGAAAGCGTAACAAACAAACACACTTTCGCATAATTATAATATCAGTTAGGATTACTCAGAAAATTCTCACAACATTGGTTCATCCAGGGTCAATCTTTACAACATGACCAATATTACGAAATGCGGTGTTACCTAGCAACAGAGTAGCCAATGACTCCATGAGTCAGCCGCAGAGCATTCCCGTCAATCTGTGACTCACGAGCACCCTCAGTGCAACGTTTTTTAATTTACTCTTTTTAGGGTTCCGTGTAACACATCAGTCATTTCTGTCATGCTTCTGCAATGAGTAATACTTACGTTTATGTGTGGAGAGGAGAAAGGTAGGAATGTGGATGGACATGAGATGAACGAGCTGTTATATTTCATTTGTTATTTTGTGATTGTTATGTTGAATGATGTTGTAATCGAGAATGATCGGATGATTGGTTTGAATTTAGCATTGTATACCTAGTATTTTTTGTTAGGAGAGCCTTTGGTATTTTACTGCCAGATTAATTCGTGTCACTAGCTGCATCATAGTAATAATCTGCCCATAACTGCTTTAACATTGGCCCTTTACATACTTACATACAAAAAAAAAGAAAAGAAATAATAATAATTTTATTAACTTCAATTTTTACACTAAAACACTTATCTAAACACTGCAGCGTTTTATCAAGGAAAAAAGAGTTTTCGATGAACTCTGGCACCCAAAGCACAGCAAAGTAAGATTTAACTTGTGATTAGGGTGTTCTAGTGGGTTGTGTGGGTGGTGCTTATGTTGTGGGGGGTGTACAAACATAAACACATGCCTTCTTCCCATGGGGTAGACAAAACTACTCCTTTTGCTTCGTTTAAGTTCATACATCAGTCTAATTGCATATCATACTATAATCGGAATCTGCATAATTTTGAAGCAAACTGCACCCTAATTGTGTAACACATTATCAATCGGAGTTGGTTTCATTTTGACAGTTCAACAACATTCATTGCGTTATTTACGTTGCCGAGCCGACAAATCTTTCGAACATATGAAGCAATGGATTAGCAATTTGTTTCAAAATTATTCAAACTCCGATTGATAATGTGTTACGCAATTAGGGTGCTGATTTTGACTAATCATTTTGATCGATTGATACTGTGTTACGCAATAAGGGTGGTCATACACGCACGCCCGCCGTGCCGGTTGCGTGGACTACGCACTTGACCTTTCGGAAGAACATTACTATTGGCCCTTTAATGGCTACAGATACACGAATTTGCGTAATAGTTATAACACTAAACATGCGTAGTGGTTGAATCTAATACACTAAATAGCATTGCATGCGCGGTCAATTATGTAGAATAAAAACAAAAATACTTCTTATTTAAACAAAAAATACTTAATCTTTTCCCGTTAACTTTCCGAAACATCTTGTGCGGGAAAAGTAATCATAATGCAATATGAATAAAGATAAGTTTCCATATTTGCAGTAAAGATGCGGAACCCTTTTCTGAATGCATCACATATTCCGATGTTGTTGCGTGGGAGAGCTCCCAAATTTTGGAACCCATGGCTTGTAAGGAAGTCGAATGAGTGAAGAATTTCGGGATTCCGATTTAGACACTTATTTTAAATTCAGGTTTAATTCGTAACTTTAGATTCTAGATCTGTGAAATCTGGTGCAAAATGAATGTGTGAATGGGATTTTCACATGCTACAAGTAAATGAATGCGGGGTTTAACTGATAGCAGTGGATTACATACAGACAGTCCACCTGTTAGGGCCAGCCATGACTCGAGCCACCATCGATGCTGCGCGCTTGCGCATTATTGTGTAAAAACAATCTACACGCGCCGCAAACATCCTTGTCGTACTGCAATAGCAACCCCATCAGTTTTCTGACCGCATCGAAGGCTCCATATGACGCCCGTGAATATTTCTCCCACAAGCTGCACGTGTAGAAGGTGGTACAGAATGTCCTAAAGAGCGTCACCTTTACGTCTGCAATACAACGTGCAATCCTGCGGGCTATCATATTCGCACGCACGGAAAGAGCCACGGATATCGAAAGAGCCCTTCGTTCCCTTGCAATGTCAGTTTGGTGACCAAGTGACCAGTCGCTCAACAGGAACACCGTTTGGCCGTACAGTGCAGTAGTAGTACAGTGGGAGGCACATCAAAATCATCATCATTTAAAAGATATCTCTAAAGCTTTACCCCCACAGACCCAAATACAAAATACAAAATGTTTATTACTGTACCAACTACATAGTTTATACACACACACACTACACTTACTAATACTTACAAAAATAATAAAAAATAAAAATTTTGTCCTACGTTACATAATAAATACCTATTTGAATCTTCTTTCATATACAACGTGTTGTTTTGCATCCTCGTAAAATTTCATGGTGTATGGTTACAGAACATCAAACCGGATAACTTTCTTCATGTGCATGGGACCAACATTGTATTCGCGAAAAAAAATTCAACGGTCCCATAGAAAACTTCAGTACTCTCAACTCAACGCATATATGGGACGGCTGATTATTTTTTCGCGATTACGATGTTGGTGCCATGGAAAAAGTTGTTCGGTTTGATGGTATAAACCACACCCATAAATTTGACGAAGATGCAAAATGAGACGTTGTATCTATGATTTGAAACCTACTTAGAAACCATATTATAGTAGATTTCTTTTGTCCGACATCGAAATTAATAATAATATAGGGTATAATTTTCTTACCGGAAGTCTTACCATACAATTTGATTTCTAGATTCTCAGTATTTTATCCCGAGGTAAAGGAATACTGTGATTACAGCCTAGAGTTAAGTCTAGACTGATAGCTAGCTACCTGTTTCTGAGACTATGCGTCATCTGGTATCTGGTATCGATCGAAACATGTTATTACTGTCTACGTGTCTGTCTGTTTCTTTGGGAGAATACATATTTTTTGTACACTGAGAAATTATTGGTACAAGAAATGAAGATTGATTTTGTTCTGAGTATGGCTGTTGCCTTGCCAAATTAATGCTAGGTTGTATTTGTCTCACAGCAGGGCAAAGACCTTTTCTCCTACACAGAAGTCATAAAGCATTCTTATTTATATAAATAACTAACTGACCCGACAGATGTTGTCGTGTCCAAACAATAGATAATTTATACAAAATTCCCATATACAGTACACTTTCAGTTTTCCCGATTTTTACAATTATCGGGGAACCTTTTAGAATGTTTATTTCCGTTATAAAAACCAGGGGTCTGCTCCCTAAGTCCGTCCGTCCGTCCGTCCGTCAGTCCGTCCGTCTGACATAACAATCCATCAAAACAAACGTAAAAGTTAAATTTTTCTGTCGGGAAAAAACACATCGGGAGTAAGGACAACTGTCAAATCGTGTTGTCATTCATAGGTACTTCGTTCGGACCCCAAACCAATCATAAATCCGTAGTTGATACGGAGTAGGAAACGCCCATAACGAAGGCCGAAACTACGGTCTTCGTGCTTAGAGAATAGACCCCCTGATTCGGATTATATTACGAACATTTTAAAACAAAAAAATGCCTAATCGGTCCAGCCGTTCTGAAGTGATTCGCTTACCAATTAACAGCATTTAATTTCTATTTATAAAAAAATATTTATTATTATTTTTATTCATTAATCACACACTTGCTCACTGCGGGCGATTTCAGTCTTTTCAAGCCCAGATTTCCTCACCAAGACATCAGTAGTTTTACAAAGGAAAACCGTGTTTCCGTACCGCCCGCATTTTCATTTCTTCATATTAACAAACGAAAATCCATTGAGTGACGTGCCTGCGTTGCGGCCGGCGCGGACCAGTGGACGCTCACCTTTACTCGGTCAAAATGTAGGGAACAGCTGATTTAAAAAAGATATAATGATGAGTACAATGACACCTTAAAAGGATAACGGTGTTTACACTTACAACCTGTGTAATAATATGGATAGGTAGGTTCTTATAGTTATTTATGCAACTGACGTATAATAAGGGGTATTAAAACACGAATGTGGGTTTATCACACTCGGCTTCGCCTCGTGTGATAATAGTATCACATCAGTGTTGTAATACCTAATTATGTACAGTTGCATACAAGACTTTATCTACATCCATGTTATCAATCCTCTATAAAAGGTTCTGAAACAGTTTTTTGCAATACTAATACTGTTATCAAACATGGCGGCCGGCGTCATAGTGTACGACGTGAATTCGAATAAGTTCTTTTTTTAAATTACGGCGCTGTTGTAGTGAAACGCGCGTGCATTACAATGTTCTTTTTTTGAAAACGAGTTGCATTATGAAATTCAGTACAACATTAAAACAACCGTTTGGATGCTATTATGGTTACCATGGTTACTATGACACTGGCTGTTTTAATGTTGGCAATAAGCTAACTGTTTCAGAAACTTCTAGAGGATTTATAGTATGGGTGTAGATAAAAGTTTTTAACAGTCAGCGTTTTTCAAGCGAGCCAGCATCTCTGAAACATCAGTCAACTCCTATACAGGGTGTACCTAAGTGTAAACAGTATTTACTCATCATTTACTTTTACTATGGAACCAAACCTGAAATCGCGCAATGCTGTTCCCTACATTTTGACGAATTATGCGAACATAAATGTACTGAACAGGTGATTTTTTTTTCGCGATTTCAGGTTTGGTCCCATAGTATAAGTTGTTCATAATGATGAGTACAGTGCAATCTGAGTGAGTACAGTGGCAATCTTTTAAGGGGAAAGACCCCTTAAAAGATTGCCACTGTTTACACTTACAACCTGTATAATAATAAAAGGTAAGTTTAAAAACTAAAACCCGACTACTGAAAAATCACGATCTCAATCTCAATTTCTCAAATTATGACAAACCGTTTAGAAGTTATGAGGGAACAGATGAACATACATACATACATACATACATACTTATATACATACTTACATACATACATACATACAAAATCATAACGCTCCTTTTTGCTTCGCCGTAGTCGGGTAATAACCAAAGTACTAAAATGCCAGTCATACTAATTTAAATGCCTAGCTCATAGCTAGTTGGTTGGCTGGATGCCAACCAGTAACTACACGGTCACCTAGTTCCCTCCGTAAATTGTCACGTTTGACAGTTCTCCTGTCAAACGTGACCTGCATACTTCATTACAACACATAATAAAAATGTAAAAATATTGTAGTTTTGCTTTGAGCAGCTCGTGGCTAAGCAATAACAGCCGCACGGGTCAATCCATCAGGTTTAACTACGCTTGCCGGGGTTGGTCCGTGGATGGGTGACCATCTAAAGACGTCTCGTCTCTAAAGAGGAGTCTCGGTATGTAAACATACCGAGACTCCTCCGTGCCTCGGAAAGCACGTTAAGCCGTTGGTCCCGGCTGTCATTCGTGGATATTTGACAGTCGTTACAGGTCATCAGAAGTCTATCAAACAGTCTTACCAGTTACCAGAAACTGGTTTGTAGTCGCTCCATGTAAAATACAGGTATTCAGCTGCCTCCGGTTAGACTGGAAGCCAACCCCAACATAGTTGGAAAAAGGCTAGGCAGCTTAATTGATTGTAGTTTTGCTTTGAGTATGGTGGATTTAGACTAAACGAACATGGAACCAGAACAAGAACTAGAGCATTCTTTTGTTGATATTCTTGACATGGGAGACACCAAAGAAGGAATGCTCTGTCCCTGTTTACACAAAAAGAATTGCTAGAATGGGTATAGAATGTGCATTCGCTCGTTTGGTCTTCTAAATCGACCTTTACGCGAGCGCATGTAAACGCTCACTGGCCTTACCACCATCATTCACGACTGCATTTCTTGAAGTTAAACCATAAATATAAAAAAACTCAAAACCTCTTTCTTATATCTATGGTGAGCACCAATATTTTATCCAATATATTTTCAGTTACTGTCTTGTTGCTGTAGTGGTCATAAAAGCGTAAATGCTGAGCGTGAGGTCGTGGGTTCCATTCTCGGGTCGGGCAAAGGTTATTGGGTTTTCCCATCGGAAATTTCTAAGTAACAGCCTAGTCTAGTCTAGACTCGTGCCCGTTTGATGGCAATAAAGGGGCTCGCCCCCTATTATATGGTAAAGATAAACTACGATAACATGGCGCGCCCCTCCAAAATTCAAAACGTTTGAAAGTATTTGTGAAAGTATTTACAATGCACCACCAAGATTCACAACGCATATGTGCGTAATGAGACGGCCGTCAAACAAAAACAAATCCACGGATTTGTTGCTCGACTAGTCACGTCACTACACACATTGAAACAGTAATTTGGAGGGGCGCGCCATGTTATCGTAGTTTATCTCTACTTAAACATAACTGGCGAAATAGCTATTATATTAGCGTTGTGCATCCTCATCAAATTTCAGTGTGTGAAAACATCAAATTGAACATAATTCATAATTCATTTATTAATTGTTTGTCACAGGTGAAAATAGTTCTTACAGTTATCATTTTTGTATCACTGAAACATACCTATGGTGTGTACAATATTTATTACGCATGTCAATATTATTGGCTATGTTAAAAATAATTTTATAAAAATACAAATTACATTTTTTAAATGTTTGGTGGTTATTATCCATTGCATTGGTTGTTATAATCAATCTCATTTACATTAATTACTATACATAAGCATTATGGTCATTCAATTTACGTTTACATTAGGCAAAAAAAAAAAAAAAATAAGCATAATATGTCGATTTTTAGTCGACCTCACTATTATTGATCGAAGCGACCTCATCTTACATTCACTAATAGACATAATAATTATGTCTATTAGTGAATGTAACTAACGTAAATTGCATGACCGTAATAATTATTATTACGCTCATGCAATTTACCTTAGTTATGTCGGAAAAATAAAAATAAGTTTAATATGTCAAGTTTTAGTCAACCTCATAAGCACTACATAATTATTCATTATTAGACATAACTATTACGGTAATATAGTTAATTTACATTAAATAAGTCAAAACAATTTTAGCTTCAAACCAATTTTAGTCAAAACAATTTTAGTCAAAACAACATCGTAATCGCGCCAAAATTTTCAACTTTTCCACAGAAAACTTCAATGCTCAACGCAAATGTATGGGATGGCATAATTTTTCGCGATTACGATGTTGGTGCCATGGAAAAAGTTGTTCGGTTTGATGTTGTTGTTTCTATACGGCTATACCACACCCAAGGATGCAAAACAACACGTTGTATACCTTTCGCCTCTGCCTAACCCTTCGGGGAATAAAGGCGTGATGGTATGTTTTGTTTTGAGGAACTCGTGGCTAAGTAATAACAGCCGCACGGGTCGATCCGTCAGGTAAAGCTACGCTTGCCGGTGTTGGTCAGTGGATGGGCGACAATCTTTACATACCAAGACTCCTCCGTGCCTCGGAAAGCACGTTAAGCCGTTGGTCCCGGCTGTCATTCGTGGATCTTTGACAGTCGTTACGGGTCGTCAGAAGCCCGAAATTCTGACAACTGCAGTCTTACCAAGGGGTATCGTATTACCCAGTAACTGGGTTGTGGAGGTCAGATAGGCAGTCGCTCCATGTAAAATACTGGTATTCACCTGCATCCGGTTAGACTGAAAGCCGACCCCAACATAGTTGGGAAATTAGTTGTTTTGAGTTTAGTTGCATGCCGATTTCCATTAATCGTGCAATTCAGTGATCTGGCTACTACTGAGAATTTTTTTATGAAAAGACCTAAACACCAACCCGGGAATTGAACCCAGGATCTCACGCTCGCTTAGCTGTAGGTCTTGTCAGTAAATACCCACATTCATTTAAAAACAGGATTTGTTTTATTCAAGTATTTTAAACACAGCAAAATAATGTTGTAACCCCCAAGCGGCACCGAATCCCCAAGCAAGTCTTGCTTGGGGATTCAAGCAAGACTTGCTTGGGGATTCGGTGTCGCAAGTGTGACGGAGAGCTCCGAGTGTGCCGACCCGAACAAGTATGTACCATCCAGAAGGAGACCTGCAAAGGTTAGGTACAAAAGAAAAACATGATGTAAAATTCCATTTAGTTTATTTATTTGGACACACAAAATACTAACTTTTGTCACTAGTCACTAAATAAAAAACTTTGCTAAACTAACTATATTACACACTTAAACCTAAAGGACAGATTATTAGGAAGCGAGGACCGCTGATAGCGATCATAGACAACATTATTGCAGAGATCATAGACTAGATTCTACATGAAAATACACTTAGCTTAATATTTTAGTTCATTTTACAAAGATATTGACAGAGGGTACGTGTAGTCAAATTCAGGGCCGATTAAATTTTTAAAGAAGAAGGGGTACTTTATTGCTACTCTATTATTTTTTTTTTTAATTATTTTTTTACATATTTGTTAATGGTAAAAATATAAGAAATAGGTTTTTTTGTTGATTGAAAATTAATAAAAGTAAGTACCCTATGTGTATTCTTGACAGCCCATAAAAAGCGAATTAAGGCTCCTACAAACAGCACGACACGAGATTAAATCGCGTGCGACACGCGGTGCCTTTGTGTCGCGCGCGATTATATCTCGTGTCGTGCCTGTTTGTAGGAGCCTTTATAAGTAGTTTACGTAGGTAGATAGTTTCTCCGAAATAAACTAAACAAAGTAAGTTTATTTCGGTACAGAGAAACTCGAATTAAAATTTACGTTTTAAAAAACAAATAAAATAGAACCCATTGCATTCGCATAGGTATAATAATATTTAGTAAAAATTAACATAAGGGTGTGTTTCATCACTTTCTGACAAAGTTACAGTCGTAGAAATAGGAAAGGGAACAACCACCCGCGGGTATAATTGCGTAACACAAGAATCCTTTCAGACAGACCAAGCGGAAAACCTCGCGGAATTTACAGGCTCCATTGAAAATAGGACCGTATTACCATAGCCTAAAGTATAAAATTGTCGATATTCATACAATTTTGGTTTTTCCGCTTGGTCTGAACTGACCCCTACAATTGCAATGTCTTTAATTTTGACAGTTCAACAACATTCATTGCGTTATTTACTTTGTCGAGCACACGATTTTTTCAAACACTATGATGCAAAGGATTAGGAATTTCCTTCAAAATCTTTCGGATGATGATGGACTGTGTGTTACGCAATTGGGCTGCAGGTTTGGTCCCAATTCCATTAAATCATCTAAGCCTAGAGACATGAGGAACAGGGTATAAAGTTCACTCATCCTCCATAGAAAAGGGAGGATCCTCCGACCAGAAGGGTGTCGAGATGTTGCCAGTCGCGCGGTAAACTCTGCTTGCGCGATGCAGGATTTGTGTGACGTCAGGTCTGCGATTCATAGTTCGCATGTGGCGTTGTAGATGCCACCACTAGCCTATCGCAGTCAAGCTATCGGTAACAGTATCGGGAGGTGTTGAAATAAACTCTTATGTTTAACAAAAACATGAAATATGATAATTGACAGTCAATTATTAACTGAGATCTTGAGTCAGTCAGCGAGATGACTCATTAACATTATTATTATCTTAAGCTTTTATAAAAAAATAAGGGTCAATTCATACTAAACCAGTGTTGATCAGAAGGCCAATTCCCGTAATTGAGAACGTTGTAAATCTATAAATAGTCGCCATTTCAGCCCGGCGACAATCAATATCAAAAATGAAAAAATGTAGAACATTTAGAGGGGTTTCTGATAGATTGAGACTGCAATGAGATTAGAATCGAACGTTATTCTAAATACGGGAATTGCCGGGACGGAAAACGGGAATATTTAAAGTCAATTCGTGCAAAATTCAAGCCACAAACTAATCTTTTCAGTAAACTGCTTAAAAGCTGCTTATTTTTTATAAGATGAGTGCAGTTTCTAAAGAAGATTGCAATAGTTCCAAAAACTAACGACGAATTAGACTGAAAGATGGCCCAAAGCTTTGATGACTGCTGAGCGTAATTGCAGTAAGTATGAATAGAGCCTTATTTATATTTTGTACAAATCGTGAAATTGATTTCAAAATGTTTGCATCATTTATTGCTGAGAAATTAGGTTCTCCGTATTAAATGTTGATTACATTTTTTTATTTAAAAAAACACATTTATTTAATAGAAAACTCAGTTAACACATCAGTTAACTTTATAAATCAATGAAATAATTAAATGAAGAATGTTTTGCTCTACAAAATATAAAAGGCATCAGAGCTATAAGTTTACAATATTTAATTTTTAACGATTTACAATTGGAAAACCAGCTAAATAAAAAAGTTTACATTTCAGTCCTGATAAAGAAATCGGATATGAACAAAAACATAGCCCTTCTTCGGAGTCGGGTAAACAACTACATTTCTTGATTATTTCAGCTAAGGTTTCCCTAGAATCCATACAAATAAACTTAAAATAATAATTATATTATTTTAATTTTCTAATTATAATTTCCCAAATAATTTTAGCCTCTAATTATCCAAAAGTATTTTACACTTCCAAACCATACATAATTAGTTTTTTTATATTTTTTAAATTTAATTTTGAAAAAGATACAAGTTATAAAAAAATAAAATAGGGAACACGGGACACATAAAATGATTGCTAATTAAGTATTATTTATTTATATAAATACAAAAAAAAATATTTATTTTAATAATTTATAAAACGCATGATAGTTTTTATTGTAGGGTTGAACTTTTAGTCGACTAAGCTAAGTTTAAAATTAGTTCATAACTTAAAATTTACGTAGATTTTTAGCTAGTTTTCTTTGTCACTGGACGCACCATCTGCATGTTTTCTTAATGTCCAATAATCTGTAAAAGAAAAAAAAACTAAAATTAGTTAAAGAAAGTAATAACAGCCGCACGGGTCGATCGATCAGGTTAAGCTGCGCTTGCCACCGTTCGTTGGTCCGAGGATGGGTTACCATCTTTACATACTAAGACCCCTCCGTGCCTCGGAAAGCACAGGTCCCGGCTGTCATTCATTTATCTTTGACAGTCGTTACGGGTCGTCAGAAGCCTGAAAGTCTGACACCATGAAAGTAGCTGCCATGTTATTACGTCATACGGATGTATAAATTTAATGTCAACTGTCAACTGATCAGCGTATATCGTATATAAAGTGTTTGTTTACACTGCCAACTGACGTCATGACCACAGAGCAATATGGCGTCCACTGCTTCCAGCGTTTTCGCGCGAAATTTGAAAATGTAAAATTTAAATGCATTTTTATGGCACTTATCGATTGAATAAAAATTTTGTGTTTTTTAGTGGCTTATTAACACTATAGAATCTAATTGAGACACTTTTCAAAAATGGGTGTAATTCCCTAAGACGCTGCACTGCTGAATGTAGGTTCCCAAAGAGTCTACAATGACCAGAGGGGCAATTCTCGTATTTTTAACAACGTTCGCAATCTCATCTCAGTCTCAATCTGTCAAAAATTGTATAGCGTTTACCTACATTTTTGACATTTGATTGACGCTGGCATGAGAATGTGAACGTTTTTAGGTACGAGAATTGGCCATCAGAGGGGCAATTCCCGTAATTTTAACAACATTCGCAATATCATCTCAAGACTCAATCTGTCAAAAATTGTATTAAACGCTATACAATTTTAGACAGATTGAGTCTTGAGATGATATTGCGAACGCTGTTAAAATTACGGGAATTGCCCCTCTGGTATCTGTGTCGTCGCTCGAGCAATTCGGCTCGAAGAGGTGGCACGCAGTATTATATCACAACATTTAGGAAACAGATTGGTTACCGCAGTTCTTTGCTATTAGCAGACAGACAAGAGGATCCTCCAAACCATGATCACCTCTTTCGACACCGCGGTGATGGACGTAATCCTTACATTTTATCATTTTCATTAAGTACCTCATGATCATGAATGAATGAAATGCTCCGACCCCAGCGTGGTTTGACTCGATTACTCGAATGAACCCAAAGATACTAGCCCTTATTGCCTCATGTTACATGGTGCAATTTGCAACAGAGGCCTTAGAGCTACCACGCAAAAATGGCGTAACAATACGCAAGTAAACAAAAAATGCGCAGTTCAGAAGGAGGTTACAATATCACAAGGCACCGATGGTGTCGATTTCATGCGATATTTAAAACGCCTTGTCTCGGTACAATAAGATCCCTTATTTGTGATATTTTGCGTTTCTCGAGTCGCGTATTTTCGTGTTATATTACTGTCAGCGTATATATTGTTAGTTGAGAATTGCGTGTGTTGGATAAGATGAGCTGGCTATTGTGTATGGAGTCGTAGGCTTGATGGTAAGTATGATTTGATGGCACCTAAAATTTTTTCTTTCTTATTAAGGAAAGAAACAGCAAAGCAACATATTAACCAGATTCATTAATTGCACAAGACGGTAGTGAGGGAGGGATCAGACTGAAATCTCTCCTAGAATACACCACCAATATAAAAAATAGGACATTATTCATATATTAGATAGGTACAAATAAATAAAATTTAAGTGTCAGTTTGTAACGTCAAAATAACAGCAACCAAAAAACAATTTTTTGTCTGTTTGTTTGTTCCAGCTAATCTCCGAAACGGCTAAACCGATTTTGACGGGACTTTCACTGGCCGGTAGCTGATTTTATAGGAGTAACTTAGGCTACTTTTATTTTAGAAAAAGATTTAGGGTTCCGCGCAAAAAAATGAAAGCCCATTAAATTGTGAACAAAATCTGATTCAAATAGAGAAGCATTGACACCCACGCGGGCGAAGCCGCGAGCAACAGCTAGTTACTTGTAATAAAATAATCAAAAGCTTCCTCGTCACCAAATTGCCTCTCAATCTCAATATAATTATTATCGCTCCACTCTTTAATTGAAAAAGTGTGAACTGGCCACTCAAAAAAATAAAAAAGAATCTAAGAAGCGAGACAGAGACAGCACTATTCGCAAATAAAAACAGGTTTGGTCCCACTGTGGCTGACACCGAGATGTAAAAAAAAAAAAGTAAAAAGTACTACGGACGTATTTATTGAGCCCAGGCGGACTGCTACCTGGGTTACGCGAACCCAACTTTGTGTGTAAGGTGGCTACACCAATTATCGTCCGTTCGATTATTCCAGTGTTTGATTTTTTTTTTGACGACAGTGTTTTCGTGGGGTTTTGAAATATGGGTTGTTTTTTTTTTTTTGGGAAAATCATGATTTGTGATAGTGATGATTGTTTTTAAAAATTGTGATTTTTGGATAAAGATTTTTTTATTCTTAAACGTTGTTGTATGTTGTATTTAAAGACGACCGTTTTCCTCAACTTAACGTCTGATAACAGGTTATTTTACCGTTCGTTTCATTTTTTTACGCATACATTCGTTCAACAATGGCCGACGTGGTTTACCAGTGTTATTGTTTATGTGTTATTTTTATGGTGCCGTCGCACGATTTACATAAAAGGAAGGAATCCTATACATTTTCATGTGAGTTGCATCTCTGGTAAAAGCGATTCCTCTCATAAAAAAGAGTGTTTTAAAGATGGTACTGTATTTCAAGCAGTGGATTTTAGTTTTGTACGTCATTTCATAGAATTTCTAGGTAAGTGAATAAGTATGTTTCAATATATTCATGGCTTCACTTTATAGATTGAATCCGAGATTCCGCGTATAAGTTTTTCATGTAGGTTTTGATTTGTGCTCGAGTTCGTGGTATAAGAGAATGATAAAAGTAACGTTTTATTTCTATATTCTATACCTACTTATTGTAAATTAAAGTCGCTTTTCGTGTCTCTCTGTGTGGCCGCGTTGTTCTTCTAAACTACGCAACGGATTTTAATGCGGTTTTTACTATCATTTTGAGAATTTATTCCTGAACGTTTATATGTATAATAATAGTATACAAGACTTACAGGATGTAAGGTTTTAATCATCGTTATCTTCTTAAGGGGTCATTGTACTCAACTACTCATCATTTAGAGCCACTTTTATAATATAGGACCAAACCTGAAATCGGGAAAAAATCAGCTGTTTCCTACATTTTCACGAGCTAAACGAACATAAAAATGTAGGGAAGAGCTGATTTTTTTTCGAGATTTCAGGTTTGGTCCTATAGTAAAAGTTGTTTATAATAATGAGTACAATGACCCCTTAAACGGACAACGCTGTTTACAATTACATCCTGTATATACGGGAAAAAAAATGTATATAAGTAGTTTATCAGCCATCTCGTTACCATAACACAAGCATTAGGTTGCTTAGCTTGGGACTAGATGGCGTTGTGTGAAATGTCCATATTTATATAGATTTGTTTTTATCCTGTCAACACCAATAAATCCAATAACTTATGTAGGAAACGTATTCCCAGATCACAGCAAAAACTCCACAATTATGTAGTAATAAAAAACTACTGCACTAATTAAAAGCAGGCAGGTAATTGTTGGTGCAGTTTCCTGTTTCCTGCGTCTGCGCAGTAACAGATAGCTTCAACATTTTGTGTAATTGTTTATTTCTTGTATTATCACTCGAGTGCTTGTGAGGTAGGCAGAGCGCCCGCGATAATCAGTAACGTCAATATATTTTTACTTGCCTTGGACCTATCATCTAAGTTTAGGGTGTAAGTGTGTAAGGTAAAGAAATACCTATTGATCAAATAGTAAATGTTTTTTTTTGGCTGATTACTTTTATGTAGAATAGAATAGAATAGAATAGAATTTTATTTGTATGAATGTAGACAATTTTTTATACTTACTGGGTATTCAGCTGCATCCGGTTAGACTGAAAGCCGACCCCAACATAGTTGGGAAAAGGATAGGCAGATGAAGATGATGAGGAGACTAATTCTAACATTAATTCTAAATAAAAGTTTGAAAAAATTGAGGATGTTGAAAGTGAGTTATGTGAGAAAAAATAGGGCTTATTTCACGATGTCCGAATAGCCACTAAGTATCTACTTACCGAATAAATTCAAAAATTGAACAGAACTTGTATGAAATTATCTGCCAAGTAATCTCTATAAGGAACTTAATCGTACGTGGTGAAAAAGACCCTTACAGAAATAAGGTTATATTTATAACATGTTGATCTATGTTACACTAACAATGGATATTTCAAACAGATGACATTTATACCAAGCTGTATTTCAAAGAAATTACTTAATCCTTTTTATTCTAAGATCACTTCTAATAGCACATTTCATACTTAAATTAGCTAAATGCAAGCCCAGTTTCCTATCACTTCCTAATACTAAAACCATGACGTGACTAATCAAGAAACTCTAATTTAAATTAAAAAACCATATATCCAGATGCATTATATTTAAATCTCGTGTAAGAATAAGAATCAGATAAGTCTCAGCGTTAGTCATAAACTTGCGCAGGCGCAAGTGTTGCCAAACGTTTCCTGGAAGGGAACCACTGTGTTTTAAAATTTGAAGTATGGCGGTGGTAATGGTACGGACGTAATAATGTTATAGCTTCGATAAAGATAATGACTTCGATTAAATGTTACTTGGTTCATTTTTAAATTAAAGACGACTATTTTAAGTACTAATTAATTTTCAAGACTCCACTCAAATTTGTAGGTATGGTTATTTCCTCAAAAGACAATTTCTGACATGGGTCTACATGGTCTCCACTTCACATGATCTGACCAAGATTATGTCTGGCCTTTGACCCCTGAGTTTGTTTCGCCATTTCTTCTCAGGGGTAGTAAGATAAGAAATGACGATTCCATGCAGCTTATTTTTTTCAATATTTTTTTTAATATGACGTAAAAGTGATTCCGATATACTATTTACAAAAAAAAAAAACAATTCCATTTCATTTAATTTCATAATAATTGGTACGATACTTTGGGAATAATGGTTTGGGAGTTTGTTGCGCCATCGCCACTTCTTCTTCTCAGCTAAAGCACTATAGGAAGTGGTGAAGGGCGGGCGTTTTGGGGAAGTGTCTTATTATAATGTTAACGTTCAAAAGGTGATGCTAGTGTGGTGCTGATTCTCATCCCAGTTTAAAGAAATTATTTTTGATTTTGATGTCAAGAAAATTAATTAAGATAAATTAAAGAGGAATTTAATTTAAGTTACTAATTAAGTAGTATTTGAATTTATTATTAATTCATTTAAATTCTTCGTGACATCGTACTCTATTATCTCCGTTCCTGGTTTCATCATTGCTATAAATTGTAAGTAGATAAGTGAGTTACTCAGAGGATTCTCTATAAAGGTGGTCATTACTGCCAGGATGCGGGAAGCCTGAGAACCCGGTCACACGAATCACATCAAACGATTACTCGATATCTGACCCGGTTTCCTAAGAATTCTTAAACGGAGTTTAAACTCTCAATAGATATTGATTCGACAGAATTATCTATTTAAGTGAATTCCTTGCCTAAGGTCGGTTTTTGAGCTTCTCAGATAAACTCTCGATAGTAATTCACACGACTTTTAAGCTAAATTTTTCCTTATATAGTAACGAAGTGTTCAGAAAAACGATGTCGAACCAATAATCAGTATCGAATGGAATTTTTCCATTTAAAAACCTCAGAGACAGAGACCCGTACCCTAATTGCGTAACACATTATCAATCGGAGTTGGTTTCAATTTGACAGTTCAGCAACATTCATTGCGTTATTTACGTTGTCGAGCAGACAAATATATCGAGCATAAGAAGCAATGGATTAGCAATTTGTTTCAAAATGATTCAAACTCCGATTGCTAATGTGTTACGCAATTAGGGTGCTGGGCATAAGTTAATAACGCCTATGAAATAAAGCCAAACAATGCAATTAAATAACAACTATTCTCTCAGCAAATCCCTGATAAGCTCGGTGTGTACGCAGCCTTAGTTTCTGCGAAGCGTGCTCGAACACTGATCCGAAATGTTATTTGATTTTAATTTGGGACAATACGTTATGTGAGCATTGAGTGAGCATGAGACTATTTGAATCTTTAAGATTAGCCCTTTATAGGATCAGCAGAGACGGAAGTATTATACGAGTAGCTGCTTCACATAATCTAGGCTCAATCTTTGGATACTATTAAAATTCTTAAAAAAATATGATTCATGAGATTGATTTTGTTCCGGAATATTGTCATCAAAATAGTATTTAAAAAAATGAAAAGGAAATCCTTTCAATTTGAATCGGGCACGATCAGTAGCATCCTTGATTATAACTGTAAAACTTTTTCACATGAAAATGACAAGGATACGTCGTTTTTTTTTAAATTATTATAACATTTACTTAAGTATTTACGTGAAGAAAATTACAAAGGCTTTGCAAATTCTACGTAGGTTAATTCAAGACAAGAATTTACTTAATTATTTAATTTTTTTCTTGTCTTATTTCTTTGTTTTTGAATTTTTTTCTTGTTTTTCTTGTTAATAGTAATTCTTCATAGGTAAATTCAAGACAAGAATTTACTTAATTAATTTTAATTAAATAAATTCTTGTCTTGAATGTACATGCTATTTTCCCGACCCAACCTTTTCTCCGTAGAAAAAGCAATAACAGCTGTAGCTAGCCCATGTGTTACTGCAAACAGTTCCGCACAACTTGCACAAAAGTAGGTCATTTAGCTACTCATGCGCAGTAGTAACTTGCCGTACTTAGGTACTAGTTTTGTTAACTTCAACTCTCCATCGAAAGCTCGAGTTAAGACCAAGTTAAACACCAATATATTAGTGCTTAGCGCGGTCTTAACTTGAGCTTTCAACGACTAAAACTTTAAGAAGTTAGGTTTAAAAGTTGTCAAAAATATAATTGTAATAAAAGCTTTTTCAAGTACTTACCTATATTCTTCAAAAAACTTCCAAGAAAAGATCTCAATCTTTTTTTTACTAGATTTAAAACTAGTTTAGTCAAGTTTTTTAGCATCGCAAAATTTACCATACATTATACAGTACATATATGTATACGTATCTACATACGTCGGTTATTCACCCTAGGTCCCGTTAGGAATAAGATACTCGGCAGCGAATGTTAGTAAACAAAATACAAAATAATACGTCGATTTCTTCGTAAAATGATTCATATAACAACAATGTTGGAACTTTCCTGAAACGTAATGTAGGTTGGTTAACCAGACGAGTTTAAAATGAGGTTATGTGTTTAAAATTTGAACTTGTTTTTGAGTTTTCGGGGCAGCGTATTCGGTGATGGTGACAGTGTTTGGCAACCGTGTAAGACCGTATTACATTTTTTTTTGGACAAATATTTAATTTTGACGTTAATCTATACAACGTGTAATGCTAAATGCGCAAAACCTCTTAAGGGGTCATTGTACTCATCATTATGAACAACTTTTACTATGGGACCAAACCTGAAATCGCGAAAAAAAAATCAGCTGTTCAGTACATTTTGACGAATTATGTGAACATAAATGTACTGAACAGCTGATTTTTTTTTCGCGATTTCAGGTTTGGTCCCATAGTAAAAGTTGTTCATAATGATGAGTACAATGACCCCTTAAGAGGTTTTGCGCATTTAGCATTACACGTTGTATATCTACATATACTGGGTGATTTTTTTAATGACCAGCCAAATTTTCACAGGGTGTTCTACCCATGAATATGAGCAACTTTCACTATGGGACCAACTTTGAAATCACGAAAAAAAAACCAGCGGTTTCCTACAAAAGTTCAATACCTACTCGATCAAAATGTATGAAACAGCTGATATTTTTTTTACGATTTCAAAGTTGGTCCCATAGTGAAAGTTGTTCATATACATGGGTAGAACACCCTGTGAAAATTTGGCTGGTCATTAAAAAATCACCCTGTATATAAAAAATAAAAAGAGAAGTCGTGACTGACTGACTGATTGACTGACTCATCAACGCCCAGTCCAAACCCTTGGACCTAGAAAGCTGAAATTTTGCACAGAGGTTCCCTTTATAATATAGACAAGGAATAAGGAAGGAATTCCCGGTAGTATGTTCCCGTGGGATATTATCCGACATCCACGCGGGCGAAGCCGCAGACAAAAGCAAGTTAATGATAAATGATTTTATTTCTGTTTATGTAGGTTTGTATCTGCAAACACTTCTATACGTCAATCATATTTAAAAAAATATATAATAACAAAAAAATAGAACATTAAAACCTCGTCCTTTTTGGAAGTCGGTTAAAAACTAGATGAGGTCGGCGTTTCCTATATCTGACTCAATAAAGATATAAGAAAAAGTCCGAAACAAACTCAGTGATCACAGTCTGACATAACCTTTATCACATCATGTGAAGACTTTGTAGATTGATGGTGTCTGAATTGGTTTTTTGAGGAAAGAACCACAGAGATTGAGTGGACCTGTCCATCAGTCAGTAAATTAATTCGCAGGCTGTCTTTTTCAAAATACATAACATACATAATCACCCTATAATGTTCCCACTGCTGGGACACAGGCCTCCTCTCTTAGAGAGAGGGACTGGGCTGTAATCTACCACGCGGGCCCAGTGCGGGTTGGTAGATGTCACACGTCTTTCAATTTATGTCAAATTAAGAAGGAAATTTGACACAAACCAATTATGGATTGTATGTTGGTGAACACAGACCTTAGTTTTATAAAATCATGTTTAGTCAGCTAAAACTCTAAACTTAAAATGATGTATTAAACTATTATAATGTTAGTTTTTAACCGTGATTTACCAATCCACGTTCTATAGTCAATCGTTCTAGAATACGGTTCTTTTTAGGGTTCCGTAGCCAAAAAGCAAAAATAGAACCCTTTTGTTATATTTTTTTAAAGGGTCTCCTAATTTTTATTGTCACACCTTATGGAGCTATCAATTAAAACTCTAAAAAAGACCGGGGTAAATTAACTTTAATGATTAGCCTTTAGCAACGCAATCAGAGTTCAGACGTTGCAAAATGTACAAATAATTAAAGATCAGGCACTACCAATATTCTATAGTTCTGACAGTAATAATAACTGATTGTTATTAAACTTACCGTGGTTTAATGTCTTCTATAAGACGGTGAAATAGGAATCGAATCAACGAATTATGTGTGCAACGAGTGAGCGAGCCACTGTCCTTAAAGGTACTTGGCTGAAATGGTGAAATAAGGCCCTAAAATTAATATAGCGTGCCGATGTGCCGAACTAGTATCTGTGAGATTGGTGACAAGGCCCTCAAACTCAATCAATCTGCCTAGCCTTTTCCCAAGTATGTTGGGGTCGGCTTCCAGTCTAACCGGATGGACCAGATGAATACCAGTACCTATTTTACATGGAGCGACTGCCTATCTGACCTCCACAACACAGTAACTGGGTAATACGATACCCCTTGGTAAGACTGGTTGTCAGACTTTCGGGCTTCTGACGACTCGTAACGACTGTCAAATATCCACGAATAACAGCCGGGCCAACGGCTTAACGTGCTTTCCGAGGTACGGAGGAATCTCGGTATGTAAAGATGGTCACCCACTGACCAACGGCTGGCTACGCTTGCCGGGGGCAAGCGTAGCTTAACCTGACGGATCGACCCGTGCGGCTGTTATTTCTTAGCCACGAGGCCCTCAAACTCAAAATTCTTAATGATCCCTGGTTCTTTTTCCCTTCGAGTTACCACCCGTCCCAATTTGTCCGGCTGTTTGGACCGTCCGGAGTTTGTTCGGCCTTGTCATATTAGGTATTGAAAACTAGTATTTAGAAAATAAAATATCTAGATTTTTTGCAAATGTCCGGTGGCAGGACTTTTCAAATTTCGAAATGGTAACCCTACTCCCAACCAGCCGACAGTCCATTATATGGACTGCCAAGATACTGAGCGCACTATAATCTTAAATATGATCTATGTAGGGAACTGTGGAGAATCAGTTTAACTAGATAGTGTGACCGTGAACACGACAAATGAGGAATGTAAGGAACCATGCCTTTCTTCGGGAATAAAATGGATTACGATTGGATGCTAGCACGAACATACGGGCAGCCTCGGGCAGCCTAAATTACTTTGTGCTCTGGGGTGAAGGTGCTATGAGGAAGTAAGAGCTGAGGAGATATGTTTGCGGTAAAATGACACTTCTTATCTGTCATTTCGTTAAAAAATGTTCCCATTTGACATTGAAATGACATTAAAAATGACATTAGTAGTGTAATTTTACTGCAGGTAATTAAAAGTCCGACAATTTATTTTACAAAAGCCTGGACATGGAAAAATATCAGTATGTTTAGGGCAATCGCGATAACTGCTCGGTTGATTTTAGTGTGACTATAACGGGTAAAAGAGCGCTTGATTCAGAACTTCAGTGATTTTATTCAATGCATTAGTAAATTCCATCTATACCTAATTGATGGAACTTATTTGGTCTATTACTTCTACAACGTGCTGCCGCTGTCGCGACATTACTTCAAAACGCTGGTAGGGCTAGTGGCCAGTAATCAGAACAATTATAATAAGATAAAATAATTGGAAAATTGGGAAAAATAAAATTTCAAACAAACTAAATAATAAAACAATAACCAAAATTAGGATCACTCTATCTATGCAAAAGATTAATTCATGAAACTATTGTTCTATGCCATCTGGTAAAATGTCGTCGACCCAACACCTTTTTTTTTTGTTCATCGTTTGTCTATTGTTCTGACGTAGCTACATGGAAAAAAAAAACTCGAGTTGCGTCGTGGCCTTTTTTTCTCGTTTGTTTCAATTTCATCTCTGCGCTACAGGTTGCTCCAAGATGCTATTTTAGAAAATTGTAAATAAATCAATAAATAGTAACGTTTAATGAAATAAAAATATCTTTATAAAACGATAACGCGGAACCGTATACGCGTGTTGAATTAATGTCGCAATAACACCTGCACGTTGCATAGACAGAGTTAACTTTAGCATTATTTACAAAGTCGGAACTCCCTCCTAACTTCAAGTGTAGTTTCAACCATCGCTATACATACTTATCCCAATAAAAGAACATCCAATAATAATTCATCCATTCTTCTCCCAAATTGAACACACAAACTTTAGCTCCTCTTAATCAAATAAACCATGAATAATGCGGCAGGTCCATTTTGTATGTATGGTGTAATATTATGTATGTATAGAGGGTGTTTTCTCAACGAATGCCGAGTGTGTAATTGTATGTTATCGGATAAACTCAAACAAGGAAACCGACAGTTATCAGGGCACGAGCGGGCATTGAACCCCGACAATACCTTTCACCATGCCCTGTGTTACATGAGCAGAGGTCACAGCGATACGCCCTTTAGATATTTCGCCTCTTTGCGAGAAAAACGTGACATTTCGGAAAAGGTGTTTTTTTTTATTATTAGATAATTGAATATTCGATTGTAGAATCTTTTTATGTATTTTTTAAAAGTTTATTAGATAACTCGTTTAATGTAAAAACACATTTATATGCTTGTCTTATTTTTTTTTAAGTTTACTGACTTTCCTGTAAAATTGCATTTTACTAGATAGCACGTTTTTCTCTTTGTCAATGTAGGTACCTACTTATTTGGAAGGGAAGGGAGTAAATTAACTTCTAAAGGCGTAAGTAAAATATTGCATAATGATCTCACAACTTAGTTCTGACTTCTGAGAATAGATCTTAGCTTCATTCAAATCCAAAAGTGCTATTGTGCCTGAAAAAAAAAGTAACAATACGTCAGTGAAGTTCTAAACAGTACGGAAGTCAAAAATGGCTACTTTACAGGAGAGTGAAAAAACTGTATGAGATTAATGGGGCTTGCGCTTGGGGCCATATTGTGTTTAATTATTAATAACAAATTTGTATTAATAATTGAACACAATGTGGCCTTAAGCGTGAGTTACATTTATTTCATACAGTTTTTTCAACATCGGAGCACTTGATGCACGACGAATTTGTACGTGAATGGCTGACATATGCAGTGTTGGCGCCAACAACTGAGATACGCAGTGTAACTATTTTTCAAATAACGCATTCGTATTGGTCAGTTTACTGTGTTTTGATTGGTCGATACGATGCGCACCATTAAGCTTTATCCAATGACATTCAAATCTCAAAACACTCATAAAATGACTTACGCACTGTTAGAACTTCACTGACGAATAGTTTTTCGATGTTTCATTAAAACTTCTTTTTTTTTCGCTTCCCTTTTAAGTAGATAATTGGTATCATCAATCAAGAAAATCCTTTATTATTTATAAGTCTATATATCGTGGTCCAAATAAAGATCATACTTCTCCATAAGCTCAGAACCGTAGTACATATAAATATATCGATGCGCAGAACATAACTAAGTACCTACCTACTGCATCGTAGGTAGGTATTTTATATCATCATCCTCATTAATATAAGTATTAAAAATGTAACCCACGTCCCAACCAGTTACTAGACTATAATGGATACTATAATAACAACCATATTCCCTACATTATCGATATGCAAAAGATTAAAAAGTGATACGCTCATTTTAGTTACAATATCAGCTTAAACTTGTTGGTGTTCTTGTTGTAAAAACCTTTTTGTTAAAGACGATGTTCAAAATTAGCTTCAATTTTTGTTGTTGATTGTATTACTTCTTTTAACTAAAAATCTATGTTTAGTCTTTTAGCTTGGATTTTAAAGATGGGAGGTGAGTTTTAAGATTTTAACACGAACTTCAAGTCATGAAGATTCTTTGACTAATTTTAGGGCCTAAAGTTAGTGTACCTACTTGTGTGTGTTAACGTAGTTGGGAAAAGGCTACGCAGATGCCTAGCCAAACTGCGTTGGGGTCAGCTTCCAGTCTAACCGGATGCCCACCCATCCATGAACCGATTACGGAAAGCGTAGCTATACTTACGGCTGTTATCATTTAGTCAGGCCCTATTTGTGTACCTAATAAAAGAGAAGTGCAATAACGAAGTTTTTATTTTTTTTTATTTTCAAGATTAAATTATAGTTATATGTACTTAATATAAACACTGCCTAAAAATAACAAAATTATATCTTAATGAAACTATTTACAAACTAAAACATGGCGTCGAAAAATTAATTACTCACTTTGTAATTGGACTTTTAACGTGATTTTATGACGATTTTGAAAACATTCTCCTAAGGAATTAGAAATTCTCCAAAGCTTAGGTACTTCACAATAATTTATGAGAAATGTCTTTTAAAAAAAAGATAACAGTTGACGTTCAACAATATCCGGGGTCCAATAACTTTGACCTCTAAAGTCACCTTACAATAGACGAAACATACTTAGATAGTGAGAAACATCAAGCGTCAGCATTTTTTCAAATTATCTTAAGTTCCGGCGCACATAATACGATTGGATCCACTAAATTGTTCTGTCGTGTCAACTCGTGTCGCATGTCCAGAGTTATTTAAATATTAAGTAGTAAATGGTAGGTATATCACGCTATATCCCGTGTGGGCTAATCGCATGCAAAAGAGTCAGCCAACGTGATGCGTATTAACTTTTTTTTTAATTCAGGAAATCGGGAGTCATGCTTACTTGATTATAAAGTCTGAACGAGGTAACTGTATTTAATTTGGTGAATCTGAAGAAATTATGCACATATCGATCATTTTGTTAGGGTTCCTTACCAAAATGGTAAAAAGGACTTATGGTGCGACTCAGTCTGTCTGTCTGTCCGTCTGTCACAGCTAGATATCTCAAGAACTTCTAATGCTATCAACTCGAAATTTGGAATAGTTTTAGATGATTTGCCCAACTATTTAGCAAATAAGATAGAAATATTTTTTTTTTTTTTGCAACAGGTACTTACTTACTGAAAGCGTCTTAAACATTCGAAGTGGGTCTACTAGGGCATGTGGGGAAACATATGAAAGAGCGCTGTTTGCACATTCTCAAACAGTTTTTTTTTATGCCGCAAAGTTTTTGACTTTTGATGAAAAATGTAAAAAAAAAACCGTTCCCCCCGCCTTACCTACTACCTATTACCTACCTCCGAATTTTGCATAGAGAAAAATCTGTAATTATTCTATGTGATAGAAGTTTCAGTATAGATTACACGAAAAATAAAACGATGTCTCTAAATAGCACACTTTTTCAGAAATCGGAACGGAAGTCGCGAAGTGAGCGAGTCCGACTCGCTCTTGTCCGGTTCTTTTTTATGCGGTTGGACTTCAGACGATTCAAGATTCTGTGTTAAAATCTTTTGATAAATAGCTGTCGATGACCACATAATGTGTGCCTAACCCTATCCTGCCTTTTCAACATCAGCATTTATCTCACGACGACATAATACATGATGAACCGGTTCATTGCACTTCTAAAACGGTCACGTGACTTGTGTCTCTATTATAATAATGCAATGTATAGGTTTATATATTCAGCTAGGTCTCAACTCAAACTTCAATATTTTGTATGAAACATGAATATGCCTCTAGCCAATTTTGAACTTTGAGCTGTTTTCAATAAGATTCCATTTCGTTTGGAGAGGCAGGATTCTTTATTGCAAGGAGGTCTAGACAACTAGATTTTAATACGATTTTTATTGACTGCTACGTGAATTTTATATTGTATTTTTTTGTATATTGGCGTAACAATCTACAAAACTGCTTACACGGTAAAGTATAAATAATTGAAAGCTGCAACTTGTTTCACCCGAATCCGTTTAATGAAAATGATTAATTATTAGGTACTTGTGTTCGTGGAAACTTTAAAATTGGAAAGTAAAACCCACTCAATTATATCGAAGAATCCAGTGCATCACGACTCTGAAATGTTTAATGATGATGAAGGATTAGTACAAAGACATATCTTCACCACAGTCATAGATGGCAGAAAGTATGTGCTTAACGCTACAGAACTAAAAGTTAGTAGTATAAGCTATGTTCCGTCTCCCAAGAACAAATCCAGTGGCAACAAACCAAAGCTTTCTTATGGACCCCATTTCCAGTGGCATAAGTATTGAAGATAATTCGATCGACAGTTCAGACCATTGACACCTAACCAAACGTTCAAAAAATGCGGGTGTATCCAATTCCAGACACTTCGGTTAATAAAATAGTCCCTATTTCCCTGAATAATAATAGTACCATCAAGTGCTCCCATAGGGCACGGTTGGATGCGTAGGGAAACCGTCACGGTATGCCTGTTCTGGTTGAAGTAACCACAGAATTTCAATGTTTCATTCTTATTATTCTCGATGAGAAGCTTTTTGAAATTTAACGGTCAGACAACGAAGGAATGAACGTCATTGGTTGGATGTAAAGGCAGTAATGGATACGGAAAGCTGATTGGTTCAACAGTCTTAAAAGTAAATTCATTGGATTTGAAAGTTTTGATGCACAAATGAAGGCCAGCTATGGTTACTTTTAAATTCGTTGAGATATAAAAATTTTTGGGAAGAGATTTGATATTTAGAACATTACAGTTAATTTTTTACCTATTTATGGCACAGGGTTCTTGATTGATAGAGTATTTTGAGATTTTGAGCCCTCAAATATTTGTTGTGAAGCTTTTATCTTGCCAGTAGGATTCTAAGATATTATATTCTCAGTTTTTCATAGTATTTTGTCAGCTGCTAGTCTCATCCCTCACCCCAGTTTAAAGCAACGTTATGCAAAAAGAACGTATACCTAGTTATTTCTCTACCATTTTCAAAGCCGTCAAATGTCTATCGTGTAGGTATCATTTATATCAAAAGCCGACAAACTACATGCACTTCCTGATATTGTTCTATTGTTAACAAGACGACATATTTCTCAAACAGTTTTTGTATTTCGTGAACTGATAGCATCGGAGCCGTTTACCTTTGATTTTATAAGGAAAATTGTACTGTCGTGTTTTTGACTATGTCTAAAGTTTTGATTTCCAACTAAATGTGAGTGGAGCTATGTTTGTGGAAGTTTATAAGGAATTTGTAAACGGAAACTATCCGAGTTATTACATAGGTAGTAGCTTTAAAAATATTTGCACGGTCATGAAAGCATCATTTCATCAACTGTCTAATTTGTATGTGGGTCTGTAAACCTATGAGCAATATTTTTTTGTAACCACGTTCCACAGTACATACCTACTAACTTCAAATTTAATGAGATCATAATCCATAATTATCGATCACAGCAAAATAGTACGTGAGAATTTAACTTATCTATTCTTAACTATAGCTATGTTGTTAGTGATTGAAAACATATATCAAAATGTTTCGATTAAATCTCAGGTATCATTAAACTCATGTACCATCGCAAAGAAATTCCTAAAATATTATTATCGATGACAAAACCGATGATCTAATGAAAGTCTCCTTTTTTGCTCCATGAGTCAGAGCAGAGGTTTTAACTTGTTCAGACAGGTGACATCGGGTAAATAATTGCGTTGCCAAAGAGCTATTGAAGGCAAAATGAGATAGCAAAGAATATGATATAGTAATGTAGTATTTAACGACTTTAAACCATAGAAACTCGCTGATGAAAGCAGTTTAAAAGGTAATGAAGACGAAGCTATAATAGCTTTGGAACACTTTAAAGCGATGGGGAAACATCGAACATTAAAAACGAGTCCTTATATGGATTATTTTTACAATTTTGATACACTACACTTTCTAGTGAATCCATTATGCTTTCATTGCATTCCTATGTAGGCTTGAGTGAAATAACTCCACGCATGTGAAACTGCTGACATATACCGCTATATTACAAAGTAACGGGACATCTAGATACAACACATTTTTGAGGAATGTTTTCTTAGTCATCAGAGATGATAAATTGAAATGAACCCTGTTAAAAAATATGTATACATCTAAAAAATGTGTTCCAGCACGCGTAGCATGACCATTTCTATCTGCTACGAAGAATAGACACATTTCTTTCAATACAAAGTGACATTTCGTTTCTTCATTTTTGACATCGTACCGTAGAAATCCTTCCTTTTGTCTTTCGTTTCTAACGATCTTTGTCTAGGTTCTTTTTTATGTAGACTATTCTGGAAGAAAGTTTTCTATTCAAACTGTCAAAATCATACTGACAACTGATAATTGTCTACTCAACGGCCGCAAAGTACATACCTATAGTTATCTACAAAATCATGATTTTACAGGAGAGCATTATGAACGCAAAACTGTGATACTTAATTTGTACTTAATTAATAGAAAAACAAAGCTATCTTCTTCTATTTTATTTACAGCATTTAGTTAATACCAATGAAATGATTAAGGCCAATGTTACTGTACCTAATATATATTTTTCCCCAAAATACGGTTGTTCGTCACTTCGTAAAAAATGGTGTAGTTGTCTTTACAAACGTGACTTAGTATTAGTAAAAGTTGAGAACCACACAGAACAAAAATCCTAAGATAAAACTAAGAACTAAGTCGAATTATGTAAAAAGTGCAGTTGACTCTATGCCGTCTTACTCACACGTCACGGAAACGTAATTTTTGTCCATTCTAAATCCCTTCTGTGGTGGTCATGCTACGCGGGCTGAAATAATCCGTAAAGAATCACTTTATTCACTCAACTTTACGAGAAAGGTAAAAATCAAACAAGGTGGTATGGCATTAAGCCCTACCTACTTGCAATTGGCAATCGATTGATGTCAAGAAGCAGACACACCCAGAGTGCGTCACATGTTTATTTGCTTTAGCCATACCTGTAAAGGACAAGTCCTAAAAGTTGGTGCAGAAGGCGCAATAGAAGTTACTGATGATAAGCTTTCGCTAAAAGAAGGAACGGAAAATGTCGCAAGGAAAGCACATGATAATACATTATAAAACTAGACGGATGTAGTCAGTAGGGATTTATAAATGGATCGTGGTCATGGATTGTGATAATATTCTGCCTGTGATTCAGAATGAAATAGCATATGATGGTCCATGATTTAACAGTGTCTTTGTCATTTCAACAGAACTTATTTGTAGGATTGATCGAAATATTAACATCATTTTGCATAGCATCTTGTTCACTATGATTTTGCTTTTCTTTGGCTATATTTACGTATGCTTGGGCTCCGTTATCTTGCTGTGTATGGATCGTACTCAGTGGCCCTTTTGCACCTCACTGTTTAGTGGTTTAACCTACTATTGAATTTATCAATAGCAAATATTTACTTTTTTCTATAAAACTTGACTTATTGCGTTTTATCTGTTCAGTATTTAGGTTAGCTGATCAGTCATTTTCGTATCTATTTGATGTTTGTTGTGTGTACAGCTTTGCATTTTATTTTTATTTGTTGTTTAAGTTTTTTTTAAGGGTCAGTCCATTGCATTTGTTAAATGTATTGGGATTTTCATTTGTCTCTATTAAATGTCTATCTATCTAACTTCTTTTTTAGGGTTCCGTAGTCAACAAGGAACCCTTATAGTTTCGGTATATCCGTCCGTCTGACTATCTGTCAGTCCGTCCGCAGCTTAGCTCAGAGGCTGTTAGTACTAGAAAGCTATAATTTGTCATGCACATACATATTCATCACGCCGACAAGGTGGTAAAATAAAATCATGAAAAAACTAACTATTTTGCTGGCAGGGGGCTGCCAGCAAAATAGTTAGTTTTGGATGGGTGAAAAAATTTACGGTAGTAGTATATATGTATATACATATAACGAAGTTAAAAGGAAAACTATCACAGCTAAATAGGCTTTTCAAGTTTACGAGTAATAGTCATTTATTCACAAAACAACAAAAAGCCCTCTTCTTAGTCCGCATTATTGTGCAACTACGGAACCCTATTACTGCGCGTGGTACGACACGCACTTGGCCAGTTTTTTCTTTCTAGCTTCATCTTGACTTTCTGGGAATGCGTCTTCATAAATCTGTTTTTATTGGTTCTCTTTTGTTTTATAAGCCCATTACAATTCGTTCAACAAACGTTGGCACTTTATGATCATTTTATTACCGGCTAGCTTCATTGTTATGGTAATTATAAAGTTCAATGTCGTATAGTTTAGATGTAAGCTTGTGATTAACAGGCCTGTCTAGGAAACTAGACATTGGCATGACTAGAGTCTAGACGAATCGTCTATTGTTGCCTGAAATAGCTAGTTATATATAGGTAGTAAAATTTTAATCATACAGCACCTGTAGCCAGTTTTGCGTCCATTGCAGTTAACATACATGAAATAATTAGATATTCAAATAGTTGCTATGTCTGGGCAAACTGGACAAAATTTTGATAATAGCAAAAGTCAATATGATGCTCTTGATCAACTAAAAATGTAAGTAGGTAGGTAGCTATATGTGTGAAGAATAAAACGAATACTGTCCAACAGTGCTTTCCGTGTCTCGGAAGCCGTTGGTCCCGGCTGTCATTCATCGATCTTTGACAGTCGTTACGGGTCGTCAGAAGCTCTAAAGTCTGACCAAGGAGTATCGGTATTAACCAGTAATTGGATTGTGGAATTCAGATAGGCAGTCGCTTCATGTAAAATACTGGTATTCAGCTGCGTCCAGTTAGACTGGAAGCCGACCCCAACATCGTTGGGAAGGCTCGGCAGATGATGATGATGATGATGATGATAAATATAGTCCAACAAATCAGTCTGGATAGATGTAAAGCACTAACTGAAAAGAGTGCTACAAGGTACTTTTGGAGCTAGAATGTCGCTGACACTGTTGATAAAGATTACTGTGAAATTGTATTGTAAAATGTATTGAAAAACAAAATGGTGGTGATAGTTGCGGGCAGAGGCCAAAAGATCCTTTTACAGCTTTAAATCAATGAACATGAAAATAAGAAACATAGCTAGGGACATTAAACTTAGTTTGTTGTAAAGAAATATGACTTCTAAATTATAGATGATCCATAAAGACACGACACACGTGTTTATTTAAGCAGCTTGCCACTTAAAACTTAACATGAAGGAGCAACAAAAAGTTCAATTATCTTCGGTAACTCATAAGATGGTCTATGGGTCATTGACTTTATGTGAAGAAAGTCTGTTCAAATTGTTGGGCACTCCTACTATTTTTTTTAATAGGCTCTGCTTGGTTTGGGAGATTTATTGTTTAGAAGTAATTGATGTTACTTGTAGTTATTTTTTTAGGGTTCCGTACCTCAAAAGGAAAAAACGGAACCCTTATAGGATCACTTCGTTGTCCGTCTGTTTGTCTGTCTGTCTGTCCGTCTGTCTGTCAAGACCCTTTTTCTCAGGAACGCGTGGAGGTATCAAGTCGAAATTAATATCAAATACGTAAGTCTATGATCCCTTGGAGTTGTAAAAAAATCAAGCTTCTAAGTCAACGCAATAAAAAATACGGCCATTTATGACTTATTTTGATACTCGCAAGTAAAGGAAAAAGTCTGAAAACTGATTATTTTTAGTTTTAACACATAAAAAAAAAATAGTTTTTTTTTTCTGCCAAAATCTGTGTGTATAAGTACACCTCTGCCCAACCCTTCGGGAAAACTAGGCGTGATGTTATGTTTAAGAATAGTTTTTTGCGAATACAAACTTAAATATGCAGTTGGAATATTGCCCGTGACGTATATCAATGTATGGCAGAACATGTTTTTCAACTCAATGTTAAGTTTGCCTTTGGGATAAATTCATTTCAACTACGGAACCCTCATTGTGCGTGGTCCGACACGCACTTGGCCGGTTTTTTGTAATGTTTAGGATTTAGTTTTCACTGTCCTCTATTGGTTCTGTATGTATTTCCTATCCCCGTCTAATTTTATTTCACAATTTATTACTACGCAAGAGTTGGTTGAGTGATCATTTCGCGTTTATTATCTAAAAGTTCTAAAACGTTATGTTAAATTAAATAACTTATTAAAATAATAAATAATAATACATAAATTCATAATTTATGAATTTATGAAACATCCGAACGTTTCATAAATTCATAAATTATGAATTTATGAAACATCCCAACATACCTAACATCATAATACGAAGGGATTTGTTGCTGCAGTGACCAGCATTATAGCCAGATTTGAATGGATGTGTGTGTATGGATTCCAAATCATAAATAAGCTGCGAATGATCCTTAATTTTCAATATTAATTTCAAGTACTTACTAAGTTATTATCGACAACAACTTAAACACACTCCAAAAGCTCAACCCACTCTCTTATTGGCTTATTATAAAGTCCAAATTAGAGCAACAAAAGTTTTATTGTAACAAAAAATAATTTTGTCGGATGCTACCACGGGTGAAACAAAAAATGTTGGGCCTTAGATGACGTAACGGGTCAATGACCTCGGACACCATGGGCTGATCGAATGCCATGACTCGAATCTTTGATCATTGTGTAGAGAGAGGATATGATTTTGATCAACACAGTGGGTCATAGACCCATGGGTGAAAAAAAATTGGTTACGTAACTTTGCGAACAAAAACATTGGCGAAAGAGTGATCTAATGTAAAAGAAGGCGTGGAAAGTTATGGGGGACTTTGTCCAGCTGTAGGATGATGTGCTTACGAAAAAACAGTGATGAAAGAGACTAGCACTCATATGTATAAAAAGCTATAAGTACCTATATGGCGTAATATCCAAGCTTTCATTCTAAGGACTCAAGTTGGATTACCATATTGTTTTTGTTCAGTGTTGTACGATTATGGACTGTACATGTATGTGACTTGTATATGTTATACCAGGTTACCATAAATTGCTGGAAGCCAAACTTGGGGTTTCCCTATTTCTCTGGGCACTTTCTTAACTATGGTATCTAATTTAAAAAGCATATTATTATATCCTAGTAAGCATATCTGGAACTACTGGACTATGAATGAACAATTCTTCAATTGAGAGATATATCACCAGCTCATACTGGTGTAGCTACTATGTAGTTTAAGAAAGTTGAAACAGAGTTCAATGAAAAAACAGACACTTCTAACTGGACTTTCTAATTTAAAACCATGAACCGGAAGGTAATTTGAAAAGCATTTATTATTATTATATCCTAGTAAGCATATCTGGAACTATTGGACTATGAATGAACAATTCTTCAATTGAGAGATATATCAGCAGCTCATACTGGTGAAGCTACTAGTTTAAGAAATACAACAATTCCTAAAAGTTAAAACAGAGTTCAATGAAAAAACAGACCACTCTGACTTTCTAATTTAAAACCATGAACCGGAAGGCGCGTCGTGATTCCCTCTAATAGTCCCTCGGAATACCCCGGAAGAAGCGACGCGTGACGATTTTTTAAACTTACTTTAATGCCTTGTATTTCTTTTATTTTAAGTCCAAGTACTTCTGTATCAAGTACTCACTTCTTCTCTTCTGGAAGCTGACCCCAACATAGCAAAGGCTGTGCAGATGATGATTTTTACAAGGATATCTTTAGCTTCGAAGCATCTTGGACTAAAACCAAACCCTAACCTGCACATTTCATATGTTTTAACTGGTTCTTGCACGAGTGTAATTTAGCAAAATAGTTTCAAAGAGGAAATGCTTGTTTGAATAGAACTTTATTGCCAACAAGAAATGGACATGGACGGAAACGGAAATGTAAAACTAATTTAGATCAAAATGGAAACAATTTAATGAAGAAACCAGAAGCTTATCCAACGTAATATGGAATCGACCAAAAGCAGTTTCAAATTATTGATTTAATTTTCGTACGGTTTTTAAACCATCATTTTTGGAGACATTAGAATCGTTGCCATATGAGACAATTTTATTAACCTAATCACATCATAATCTGCCATAAGACTATGAAATTGTAAAACGCACACTCACCATCTCTGGAGCCGGTTTTAACTCTGACTCATAGCATAATCATGTAATATAGTCCTTTTTTGTTCACTCACTCATATCTAACTAGTTTTCTCTTAATAGGGGATGTCAATTTCGACGTAATGATTAATTACCTTTGTTATTACGTCATGCTCTATTAGCAGATGATGAACAAAAACAGCTTCTGAAATTGTTCCTGTATGTGTTTTTGTAATTTCATAAGTTTTAAGATAACATGGTGTTTCTTCACCATCTTTTGCTTCGTCTATACGTGACTTAATTGGACTGGTCTCTTTTAAAGCAATTGTATTGGAGTTATCGTCTAGTGCAGGAGATAGCTCCGCTATATTCTCCCTTTTATTCAAGGCACAACTTTTGCCTATCATCAATTATGTATACTGTTTGGTAGTCGGTCGGTTTACGCTATTTACGTTGTTGAGAATATAAATTTTTCAGAACTATGAAGAAATAGATTAGCAATATCCTTCAAAACTCTCGGATTGTGATTGACAGTGTGTTACGCAATTAGAGTGATGTTTTAACATCTACTACAGAAGTTTCCTTATTTGTGTTTTTCAACTACTTCTTTTTAAGGTTCCGTACCCTCCGCTGTCCGTCCGTCCGTCCGTCTGTCTGTCACGGGGCTGTATCTCATGAACCGTAATAGGTAGACAGTTGAAATCACAGACTGTGTATTTCTATTAAGGCTATACCAACAAATAGTAAAAACAAAATAAAGTTAAAAATTAAAGGCGGTCCCCATATAATAAACTTCTCATTTTGATATTCATACCCCAGCATGTGGGTGTGTCATTGTCTAGAACTCATCGAGTAGAGTACAAATATTTTTTTTATTTTTTTTATCATCAAAAATGAAAAAATAGGGGGCCGTAACAGTTGTAAATTTTAGACCATTTTTGTACGAGTTCTATCACAACAATTAAAGAAGCTAGGAATTTGAAACTTCTGTATATCATGTAGGTACCATATACTGTATACTAAAAACGCGACTCATAAGGTATTTTGTTTAAATATGGGCGTTTTTCTGCGACTGGAGAAAATAACTTTGTAATTCACTATCATTAACTTATCTTTGCGATATAACAGCCTCTCTTGTTTCCCTTACGAAATAATAATTATTTAAATACATAGTGTTAAATCTTTTACGATATGGTACGGAACCCTTCGTGTGCTAGTCCGACTCGCACTTGGTCGGTTTATTCTTAGTTTATAATTTTGATGGATGAGTAATAGAGGAATATGTAAATAAAAACCTCGCGTGGTACCAAAGATAAGTGTTTAGGTAGATTTTAAAGTCACGTGTGCTGTGACATGTTCTGTATAAGGTGATCTGTTTCGACCATTATAATTTTTATATATTTTCTAATTCTTATAATCCCTATTTTCTCTTTATCATATTCAGCATTATTAATGTCTGTTGTAAAGTTTTCATTAATAGTACTATAGTTGTTTGTTTTAGTAGATGTAGCAGCAGCATCAGCAGAACAACAGAGGTCGTTGACCCCATTGGAACTCATATAGAGTATCCGTTTTGGGTTTAAAGATCAAATTATGGTTGGATGCATTTATGTAACAATGAAAAATAGATTATTTCTTTCTGAAACAGTAATTTCCTACGGAATGTATATGGACATGTTTGTCATCCATAATGAGGACTACTGAATAATGATGCCGGTGTAGAATGCAGTCAAAAGGTCAAAGTGATACAACATTACATTGAAGTTTGGGCAAGTTACTTCGTGAAAGTGGACACACAGCATTTTATTATGGCGATAAATTACTTTCACTCAACAATAATTTGGAAAGAAACAAATAAACTGAATATGATCAATTAAACATAGATGTTTTAAAAAAGAAAGCATAACTAAAAGTCAAAATATTCACAAATATAAAATACACTTAGTGTGTAGTTGGAAAATGTATTCTGGCACCAAGCCAGGACTACATTAAAATGTAACGCAGACCAACAGAATAACTAAGAAGTTTATTAATATTGCCACAGGCGTAGTGCAGAAGCCAGTAAAATCAATAGCTATCAATATTGATTCAAGTTATTTAAACAATTCCTACGATAACACAAACCTGGCCCATATTTCACAATTATGATTCCCTCTGCAAACATGGTCCCGTAAAATAAAATGCAGTGATCATTGCCTTGGCTGGTGCATTATGCAAGACGATGCCTGAATACGAAATGAGTTGGGCAAGATTGACATGGGATTATAAATAACGAAGTGAAAAATTGCCTCAATTGTTGCCTCTGTACAATGTAAGTTTACAGTTTTTTAAAACAATAGTGTATACTGACCTGTCATTTGCAGCTGTCTTCTGGACGCGGGGGTGCGGGGCGTTCGCGGGGTGCGTGCGGCCCGGGGCGTTCTGGGGGTACGGGGGGTACGGGGTGAGCTCGTAGAACTACCAGCACTCCTTCTTGATGGGGATCCCAAGACCCTCAGGTCAGTGGTATTCCCAACACACGACAGCGCTTCCGTAGCTATTCTTACAGGACTTTCCGCATTTTCCTTATCCTCTTCGCAAAATTTGACTGGAGAGTCCAACTTTGCGGATTTGTACGTGCATTCTGTCTCAATGTCGAAATTGAAGCGTCTGATGAAACGTTTCCTTTCTCTGGCATATTGCTCGGCCATTAGCCGTCTCGTCTCGTCCCTGTCCGGCGCGCCAAACAAGCACTTGCAGCTCCCTCGCCTTCTCCTCGGAGTGTTGGACGTCCTCAGTGCCATTCCCGCTGATATCTCGAACCTCCTCTGCTTGGGTGTACGTCCTCCGGCCGCCATAACCGTATCGCGCGTCAGGTGAGCACTGACTGGCTAGCGAGAAACATCTGACTAATCTCCCGAGAGAAAACAGCTGTCCGCAGGTAGCGTGCGAGAGGGAGGATATGAGTGTCGGTGAGTTAGAGCGGGCGAGGCTCGCACCTGGCGAATGCGGGACGCGCCAATTCTAACCTATAAGCGCGGCGTGGCTAGCGTGTGCGCGCGCGCTCCTCCCAACTACGACTGACGCTGAGTCTTTTCCCGCGCATCGCCGCGTGCGCCGATTTTGGCAGTCACTTGGCGCGCAAACCTGACAATGGAAGCAAGGACGCTTTTTGTATAGGGATTTAGGGATACAGGTGGACTCTTGTAGGGGAAGAAAAGAAAACCCCAAGAGCAATTTATAAGAATTTGCCATTGAAATTATCTTCGTTATAGGTGCGAAGTTTCCCGCGCGACTTATTTATAGTTGTGCATGACGTCCTTATCTCGGTCTTCGTAAGATAAAGTGGACATTAGTACCAATTTTATTTTTTGATGATAAAATTGTAGTCTGGTGTAATGGGTTAAGTATTCAACAGGTCTTAGTTTAAATTCAAGGTAGTTTTTTTTTTTATAGTCTTAGTTGCTATTTGTATGCTTGGTTTTAATCTTGACGACCGGCTACGGGTTGGACTAAAAAGCACAGGTAAAAATCGATTTTGTGCATTTTTATTATGTCAACATTTCATGTCAAATGTTAAGGACGATATTTGGGTGCTATATTGCACTGAGCTTTGATAAAATATCAATAAAATTAATGGGCTATGGTTACAGAATGTTGACGATATAGGCAGGTATAATAAAAAGTGAATAGAAATTACTTTTGTATAATAAATTAAATTGTTTTCTCTAGTTTGATCAGACGGTCATTTAAATTATGAACTTTGAGAATTTTGTTTCTACGGTTTCATCAATTTTCACGTTTGACATTTTAAAATACATAATCTTATCCGATTATTTCTTTCAAGGTTACTTATGTATGCACGGCTACAGATCAAGCTATACAATTCCAGTATAAACTGATCTCGCATTGTATAGGATTTCCTTACTATACTACTTAGAGTGCAGTGTAAACTGGAAATGTATAACTTGATGTGTAGCCGTGTGTACATTCGTGTTCTTGTTACGTGTTGTGTGTGACCTGACAATGTGTGTCAGAGTTTTATGCCCGCCCATGGGCCTCCGATTTGGCTTCAAATGCCGTCGAGAATTACCTAATATCCCTCAGGCATTTTTCCTCACGGGTTTTCCTCACGATTTTTTCTTCATCGTGGTACTGATTAGAATACTGATGAATGTTAATTATTATAATTTTACCAAACACTTACCTAATAGGTATTCGTGGATTATCCTCTTTAGATTGATCTAAATGTCGAACAAACTACTATGATTAAAGTAAGTTACGCATGAATTGTTTTCGTTTACATAATACATGTATATATACATATTGTGTATACATATATTTATACAATAATACCTTTTTATCTCGCAACTCGCACAATTTGGGCCCCATATGAATAAAAAAAACTGCTCCAACTAAGTAGGTCCTGTACCTATGGACAGTGTACAGATTAAATTATGGCAAGACAATAGTACCTTGGCCTTGCTATAATATAGTTTAGGAGCCACAAGGCCAAACTCTAACAATAACTTTGAAATAACTACCAAAAACACAACCAGATGTAAGAAGGTACATTAGCATAGCATTAATGTCTATAAAATCCTTAAAATATTAACCATGAAGCTATAACTCAGACTGAAATTTTCACTGAGACTTGAGCAACTTCAGAAGAGACCGAACTACCAAAGCTAGCAATTTCATTTATCACCCATTGTATACTGCAGCATAAGTTGTTGGACATAAAAGCACCAAATAGCACGCTTGTGGTAATACAAGTAGGTAGTGATTTTCATCAGTCATGGGTGTCTGTACCTTTAATGTATGGTGAACGGACTATGGAGTAACTCCTTGAATAAGCCGTTGGTAAAAATGATGTAGGAGAAATATTTGGATATTCTGAAGACTTGACCAGAGCAGTATCAGTAGTCACATCATTATTTACAAATCTACCAAAAGAAGCTTAATCTCAGTCTATAAACACTTTTATGTAGGTATAGGTATCTCGACGACAAAAAATACGAAGAAGAATTTTAAGAAGATACACGCAGTGTCAACAACTGAATACACCTATGAACACGTGCGGAAGCGAAGACCTGCAAAAGGCGGGAATGTGTTAAAAGACAAGGTCATAGATATAAATGCTAATTCCAAGGTCAAGAAATCTCTAAATTGTAACATCTAGTCCAAGTTCCAAATAAAGAAGCTTTCATTAATTTATCCTTATCAGTAATTACACCTTTCAATAAATGGTCTTGCAATTCTCCCGCCAAATCAATTCTGAATATTTCCCGCCTACCATAAAATACTAACGAACTTTATTATGACTCAACCTCTCTAAACAAAGCTGTGGTCAATAATAAACGTTTTAACGAACATTTTTGTACAAATACAGACTTGAATCCACTTATAAAGAGCCGTAACATGCCTACATAAATTGAAGCATTTGTCATAGGTGTCACCAACGATAAATGGATTCATAATCGACAGAAATATTTTAGCTAAAGTTATTAACAATATTTTATCTGTTCTCTCGGTTGATCTTTATTTTTTCTATCTAACTAACATTGCGATTCCGGTACTTTTCTTGAATCCAGAAAAAGCTTTTTTATGGGCCACGGAGACTATTTCAATCATGGAGTTTCTTGCCAAATTTTCTCCATAGTAATCACCAAATTGGAAATTTATCACCAAATTCTGATTTTTCATATCTGTCTCTGTATGTTCTATCTACATATTACTTAAGTCTTTTCTAATTCTAAACTGTTCTCCTACATATTATTATGTTTTAGTTCTTGTACAAAACAACTCGTAAAACATTATTATCGGCTTCTGGTCTTACGCCAAGGAACAGGTTTCTACTGCTGACAACACAGACGGAGTACCTACAGCTAGATAGGTATTTTCTAGGGATCCGTACACGAAGGGTGCCATACGGAAACCTATTACTAAGCCCCCGCTGTCCGACCGTGCATTTGTCTGTCTGTCAGCTGGCTATATGCTGTATTTCATGAACCGTAATATAGGTAAAAGGTTGAAATTTTCACAGATTGTGTATTTCTATTACCGCTATAATAACAAATAATAAAATTTTTATTAAAAATTTAACCAAGAAATGTGTTTTATTAAACTGAAGAATTTTTTAAATATGTTGTGTTGTGTTGTGTATATTGTACGGTGGTACGGAAACCTTCATATACGAGTCCGGCTCGCACTTGTCCAGTTTTTTTTTGTATTTATCTTGTCACTGACACTTCTAAAGTAATGTATATAAGTAGAGATAAGCCAACATTTCTTCGGGACTATATTAGGGGTTTCCGAGGGAGCTATAATGGGTCTGCTACAGAATTTAACAAATAACCACCATTTTTCAACATATTGGAGTTAAATAAAAGTTCTTTCGTACAGCGTACATTGTATTTAAATATCTATAATCTCATAGCAGTTGACTATATGCCTAATGGGACCAAGCTAGTACCTATACGAAAATATGTTCTAAACGATACACAACTTTGTAAAAAGTATCGCTTGAGTCATTGAAATCTTATAAATTTTGCCTCTTGTAAGTGTAGCCTTTCTGACTACGCCCCTGACATCAATCATAAAAAGCTATAACTGATGACCAAACCATAGAACATTGATCTAAACGGTCAAACAGAATTACCAGCCAATATAGCCAAGACTGGTAGGTGTAATAATAACAGGGTACCAAACCACCTCTAATTATTACAAACAATAGTGACGTAACTGACGGCGGGTGTAAAGTCAATTGTTTGAATTTTATGAGTCGACCAATTGTCTACTGGAGTTTTATTACCGTTGCGTCTGTGTTTGTCCGGTGTAGGCAGAGGTGATGGTATTAACAAGGTGATTATTAAAGTGTCATGTGGTGGATGACAAACTTTTTTGCTGTCCTATGGGGCAATTTGGCAAGCTACTTTGTGACTTTTGTGTAGCTTAGTACTTTGCACCTGTGTCTTCCACAGAAGGTCTTGGAACAGTTCCACTTCTTATACTCTGGAGACAATCATTGATTTGTTTTTAGTCAGCATAAGTATGATAGTTGGGTGCTCCCAGGATCTTCAAATATATAGTCCTCTCCGCCATGTCTGGGCAAAGGCTATCATGAGGATAAATTTATAAAAATGTTACATTTCCTAATATTTTATGCAATATTCCTGGACTGTGTGAAAGATGATATGGCTAGAAATGAGGGGTGACTGCAGAGAGGACGACTAATGGAGAAGTATGGAAGAAAGAGACACGTTGTGTCGACTCTAAATAAATTGGGATAAGGGCAGGAGAATTATGATGACGATGATTTCGTGAGTTTATAAATATATCAATGGACTGGCCACTATGGAATTCACGACAAAAGTATCTCACTGTGTCAATAAGGACGAAACATCTTTTATCACACTGATTAAATCGAGAGATGATGTCACAAGACGACCTTAGCGTAATTTGGATACAAATTGCCGGATTATGTTGATCTGAGAAAAAAAGATACTTAATGTCTGTATCTACAGTTTGTTTTGCTACATGAATATCTTTAACAGCATCGATATATTACTTTGAGAATTAGTAAATCAAGAGTACCTTGACCAGATTTAGAAAGAAAAAACAAAGAAAGAAAGAAAAACTACCTATTTATTCACGCTAAAAATGACAGTGAGTGTGAGTGAGTGAGTGAGCGGTGAGTGTGTGAGTTCAGGCAGTCGTGAATTCACTGAAGTTTAACGCCAACTTTTGTCGCCAAGACGGCACCGTTGCTTGGTTGGGACCATACGGTTGGGACAGTGGCTGAGAGACTGTGGGTTCGTTTCTCGCGGAAAATATGACTTTTTGTTTTGCAGATAGTTGCTCTGTCTGTTTGTGTTTATAATTTACATCGTTATTTACCCACGATTTACCTTTATGATATAACAAGTACAGAGCCATTGAAAAATGTTTGGTAATGCAACCACGAATCACGATACCGTACAGTGTTCAGTTTATTTTTAATCCAAGGCATATGCTCACGTTTGACCAAGTGTAACCCTAACTGATTATGGGGTCGACCTTAAGGTGAGTAGTGCTGCCAACTAGTGATGGATTAATTAGCATTCGCATTCATTGTTAGCATGCGAATTCTTATTTAGCATTTAGCAAATGAAATGTAGTTGCGAATTTCTGTGAAATGTGAAATGAATTATTATTCATCCCTTCGTACTTCATTAGTCGACAACGCGTGCAGTGCGCGCTCTCTGTCGCACCCACGAAAAGTCGGAACTACTAAATCTATCTGTTTCACGTGACCCTGACCTCGTTCGCAAGTGAAATTATTAGCAATTTAGCAGGTGGTGCGAATAATGAAGTCAAGCAATTATTATCTTATTATCTTCGATTACCTCGTACTTAGGATCGTATATTGAATGAATGCGTATGATTGTATTGTTAATAATAATTTGTGATTTTGTGTGGCACGTGCGTGGCGCGCGATTATTTTTTAAATTGTTAAAAACACACACTAAGACGCTGGCCCGCGAACGCGCTCTTTAATTCACATATTAACAAAATTCACAAACTTGACTATTATTAAGTATCGTCATATTAGCAAATAGCATAGCAATAGCATTTAGCATGCTAAGACTCAAGAATTCGCATGTTAATGAAATTTATTCTAAATCGCATTAATTGCCATCACTACTGCCAACTAGCGCCACCATTGAGAAAAAACTGTAGGGATTTTGTCCGTCATTTAGATTATTAAAGAATATTGGACACGTATTTTTTATTACCCGACTGCGCCAGAAGGAGGGTTATGTTTTTCGAGAGTATGTATGTATGTATGTATAATTGTTTCGCACGCTCTGCGGCCTGAACGGCTCGATGGATTTTAGCTTGAGAGGTGTTGTTAGATTTGTATTTACTGTGAGAGTGACACTGGGTATATCAAAATTAAAAAAAAAGCAAACTGGCGGATTTTTGGCGCCAAATAATGTCTTAAATTTTTTTTTTTTCTCAAAACCTGTCGAGTATCAAAATAAAGGGTTTTAAAAGGTGATAACAAAAATATACACAACTTATATGGTTAAAAGTACTTACCTCGAAGTGACAAATCGTAAAAAACACGTACAATAAAAACGTCTGCGAAATCTTTCACATTTGTAAACTAAAAAGCTGGAAATAAAAAACAAGTAATTAAAAAAATTAAAAAAAACCCGACTGCGGTAAAAGACTTAAGTTTACAAAAAAAAACTGAAAAGCTAAAAACAAGCCCATTTTAAATTAAATAAAACTGGAAGCAGGCGGGACCGATTCAATTTTTATATTTTCAAACTCAAATGGGTCCCGCCTGCTGCCAACTTTTATTTAATTTAAAATGGGCTTGTTTTTAGCTTTTCAGTTTTTTTGTAAACATAAAAAGTCTTTTACCGCAGTCGGGTTTTTTAATTTTTTTAATTACTTTTTTTTTCATTTTTTACGTTATCAAAAGATTACGGCAATAAATTGAGTTAAAATGTGGCATGACGTCCCCAACTTTAATGCGTTTAATCTACTAACTAAAGTCATTTTTATGCTAAAGCAAAAAATACGTGTCGAGTATTTTTTTATTATCTGACGGACTAAATTAATTTCTTTTTTTTACTCAGGAAACATCACTATTTCTTCGTTTAAGTACATCACTTTTTCCCCGACTACGGCGAAGCAAAAAGGAGGGTTATGGTTGAATGAATCGACGCGCGACGTCGAGACTTCTAATTCTAAGCAGACTAAGCAGATAGGTAGGGGTACTTATATGGCCTAAGGCCATATTTTATCTAAAACAATATTATAGACCGTGCTATACCGCTGCAGTTTATAACCAATGTAGGCTGTAAACTCACCAGCGGGGTATAGTTTACTTACTGTAATGTTGAGCCGGAGCAGGGGGCCTACTCCCTAAGTCCGTCCGTCTTTCCGTCCGTCCGTTCATCCGTCCGTCTGACATTACGATCCATCAAAACAAGTGTAAAAGTTAAATTTTTCGGACGGGTAAAAACACATCGGGAGTACGGACATCTGGCAAATCATGTTGTCATTCATACTTCGTTCGGGCCCCGAACCAATCATCCATCCGTAGGTGATACGGAGTAGGAAACGCCCGTAACGAAGGCCGAAACACCGGGCTTCGTGCTTAGGGAGTAGGCCCCCAGTATATCATAAGCCTTATTATATATATAGGTACAGGATGTGGCGTAAATAGTAATCCAACGTTAAGGGGTCGATAAACCGTGTATTCGGCTAACACAAGCATTTCACAGTTATAAACAAAAAGCAAAATTTAAAAAAATGGTAATTTATAGAAAATACAGTCAAATTAGTGAAGCAAAGTGTAAATTTTTCAAATAATAATATAAAAATACGTTAACGGGTCGCCCCTTAACGTTAGACCACTATTTAAGCCACACCCTGTATATTTTCGCGATACAATTATTACTGATATTACTGATATGGGTCTCCGCTAAAACTTAAAACTTAAGTAGATAGGTCCTATCTACTATCTACTTAAGTTAAAAAAAAACCGGGCAAGAGCGAGTCGGACTCGCGCACCGAAGGTTCCGTTCCGATTTCTGAAAAAGTTTGCTATTTATAGACATCGTTTTATTTTTCCTGTAATCTTTACATAAACTTCTATCACACAGAATAATTTCAGATTTTTCTCTATAAAAACTTCGGAGCTAGGGGGGGCACGGTATTTTTTTTACATTTTTAATCAAAAGTAGAAAACTATGCGGTCTTACAAAAAATAAAAAAATGTTTGAGAATGTGCAAACAGCGCTCTTTCTTATTATAATACCCCACTTCGATTTTTTAAAATACCCTTTCAGGCCGTTACAAAAAAAAAAATCTTTCTCATTTGAAAAATAGTTGGGCAAACGTCATCTAAAACTGTTCCAAATTTCAAGTTGATAGCATTAGTAGTTCAGTTAGACAGACAGAGTCGCACCATGGTTCCTTTTTACTCTTTTGGTACGAAATCCTAACAATCAATTACCAACAAAACCAATCGCATGCCATACCTCACGAAAACCATAAACAAATAACAACCGGATACACTGTCATTACTCATTACTCTCTGTCATTAATAAAATGTCATATTGAACAGATTGGGTGCCCCATTGGCCCCTAATTTCACGGTAGTAGATTTAAATCATCGGTTTGCAGTTATCAATTTATTAATTTTCGCTGTAATGTACCTAATGATTTCCGATACAAATTAGTTGGTTGAAAAATATTGTTTATTAATTTTGGAGTTGGGACACGTGCGTGTGAGTGGCATGTGTTTAGGGTAGGCAGAATTGTTGGTGGTAATGAAAACGGTGAAATTACTGGTTTGATTTCTATTGGCTGCAATTGGTTGGTGCGAAGGCTGGTTGTTTTTGAGCAGAGTCGAATTCTGGCTAAATAAATCTCTTTAAAAGCGAAGAAAATGTGTCCTGTATCCACTCATAAATGTATCCATTCTCTTACCTACCCGGATACGGATACCGGGAAAAGTTTGTCTTTAGTAACTAGCTGCGCACTGCGGGATCACCCGCGTAGACCGGGATAAAAAGTAGTAGTAAAGTTAAAGTAGTAGTAGTAGGTATAAGCTATCTACATACCTACATAAATTTCATCCAAATCGGTCCAGCCGTTTGAGCGTGAAGAAGTGACAAACATACAAACGCACACACACACTCACAAACTTTCGCCTTTATAATATTAGTGTGATAGTCTGATAATAAAAAAATACCAGCCTATTATTGCCCCACTGTAGGGCAAAAAGCCTCTTTCCTCCCTTCACGAGACACGAGCGCACGCGCAGATCACGAAACGCCACGCGCTTGCTCAAGACGGGTTGGCTGGCGTACCTACATGACTAAAAATAGGAAGGATCATGCAAACATTTTTGGAAAATTAAAGCCCACAGAAAACCACTTGATACTTATTGGATTGCCCTTTGGCCACTCCATAGTCTGTGCTCAGCATCCAGGTCATTATATAACAATCATCAAAACAATGAAGAGAACTTGTATAAACAACCAACAACAAGGAAGGACCTACACTTTCATTCATATATCTTCAAAGAAAATCCAAACAAGTAAAGATTTAACTCAATGAATAAAGCAATAATTATACTTGAGTATTATTTGCCCCTAGTTACTACCTACATTCTTGTAAAATTACAACATTGGGAACTTACAATAATAAACTTGGGACTTTAAATTACAGCTTCTACAACATCTATTCTTTATATAACATCATAGGATACTTCTATAACATCATAGGAGCTCGTGGCTAAGTAATAACAGCCGCACGGGTCGATCCATCAGGTTAAGCTACGCTTGCCGCGGTTGGTCCGTGGACGGGTGACCATCTTTACATACCGAGACTCCTCCGTGCCTCGGAAAGCACGTTAAGCCGTTGGTCCCGGCTGTCATTCGTGGATCTTTGACAGTCGTTACGGGTCGTCAGAAGCCCGAAAGTCTGACAACCAGTCTTACCAAGGGGTATCGTATTACCCAGTAACTGGGTTGTGGAGGTCAGATAGGCAGTCGCTCCATATAAAATACTGGTATTCAGCTGCATCTGGTCAGACTGGAAGCCGACCCCAACATAGTTGGGAAAAGGCTAGGCGGATTGATTGATTTTTATAACATCTATTCAACAATAACTTTCATAAATAGGTGACCAATAGACCATTTTTTCGTATTAAATTCGTAAAAAATTCGTATTCGTAAATTTGTATTGCATTTTATCTGTAACATTGGATACATGTAGGTCCTGTATTATTATTATTGCGTATTTTTTTCTAGTTCATTCATCTCGCGGAGAGGGGACTTTGCGGATGGCGGAAACGGACACAATGAGTACTTACACCGCTCCGACTTCCGATACAGTCGCGCGGACAAGAGTTTAGATATACACCTGCTGCGAAAAAAAAATTGCAGTTGGAAGTTTCGGGATTTGTGATCGTTGATAGATACAGATACAGGGCTCGGGAAATAAATTAGATTTAGGTGGTTAATAACACTAATACTTATCTGCCTAGGCCTTTTGCCAACTATGTTGGGGTCGGCTTCCAGTCTAACCGGTCTAATTTTATATGGAGCGACATGCCTAATTGACCTCCAATTCCATCAGTTACTAGGTAACACGATAACACGGTTTGTCATTCTGTCCGAAATTCTGACAACCAGTCTTCTGGGGCACAGAGGGGTCTCGGTATGTAAAGATGGTCATCCATCTACGGACCAACCGCGGCAAGCCTAACTTAACCTGATCGATTGACCCGTGCCATTTTATGTGTGTTATGCAATTACCCTGTTTATGTTGCGAACCAACTGACGTTTACAGTTTTAACAACCCATACCATTCACCAACATTTATGTGCACCACAGTACATAAAATTTTACCTGCAAACATTGTCAGAATCGGAAGTGGTGGCGTATTGTCTCACGCCCCACGCATGCGCTATGGTGTGCACTTTAATGCTGAATTTAATGGTGTTTTTTGTACACCATTGTCTCTGTTTTCGCAATTTAAAGAGAACTTTATTAATATTGAAATGGAATCATAAGGTTCCGGGATGATGCAATTAGCAAAAGATGCATGCAATTAATAATTTTAGACACTTTTTTACAAGGAAATTTTAAATTTATTTATAACACATTTGCTCGTAAAGGGCCTCTTATTTCACCAATTTCAATATCGTAATGTATGTCATTACGTACTTGTGCGTAATCGTAAAGTAAAACGCACGAGTTTCTTTCTAATAAGGTAACACGTACGGTTTATCATGCTCCGTCTAAAACCAACGGTACTTATTTAAATCTTAAGAAAAAAAAAGCAAAGAAAGCAAAGCAAAGAGTTTTTATGTCAGAAAAGTGGTCAACATTTTATGAATAAAATTAACTTTGGGATAAAATAAAATTAAAGAATTAAATGTTAAACATTTAAGTAATTCTTTGATTTAATTAATTTTGGCAATAAATTACAACCATTTATCTGCAACAAAAACAAAAAAATATTAATTTACTTTAATAATACTGGCTGTTTTTGTGCCTTTGCCTTTAAAAAAAAAAGCGCTGATGCGTGCGCATCGCTAATTTGTGAACAAGTAAAAATTATTCCGCGCGCTTTTCCTTTTCGCTGTATTGTTTTTATTTGAAAATGTCGTCAAGTAATGATGAATTTATTCATTCGACACCGCCAGAAGTCTCAGAGGCAGCGAAAAAGGCTACTCTAAGCCCTCTTGCCCGAAAAATCGACCGATAGATACTTACAAGCGGATCAAAATTTCATCGTATGGAAAACAAGCAAAGATGCAAATTCATTTTCAGAAAGTGTGTTTTTAAAGATTTATTCGTTTAAGAAAGTCCGAGTTTTATTTATTTCCTCGCAAATATGTTATAAAACGTCGTATGACATACGTGCGCTTTGATAATTACAGCCTCTGCTTTCTTGTAGCCCTCGCCTACGGCTCGGGCTAGCAATATCGCCTCGGCTGTAATTTTCAACTTACCGCACTTATATCATAATGTACTATTATTTCACATAAAAACAAAAGTAAACGTGCAATGTGATGATAGAATATCGAACATTAATAATGTGCTTTTAGATGTAATGTATTTTATTACTCTTAATTAATGAGTTAATAGCCTCTGAAAAACGCCGTATTGCAAGGTTTTGGTCGGGGTATCGCCTTAAATACGTGTAACTGCCGCGCACTCCATCTGTTGTGTACTGGTATATACTGAGATTTCGAAGCGCGTCGTTTCGGCCGTTTTCTATGAACATAAACTACTGTATTATTATTATACTGTATTATAATCGTCGAAACACTGGTAGGTATGGTCAGCAACATCAGTCGCTTAACACTGCTACTTTTCACAACATGTAAATTGATACAAAATGATTTGATGATGTCCTTTTTCTTATAATACCTAAGAGTCTAGTAGATCTTTAATTAATTTTACTTCTGTTCCGATTTTAATTAAATGTCTTGTTCAATAATTAATATTTAAAAAACCGGTCGAGAGCGAGTCGGACTCGCGCACCGAGGGTTCCGTTCCGATTTCTGAAAAAGTGTGCTATCTAGAGACATCGTTTTATTTTTCCTGTAAACTTTACATAAACTTCTATCACGTACAATAATTTCAGATTTTTCTCTTTGCAAACTTCGGAGATAGGGGCCCCCCCTATCTCCCGGTAACGGTATTTTTTTTACATTTTTCATCAAAAAACTATGCCTAAAAAAAAATAAGAAAATGTTTGGGAATGTGCAAACAGCGTTCTTTCATGAGATACCCCACATGCCCTAGTAGCCCCACTTTGAATTTTTCAGTCCCTGTTGCAAAAAAAATAAATAAATATTTCTTTCTTATTTGCAAAATAGTTGGGCAAACGTCATCTAAAACTATTCCAAATTTCAAGTATAAAGCATTAGTAGTTCTTGAGATATCCAGCTGTGACAAAGGTACTTTTTTTACATTTTTCATCAAAAGTCAAAAACTATGCAGCCTAAAAAAAAAATGTTTGAGAATGTGCAAACAACGCTCTTTCAATGATAGGTATTACACATGCATGCCCTAGTCACTCCACTTTGAATTTTTAAGACCCCCTTTCAGTCCCTGTTGCAAAAAAAAATATAAATATTTTTATTTCTTTCTTATTTGCAAAATAGTTGGGTAAACGTCATTTAAAACAGTTCTAAATTTCAAGTTGATAGCATTAGTAATTCTTGAGATATCCAGCTGTGACAGACAGACAGACAGACTGAGTGACACCATAAGGGTTCCTTTTTTACCATTTTGGTACGGAACCCTAAAAACTGAAGTGTTAATCGCCTTTTGTTGCTGACTGTACGACAATTATAACTTGCTCCATATATTATTTACCTATATCCTGGGTATCCTGTTCTGTAATAAGATGGTCGACAGATGCCCAGCATCGGTTTCCTTTACAACCGGTCCAGGTAATTAAGCTATTAAATTGTCAATAATAAGCTTATTATATTTGTGTAAGTAAGATGAGATTGAGGTCGTGCTCGTGGCTAAGTAGCCGTACGGGTCCATTCATCAGGTTAAGCTATGCTTGCCGGGGTTGGTCCGTGGATGGGTTTACATTGAAAGTACACCAGTCTTACCACGGCTATCTATGAGTTTTACCAAGGGGTATCGTGTTACCCAGTAGGTAAGTGGGTTGTCGAAGTCAGATAGACAGTCGCTCCAACATAGTTGGGAAAAGGCTAGATATTGATTGATTTTGAGATTGAGTATCGATTCAATGTGAAGTTGTGAGCATACCGTGATCCAAACACAAAAAATCAATAAACTGTTTTACCTAAAATCACTCGCTTTTTAGTTGTGGTACCTACCTTCCCCACACAAATTCGAATACCACTACCTGCAAAATAAATTAGAACATCATCCACGTACGTAGTGAGAAAAATACGTATTATTAAGGCTAACTCAAAAACTACCTTGCAAAGTTATTAAATTTTACATGGGACCAACTTCGAGGTATACTCTCCCGAACAAAACAAGAATCTTTCAAATCGGACTACTCTGTAAAAAGATATGTTGCGTAAAAAAAATATATATATACTCCTCGACTTGAGAATTTTTTTCGTTGGTTAAAATCAAGCTGAGAATCAGTACTTTTTGAACGTCAAAATTACATAAGACACCCAGTCCCCCAATACCGAGGACAAGACAAGGTCCCCCAAGACGGTTTACCACTTCCTATAATATAGTTCTTTAGCTGGGACGAAGTGGCGCAACAAACTCCTCAGCATCATCTATGAGGAAGATAGCTTTGTCGTGTTGTAGGACTGGACTTATTATTAGAAGCCAGTTTTCTTGCCTATTTGTTCAGAATACACGGATATTTATGTTGAGAGTGTTGAGATAAACAACAGCAGTGCGATTCTGTAACCATCTCACCGTGAAAACTTAGGTGAAGTGAGCGTGGAGTGAGCTGTCAATAGTGTCAATTCCTAGCAAAAACAAACTCACTTCACCTAACTTTTCACGGAGAGATTTTTACAGAATCGACCGGCTGATGACCTCCAGATCCCGGCGATACCTACACTGCATTTTTTGTATTCAATAAAAAATAAAACAGCTGTTGTAGGACCCGATGTTGTCTGTAAAAAACACCACGCTGTATTATTGTCCCGATAGATGTGTTCTTGTGTCTCTGTCTCTTCAGGGTATAAATAGTCAGGATCATCCTCTACCTAGCCTTTTCCCAGACTATGTTGGGGTCGGCTTCCAGTATAACACCACAGTAGTATTACTGGGTAATATGATACCCCTTAATAAGACTGGTTATCAGACTTTCGGGCTTCTGACGACCTATAACGACTGTCAAAGATCCACGAATGACAGCCGGGACCAACGGCTTAACGTGCTTTCCGAGGCACGGAGGAGTCTCGGTATGTAAAGATGGACACCCATCCACGGACCAACCCCGTCAGATCGAGCCGTGCGGCTGTTATTATTTTTAGCCACGAGCTCCTCCACGAAATGTATTATCATCATAATTATGATATAATAGATCTAGTAAGATAGTGACACGGGAGTGATACGTGAGTTCGAATGACGTTTTTGCGAAGGTCGCCATTTCGAAAAAAATTGCGAGCAGTACACTAGTTCGGAAGTCATGGTATCGAAGTCCGATGTTGAGTTAATTTGTCTTTTTTTTTTTTTGTCCCAAACCAAATCAAAATACCATGCTCTCTGTGTCTCGTCTCATTGGGGTCGTGAGTTCGATTCGCAGACAAATTAACTCAACATCGGACTTCGATACCATGACTTCCGAACTGGTGTACTGCTCGCAATTTTTTTCGAAATGGCGACCTTCGCGATAATGTCATTCGATTTAACGGTTTTCGATGTAATGAGTTTTCGAACTGGCGTACCACTATCAAAATTTTTCGAAATGGCGACCTTCGCAAAAACGTCATTCGAACTCACGTATCACTCCCTAGTGACACTGATAATAATAGAAAGTGGCAGCTGATCTGATCGCTAATGTATGATGTAACTTCCTAACACGTGCCTGTCGTACATAACCCAATCCCACATTATTTCGGCAAATCAATCAGTTTTCGATAGTCCAATGATTCATTCAACTCTACACATTACACATCTGGCCAAAAAAACCTAGCCACTAGCACAGACCATCTATTTATGTACCTATATCTGTATTTAATACTAAGGGCCTATTTCACGATGCGATGTCCGAATACCCACTAACATAAGTACCGAAGTAATTAAAAAATGGAACAGACTTTGTATGAAATTATCTGCCAAGTAAGTTACTAGGAACTTTATCGTAGGTGGTGAAACAGGCCCATATACTTCTATACTTATTATAAAAAAATCGCTTTTTGTGTCTGTCTGTGTGACCGTATTGTTCTTCTAAACTACAGGATAGATTTTGATGCGGTTTTCACCATCATTTAGATAATTTATTGCGGAAGGTTTACATGTATAGGTAAGATACATTAGTATTAAACTTACAGATACTAAAGAAACGTCGATGTTTATTCAAGCCGTAAAAACAGTGCGAAGCGGTACCTACGCTAGTCAAATAATATGAGGTACTTAGCCAATAGTTCCTTCCTTCCCAATTCTTAAGTATTTATAATAATATAAAAGATTCCATGATTTATGGGAATAAGTAAGTCGCAGTATGCGGGCTCTTCAAAGTTTAACGGATTATTTACAGATGTTCATGAACACCTTTGGCTAAGGTGTTGAATTTGAGTGGCTGCGGGATATTTGTCTGTTTTGAATGTAACCGACATTTTGCTCTAATTGTGTATTTTAAAGTGCGTATGTAGGTAATGGTCTTTCATGCGCTGGAATATATTGCCACATTTAAAGTTAGCAAATAGCAATGTGGGTCGGGGGGGGGGGGGGGGGTCGTCGTATGGCAAAGAATGGGATCTCAAATTAACAATGCATCTATACATCTTACTATAACTAATATTATAGATGTGAAAGTAGGTAACTCTGTGTCTGTGTTACCTTTTCACGGCTGAAATTTGACAAACAGGTAGACTATGACCTGTACCCTAATTGCGAAACACATCATCAATCGGAGTTTGAATCATTTTGAAACAAATTGCTAATCCTTTGCTTCATATGTTCGAAAAATTTGTCTGCTCGGCAACGTAAATAACGCAATGAATGTTGTTGAACTGTCAAAATGAAACCAACCCCGATTGATAATGTGTTACGCAATTAGGGTGCTGGGTTAGGACATTGGATATTTTTATCCCTGTAGTAGATATGCTGCCATAGGATTTACCGACCTCCACGCATGCGAAGCCGCGGGCAAAAGCTATAGTCATTTATAAGTCAATCAAATCATGTTACCATATATCCGATATGCAGCTACAGCTGCCAGATTGCTACATAAGTCTGCTCGACATTGTAAGAGTGTGCCTGTGTGCTATCACATTGACAGGCTCTAAGTGAAGCGGAACCACCTAATTACAATGCACGACCTGAAGCTTCCTGCACGGGCAATGTTGCCAAATATGGCACGAAATTGAAACAATAGGTACACTGGCGGGATACAACACACTGGTACACTGGCGGTACTAAAAATAGTATTTAATTTATGTGTGACATCGCTGTTCGGAAGTTGTGATTATGTTTTCTTTTTGTAGTTGTTGCTAAAGTTTTAAATGTGTAAAGTACCGGTGTGTGAGAATGTTTTTTGGAGCGAAAGTTTTTTTTAAGTTAGGTTTGATTTTGGAGTTGCCAGGCCAGGACTAAAGCCACATATGCGTGATGGTTTCCTAGCAGAGCGGCGGCCGTCGTCAGATGGCCGCAGTGACGGCTGTCATGAAAATGACGTCAAAAAATGCTCTCTAGAGAAACATAGGTACCAACTTAATTTCTTATATAACGTTTCAGTTCAGTGACGACATTCGACGGTAAATTGCGGACGCTACCTTAGTGACGGCTACCGCAGTTTTAGGATCCTGTAGGCCTGTAGCTTAATGGTGTCGGTCATATCATAACTCATATTTTAATAACTATAATAAGTACTTAGTTAAATATTGAGTCGATCATAAAAAAAAACCGAGTGAATTGTCGAAGGTAGGTACTATGGCAGCAGGTACTACCTACTACGAATGGCTAATAACAGCCGCACGGGTCGATCGATCAGGCTTGCCGCGGTCATTCCGTGGATGGGTGACCATCTTAACATACCGAGACCACTCTGTGTCTCGGATCCCGGCTGTCATTTTTGGATCTTTGACAGTCGTTACGGGTCGTCAGAAGCCCGAAAGTCTGACAACCAGTCTTACCAATGGGTTATTGGGTAATATTCCGTATTACCCAATAACTGGGTTGTGGAGGTCAGATAGGCAGTCGCTCCATGTAAAATACTGGTATTCAGCTGCATCCAGCTAAACTGGAAGCCGACACCAACATAGTTGGGAAAACGCTGTGCAGATTGATTGTAAAGATAGTATTCTACGATCGACTAAACGATTGGTAAAATAACAACTTACATGACGATCCTTAACAGTTGTCCACTAATAAACATTAGGTAATACCTAAAATAAACAAAGGGTGCCATAACAATATCAATTTCCAAAATACATTAAAACACGTGTCACTTGTGATCATTACAAAATCATTGAACCGTAAAATTATAAGCTTATTACAACAAAGAAACATGGAAAGCATACTTTAACTGTTTATCGTTAGAAGCGAAAATGCATTGGCAAGTTATTTTCAACCAAATTATTAAGTAGAAAATAAGCAATCATCGTGATTACATATTATTTTGATTATTAATGGCAAAACGGGACACGGCACGCGACCATAGACTATACAGTAATATCTGGAAAATAATTATGTTGAGTTTTGTAAACTATGGTCATTGGACTTGCTAAAGTCTGTCAAGCGAGTAGTGTCCAATGAAAAAGGAGGCCAAAAATAAAAAAATTACATGTGTCAACACTGATATAGTACGCTGAAAACATGTTTGATACTTGAATTTTTGTACATAAACGCATTACTCATAGGAAGATGATGGTGACTGTCTGGTGGACCAGTGCTGGACTTATACACCACAGCTTCTTACCGAATGGCACAACAGGGACGGCAGATGTCTATTGCCAAGAATTGCAAACAATGATGGAGAAGCTCGCAATTCAACAGCCAAGACTGGTCAATCGCTCTTCCCCATTGCTCCTCCACGACAGACCATCGCAAAGCTACAAGAGTTACAGCTGGAAGCTCTCCGTGACCCACCGTACTCACCGGACCTTGCCCCAACAGATTTCTACTTTTTTTTAAATTTAGCCATTTTTTTAAGTGGGAAAAAATTCAACACCCGAGAGGTAGTACAAAACGCTTTCGCTGTCTTCATCGCCTCCCGTCCGGCAGACTTCTACAGTAAAAGGATAAACAAACTGCCATCAAAATGACAAAATTGTATAGATAATTTGGGCCAGTACTTTGATTAGCTAAAATAAAAAAAATACCAAAATTTTTACATTTTAAAATTTTCATACAAATCCCCAATTTCATAGGTAACCTAATATGATACCTCCACATGCCCTAGTAGCCCCACTTTAAATTTTTAAGACCCCCTTTCAGTCCCTGTTGTAAAAAAAATATAAATATTTTTATTTCTTTCTTATTTGAAAAATAGTTATGTAAACGTCATCTAAAACTATTCTAAATTTCAAGTTGATAGCATCAGTAGTTCTTAAGATATCCAGCTGTGACATACAGACTGAGTCACACCATAAGGGTTCCTTTTTTACCATTTTGGTACGGAACCCTAAATACCGTTCCCCGTTCTTATCTCCGAAGATTGCAAAGAGAAAAATCTGAAATAGAAGTTTATGTATAGATTACAGGAAAAATAAAATGATGTCTATAAATAGCACAGTTTTTCAGAAATCATCAACAAAATATACATAGAAATGATGGTACGGAACCCTCGGTGCGCGAGTCCGACTCGCTCATGACCGGTTTTTTTTAAATAGACACATTTTATTATGTTCAAGCTATAACTACTCAGCTTGAAATAAATGCAACAGGGCCACAGTCACAAATCGTAGTTCCGACCAACAAAGGATCCAACACAGCAACATTTCTTACCACGCATGTCAAGGTCTTAATATTTGGCAAACAGTATAAAGAGAGCCTTGCATCCTTTGTGATGTCCGTCATGGGACAGATGTGCTCCGGAGTACAATCCACCGGTTGTGCGGCAAGCTTTTGTTACCAGTAAGAGAAGAGTGGACATGATTTGGAACAAAGAAGGGTTAAAATTGAGATGAGAGTTTTGGACGAGATTTTTAATAAGTATAAAAAAAAAGAATAGAAAGAAAACTTGTTTATTCTGCACAAATAAAGCGCACATTAGCAAAAATAAAAATATAATATTGGTTTAAGCAATTATTATTATTTTTTGCAAGTGTTTGCTAAGGCTTAGATGTTATAGAGCCATTTTTTTCTACAATATGCTGGGTTCAGTAGGTTTATGAGTGCAAAACAAAACTTTCATTCTTTAAGTCGAAATGGGATGAATGTCAAGATGACGGGACCCCGCCAGGTATATCGAATATAATGTGACTATGATTTAATACAATATTTCTACTATTTCATACTTTCATAATAAAATTCTACACTCATAAACCTTTAAAATATTGTACAAAGAAAGTGGTCCCGCTATTTTGATATCAAAATGACGGGACCACAATTCAGTTATAGTCCAGTAAAAATAGTGTTTGAGATTGCATTAAAGACACTTTAGTAAATTGGTTTTGAAATAATAGTATAGTTATTTACGTATGCATTCGTAGCAATTTTGTGTTCATATGGTCGGAGGAACCTCAGAAATACCTAAAGTTGTGTTTTTGCTGTTTAACGTTAAACAAAAAACACACTTTAGGTGAAAAGTAAGATTATCGTCTACAGCCAGCCTAAAATTATAGTACATAAGAAATCCCTCGTTTTGGGTACAAAATTCTTAACATTACGAGATTTTTTCTTTCATGGTGTGATAAATGAGACTTAAAAAATCTCACTTTCGGGGATTTTTCTGTTTATACATTTCAAACGTTAGCCTCGAACCTATGTTCAGTTTTCACCTTGGTGACTTCTCAGGAACATAGTTAAAAAGTGTTTTATCATGTTTTGTATATTGTACATAAAAGACACTTGAAATATTTTTTAGGCTGTGCATTAACATTTTCATTCTTCATATGTAAGTGTCATAATCCCCTGATTAAGTGATAAGGATTCTTCGCAAAATGCATAAAACCTAAATTACATACACAATATAAAATGCCAACCTTGACCGAGCGCCTTGCATACCCCGCGTCGGTGTGCGAGAGGGACGAAGTTATCGGATGTGAAAAAGATGGAGCTATTGTTTAAGTGCTCAAATAATTACTGAAAATTTTCTTCTCATTACGCAATGAGATTGTTTACTATGCGCCCGGATTTTTGGTACTTATTTATTATGTCTTGCGTAATATGCGGAAAGCCCTTAGATGGTGATTCTGTCACCGTTGGCAGTAAAGGTTTTAAAACTCTATGTTTTAGTGAGCTTCGGAAAGGCAATTTATTTCATTTCTCGGATAATGTGCCAGTGATTTTACATACAAATTGCCGAAAACAGTACACAAATCAAAAATGCGAAAGGTAACTATAATACCATGCCTACTCTGCAATCTACCCACTCGCGCGACAATTGCACGAAACTGTACCGGAACGAAAAGCCAGGATTGTCCGACTACACGAAACTGACGTTGTTGTTACGTCAGCAAATAGAAAAATCTGAAATTATTCTATTGTTAGGATTTTAATAAACTCAGTACACAGTTATACCTATGGGATATAATAAATGCGCTTTACATTCAAGATAAGCGCATTTTTTCTACCGGACTTCTGGTTCGAATCATGTAAGGTAAACGCGGGTGAAGTCGACAGTGACCCAGTAGTCGTCTAATTATCTAAAAACATCAATATCTTTTTCTACTAAACACAATGATGTTAATAGTACTAGATCAGTAGTGTACGGCGCCGAAGCGTTACTACATCGTATATGTCCACAGGCATATCCGAGTTCAGTTGTCAGCTTGACGTCAAGTGAGCAATTGCTTAGCGATAAAAATATCAAAATAGTGAAATGTGCGATTAAAATTTGTATGTCACGGTCTGAAAAGATTACTAAGGCAAGTGGTAATACATTTCACAAGTAACTTTGCTGCATTTTGTTCAGATTATCCAAAAATTTATCAAACATTGTTTTTGCCATCAGTGTTACCAGTAAAAACGACTTTGATTTTGCCCGACTTTTGGGAGTTTAGTGAATGACGAATGTATGTTCCTGTAAGTCTAAATTATTATTGTAGTCTGTTTGGATTAAACATACTGTACAGTACCCAAACACTCACTGAATGGAAAAGTACCCAAACAGTCACTGAATACAAAAGTAACACATGTCACGTGTAAGTATGTCAAAGGTTTTAAACCTAATATATCACTACATCGTCCACCAAAATTAATTTTATTAGCAATAAATAATCTTATACGTAATGACTAATGACTAAGAGTTTATATTTTTAAATGAAAAATAATAGATTGTTTATGATCACATTGTGTTATATAGTAGTGTGCTGTGCGAAAATAAACCAGTTCATTTTCAATTAAAGTAAACTAGCTGCGCCCTGCGGTTTCACCCGCGTAGACCGGGATAAAAGTAGCCAATGTGTTAATCCGGGGTATAAGCTATCTACTTACCAAACATCCAAATCGGTCCAGCCGTTTGAGCGTGAAGAAGTAACAAACATACAAACACACACACTTACAAACTTTCGCCTTTATAATATTAGTGTGATGTGATTACTGTGATTAGTAATCGATTATTAAATCGAATTGTTAAACTACGATCAAATACAAGTCAGTTTATAAATCCAAGATACCTTTCAGAATTTTTAAGATTGACAAACTTATCTAACTCAGTAGTGAAACCCAGAACAGTCGTCGTAATTTCTTTTAAATGACGTACTTTTTAACCGACTTCCAAAAGGAGGAGGTTCTCAATTCGTCGGAACCTTTTTTTTTTTTTTTTTATTTTTTTTTTTTATTTTTTTTTATGTATGTTCCCCGATTACTCGAAAATGGCTGGACCGATTTGGATTTTTCTTTTTTTGTTCGAAAGGGTATACGTCCCAAGTGGTCCCATGATCATCAAGTCAGGATCTGATGATGGGATCCCATGGAAATCGAGGGAAACCCTCAAATTTTATGGGCACACCTATATCGATTTCGGTATTTTTTATAGTAACTCGTGCATTTGCTCTCGGAAAGTACCATTCGGTGAGCTGGAACTGATGATGAAGACCACAGAGGGCCATCGGAAATACTCAATTATATCTAAGTATATAACAGGTTGCGATTCAATTACTTTAATATGGTTTATGCTCGTCAAAATAATGGTAATGGTGACTTCACCATGAGCTCCATTTCTCCTGGTTCTTACTAGGAGAACTCCTCAACAATTAACGGCCCTGCATCGGGAAAAGCAACATTTTGTAAAACGTGATGAGCAGCTGACATTGGGTTATTGTAACTTAGATAAATTACAAACTGAACCACTAAAAACTGAAAAATAAAAACTTTTTTACAAAAACAAAAACCGACTTCCAAAAAAAAACACTACAAAGTGAAAAATAACTTTAATTTCGGAAGTCGGTGGCTAAAAACTAAAATACAGATGCAAAGACACCGACTTCCGAAATTAAAGTTATTTTTCACTTTGTAGTGTTTTTTTTTGGAAGTCGGTTTTTGTTTTTGTAAAAAAGTTTTTTTTAGGGTTCCGTACCTCAAAAGGAAAAACGGAACCCTTATAGTATCATTTCGTTGTCCGTCTGTCTGTCTGACTGTCTGTCAAGACCTTTTTTATCAGGAACGCGTGGAGGTATCAAGTTAAAATGAATATCAAATACGTAAGTCGTCTATGATACTTTGGAGCTCTAAAAAAATCAAGCTTCTAAGTCTACGCAGTAAAAAAATACGGCCATTTATGCAACATATTTTGATACTCGCAAGTAAATCAAAATCTATAGGGTACTTACCGTTGACCTAGAATCATGAAATTTGGCAAGAAGCAAGGTCTCACAGCACAAGTAAAGGAAAAAGTCCGGAAACCATTATTTTGTCATTTTATCGCATAAACATTTTTTTTTGGGATTTCTTGTTTTTCAGCTACAAATGTTAAGTTTGTTTTTGGATACATTCTTTTCAATTACGGAGACCTTCATTTTGCGTGGCCCACACGCGCTTGGCCGGTTTTTATTACTATTAAAATGGATCGAAACAGATGAACTATAGTAATTTACGTTATTTAATTTTCATCGCAACGTATGTACGTTCATCATAAACGCGTCAATAGGTGCAGTACTAGACAGAGTGATCTCTTATTTGTTTTCCAGGGTACCTAAAGATCAGAAGCACATGGAAATATTCCATATTACAATCTTTCATTATAATTGATTCAATGAAAACCTTCATTAAATTCTTGGGAAATGATGTTGATCGTTGGCAACTCTGGCCGTTTTTCGGGTAACAGTGTCTTGTCTCATTCCAACGTAATTAGTTTGACGGTAGAAGAAGTGAGACAAACATAGATTATTTTGACAGATTGACATATTTATGTATCCGTTTCAAAGCTACGTGTTTAAACTCGTACAAGTCGGTAAGTTGGTACGTTTTTCTGAATTATTTTGTAGGACGCTGCGCCTCTAGTATTATAATACCTCATTGACTAAACATTAAACTTGCCGATTTTATGGCAAACTATTCTTGGTAACATATTGCAACGTCTGAAATATTTTACTTGAAAAGTGTGTCCGACAAAAATTTATTTTTTTTGCAAGTTCAGCTGCTAAATGTGAAGTCGGCACGTAGTTTTGTTTTTCGATTTGTGAAACTTCAGTTGTGTCTACGGTAAGTCTGATTATTTGATGAATTAGTTAAGTTAATTTGCTAACGACAGGAATAACTTGAAATTTGGAACACTTTAATCACAAAAGTATTTTTTTTCGAACGTGACATCTATTGGTACCTAAAAATTCCTGCTTGATCCAGATCTCGTCATTTTAAGTACTATTGTAACGATTACTGGGACACGCTTAACCCCTCAAGTGTCGAATGCACCCCATGTGTGCATAAGAAAAACCCTTTTTTTGTTCGGTACATAAGCTTATATCACATATATATAAATGTAAAAAAACATCATCCGATGGAAAACCAATCAAATCATTAGTTGTGAACTTATGGAGTTCGCAGCTAACCTCCCCTCCCCCCCCCCCCCCGCGTGTCAAATGCAACCCAAGTGTGCAAAAGGACAAAACTTTACATAATAGGTATATAAGCTTAGATCACGTATATATAAACGTAAAAAACATCATCCGATGGAAAACATATCATTATCAGTAGTTGTGAACCTATGGGGTTCGCAACTAACCCCCAACCCTCCCCACTCACGGGGGTTTTGGGTCTAAAATCAGCCAAACTCAGACACTTGAGGGGTTAATAGTTGCCTCTAAACCCGCCAAATTCTAGGTATTTTAGTGTTTTATGCCCCAAAATGCGATTAATAACTATTATTGTGACCGCAACATAGTTGTTAACGCTTTTGTACACACATCATTAATTAAATTTTTAGAAAATTATATTTTGCAATAGTAAACTACTTAATACATTTACGGTTTAGTTTAAGTCATAATGAATTTGCTTCCTAAGATAAATTTATGGGTAATAAAGGGTGTGCAAGTTGTTAGAATGATTAGCACCACTGGGCCGAACTGGTCTACTGGATCCGGTGGGTCCTTCACATGCCCTAATCTTGTTGATTCTGGAAAGAAGCCAGTTGATTCCAAAGAGAAAATTATTAAGAACATGTCATGCGTTGAGCCACATTGTTCCAGCGTATATCTTCGGCAAAACCGAAATATAGCAAATAAAATTGTTACCTATGTCGGAGGGCAACCCGGAAGGCACACAGACTGTCGCAAAAGCTTTGGCAAAAACAGAAGCGTCTGGCAAGGAAGCAAGTGAATTCTTAACACGTTTTTACGGTGTCCAGGTAAAATATTATTATATCATAACAGTAGGTCAAGTTACTACAAACTGTAAAATTTTCTCATTCAATTTTGAACTTAACCTTCAACAATTGCTCAGGTGCTGGTAAAACTGCAGGCATACCAGGCCTGGGCTTCGGCCCGTTTACGTGATATGTCAGGGAATGCAATATTTTATCCAATTCTCTGACGTTCTACTTGGCAGCGAGCCTCAGCCCTGGTACAACGCGTCTTGTGCACAAGCAGATTTGCAAACAGAGCAGGCATACCAGGCCTGGGCTTCGGCCCGTAATGTCGTAATGAGGTGCGACAGTCAACGTGCTCGCGCAATGTTAAAAGAGCGTTCAATTCTCCCGCCAAGTATTGCGAACGGGTGTTACGGAAGGCGCGTTTTGACCATGTTGGACGAATTGAGGCCAAGTTGGCATCCTATACCTTCCTGATAGCAAGGAGTTCTGATCGCTGTCTAAATCGGTCTAGACAAATTTCTGCCATTTGCTGCCTCTTATGCTTAAGTCTGATGGAACACTGGCTCATCCCGCGCAAGAGAGTGCAAACTTATTAGCCTTTATCTTTGCCGAAAATTCACGCCTTGATGCGGCCTCTAACATACCCCACTGTAGTTCCACAATGCCGGAGATGGCAATCTGGTCAAATTCAATGCTCTGAAAATAAAGGCGTGTCTTTTCACTGCCAAAAGGAGCCAGTTTCAGTTATCTCCTACTTTCCGAGGAGCATCTGTACTAGTTACCGACCACCTAGAGCTTTTGGGCATGGAGTTGACGTCTGATCGACTCAAACATATGTTACAATTTAATTAACCTTGCTGTTTTTATTACCTCCTGCTCTGCTACAACCTTTAGTAAATCTTAGCATTCAGTCTTCTACCTACCTTTTGTTTCTTAGACTCTTAACAAACACGTACAGTATGTTCAAGGTCTGAGAGTTCACATTAACACAAAAAATTTAACACGACTGGGTCCTTTTGACGAGTAATAGTACAAATCCGACGGCTATTGGTACAAATCGCCCTTTTTTTTAACTATCTAAAGTACTAAAATTACCTATTCGTCTCTTTTTGCATGGAACATTTATTCCATTCTGTATCTGAGAAGGACGTTGTTAGCTGCGCTACAGTTTATACTTTTGCAGCTATCATCGTTTTACTTGTGTACCTACTTCTTGTGTTATTGTTCCAAAATATTTTTTTTTTTAATTTTGCTGATATTAATATTTTGCCTAGAAGTAGGTACACGCGGCTACACATCAAGCTATACATTTCCAGTTTACACTGACCACTCATTGTTAGGAAATCTTAAACAATGCGAGATCAGCATATACTGAAAATGTATAGCTTGATCTGTAGCCGTGCGTACTATTTCATTTTAAAACACCACATCTTTGTTTACTCATGTGGTCTAATTACACGAATCCAAAATAAATTTTATGTAATAGACGCGACCGCTTGATGCATCGCGACGCCGCGCCGCCGCCGCCACCCGCCCCCCGCGCGCCGCCCGCGCGCACCCTCTCGCGAGTGTTTGATTTTCATTTAATTATTAGAAATGCTTTACAGATATTCAGGGGATTTCTTCCAATTTGAGTAGACAAAAATTGTTGGTAGTAAGATTCATAAAAATATCCTGGGTGTCTTTAATGTACAAGGGTTAAATACAAATTTAACTTCACGAAAAAAAAAGTATAATAGTCACCTTGGTGATAATTTACCTAGTTATTTGTAGTAACTATTTAAATACTTTGACAAAATTTCACTCTCTAGGCAATTACTGTTTTGAAGTTATCATTTATTTTATATAAAATAGTCAATATGGTACTAATATGTTGATTTTGACCGGGGATAATTATTTCCATAATTAAAACTTTTGAAAAGGAGCAGTCATGTACAAAATCACCAGTGGTCCATTTTTTGTTCCCACTTAAATTTAATGTTATTGCTATAATTGCTAATAACTCAATATATATAAAAAAAATATCGGGGATTACTGTCAATTTATGTATTTCAGCTATTTATATATTTAATTCTGAATTATCACCCAAAGAGCATTTATTGCAATCTACTCCATACAAATCGATCTATTTTTACTGGACTATTAATAAAAACCCATGGTCTGATCTTAAACTGTACATACCAAATTTTAATACGATTTAGTACGACTAAATTGAATCGTTATTATTCTTTAAAAACTGTAATTTCAAGAAAAAAAAGTGTTTATTATATTTACATCAGAAAAGCGCCTGAAGAAAAAGTATCATCACATTTTAAGCCAAGCAAAATTTTATAGCTCTTACAATTTATTTAGGCGTTTAGCAGTTGTTTGTTGCAGTTTTACTTTGGGAGGGTTATTCTGAAGTGTAAGTTATTTTTAAAGAATAATAACGATTCAAACGTAGTCGTACTAAATCGTATTAAAATTTGGTATGTACAGTTTAAGATCTGAAAATAAAAATCGAATCGATCTATTTAATTTCTAGACCATGTGTTTTTATTAACTGAATTGTGGTCCCGTCATTTTGATATCAAAATAGCGGGACCACTTTCTTAGTACAATATTTTGAAAGTTTATGAGTGTAGAATTTTATTATGAAAGTATGAAATAGTAGAAATATTGTATTATATCATAGTCACATTATATTCGATATACCTGGCGGGGTCCCGTCATCTTGACATTCATGAAATGGGTCCCAAAGATGGATATTTTGACGCATTTCAGCTGCACGCAAAATCAATAAAAATTGAAGATTTCCTATAATAAACTATGAGGCCCAAAACACGATTGACACAATTTGGATCGATACAAAAAATTCGCAGTTTCCTCGACATTTGCATTTTTTTATGAGAAAAAGTGATAAAATCGATTGTAATTAAAGCACTTTCAATAAAATTTCGTCTACTTACTTACACATTCGCCATTAAAGAAGGGGGATTATGGGTTTATTTTAATGTAACTCCGTTTGGCCATATCAATGCTCCAAACTCCGTTACGATACCAGTACAGTAGTACTCAACTAATATGGCTTATCGATGTAAGTAGCTGCGCAGAAGATGAATTTTCAAAGCGCGGGAAATGCTATTGACCAATCGGCACGCTCCACGCTTTTTCCTGTACCGCTATTGGTCGGTAGCTGCCGCCATGTTAGCGCGCGTCGCTTGACAGCCGCCATACTTGCGAGTGAGACGGAACTAACAGCTGCAGTGTATTATGAACCTTATAGTAGTGGTCTAAGGTGGATTGTAAGTTTTAAGTATTCTCGTTAATCTTCGGAGCCATACTTTCTTTTCTGTGCGAACGAAGATTCACGATGCGCCTTATTACTTGGGTACTACTGTAACACTTTCGCGAGCTCTTGACGTCTATAGACGTCATAACAATAAAACTTCTATTGTGTCTCGTCTACCGTCCGCGACCCGATTATTATAATAGCGAACAAAGGCGCATCCACGCTAATCCATCGACCGTTAGAAGCGCAGGCGCAACAGGTGTCGACACAATGGCCGATATTCGCGCCATGATCCGCCATTGTTATTATTAATATTGACTGAATTCTTTGACTCGTTATGTTTGATTTTAAGATAGACTATTTTTAAACGATTTCTTTTCAAAGGAGCAATTTTTCGATTAGTCTGGTTCATGTTTTTTTTAAATTAGGTAGGTACTCTTTGCTTTGTATGCGTGTCTTGATGGTATCTACTCAGAAACCTAGTGACATATTTTGTTTGTTTGAATATTAGTGAGGTTACCGGCCAAACCAGTTTATCCCACGCAGCTGCATATGTTGCAGCCAACTAGAGCCTAGCCTTTGGAAGTAGCGCTCGCCGGCCGCTACCGCGGCATCGCTCGCCGGCCGCTTCCGCGACATCGCTCGCTCGAGTCGTGCGCGGTTGCTCACAGTTCTAACCTAACCCCATTTGTTCGGGGTGCCCTGGCTTAGTTATAAACCGGTTTGGCCTATGACAAACTAGTTTGGCCTGAAATCGAGTTTAGCCTAAAAAATCATTCATTATTTATTATTCTTAGATCTTTGACAGTCGCTAGTTACGGGTCGTCAGAAGCCCGATATACCTGACAACCAGTTTTACCAAGGGGTGTTGTATTACCCATTATCTGCGTTGTGTAGGTCAGATAGGCAGTCGCTCCATGTAAAATACTAGCATTCAGCTGCATCCGGATAGACTGGAAGCCAACCACAACATAGTTGGGAAAAGGCTAGGCAGATGACATAGCAGCCTTAGATGGTCCTTGTAAATCCTTGTGAAAAAAAAATAGGACTATTTTCAAGTTTTTTTTTTTTTTTTTAGTACAAAATTAAGGATTGTCTTGAAGGTTTTATTTGTGCTACGAAGGTGCCACTCTCGATAAAGGTTGGTTTAAATGAAACAACAGCATTATTTCCATAAAAACATTGACTATTAAAATTAAATGCATAATAATATATTAGCTAAATTCACAGATATATGTATAAACTTTTAAAGATTAGATTTTCTAGATAATCACCCACAATTCGTCAAGAGATATTTTATTAATATTTAATGATAAAATTTAAGTTGAACATCTTTCATGATTTCCTTTTTAGACCCAAGTTTTGAACAATTACAATAATGTAAAAATATGAACCAAGCAGGTTCTGTAACCGATTGTGAGTTATGCTAACTAAATAAGTATAAAGATCATCACAAGGATTTTAGATATAAGTAGGGACTGCTTATCTACAAAATGAAGTAGAATGAGCTTCTTACCCTAGAACCAAAAATTCGAAGACGTGTGACATCTACCAACCCGCACTGGGCCCGCGATCCCACCGAGAGGAGGCCTGTGTCCCAGCAGTGGAAACATTGTAGGCTGATTATGTTATGCAGATGTAGATCGAAGATTAAGGCTTTCAAATCGGCTATCATAGGTACGCAGATAGCTTTGACCACAGTAAAGTGTGTAAATAACAAAATAAGTAAATAATCTTCTAATACAGTTAACAATTGGTTAAACCCCGAACACTGACAACCCCGGCAAGCGTAGCTTAACCTGACGGGTCGATCCGTCAGGTTAAGCTACGCTTGCCGGGGTTGGTCAGTGGATGGGTGACCATCTTTACATACCGAGATTCCTCCGTGCCTCGGAAAGCACGTTAAGCCGTTGGTCCCGGCTGTTATTCGTGGATCTTTGACAGTCGTTACGGGTCGTCAGAAGCCCGAAAGTCTGACAACCAGTCTTACCAAGGCGTATCGTATTACCCAGTAACTGGGTTGTGGAGGTCAGATAGGCAGTCGCACCATGTAAAATACTGTTATTCAGCTGCATCCGGTTAGACTGGAAGCCGACACTAACATAGTTGGGAAAAGGCTAGGCAGATTGATTGACAGTTAACAATTGGTTACAAAACCGCTTTCTAATCTTTCAAACATCGACGAATAAAATTTGAACCATACAGATTAGTAACAACATTATAAGAGGGCTGTCGCATTTTGTCACCTCTCTCGCTCACACGGAACCAAATTTTGAAAAGATGATTTTTTGCAAAAGTGTAAGTAATCAATTAGCGAACTAGTAAATAATATTAATTTAATAGGTACTTAAACAACATTAGTTTTTGTTTACCAATCTGCCTAGCCTTTTCCCAACTATGTTGGGGTCGGCTTCCAGTCTAACCGGATGCAGCTGAATACCAGTATTTTACATGGAGCGACTGCCTGTCTGACCTCCACAACCCAGTAACTGGGTAATACGATACCCCTTGGTAAGACTGGTTGTCAGACTTTCGGGCTTCTGACGACCCGTAACGACTGTCAAAGATCCACGAATAACAGCCGGGACCAACGGCTTAACGTGCTTTCCGAGGCACGGAGGAATCTCGATATGTAAAGATGGTCACCCATCCCCTGACCAACCCCGGCAAGCGTAGCTTAACCTGACGGATCGACCCGTGCGGCTGTTATTACTTAGCCACGAGCTCTCCCTCCCTCTCTAGTTTTTGTTTACCCTGAACCCGAAAAGGGGTCATTGTACTCATAATTTTGAACATTTTTTTCTATGGGACCAATCTTGAAATCGCGAAAAAAAAATCAGCTGTTCAGTACATTTATCTACATCAAACTCGTCAAAATGTACTGAACAGCAGATTTTTTTTTCGCGATTTCAATTTTGGTACTATAGAAAAAAAATGTTCAAAATGATGAGTGTTGTACTCATCATTTTGAACCCCTTTTCGGATTTATGGTAAACAAAGACTAATGTTGTAAGTATAGAGGATTATTAAAAACACATTTCTATTGTGTTATCTAATAAACTCAGCTCAAAAAGTATTATGATCTGTTTTTCAGATGAGTTAAATAAATGGCACAATAAAAATGTGTTTTTAATATTTAAATATTAAATTAATATTATTTACTAGTTTGCTAATTGATTACATTTTTCAAATAAACATCTTTTGATTTAATATTCTTAATAATCTGGTTCCGTGTGAGCGAGAGAGGTGACAAAAAAATGCGACAGCCCTCATAACATACAATATCACAAATGTAGAGTTTATTAAGATTATATTTAAACAGCGCCTATCTGTAGTATCGGTAACGCCAGCTGGAACGCGTTCTGGATGTAGGTGGAACTGTTGCCAGCCTGAAAAAATAAATAAAAATCATCAATGGGGAAGAAAACTGTCAAATTAGTTCCGCGTAGATGGCGCTGAATGTTTGTTACTTTCATTCAGCTGTCAATGGAGTTCCTTGCTGAAAACTTTGCCGCGAGATGGCGCTAAGTGTTTCTTCTTGTCGCCGATTGGTCGCTTTGTCTTCAAGATGACTTTGACAAGTGACAAACACACACAGCGCTCTCTTGCGGCGAAGGTTTCAGGAAACAATTCCATTAAAGCATAAAAGTCGTCGATTTACTAAGTAAAGCATAATATTTGAGTTTTTTCTTTTTTATAACATAACATCACACCAGTAATGGTTACGAAAACTTACCTCTAAGAATATATTAGTGATGTACGTGTTAACTTGCTCCCTATTGTCTGCCGGTAGCGCGTTCAGCTTCTCTGTGAATACCGTCGCTAGCTCGCTGATGTGTTTTGTTAGTACTACTGTCATTCTGAAACAGAGAAACAAGATTATACATATTATCTTACTAGCTTTTGACAGCGGCTTCACCCGTGTGGATGTCGGAAAATATCCCACTGGAACGTACTACCGGGAATTCCTTCCTTATTCCTTGTCTAAATTATAAAGGGAACCTCTGTGCAAAATTTCAGCTTTCTAGCTCCAAGTGTTTGAGCTGGGCGTTGATGACTCAGTCAGTCAGAACTTCTCTTTTTATTCATACAGATTACTGGCTGCTGCCCCCGACTTCATCCGCGTGAAATTGATTGTTCCCTCGTCCCATCGCAGCGCGTCGCATCCCCCCCGCCCGCGCTAATACTTCGTTTTCACTCAGCGTTTTATCTCATTTTTTTTGTAGCGTGATGTTAAAACCTTTAAGAATTGGGCTAATTATCAAATACAAAAATATTTTTTCAAATCCGACTAGTAGATCCAGAGATTAGGGTGTTCAAACAAACGAACACACTCTTCAGCTGTATTATTAGTACTCACGGCTACATTTCAAGCTATTATTTCCAGTATAAGCTGACCTCGCATTGTATAGGATTTCCGTACAAAGAGAGGTCAGTTTATACTGGAAATGTATCGCTTGATGTGTAGCCGTGTAAGTATTAGTAAATATATCACAGCTAAGGATGGGTGTAGAAATAAAGTTAAGCTTATTTTCGAGGAGAGGCTGATTTTAATTTCTTTCATCTTTAGCCGGCTAAATTGTACATTAGCCTAAACGGAACGGCTAATGAATCGGACTTCCTACTAATATTATAAATGTGAAAGTTTGTGAAGATGTTTGGATGTTTGTTACTCAATCACACAAAAACGGCAGAACGGATTTGGATGAAATTTGGCACTCAGATAGTTTATAACCTGGATTAACACATAGGATACTTTTTATTCCGGTAGTCGGTTCCCGTGGTGTAATTTCCGGCATCCACGCGGGCGAAGCTGCGGGCAACGGCATTCGATAATACCGTCACGGCCAGGGAAGTTAAGGACCACTCGATCCGCGTACTCTCAGATAGCATGGCTGTTCTGCAAACGCTAAGTAGTCACAAAGTGGACTCTGGGCTAATATACGAGTGCCACCAGCGTCTTAACCAGGTGGGTAGACTCAATAATATAACCGTTCAATGGATCAAGGGACACAGCGGCTCGCTAGGCAACGACGCAGCCGACGAACTTGCCAGAAGGAGGTCGAGCATGGCACCAGTGGGACCTGAACCCATAGTGCCGCTTCCTTTCGGGTACTTGCGTACTCTGGTAAGGAAACGTGCCAGGGACCAGCATCACAAACTATGGTCGGACCAAGGTGAGTGTAGGCAGGCTAAGGAAGCACTCCCTGCAATTGATGGCCGCCTCACGAAACAGGTTCTCCGACTGACTAAATAACAGCTGCGTACAGTTACAGCGGCTATAACTGGCCATGGGTCATTTAATAAACACCTCTTTGTCATAGGAGTCACAGACAGTCCGCTGTGCAGGGCCTGCGCGGAGGACGATGAGACAGCTCATGTGCTTCTAAACTGCCCGGTGGTCGCCGCATACAGGGCAAAGTACTTCGGTAACCCAGGTACCCTCCGGGAGGTTGTCAGTAACATCAAGGCGCTGCTGGCCTTCTTTGAGGAGCTGGGGTGGATCGAATGATCGATTTTCCCACCCATACGCAAAATACGCGCATTGACGTGGAGTTGCGGATACCAGCTCGTATTACCTATTACCTACCGTCACGTCTTGACTGCCTGATATTAAATTACTGACTATTTATTTATATATTAATAAACACATTATCTGAGTAATTATATTACTTACTCAGATAATGTGTTTATGTTAATAAACACATTATCAGAGGTAAGTGCTATAATAAAACAATAGGGTTTGGGGCAAAGATAAAATTTTGTAAAAATACTATTCAAGTTCAACTACTAATAAATACTATCAAAGATTCAAGGACAACATAATGCTGCGCGTCATCTGTTTTTAGGGAAGCTTCTAGAACATTCTAGAAGTTTCGAATCGCCCTTATTGGCCGAGCGGGAACCATGCGGATTGTGGCGGGAGGCGGTATGCATTCGCGTTATATCCTCCCCCTTTTGACCAGGTCATGACCGCATGCCTGATCAAACAAAATAAGAAATGCATACATAAACACATTATCTGAGGTAAGTGCTATAATAAAACAGTAGGATTCGGGGCGAAGATAAAGTTTTGTAAAAATACTATTTAAGATCATCTACTAACAAATACTATCAAAGATTCAAGGTCAACAATAAGGCTGCGCGTCATCTGTTTTTAGGGAAGCTTCTAGATCTAGAACATTCTAGAAGCTTCGAATCGCCCTTATTGGCCGAGCGGGAACAAGAGGCGTTCCCGCCAGAAGCGTGCGGATTGTGGCGGTAGCGGTTATAAATGCATTCGCGTTATACTATATTATTATTACTACTACAGTTGTACTGGTCACTACTATAAGGTTCATAATACACTGCAGCTGTTAGTTCCGTCTCACTCGCAAGTACGGCGGCTGTCAAGCGGCGCGCGCTAACATGGCGGCAGCTGCCGACCAATAGCGGTACAGGAAAAAGAGGCGCGGTGCGTGGAGCGTGCTGATTGGGCAATAGCATTTCCCGCGCTTTGAAAACTAGTTAGCTACTACTAGGGTAGGCTACTCACTGTGTGAGCGCGTCCGCTTCATCAGCGGTGGATCTCCGAGACTTGACGAGTAACATCTCAGCCGCTTTGTGGTACTGTTCCACCGACAGCGCAGTACTCTGTGCCAGTGTTGACACGCCTCGCTTGTACACACCCTTCACGGAGACTTCGGAGTCTAAAGTTGATATGTAGTCGAAGATTTCTTTGTATTGTCTGGAAATAGAGGTAGGTAAAGTTAATCAAAAATGTTGGGAAATGCAAATAAAATACCACCCCATATACAAACTTCGGAGATAAGGGGGGGGCCCCCTTATCTCCGAAGTTTGTATAGAGAAAAAAAAAGTAATTAAAAAAATTAAAAACCCGACTGCGGTAAAAGACTTAAGTTTAAAAAAAAACTGAAAAGCTAAAAACAAGCCCATTTTAAATTAAGTAAAATTTGGAAGCAGGCGGTACCCATTCCATTTTTATATTTTCAAACTCAAATGGGTCCCGCCTGCTTCCAACTTTTACTTAAATTAAAATGGGCTTGTTTTTAGCTTTTCAGTTTTTTTGTAACCGCAGTCGGGTTTTTTTTATTTTTTTTATTACTTTTTTATTTCCAGCTTTTTAGTTTACAAATGTGAAAGATTTCGCAGACGTTTTTATTGTACGTGTTTTTTACGATTTCTCACTTCGAGGTACTTTTAACCATATAAGTTGTGTATATTTTTGTAATCACCTTTTAAAACCCTTTATTTTGATACCCCACTCGACAGGTTTTGAGAAAAAAAAAATTTTTTAGACATAATTTGGTGCCATAAATCCGCCATTTTGTTTTTTTTTTATTTTGTTATACCCAGTGTCACTCTCACAGTAAATACGAATCTAACGACACCTCTCAAGCTAAAATCCATCGAGCCGTTCAGGCTGCAGAGCGTGCCAAACAATTATACATACATACATACATACTCTCGAAAAACATAACCCTCCTTCTGGCGCAGTCGTGTAACAATAAAACGATGGCTCTAAATAGCACACTTTTTCAGAAATCATCAACACCGAATTGGTCCGGTTTTTTTAATATTTTTAAATGTTTTTTTTTAATTTCTTTTTATAAACACAATTAAAAATGTAAACGATATGTATTAGGTATATAGGAAATAATAATTCATTAAGAATAAGAACCGGTATGCTGGACTCACTTGACAAGCGGCTGGAACTGCAACTTAAGTCCCAGGTCTTGTGTAGCGGTCTGCAGTCGTTCATGGAACGCGTCAGACTTTGAAAGGTCTTCGCTTGGAGATTCTTCGTCTTCCTCATCTTCTTCTGGCATTTCGCACAATTCTGTTGATGGGAAATATGGTAAGTATAAGTTTTGAAATTATATTATAGTTCGTATGACCACCACGTATTTAATATGACGTAACTGTGAAGTGTGACAACAGCGTGCGTTAACGTAAACGTCAATTTGTACTGAAACTGAATAAGCGCCGTCTGGTGACTATAATGGGAATCACAATTAGTTCATACAAATTGACGTAAGGTGAAGTTAACGTAAACGCGATCGAGTAAGTATAAAAACTCGCACTAAGGCCTCAGTGGCCTTAGTGCGAGTTTTAGTTAGTTTTTTTTTACGTCAATTTGTATGCAATAACTGTGATTCCCATTATAGTCACCAGACGGCGCTTATCTCAGTTTCAGCACAAACTGACGTTTACGTTAACGTGATCGAGTAAGTATAAAAACTCGCACTAAGCCCTCTGCAGTGGTGACCCAGTGGTAACGTCCACGACGTACGAGTTGTAGGTCGTAGGTTCGAACCCAGACAGGCGCATTACTTTGTGTAAGTTATTTCATCACCATTGCTCTCAAAACGGCGAGAGAAAACATCATGAGGAAACCGGCCAACCAAATATTCGAAGACGTGTGACGACATCTACCAACCCGCACTGGGCCCACGAGGTGGATTGGTAGACTTTTCCCAACTACGTTGGGGTCGGCTCTGAATACCAGTATTTTACATGGAGGCAGTTCGGCCTATCTGACCTTCACAAACCAGTTACTTGGGAACACGATACCTTTTGGTAAGACCGGTTGTCAGACTTTCGGGCTTCTGACGACCTGTGACGACCGACCATCGAACGACGAACGACGACAGCCGGGGCCAACGGTTTAGCGAGCTTTCCAAGGTATGGACACGGATTGATAATACAAATATCTTCCCTCTAACTTAAACATAGACAGGTCTGTGTTTATATCCAACATACAATAAGCACTCATTATTCTATTTCAAATAAATAAAGTTCAAGTTAGAATCATACCAGCGACTTGCTGCAGTGTCTCCTTGATATCTTGTCTCTTGTCAGCATCGACGCTGCGTATGCGTTCCTCTATACGCATGCTCACTTGCTTCGATAGCATCTCTAGCGCTTCTAAATGTACTAGGCCTGGAATTAAAGAAAAAATATTTATTATGTTGATAAAAATATACATGGGACGTTCTTTTCTCTACCAACACCTCCAGTCACATTTTTTTGTATTATGTCACAATTATTTTGTAAAAATTACTTACTTGATAATAAAAACGAAAGTGTTTAAGATTATTTTAATGATTGTATTGTCACTGAATATTTAGGAAGAAAAACTACTTTTTTCACAGAGGAGACATGTCTTTGTCGATTAAAAAGAAGAACAACCCACATACATGGGTTTTCAGTGGTTTCAAACTAAGATCGAGGTTTGTATTGCAGTAACGAATGAATCAAAAAGAAAAGGCTTCTTATAGAAATCACACACAATTAAAAAAGTAAATAACAATACATACCTACCATAAGTAGCAAGTTATTTTTCAAGAATAATAATTATTAAAAATGGTCGATTATCGGCACTGAGTACCCTCAGGCTTTGCAGCTAAGAGTGGAAAAAATCTTCCTATTGCATGGAATTCAATACTACAGATCTCAAGAACATGTTTCTCTTTTCTGAGGATATTATACAAATAATATTGACCAAACAATTTAGTAAGTATAATAGTGGAGATTAACAACGAATTCCTCACAAACACTGTTTATAAAGGGTTGCATAAGTAAAACAAAAACTTAAAAAAAAAAAAACTTTGTAAGATACATATCCGGTTCGGCTCTAATAATCCTTCCACATACAAGGGCACGTCTTCCATACCATTATCGCGCCCCCCGGTCTACTCCCTGATATGCAATGGTCTCTGTAGCCCCATGAAACATGAGGCTCCAGGGCTAGTGTGAATATTTGGGTTCATTCGAGTAATCAAGTCTGGTCAAACCATGGTTGGAGCATTTAAATCATTAATTCATAAAATAAATGAACATTCTTTGAGATGGTTCAGAAGTTTAATAGTACATTATGATATAAGTGCGGTAAGTTGAAAATTACAACCGAGGCGATATTGCTAGCCCGAGCCGTAAGCGAGGGCAACAAGAAAGCAGAGGCTGTAATTATCAAAGCACACCTATGTCATACGACGTTTTATAACATATTTGCGAGGAAATAAATAAAACTCGGACTTTCTTATACGAATAAATCTTTAAAAACACACTTTCTGAAAATTAATTTGGATCTTTGCTTGTTTTCCATATGATGAAATTTTGATACGCTTGTAAGTATCTATCGGTCGATTTTTGAGGCATGAGGCTTAGAGTAGCCTGTTCCGCTGCCTCTGAGACTTCTGGCGGTGTCGAATTAATAAATTCATCATTACTTGACGACATTTTCAAATAAAAACAATATAGCGAAAAGAAAAAGCGCGCGGAATAATTTTTTCACACCACCTGCTCGAAAATGTCAAATTATATGTCAAGCTTAACCTAAAGTGAGTCATTAGTGGCCGGGGGCACAGCCGGTCAATAATGTTGTACTGGATTTCATTATGACCCGCTGGTCAATAATGTGATTTGAATTTGGAATCTCACATGCTCAGCTAAATTGGCAGTATTAGCAAACACCTTTTGGTGCCAGAAAGAGGAAAGCTATTCTCGAAACCCTTACTACGCGTGGATGATATTCTCGATTTCCTACAAAATCATAACGACTGCTTCTTCATATCGTTGCCATGTTTTCGAAGACATAATATTGTAAGAATAATTAGATAACTACGAACCATTTTTCATTTTTTTTTTTTTATTTTTTTTTTTTAAATTCCACATCAACATCTATAAACGTACCAAATAAAAACTTAACTTTATCTTTGCACAACTGGACTAATGTCTCAAATGTTACCATTAACTTCAATTAATATATAAGTGCATATAACTAACTAGTTCTAAATATGTTATTCTTACTGTTTGTTTATTTAATAAATACTTTGTTTTTCGTACTATGGCTATTATTTTCTCACAGTAGGTGTAAAAAGTAGAGTATCCTCCTCTGGGCTAAAGGTGTCTTTGCCTTAGGCTAGCTTGAATCCCTCGCTGCATTCAGGATTCTTGTATTAACTCCCTCGCTTCGCTCGTGAGTTAAACTCTTAACTACCTCGCTGCGCTCGGGAGTTAAATCCCGAATCCTTCATTGCGCTCGAGATTCAATATGACGCCCGTGACATAAGACACAACTTTAGCCCCTCGGTGCATAATCTACTATTACTTGTTCACAAATTAGCTTTTTTTTTAAAGCAAAGGCACAAAAACAGCCAGTATTACTAATAAAGTAAATTAATATTTTTTTGTTTTTGTTTGTTGTTGTTGCAATTTATTGTCAAAATTAATTAAATTAAAGAATTAATTCTTTAATTTAATTAATGTTTATTTTTTATATTTTATCTCCTAAAGTTAATTTTATTCATAAAATGCTGACCACTTTTCTGACATAAAAACTCTTTGCTAACATTTAAAAAGTACCGTTCGTTTTAGACGGAGCATCTTGATAAACCTTACGTTTTACCTTATTAAAAAGAAACCCGTGCGTTTTACATTACAATTACGCACAAGTACGTAATGACATACATTACGATATAGAAATTCGTGAAATAAGAGACCCTTTACGAGCAAATGTGTTATAAAGGCTATTTACTATACTTTCTTGTTCTAGAGATCCTTTGATGTTATTATTATTTCAGAACCTTACCTTCGAAATCATCAAACAGATTCTCATAGTGCACCTCCTTGGCTTCTCTCTTCTCTTCCCTCAGTCTATCATCTTCTTCTGCCTTAGCCTTGGCTTCTCTCAGGACTTGGGACAGAACTGGTTTGTCACCAGCTCCTAGGCCAAGTAAGGCACGTTTCTTGGCCAACCCCGGGTCCCCATCTTGAAGAACTTCCATGGTTTTCTTGCCTATGGTTTCTAGGGTGTCTAGGCCACCATGTATTACTTTTGTGCCTGAAATTTTTGTAAAAAGAGTAATGAAGATACAGATTCTACCCAAATAAAAATCTTAAATTCACTGACAGACAATGCACAGTGTAAACTGCTGAGGCAGTCTTATTTCAAACTAGCTTTTTCCCATAACTCAAGGAATAAGATTTTTCAAACAAACTTTGGACCCCCGTTTCACAACTTTAGGGCATGAATTTTGAAAAATCCTTTCTTAGTGCACCCCTAGACTTCATAAGGAACCTACGTGCCAAATTTGGAATCTCTAGAAGTCTAGACCAAGCGGTTTGGGCTTACATGCCTTTTATATACAGGGTGTTTCTTTTAAGGTGTCGAGTCAGTGCGAGCTGATAGCAGAGTACCATAAGTTCTATCGATTTAACCCCCATGTATGTTCTACGATTTTTTGTAGTTTTCGAGTTATAATTTTTTTTCGATTTTTTCCTGATTCAACGAGATGATGGCTTTAATTATATCTTTTTTTGGGTCAAATTTGAACAAGAATGTTCTGAATAGGGCATTATTTACTGAAATTGGTATTTGAAAGTGGTGTATCTGAAATCTTGTGATTTTCATATTTTGTAATTTATTCTCCCTGTATATAGATAACCAAAAAAAGTTTAACAGCTCCTTACCAGTAGTTTCAACAAACTTAGTAACACCAGAGAACAGGCTGCCAAACTGGAATGCCTCCCCAGCATTGGCCCCAGCGTTGGCTCCAACATTTGACCCAACATCCTCACTGCCAACCACTGTTATTTTATCACCGGTTGGTACATTCTCAGGCTTAGTGACTCTGCTCTCGTTGTCTTTAGATGTTCTCCTGGCTAGTTCTTCTGGATCAGGTGCACCTATACCGGTTTCTAGGACTGTTGATATGCCCTGGAAGTATTTATAGATACATTTTAGACTGGCGAAATGTGAGTGTACTCTGCAATGTGTATCAGAAAGATGTGGTTAATTATACAAAGTACATTAGTTTTTGTTTACAAAAAAAAAAATCTGCTGTTCCATACATTTTGTCGATTTAAGTGAACACAAATGTATGGAACAGCTGATTTTTTTTTTGCGATTTCAAGGTTGGTCCCATAGAAAAAAAAATCAAAATGATGAGTACAATGACCCCTTTTCGGGTTTAGAGTAAACAAAAACTAATCTATATCTATAAAAATCAATGCCACTTCTCATTGTAATTTTATAACTCAAGAATGGCTGGGCCGATTTAGCCGATTTAGGTTTTGAAATGTTTGACGTAGTTCAGGGAAGGTTTAAACGATGAGAAAAATTGGAAAAGTTGCCGGGAAAATTGGAAAATTCTGGAAAACTGAAAGTGGATTTTATATGGGAATATTGAAATTGGGACAGGACAACGTCTGTAGGGTCAGCTAGTGTTGTATAGTTATCAGGAATTGTGCAATGTTTTGAATGTTTAGGATTAATATTGAAGATTGTGCAATGACTGAAGAAAAGTTAGTCTTGCTCCCGCGAAAAATATTGAAGCTTATGGGCCGTCAATGTTAGTAGTATATTATTGGGCATTCTATACCACTATCGGCAAGTCGCTCGGCGAGTGCGCCTCGCTGCCGACAGTGGTATAGAATGCCCAATAATTGATAATCGACTCGCCTCTTCACTCGACCGAGACAGTACGTTCGCTCTGAAGGGTGGTACAGAACGCTTAATAATGAACAATCGACTCGATCAATGACCAGTAACGCAAAAGAGGTTGTGGTAACTTTATAAATGTTAACGTACTATATACATTCACTCATTTCCAATCGGTTCATTTCCGACAGCAATCATGAAATTTGTAAAACAACCGCAATCGCTGCATGTTAATACAGTCTGCGATGATATTCGTAAGACTAGTTTTCGTCATGGTGAATTATTACCTGACTCAGTACGATGTATCATTTGCGGTCCGTCTAATTGTGGAAAAACCAATTTATTAATCGGTCTTCTTATACATGAAAATGGATTAAGATTTGAAAATGTTTATGTTTATTCAAAAACTCTGCACCAACCCAAGTACATTTTTTTAGAAAGAGTTTTGCAACGGGTTCCCGGTATTTCCCTCCAGAAATATCAGGGAAATGAGGAAGTACTGAGCGTTCAGGACGCAAAACCCAATTCCGTGATTATTTTTGATGATGTTGCATGTGAAAATCAAAATAACATGCGTGATTATTTTGCAATGGGAAGACACAAATGCATTGATTGTTTTTATCTGAACCAAACATATAGTAAAATTCCTAAGCAGTTAGTAAGAGACAATGCGAATTTAATCATACTTTTTAAACAAGATGAAATTAATTTACGACATATTTATGAAGAACATGTCAACACTGATATGACATGGATTGAATTTCGTGAAATGTGTTCGAAAATATGGAGTGAACCCTTCAATTATGTAGTGATTAATAAGGATTGCTCCAAAAATAAAGGATGTTACAGAAATAAATTTGACACTTTTGTTGTCTTTGATTAAATACTAATATTTAAGAGCGTTATCCCTGCGATATTGTTATTCTTCAGACAACGCTTAATCAATCACGAGCATTTTTGTTATTATGGAAAAATCATTGAAAAGACAAATTGTTGAAGCTGCAGAAGCTGTTAAGAAGAAAGTGCAAAAAATGAGAGATGTTGAGATTAACAATCAGCAAGTACTGGAATCAGTTTTCAAGCCGTTAACAGATCCACTTAATCAAATTGCTAATGTCAGTAAGCAGGCTTCTCTCTTACATAATACAGAAAATGAAGAAACCAAAGTTCCGTTTATCGATGAAACTTTTCAAAAAGATCCCCCAATTAGCAAAGGAAGCAATGATAATAACGACAATGAAGACGAATATGAATCTGATATTGAAAGTGACTCTTCGTACAAATCATTAGTTGAAAACAAGCAAGGTTATGATACGTCATCTTGGTCAGTGTCCTCAGAAGCACTGACAGATATTCCGTTTGGTGTCAGAGTAGAGGCAGGAAAGTTGATGTTAGGTTCTGCTCGTATAACGATCAGCGATGAGTATATCATCGTGGCTGGACGCAAATACCAAAATACCTCTGGTTTAAAACAGTTGCTGTTGAAAAAGAACGTAGATTTAAGTTTGGTTACAGAGAGTGATATGAAACACTATAAGTCGATGCTACTTGATACGAACGCACATCGACGAGACTATGAGCCTGGTAAACCAATAAAAAGTAATAAAGGACAAAAATATATGCAAATTATTAAGCCTCTCTTCCAGCTACGAAGTACAATTCAGGACCACCAATCAAAGGGAAAAGGACTACCCTTAACAAAAATGTGGAAGAAAAACGTTGATTTTGTATATTGGGACGATCCAAATGAACTGGTGGATAGGTTAAAATTATTAATTGCATCTCGAGATGCTGGTAACACAGGATTAGAAAATGAAATTATATCTATCATTGAAGAATTGCGTGAAAGTAAAGTTATAAATAAATAAATATTTTGAAATGTGTTTATTTTATTATCAGCTTCTTGATACAAAACACCTTAAACATGAACGTAGACAAATTCGGACACTACATTCACAAAAGAATGCGTTTATCAGAGTTATTTGAGTTTAATGAGAACGCATTGTTAAAATTAGAAAACGGAGATTTTGATTTAAAAACATCAAGACTGAGAGGAATTCAATCTCCAGTAGAAGCAGATGAAGCTGTGAACAAGGATTATGTAGATCGATTGAATGCTAACATGTTAAAAGAATTAAATCATCTGACCGTGAACAAGGATTACGTAGATCGATTGAATGCTAATATGTTAAAAGAATTTAATAATATGATTGGTTCATTGCGCTCTCAAATCATAAAAGACGCGAAGGGTACAGTTCAAGCTACTTTAAAAGCAAAGATGCTTGAAGTTTCAACTCAGTTGCAGGATAAGTTTTATACTAAAGCAGAGGTAGATAAATTACTACAAAAAACTCCGTAATGACAAAACAGCAAATTGTTAATGAAATACACAAAGCAGCACGAAGAAATTTTGTTAGACGTCCTGTTATTCTAAAGGGGATCGATGACTTGTGGCAAGCTGATCTGATGGACATGCAAAACCTAAGAAAATATAATAAAGGTCATAATTACATTTTAGTGGTGATTGACTGCTTCTCAAAGTACGCTTGGGCAGAGCCATTAAAATCAAAAAATAAACTTGATGTTACTCATGCATTTAAACGAATACTGATTAACAGCAATCGTAAACCGGTTAATTTGCAAACTGATATGGGAACAGAATTTTATAACCACTCATTTCAAACGCTTATGAAGACAAACAATATTAACCATTACTCTACATTTTCTACCAAAAAAGCTTCGATCGTAGAGCGACTGATTAAAACTCTTAAAAATAAATTATATAAATATTTCAGTCTGAATGGAAACTATACGTGGTTAGGTATACCTTTAGAAGTTACATTAAAGATATATAACAACACAAAACATCGTACCACAAAATTTAAACCAATTGAAGTAAATAAATGTAGTGAGTCAGTTATAAAAGAAAATATTAAAAAAGCTTTAAATCATGTAACCGTCCGTAGAAAACCTAAGTTCAAAGTAGGTGACTTTGTTCGTATCAGTAAATACAAACACAATTTTGAGAAAGGTTATACACCGAATTGGTCAACTGAAATATTTACTATAAAAAAAATTAATCGTACTATACCAGTAACATATCATATTCAAGATCAGCGAAAGCAATCCATAATGGGAACCTTTTACGAGCAAGAACTTCAGAAATGTAACTATCCAGGTATTTATTTGATAGAAAGGGTTTTAAAAAGAAAAGGAACAAAACTGTTTGTGAAATGGTTGGGTCTAAACGAAGAAGAAAATAGTTGGATCGACAAAACTGCAATAGTGAATTAATATAATTATATAACTATTACTCTTGCATTATTTCTTTCATTACACTTTAGACAATGCAAGGAGGTGAACTTGTTAATACTTTAATTAATAATCTACCGTTCGAACTTCATTTACCCGGCTACAATTATTGCGGTCCCGGAACAAAACTCCAGAAACGTTTATTACGAGGTGACAGAGGCGTAAATAAGCTAGACGAAGCTTGTATGCATCACGACATTGCATATGCAAACCATACAGATTTACCCAATCGTCACAAAGCTGATTTGCAACTACTAAATATGGCTAAACAAAGACTTAAATCTAGCGATGCTGGGAGAGGTGAAAAACTTAGTTCATGGTTAGTGAGCAAAGTTATGAAAGCCAAACTGAAATCTGGTTCCGGCATTAAAACGTTTAAAAGTTTCGTGTCAAAAATAAAAGCAAAAATAAAGAAACTGAATCCAAAGGACAGTAAAACTTTAATTAACGTTGCTTACTCAGCAGCAAAAAAAATATTTCCAAAGATTCAGAAAATTCGAGTACCGCGAGTGATACCCTTACCAAAGACTGGAGGTATTCTACCTTTAATCCCAATTTTTGCGGGCTTATCAGCTTTAGGAACTTTAGCTGGTGGTGCGGCTGGAATTGCAAAAACTGTTAACGATTACAAAGCAGGGCAGCAAAATTTGCGAGAAACACAACGACATAATAAGGCTATGGAGTCTTTAAAGTTAGGTCAGGGTTTATACATCAAGCCACATAAAGATGGTAAAGGTTTATTCGTACAATCTTCAAAAAACTGAAAAATAAGCTACCTAATCGTCCTCTCACTAATATAGACATTCAAAGGTTTGCACGCAACATCCCTCACTTTCGAGGAGTATACATGAAGGATCAGTTACCAAGGACGCCAAAACGAGTTGAATGTGGTATCGTTAACTTGGATGATTCTAAGAACGAAGGCTCGCATTGGGTAGCTTATGTAAAAATATGCAATTATTGTGAATATTTTGATAGCTTTGGAGATTTGAAACCTCCAATGGAATTAATGCGATATTTTAAGAATTGTAATGTTTTTTATAATTATACAAGATATCAGAAATTCAACACTGTAAATTGTGGACACTTATGTTTAGAATATCTGTGGACTTTTTGGGAATAAACGTATAAAACTTATGCTTTTCTTTTATTTAAATCATTTGCAAGATGTCACTCACATTATCGATAACTGGAAACTCGTCAACTTTATCTACTTACTATCCTAACACGTTGCAACTATATGAACAGTATGAGTGTGCCTTATTGCATTTCGCAACATTTAATTCTATTCCAAATATTGACAAAACGAATAATAAGCTCTATTATGGTTCTAACGAAGTTATTGAAATACCAGACGGCACCTATGAATTGCAAGATATTAATGATTATTTAAAATCTGAAATGAAAGATGCATCAATCAAACTACAGTGCAATAACAATACTTTAAAAGCTGCTGTATATTGTACAAAAGACATAAATTTTAATAAAGAAGGTACTTTTAGAAATTTATTAGGGTTTAATAAGCAGATCTTGAAAGCAAATAAATGGCACGAGTCACAGTTTCCAGTCAACATTTTACCTACAACAGTGATCAGGATCGAATGTGATATTGTAAGCGGCTCGTACACAAACGGAGAACCGAGTCACATTATCCACGAATTTGCACTCAACGTGCCTCCCGGATATAGGATTATAGAAATCCCGAAAAACGCGATATATTTTCCAATTAACCAAAACAACATTAGTTGCATACATATCAGGCTGTTAGATATAAATAACCGCTTAATCAATTTGCGTGGTGAAGAAGTGCAGCTGTATTTGCATCTCCGAAGAAAAAAATGATTGACTACAATAAATATGTGCATCCACAAATCAAAAATATCAGTTCCGCTCAAGCTTCCAACCAAATAAGAGCTCGCCCTAAGAAGAAAATAAAATTAACTAAAGACAACAAGGCATTCCTCAAGGCGATCGGTTTGCTAAAATGAATATCTTAGACGTTTTATCCGCTCCGACTTATGACAACACTGTAGAAGGAATCGAATTTCATTCTTACAAGCCCTACGTAACTAGTTTCAATAGAAACGATGAAATCCGCATACCTATTAACCAACAGGACTTGTATATACTTCCGTCAGCTAGTACCTTGTATTTGGAAGGAACTGTTGTCGTAAGTAAAAAGGATATGAAAGAGAAAGCCACTAGTGTTAATTTTACGAATAATGCTCTACTTTACCTATTCCAAGATATAAGATATGAGCTGAATGGAGTGGAAATTGATAGAATAAAAAATGCTGGCATAACTACCACCATGAAATCGTTAATATCAATGAGTGAAAGTGAATCAAAGATAGCCAACGCATGGGGCTGGAATATCGATGGAATTAAAAATATTAATGGGGGTAGCTTTTCCGCTTCTATACCACTCTGTAACATCATCGGTTTCGCAGAAGATTTCAAGAAAGTTGTGATAAATAGTAGGCATGAACTGATATTGCTACGAAGTAATACTAATCTGAATGCTGTCAAACTTAACACCGGTGAAATTGTAGACGACGTTCAGATAAATAAAATCATCTGGCGCGTACCGCATGTTAAAGTGTCTGACAAAGAGAAAATAAGTTTGCTAAAACTGTTAGAAAAAGATCGACCACTCCAGATGATATTTAGAAATTGGGATTTGTACGAATATCCAGCTTTACCTAAATCTACAAAACATACCTGGTCTATCAAAACTTCCTCACAAATAGAGAAACCAAGATACATAATTATGGGCCTACAAACAAATAGAAAAAACAATTCAAGTTCTGATATGTCCCAGTTCGATCACTGTCATGTTCGTGATGTTAGAGTATACCTAAATTCAACATACTTCCCGTATGAAAACCTAAATGTCAGCTTCGCGAATAACAGAATTGCTTTATTATACGAGCAATACATCAGATTTCAACAGTCTTATTACGGACGTCGCTCGGAACCCTTATTAAGTGAGAAACAATTCAAAGATTTGGCGCCGCTATTTGTCATAGATTGCTCTAGACAAGCTGATAATGTAAAGACCGGTCCTATTGTGGATGTAAGGGTGGAAATTGAGAGTGATTCGGATATACCAGATCAAACTTCTGCATACTGCCTTATATTGAACGACTGTATCATTGAGTATAAGCCGTTGAGTAATACTGTGAGAAAAATATCATGAATCCGAATACTATCATATTAGATGTTCAAGGGTTTAAAGACCTCAACAATAATTTTATAATAAAAGAATTAGCTTTTGCTAGTCGTGATTATACGCAAACATTTTTAATAAAACCACCATACTTGTTTAAATACTTAACAAGTGACGAAAAGAGACAAGTTAAATGGTTGGAAAGAAATAGAGGTATTTATTGGAATGAAGGATATATTGACTATAGAGAATTTCAACGCATAATCGTTCCATATCTAGAAAATAAGGAAATCATTGTAAATGGTTTGGAGAAGGTGAATTGGGTAAAGGATCTGTGTGTGAATTGTAAAGTATCAGACCTTGGTACAGAACAATGTCTTAGTTTCTCTGCTTTGCATAAAAAATACTGTGAAGGAAGATCAAATTTTAATTGTAGTAAACATTTAAAGCATTGTGCACTTAAAAACGTGCTTTGTTTAAGGAAGTATTTAGAATGGGCATAAAATGTATGTAATAATGAGTGTAATGTACTTAGATTACTAGTTTTAAGGTTTTTAAATAAAAATCATAATAAAGTAAATTTACCTTTATTTTTACAAATACCCCACACGTCTTCAAATAACACAATCTAATACGAAATTAAAAACATTTACTATTTTACACACCCGGTTATTAAAAGTCAGTATCTATTAAAGATTTTGATATTTTCTTAACTAAAGACTCAGTTTCGTCCATAACACTGTCGATAGCATCTTGAACTATATATTGAGCGTTTATAATAACGTTCTCACTGTCACTATCACTGTCCATGGTTTGAGAATTGTTGTTACACAGATCTACGACTGAAATTTTTATTAATTTAATCCCTCTTCGCTGTAGTCGACTCATAACGAAGGATTTTGTTGGCTTTTGCTTTTTCGACTTTTCCCTGCATCGTTGTTTTGGTTTTTTATCTTTCGTGACTTGTTTGCTGTGCTCGGGCTCGCTGCGAAACATCTCAGAGAATCCCTCGTAGGGATCCTGAGCATACTGGCTGAACACAATCTCGGATTCAGAAATCTGAAACAAAAATATAAACACAATTTATACCACTATCCCGTAGTAAAGCGCTTGAACGCTTTATAATTAGGTTTTCCATCGAGGAATTTCTCAAAAGCAGCCTGAAGTTTAGATTTGGTTTAGATTTGTGACAATAGGCTCTGGAAAAATGTAAGTCTATATACACCTCTGCCAAACCAATCGTCAGTTACGAAACATCATAAAAAATCGAATTAAAAATATTTTACTCACCGACATGATGACTTTTGATAGAAGTTATAAAAAAATATTTAACAGGTGTTCGCGCTGAATAATTTTTCGTAAATGATGCCAAAACAATTAAATACTGTTGTACATAATTACATGTCATACTAATATTGTCAACTAAGCGTTTGTGTCTCCAGGCTAAGGCCAATGAACTGCAACGTAGGTAATACTTATACAATGACTAATACTGCCGCGCTAAAGATAAGAGCAGTAAGTATGTTTTGCATAGTTTTAGGTAATTGGCGCGCAAAGCTTTTGTTACAATTTTGTTATTCCGGACTTCTGTTTTTCAGTTAATGGTTGAAAATCTACACGTTTCAACCAACTAATATAACTTAAAAACAGAAGTCCGGAATAACAAAATTGTAACAAAAAAATCTTTGCGCGCCAATTACTCAAAACTATGCAAAACATACTTACTGCTCTTATCGTTAGCACGGCAGAATAGCGCCTTGTAAGCATGTTACTTAATCGTAAAACGTTAGTTATTCGAAAATCAACCTTATGATGCATGGTACTCTAGGTGCATAGTGAAATAACTGCAATCAGTATTTACTTTATTTACCGATTTAAAAACAGAGTGTAATGATATTTTAAAATAAATAGGATTTCATAAATGAAACAAATCGATAGTTATAATAATTCACATTTTATTTCATTATCGTATAACTTTAACATTTATTATTTCCTAAAACTAAACCAATACAGAAGTAGCTGAAGGTAACACTTAACTTAAATTATTATCAAAGTAATTCATTCTTAAAAATAAATGCATGACCCCAGGCTCGGGTCGATATTTGATCCACAGATATCGATCGTTTGTCATCATTTCTAGATAAAGCAACTTTGTTGACAGTCCGAGTAAATATTTCGTGTTTTATAGATTTAAACATATTATTTTTTCTCCGAATTACTCCACCATTAAATAAAATGGTTTCATAGTCTGATAAGTTTAAATCCCTGACCACGCATGATTTTACTCCTTTTGCTTTTTTAATAATATTATTAGGGGTTTTTATAGAGTAAAGTTTCGATCTCAAACCAACAAAATCAGATATATATTTTCCTCCCATTTCATCTTTAAAGAGACCGGGAACCTTTTTATTTTTTAGCGGTATTTGAAAATCATTTGTGACTTCATAGTTACTGCTGTCAAAATATTGCAAAAAATTATATTTCAAATCATGGTAAAAATCGTTAGTGTATATTTTATAGACAAAGGAATCGGTATCTGTGTAACATAGCTGCACTCGGTCTTTATAAAAAGGCTTTACAATATTGTAATGAAAGTAATACATGTGTGCTTTTGAAAGTTCTAACACAGTGAAACCTATGTATATAGGCTTGTCTAAAATAATTTGATCAGGTTTCATTTGTATTGCAACTAAATTTTCTGATAAAACAGATGCACTGTGGAAATAGGGGTTGGCTATAAGTTTCTCAGCGGATATGAATTTCTTAGTTCGATTGGACTGATCGGACCATTGATTAACTAAATGAACGGTTACTCTATTTTCCGTATTTTCTAATGTTTTTCCAAAAACACTGTTGTTTAGTAACTTAAAAAAGTCTTGTTCGAAGGAACTTTTTGCTTTTTGTCTTAATTGAGTATTTAACTCTATGTACTGTTTTAAATATGGACTCTGTCTAAAAGTAATAGCTCTATGAATTTTACGTAATATTAAACCATGTTCCAAACATTTTTTTAAATGAACGTAATGAATCACGTAATTGTACTTATTATACAAATTTGCTATTAATTTCTTTGTTTTACCTCCCGGGGGTATACATTTTTCAGGACAAAATGGTAAGTCATTATGCTGATTATGTAAATGCTCGGGATACAATAGATCGACTTCTAATATGAAGCCCCAGTTTGCGTTATCCTCTATAGTGGTAACATTAAAATTAGCTAATTCGTTATCACTTAAAAATCTGAAACTAGAGTATGGTAAATACTGACACATGCTAAAACCGTAAAGATTATTACAATCTAAATATACTATGAAACTCTCAGGTTGTGAGGGATTATATTCAGGCATGTATTTGTGATTGGCTCTAGCGTGCCGATGGGAACACATGCACAAACCACCGCGTATACCGCTTTGTATCATTCTGATGATAGCTAAGTCCGACACGAGTTCTAACTGAACGCCCGTTTTTAGCAACATTGCATCGAAAGATAAACTTGGTGCAGTAATGTAAAACGCTGGGTCAAGACTGTAATACTGTTTACAAGTTTTCCGGAAATTTTGAAATATGTCTGTCAACAAAAGCACATCCGTTTTTAAGTATAGATCCGTATACTCGCCGAGGTTATTAATATTGAATTCAGCCCAAACAGTCTGTGCGTGATTATAATCTTCATCACTAATGTCTTCGTTAGTCAAAGAATTATAAAAATTACCCTTAGACGGCAAAGATTTTTGTTCGTAACATTTCCAATTGGTCATGTAATCATATGGATATATACCTTTTCTTTTCAATAAATTAAACTGTCTGTCTTTAGAAAAATGAAATCGAAGGTTAACAAAATCTGCCACTTGCAAAGTTTTAGCGAGCTTGTCTAAACTTGTCCCTAAAAAGTTGAATGAGTCTAAAAATCTTATACAAATAAACTCGTTATCAGCAATAGGAATAAATTTGGTAAATGCTACATATTTTTCTTTAGTCTTGGGGATTATTTTAATTGGGCCTGGAATTTCGCCTAACTTTTTTATAAATAAATGACAATCGTACCCGGATAAATTGTGAAAAAATATTGGAATAAATTTTGGTACTTTGTGTTGCAAATTACAGTGTCGATGTGCTGCACCTCGATAGAGGCCTGTAATATGGCAATGATCTCTTACTTTGTCGGCCAACAGTAAATTGTCGCAAATATGACACCTAATGGCGCGTTTGAACTCAAGAGAATTTTCCTCAGTGAATATCATAGGTTCACTTTTGGATATAATTCTATGTATTTGTTTTACATCCTCAGTAAGAAAATGTATAAATTTCGAAACACAATCATTACCGCGATAACTTCTATAGCCTTCAACGGTATCATTTTTATTTGATGACACGACATTGTAAGCGAACGCCGCCGGCACGTGGCGTTTTGAGTATGACGTATTAGCGGTGTTGAAATCATCGCCGGAAATGGGTTCTAGTAACGTTTCGAAATCGGCGTATATGACGAACGGAATATTTTGTTTCCTATCATAATTTTTAAATTTTAAAAATGACCCTGGCTCTGGTAAAACAGTGACGATCCCCCCACACAAGTGGGATTCAATTTGACTAAGCGTTGGAAAAAACAATAAACAAGTTTCACAGAAATATAGTTTACCATGATGCCTGGTCATCTGATTTCTAACTAAACGAGATAAATCTTTGATAAGACAGTAATGAGAGTTATTATTGTTTTCTATAAACAGTAGATGGATACTTTTATTAGACTTATTATTCAACGTTGTATACAATGGCCCAATAATTGTCTTTTCATTTTTTAAACCATATACAAATATATTGACAGAAGGATTATTTTTCTCAAAGATGGCTATGTCTGAGAATGTGATTGGAAATGTCAAATCATTAACATTCAAAACATCCTGAAAGCGGGGATAAGACGAAATCCTATCAGGATGTCTATTTGTGGGGTACAGTGCCGCCACAACACACCACAAAAAGCAATACTCATCATTGTTCCGAATATTCAAACAAGCTCTTTTACTTTTTATGAATTTCGGCAAAGTTAAAAATTTAGATCCGCTGAGTGGTTGATATTTATTAATATTTAATTCTAAATGTGAATTGCATAAAAAAGTCCAACCACTATCTCTTTCTTCAAATTCTTCAATTTTTTTTAGTAGTAAATCAACAGTTAATTTATAAATAGATTCAAAATCGTAATTAAAATGTGTAATAAAATTGTTGGTACGGAATGATTTTATTTCTTGTTGATCATTTTTATACATAAGAAAAGAAGCAAACAGTTCAAAGTTTATTTTGACAGAGGTGTGTTTCTTTAATGAAGTATCTATTAGATGTTTGACTTGTGTACTAATACTTTTGAGAAACATCTCGGGAAAACTATGTATTTGTTCACCTGTCGCTGTGATTTTGTAACTTTGGATTCGTTTTTTAAAAGAAGAATTAATAATTGCAACATTATCATACATAGGGATAGAACTATTGTTTTTATGTACATTGCTACGTAAATGGCCAGACCATCGACGATTATCTACAAATACTTTGCAATCAGAGCAGTGAGGCATTATGTTATTGTTGAAGTCAAAGAACACCTTCAACTAATTATTTCAATAAAATTAGATTAGTATACTTACAACTAATATTCACGGTCTTAGGTATACCAGACAAAATATTTTATTATAATTACTATAATAACTTGATCAGGACTATTTTACGTTCGTTCCAAAATCCTTGTATAACTCTTCACAGACAAGTCGGTAATTATTTTAGGCAAGATGAACCTGAAATAATGATAAAAAATGAATGCATTAGGTACATAATCTACTTAGGTAAGATAATGGTATATTCTGAAAACAAAATTATATTTAATAATTTACCTGCAAAATGTTAAATGATTTAGGTATACATGAGATTGTGTATCTGCGTGGTCCAAATATGTAGGTATACTTCAGGTAATTTAATAATTCTTCACAGGCAAGTCAGTAATTAATATTATGTTCAGGCAGAATGTATCTGAAATTTTGAAAAAATTGTTGTATTAGGCACCGATAAAGAATTATGCATATAGTTGCAAATTCTAGGTTGAAAAATAACAATAATTATTATTGTTTTCTGGTATTTGATAATTACCTGCACAATATGAAATGATTTATACATATGAATATGTATCTGCGTGATCCAACTATGTTATTTTCAGCTCCCAACGATATATCGAACACAGTTGCTCCAGGAGATGAAATTTTTCGTATGTACTTTCTGGGGGTCTAAAATGGCTGCTTTAGCATAATCATAATATGAATGACGTTAAACATTTAAAATGGTTAAAATGGACTTTATTGTCATAACGATAAAGTCCATTTTAACCATTTTAAATGTTTAACGTCATTCATATTATGATTCTACTAAAGCGACCATTTTAGGCCCACTGGTGTGTGATCAATAAAATATTTATTTTTATTTATAATATTTGACTTGATTGTACTGTAACAGTTTAGAAAGGTGCTCACTCCGAGAGACTTTTGAAATGATAAATAATATTTTAGGGTATTTCTTTTTTGTCTACAAAGCAGAAAAAATATTTCATCATAAAAGTTGTTATTGTCTAAATGTTACACGTGTGCTGAACATAATTATTTATTTCACAATCACAATAATCAGCTTTTTTAGTTAGGGTTGGTTATAACTTGGTAGGCATTTCAATATACAAATTTTACACAATGCACTAATACGATTAAAATATATCATAGTATTTCGATGGATATTAACTTTCATGGTTTCCTCATGGCTGTTAGCATAGTTATAGGAATTATATTATCTTTTTATTTTAGGAAGTCTAGAAAAATACGCGGTAGACGACAGTAAGTTCACTTTTTCTACACGAGACCTAAATGTAGATGACGAAATGATTACCTTAGAAACATTTATTTACTTCTTTAAAATAATAAAATCCATGTGGTGCGACGTTTCCGCACACGCTATCGTTTGGTCAGCCCTAGCTCATTTCGCTGCATCGACATTCGATACAGTATAGGGGAGATGTAGGTAATGGGAGTCACTTAAGCGAGAATTGAAATAAAAGCAAATCTATAAATCAACTATTTATTGCTTTAGCTGTATAACAAACTTTGCTTATCTGACTATCAATTGAGATCACCTTTAATCACTTTGGCTTACTATTTTAGGAACTATAATCATTAGAAAAAAAAAAAAAAAAAAAAAAAAACAGGTTTGATCACCATTGTCAACATCGGTTGGCAATGGTGATCAGCGTGTGGACAATGGTAGTCAACATATATTGCATATATAATTGCGGGCTCTCGCCCGAATTCACCACATACAAGACACTGCATGGTTACCAGTCTTCTGCATCATCGTCTTCATCGTCCTGGCACAACTCATGTGTATTCATCTTTCTGTATCTGATTTGCGGTGCACCCGTAGAAAACGTTGGATTTTTTTTATTGTGTTCGCGAATATAAATTGGGTGACCACCATTGCCAACTGACTCCAATTGCCTACATCTCCCCTAACATTTTCCTTAGTCTTCATTTTATCAACGTGTATAATACGACTATAGAAAAAGTTACTTTAACACAGCAACACCAGATTGATTGTAGGGGATTTAAACATGTGTTACTTATAATTCGATTTTAACTTATAAGCTACAAGTATTCCCGTTCGGTACAAAGTATTCGCAGTCTGCAAGTACAACGAAGTGCTCTGCTATCTTCAGCATACAATCACTCCCTGTCGCCTACAAATCAGTGACGGCATTGTGGATAGCCAACCGCTGCTGTCATCGCCAACCAAGTGAACTTCTGATTGAAAAAAATGTAAGTCTGATAAAATATTCTGTTCGTTTCATGGATCACACTTGTCATTTATAACTACATAAGTTTGTTTGTGAGCACGTTACTTCACAGATCACCTGATCTGTACATAGTATGTCGAGCTCAGTCTCAGTGCTATCCCATTTAAATATTAGCGAAGCAGTGTTTGCCCGAACACTTGTGTTCTATAGTATGCCCAGCGCAATGGAGATTACTCCATTGAGAAAGTTAATAATATTTGTGTGACTAAATTTCCCCTATCTTTATTTCAGGTCAGACTCTGAGTGTGATTACTCGCAAGCATCGATCACTGGACACAAAGTGAAGTCATGCCGCAAACCGTCTGCAGACCGCAATGGGAAACGCAAGATGCAGTCACAAACAACAACCGCAGCTCGTAGCAGGTGAATAATATTTTGAATTAATTATCTCCTAGCTTTGATTAAATTAAAACAGTAAAGTAGTACGTTTCTACTAATTGAACTATAATAGTCCAATTTACATAAGTATTCCATTCGTTTATTAGGTAGTCACTTGTAATATTTTCTATAGAAATATCCGAGTTGTCGTTCATAATAATATATTATGCGATTGTGTGCGTTGCTTACACACAGTGGTGTGGTATATATATATATATTTTTTTTTTAAACATTAAGTAATAACAGTTTTCGTAATTGTTTCAGTAAAAAAACCAATACTGGCATCGACATATTCGGCATCAGTCAAAACCGCGACATCCCACACAAAGAACATTCATCGGATCACCTAACTTCATTCTTTGTGAACCGCGTAGCCAGCGGCTGTGAGCGCCGAGCAACGAGCACCGACGGAGAGTACTACATCGACTGCAAGGTGTACAAGGCTGACGACGCTCGCCTGACCGACTCCGCCGAGCTGTGGAAGAAAGCGCTCGTCCGAATCAAGTTCCAGACCGACGCGGACTCACCTCAGTGGCGAAAATTACAAGAGCTCGTACGTGCGGCTGATGTCTTGTTTCCAGACAAACCAACATTTTATGATAATTAAACTAAGTATCTAAGTTACAGTTGTATATTATTTACAGTAACAACCCGTTAACGCTTCAGTCACAAGCTTTGGTTTGTTACAATCATCAGCCACCATCACTCTCGCTCGACATTCTGTTAACAGCGAATGCAAACTCGAGTAATCGGTCGAGTGCAGTAAGTAAACGGAGAGTCGAGTTGATGGTTGATAGTACATCGTTCTGCGAAACGCGGCATACTGGTCAGACGTATGGAAGACAGTGGTCAGGAGTAAGTTACTAGTCATTGGTCGAGTTAAGCTCATCCAGTACGCGACACAATGAACTGTCTCGTTCGAGTGTATCAGTCGAGTTGAGAGTCGAGTCGAGTATCGATTTGATCGAGTTAATCGTTCCTAATCAAGTACTCAGTACAATGTACTGTCTCGGTCGAGTGCAGAGGCGAGTAGATTATCTATTATTGGGCGTTCTATACCACTGTCGGCAGCGAGGCGCACTCGCCGAGCGACTTGCCGATAGTGGTATAGAATGCCCAATAATATACTACTAATGTTATTGCGTGAAAATTAGATTCTTTGAGTGCAAGGGCTGAATTGTAGGTGTAGGGGCCGCTTTATAGGCTGTAAAGCAAGATAATAACTTTACCTGTGACACTTGACTGGTGATATTACTAATACCAGCTGTAGCAGAACTAAGACCAGCAGTGGCAGAGCTCAGCAGAGAATCCACACTCCAACCCCAACCCCACGCGCTGCCACCGCCTGCGGATGCCGCTGACAGTCTGTCAGTAACTTCTTGGATGTTAGGTTCCGGTTGTTGGGTTATTGGTTTGGGTCGGGCCGCTTGTGGTTTTGGTGGGTCATCGAACTGTAAAATAAAAACAATTACTTTTATGCAACACAAATCTTGTTCTCTTGTTGCTTACAAAGTTGGTATGACTGCAGACTTCATTAAATAGAAACCAAAAGCATTTTTAAAAACAAAAGTGATTTAATATTGTAAACAAATGAAAATATTTTGGTGACACCAAGGGGCTAAAACGGCCACTTTGGCAGAATCATAATATGATAATATTATGAATTATATTTGAAATCGTAAAACGGTCACAAACTGACAATACATAATTATATTGTCAGTCTGTGACCGTTTTACGATTATGGATCATATATGATTCTGCCATAGGATAATAGGTATTATGGATCATAATTATTTGAAATCGTAAAATGGTCACAAACTGACAATTCATAATTTATCTGCATACAATTAGCACGCAATTCATCTGTTTGACAGTTTTGTATGGAGATTAGTAAAATGGTCCACAAATTATGAATTGCTTTATTGAAGTTTAATGTCAAATACGTCAATCATGATAAATTGCTGGGAATTCAGGAAATTAATCGCTTTTAGAGGATGTGGCCGTTTCAGGCCCCCAGTATTAAAATACCAACAAATTACAAAGTTCTAAAAATACCTTCTGAACATCAGCAGACACATCTTCAGTCCCCCAGTCATCAAACTCATCCCAGCCTGTATCTTGAGACTTTTGACTATCCGTCTTAACACTAGGCTTATCCTCTGGTTTACTCTTAGTTTTCTCTGGTACATTACTCTTGGCTCCTGCTTGTGGTGCTACGGGTTCAGCATCTTCTATGTCAAACTCATCCCAACCGTCAGTTTCTTTCTGGAACAATTAATTTAAATTAGGACTGCATACACCAACAATAGAAGAATAGAACACTATTAGTTAGACTAACAGATTTTATCTAATGGCGTCTTCGGGGCATGTTTACGACATGACAGTGATGCGGACGAATACTTCGGTACCTAGTGTGTCTTTTGTGGGCACGCCACAATTGCGGCGAAAAGTCCCCTCTTTGAGGAGTGGTTAGAGAGGCGCCACTGCGTCCTCACCTTCCGCCTGACGCAGGTCCTCACCGGACACGGTTGTTTCGCATAAGGCGGGAGGAAACGCCCGGGTGTTACCATTGTGTGGATCGCCCGGAGGACACGGTGGAGCATACAGTGGAGGTCTGCCCGGCATGGGCAGAGCACCGCCGTGTTCTCACGGAGGCGATCGGCGGCGGCGATCTCTCGCGTCCGAGCCTGGTCCAGGCCATGGTGCGGAGCGAGAGTGCATGGGAGGCCGTCACCTCCTTCTGCGAAGCAGTGATGCTCGCGAAGGAGGAGGCGGAACGCGTGAGGGAGAGGCAGCCTCACGCCCTCAGTCGCCGCAGGAGACGCTCGGGGCGGCGGGAATCGCGGGGCGATTTCCGGCCACCGTAGGCGCGGGCCTGCGGACGGTGAGCAGCGGGTAGCTCGCCGTCCGGTAAGGACCAGGCCCGAGTCGACGGCGCGTCGTGTTCCACGCGCGCCTCAAAGAGATGTCAGCAAGTGACGGGGTCCAATAGGGCCGACGCCGCTGGGGTCGCGGGTTGTCTGAAGGGGTTACCGCGGCCCTGGCATAGGCAACTGAAGGAACACGGGTGGGTTTTAGTCAGTAAAAGTCTGACACGCCCTTCCGCTCCACCCAGAGCGGGAGAAGTTATTTGATGATTTCCCACCCTCAAAAAAAAAAAAAAAAAAAAGAAAAAAAAAAAAAGTGTGTCTTTAGTATTGTAGTTAATTTTAGTAATTTAATTTAGTACCTAGTGTAAATAGTTAGTTGCGTTAAATATCGTAAACTTTAATACCTAAAAATACTTATTGATGAAGTTTGTATTTTTATGATTTTATTAATAATTGTAATTTATTTATTTATAAAAAGGTACACCAACAGCTAACAGTAATGAATTACTTACTTAAAAAAATTTAATCATTTGCTTCGTTTTATAATCATTTTAATGATTGTGATTAAGTAGGTATATGAAAAGATTGGGTTGGAAAGGTTGGGTTTTGTGATTTTGTGAATTTATTTATTTTATAATTTGATTTATATACTTCTGTTATTATTACTTATTTCAGTTACTTATAATAGTATTATTGTGGTGTGTATTTGTATCTTTGGTTACTAACATAATTTTTAAGTATACTAATAAAAATATGGATCACTGTCTGAATTAGTGAGCTTATTTTTAATTATTATAACTAACATAACATTATCCCTGTTTTTCTTTGTGGTAGAGGTGTATTATAATATAGGCGTATTACACCAGTTATGACTACCTGAGTACAAACAGTTCCTTCTGGTAATCTACTTGTTGGATTACAAATCTCTCCCATCAAATGTCTCTTGAGAGGCAGATTTTTGTTGAAATGCATGACCGCTAACAACATATTCACATTTGGGTAGGTGTTTTTAACTACTTACATATAAATACAAAAACAAAAGGACATTTAGGCGTTGAAGTACTTGTCGTCCTTACTAGCTATTAGGTTGTTAACTGTAATACTGATGATGAACTTTTTGTAATTTTTATTGTATGTTTTATAGTATTGTTCTCAAGTAAGGGACTTGTATAAAGTTTCTATACAACAAACCGAAAACATTGAACAATGATAGAATAACCCAAACAGCCAAAATAACTTGTTGAATCATCACTGAATACATGCATTAATTTATTAATGTTAATTATAGTAACACAAACTTGAGCAGATGTTCCAAATAAAGTAATTAGCAAACCAAATGCGTCACATAAGGTCACTGTGCCATAATGAGTATTCATTTTATAACTATTGTTCTATCTTAAAGATATTGTTTTAATCAGTGACATTACTTAATATATAAAAAATAGACAGATATATTGCACACCCAGAACAATACTGCACTAAGTCAAAATAGCTCATTTTTCAGTTTTGACGAAATACCGTTACTTATCTAATAATAATGTCAATGTTATTGCCAATGTCCTGAACAGTGCATGTGAAGAATAATTCACTGTTGCGTAAAGTGGCATAAAGGATCTGCATCTGTTCCCTGAGGCGGACAAGTTGCAACTAGAAAATAATAGTTTGGTGTTCACAGAGATTTTTCAACATAATACAGGGTTGTTCTGGGTGTGCAATATTTCTAGTGTGCATCGTGAGGACATGAAAACGTCCTAATTGGTATGTTTTGTCTGGTGAAGAATGGCAACGAGTTGAACTTTATCTAGTCGCAACACAACTCCATGTAACAACCAGATTTTAAACATTGGTTACTATGAATTTAACATACCTTTTGTATAATTTCTGATTTCGTTATAATATACCTAATTCTTCTAATTTGGTGTTAATATATCTGTTGTGGAATTGTCTGTGGCACTTTTTAAGAAGAAAATGTTTAAAAAACTGTCATTATAGAAATATATGAAAGTATGAAAGTCTACTATTTTTTTCTGTGATCTTTTTTCCTTTTACAAGTAAATCGTTGTAGTTAATAAAGTAATTCCCGACCCAATTTGTATCATTTGGCGACCGTGATAATGGATAAGGCAAAAGAGTCGAGGAAAATTATACGTCAACGGTTTACAAAATGCGTGAGTAAAGTTGAAAATATTCTGTCTCAGAAAGATAAAAGCGCATTAATACCCGAGTATGAAAGGCTAGGCAAACTGTTCGGCGAGCTCTCCATCGTTCAAAATAAAGTGTTAGATATGTGGTTGGACGATGATCAGAGGGATGAAAAGCTGTTGGAACAAGATATAGATGCCTCCGATTGTTACGAAGCTCGTTGGTATGAAATTAAATATAGAGTTAAAGAATTTTTAGATGAAGAGTCGCAATGTTCCAATAAAGGTACTGTTAAAGAGATTGATAAGACTAGCAATTCATCAGAAAGTATTAATAAGCATCGTAATTTTAGACTACCCCAACTGCAGCTTCCATCATTCGATGGAGAAATAAAGAATTGGATTGGTTTTTGGTCTCAATTTAAGAAAATTCACTTAAATAGCGACATTGACAATGATGATAAGTTCCAATATCTTCTACAATGTATGGAGCAGGGTTCAATTGCGAGAGAATTAGTAAAGAGTTTTCCACCAAATGGAGAAAATTATCACAAGGTCGTAAAGCAATTAAAGGAACGATTTGCTAAAGATGAGCTTATTATTGAACACTATGTTCGTGAGTTATTACATCTAGTGTTAGCTCAATCCAAAGGTGCAAAAATATCATTAAGAGCACTTTACGACAAACTCATGACGCAAATTCTGGCGTTAGATTCATTGGGTGTAACTCAGGAGAAGTATGCAGCATTTTTGTATCCATTAGTTGAGTCGGCCTTACCTGAGGACGTATTAAAGGCTTGGAACAGATCGCATACTCATGTAGGCCAAGAAGGTAATACACTCACCAAATTGCTTACTTTTGTGAAATTAGAGGTGGAGTCGGATGAGAAGATACGTATGTCACGTTCAGGATTCTCAGAGAAATATTCAGACGCTGAGCCGACCGCAGCCTGTTTTACCACTACTGATAAGAAGAATGAGAGAAACCAAGCACAAAATAAAGTAGAAAAAACCGATAGAAAGTGCTTATGGTGCGACAAAACTTCACACGCTAGCTCAGAATGCCTTGTGGCCATAAAGAAAACGCTAGAGGAACGAAAGGACTTTGTAAGGAATAAGAAAGCTTGTTTTATTTGCCTGACAATCGGTCATATGTGGAATCGGTGCAAAAGACACCCTAAATGTGTGATCTGTGGTAGAAGGCATTATCCCATCATGTGCGGTGGCCTGGATAAAGACAAGGACACATTCACTCAACGGACCACTGACAACTCTAACACACAAGAAACTGTACTAAACCAGTCTTCTTCATCAAAGACCGTTTTGTTGCAAACTTTAAAGATTAACCTTGTGCACGGCAGTAATAAATTGACAGTAAGAGCTTTACTAGACTCTGGTGCACAACGTTCATTTGTAACAAGCGAGATAGTTAAAAAACTCAAACTAGAGCCTATTGACGAAGTAGAGTTGAGTCACACGTTGTTCGGAGGAGCTGTCACCAAAAAGCAAAAACACAAGTTATATGACTTCAGCACTTCACCTCCATATTGCACATGGAGGCATGTAGAGTTCCACGGCGCATTAGTAAAGCCGATTTACGTGATAGTCACACACAACACTATACATGTTTTTTGTGATGCAAGTTTGGCTGCCTATGCATGTTGTATATTTTTACGGTCCGAGTTTAATAGCGAGGTCACAGTTCAGTTGTTGACAGCTAAGTCAAGAGTGTGCCCAAGTAAAACAGTGACAATGCCTAGGCTGGAGCTATTAGCCGCTTTACTAGCTGTTAGAGTAGCCGCTGATATTAGACGGGACCTAAACTTAAACTGTTCGGTATTCTACTGGACCGATTCGTCTATAGTGCTAGCATGGCTTAACAGAAAGGTCAACTTGAATGTATTTGTAAATAATAGAATTCAGGAGATACTAAATAAATCAGTTTTGCACGAATGGCGTCATGTTCCAGGAGAGTGTAACCCTGCTGATTTGCCATCGCGCGGCTGCAATGCAGAAAACCTTCTTAAAAGCAAATGGTGCGAAGGTCCCGAGTGGCTAAAGAAATCTGAATCACAATGGCCTCATATAGAAGTGACTACGGATGAAAATGAGGTTTTTAGAGAGGTAAAGAAATCGTGTTTGTGTGTAGTGAACACAACAGAGTTTTCAAAAAGCCTTCTTTATTTTGGGAAATATTCGAAGATAGTAAGAATGGTGGGCTGGTGCTTAAGGTTCCGTACTAACTGTGGATTAAGTTTGAAGAAAGAACACAGGAGAACAGGAGACTTATCAGCAGAAGAGTACACAGAAGCTGAAAATCACTTACTCGCTGTACTTCAAGGAGAATGTTTAGTTGATTTTTCTAAAAACAATAAGAAGTTACAAACCTTTTTTAATGATAAAGGACTCGTTTGTGTTAAGACTCGTTTAACAATGAGCAACGACAGCGATGGTTTCATGTCACCTATATTACTGTCAAGTGATAATATTATTGTTGAGAGAATTGTTCAATATTTTCACGTAAAATATCTTCATGCGGGATCACAAACGTTAATTAGTAAACTTCGTGAAAGATATTGGATTGTAAGCATACGTCGTCTTGCCAAAAAGGTTGTGCGGCAATGTGTCGTTTGCAAGCGTTTCAGCAGCAAGAGTTGTTCAGTACCTTCCGCACCGTTGCCTATAGACAGGTTACAATGTGGCAGTCCATTTGAGGCAACCGGTATAGACTTGGCTGGGCCACTGTATTTAAAGACGGGAGAAAAATGCTGGATCGTTTTATTCACATGCGCTACATACCGTGCAGTCCATTTAGACTTGTGTTCTTCACTGTCTACAGAAGACTTTATGCTAACGTTCCGCCGGTTTGTGGCAAGAAGAGGTTCCGTAAGGATAATATATACAGATAATGGAACGAATTTTCGCGGAGCCAGTTCAATACTTAAGAACATCAAGTGGAATGAAATAGCACAGGAGACCTCTACGCAAAAGATTGAATGGCGTTTTATACCTCCGTCAGCGCCATGGTGGGGAGGATTCTGGGAAAGAATGGTACGTACGGTTAAAGAAATGCTAAGGAGAGTGCTTGGTAGGGCAGCGCTTAAATATAATGAACTGTTGACTGTGTTGTGTGAAACCGAAGCAATGATTAATTCTCGGCCGCTAACCTATATAGCAGACACTACGGAAAATTTAGCTCCGTTGACTCCTTCAATGTTTTTACATGTAGGAAAAGAAGGGAAAGATGTCCTGGATATGGGTCATATTGATGGTCAGCTCTTGACTGGACGTTGGCGTTATATTAAAAGTTTATGTGGCGATCTGAAGCAGCGCTTTCGCAGCGAATACCTGGCTCTACTTACTCAGAAATCAACACCTAATATTATTAATACAGTTGAAATCGGGGACATAGTTTTGATAGGGTCTGATGATGTAAAGAGTGTTAAATGGCCATTAGGTATTGTTGTTGAGACGTTACAAGGGGTGGATGGTCATAGGCGTGTAGCGCGAGTTAGAACCGCAAGAGGTGAGTTAATCAGGCCTCTGCAGCGCCTATTCCCTTTAGAGGTTCGTCATAGGGATGTGCCAGCCACCGCACCTGCACAGCAGCTGCCCACTAAAATGCATATTACTCGTTCCGGTCGGCTGGTGAAACTGCCCACTAGGTATTTATAAATTTAAAGATTTTATTTTACTTTATTATTCCCAAATAGTGTTTTAGTTTTTATATACATTTCTTCCGCTTTCTCGCGGGGCCGGAGGATGTTGTGGAATTGTCTGTGGCACTTTTTAAGAAGAAAATGTTTAAAAAACTGTCATTATAGAAATATATGAAAGTATGAAAGTCTACTATTTTTTTCTGTGATCTTTTTTCCTTTTACAAGTAAATCGTTGTAGTTAATAAAGTAATTCCCGACCCAATTTGTATCAATATCTAACATTTTGTAGCCATAAATCAGCATATTAATTTTTGATAAGATATGAACAAAATTCAGTATGAATTAGATAATAAATCTAATGCATTATAAATTATGTGGTATTGTACTTATTACACAATATTAGCACAAGTTATGCGTTGTTAGACCAACTATGAAGATGAAGCATGTTCAGCAGTGGAACTGTGGATTCCTATTGGAAAAGTTGAACGTATGACAGGATTTTGCAAGGCTTTAATTTTTTTTTCTGTAATACTTACCACATTTTCCACTAACTTTTGATCATTGTCGGAACTCTTTTTAGTATTCAAAGGCGTTTGTTCAGTTTCCAATGCATTGTCGCTGTAATTTGAAGACGACAAACGTTTCTTTCTTTCCTTCTTGTCTGGGCTGCCATGGCCTTCATCAGCACTTTCGAAGTCCTCACTGTCACTTGTAGGCATTGTTAGATTATTTATTTTATAGATGACCAGCTGTTTTGCTTTTTATTCCAGCTATTAGCTAATTACAAGAAAAATAGAAATCTTGCGTGTTTAGTACGTGTTGACAAAACTGCCAACAACACATGACATTGACAGTTCGTACATGATTGCGTTCCGTATCACAAGAATAAATAAAAAATGTATTGTTTTCTGTCTCGCTCTATTTAAGTAAGTTGGAGCAATAAACAGGATTAATGTTGCATTTTAAACATATTAAATCAATGTTCACTTTTTGTTTTGTTGCACTATAAATCATTGTAATGCATTTAAAAACAGTGTAATTTAAGAATTTTAACTGTTTTTTAATTTTCTATTGAAAATAAAACTTTTGCTTTTGTGAATGTTGATTTTGTGATTGTGTAAGGCTGAATGGACAAAACAATTGCGTGTTTACTTAGAGAAGAAAAAAGTAAAAGAGAATAATTCAAATGTATGCATACGAAAACAAAATACGTGCTCGACAAAGTTTTTCGTTAGATAATTTTAATTAACGTGCTTGATTATGATAATTCTTGCTAGAGTTGTGATCTATGTTGTGATATTTCACATGTTTGCTTGTCGGTGATATGTAGCTTGCATGCTCGACTTACCTACTTCGTCTGTACCGCTTTATTAGATAACGTTGATTTTCATTTGTTAACGATTTTGCATGTAGATGTAGGTATTGATAACTATTGTGTCCAAAATAGGTTAACCAGCAATTGGTCGGGATTCCAAAATCACAGTGAACAATCAGCCAGCGGATTTTCTGCGGGTAAGTACCTAAGTACTTAGGTACCTACGTACTCATAATATTACTCTAAGTACTCTAACTACCTACCTAGTTTGTTAGCTGCGAGTGCAGACCGTGCACTTAGTAAACTAGATTGTGTTTTTTTTCATTTATGAATTAAGTAAGATTTGGTCGGTGGGTCGTCTTAGTTTAAGATTTAGCTCTTTTAAGTTTGAATCGTACTTTAACTGCTCTGGCAGCTAACTTCCGAGCCGTCAATAAGTTTGAATCCACAGAGAATGTTTGAATCGAACTATACCTGGTAAAACTAAACTTCATGACAAAATCTTTTAAGTAGGTAACTACCTAGGTACCTCAAAATGTTCCGTAAGTAGGTACCTATAGGTATCAAGTTTAAAAGTTTAATTGGCTCCACTGTACTATCACACCCGCGCGTCCGAAACTTCACATTGGTGAATTATTTGGGTTAGGTTAGAATAGTGACCATTACCTCTATTGCTGGTGAAGTGGTGAATCATTTGGGTTAGGTTAGGTTAGGTTAGAACAGTGACCCTTAACGCGCGACGGCGAGCGAGCGAAGCCAGCGGTGCCGCGGCAGCGGCCGCCGAGCGCCATATCCCATCTATTTTTGGTGAATCATTTGGGTTAGATGAGGCGGTAAATGTCTCGTATATTATACGATGAAAGCCTCAGGGTCATTGACCTTGATTTCAAGGTCAATGGTACTCTTACTGTATTTTTTTTTTCGGCGTCTATTATTTTGCGCACTTTGTTGTTTTCAATAATACACTAAAAAGGGTCTATTGTACCCAAAAAAAATAGCTAGTATATAAAATCGCCGAGTGCGTTTGTAAAGTGTTTCCGTTTAATTTTAGGTCCTCCTTGCGGCGGCAAGTCCACAACAATGCACCCGGCGACAATGCGACATGGAGTCCTAACGGTAGCGAAGCCGAGATGACGGATAAAGACCTGGCGAAAGATGAAGCTCGAAGGCTCAACGTACTACGTGAAGACAGGGATCAAAACTCGCGTTGTCTGCCGCATCAAGAGGACAAGGAAATTACATCAAGTAAGTCAACATATCCATGTATCTAATTTTCAGCCTTTATGGAGGATGCGCTGTAGGTACCCAGCGCATCCTCCTTAAAGGCAGAACATTAAATTCCCCGCAAAATTCAAATTTTCTTGCGTTTTATGTAATTTGCAGGTCCGTGTCAGGTTGTATCTTGATCAAGATATGATACGCGGAAATAAAACATGTATTTACATAATTTTAACCATAAAAATCATCAATACATCTCTCCAAGTTATTAGATTTCGTTCGTTCGAAGAATCTGCACGAAATTATATTATTATTGTGACACCTACCAACCCGCACTGGGCCCGCGTTGTGGATTACGGCCGACTCCCTCTCACCGAGAGGAGACCTGTGTCCCAGCAGTGGGAACATTATAGGCTGATTATGCTTATGCATATGCGTAATGTACCTATTTATTTGTTTATGATTTACATTATGCAAGTTACGTCTGACGTAGATTAGAAGTAAATAAAGGAAAATAGGTCGTTGTTAGGTATTTGTAGATACTTAATAAGTACTTGAATAATTTACGCGCGTCATTATGATTAAGACAGATGGATGGTTCCTCTATTTGCCGGTCTAGAATCGTATACGTCATGTTTTACATAGGTCCTGTAAGAAAACCATTTTATTGTTACGGTCGAGAAGACCGTAGGAATAAAATGGTGTGGAACACAATGTTGTTACACACACAATGTCTTATCCCAGCGCCGAAAGTACCCCCACATTCTCTTCCTACTAATACCTACTTTACTTGTCCGCCGTTACCTTAAACATGAGCTAAATTATTTCCAAAACGCCAGCTATCTTTTGTACAGTGATAATATTAAAAGTTAAGCGATATGTGTAAAAAAATAAGTAGGTAGGGTACATATATTTGCTCTATCCTTTGTGAAAATTATATACTTTAATCACAATCAATTCATAACGCTTATTGATTGGGTATGTTTGGGTCAGTTCGGCGCTGGAATAAGACCGTACCAATATCGTACCGTACGAATTAATATTACGGCTAGCTAATTAGGCAATATTTTAATGCTGACTAAATTGTGTTCTGTGCCATTTTGCAGGTGAATTTGATTCATACGGTTTTATCCCAGCGCCGAAGTTACCCTAATATACTCTATTCTGCATATACTTAGGTGTATTCTGCTACTGTTCATGTACGCGTGTATGTCATGAATAATTATTTTAGAATGAGGATGGCTAAATAAGTGAAGACTATGAATAGATTTTGTGAAAGATGATATGACTATAAAAGGAATTCATACTGACATTACGGCTAGCTAGTATCATGCAATGGATGACAATGGAAGAAGACATGCTGCGTTGAATCCTATTAAATTGGTCATCATCATCTTCCTGCCCTTATCCCATGTTACTTGGGATCGGCGCAACACGTTTTCTTCTTCCATTCTCCCCTGTCAACTATCACGCTATAATTCACTCCCTTCTCTTTCATGTCATTCCTCACACAATCCATCCATCTTTTCTTTAGCCTTCCTCTCCCTCTCCAATCTTCATCCAGCAACATGTATATTCATCACTGTTTTAGTCACATGCGTTGCGTGTCTCCTCATCACATGCCCATACCAAGCCAAACGATTGCTACTAAATTGGTGTAAGGCATTATAAAAGCGATAAAGAGGAAAATGATGAACGATGATGATGAGAGAAAGATGATGGTGCTATGGAACAGTGGTGGCCCCTGGAAATGGCTGCGACTTACGAGTTGTAGCCGTTGTAGGTCGTAGGTCCGAACTCAGGCAGGTACTACACTTTGCGTAAATTATTTCATCACCTCTGCTCTGAACCAGCATGTTCTAGAACCATCAAACATTCGAAGACCTGACAACTACCAACTCGCACTGGGCCCGCGTGGTAGATTATGGCCTACTACTTCTCACAAATCGTCAGTCCCAACAGTGGGAACCATTATAAGCTAATTATGCTATGCTTTCTTGTGTTATGTTCTAGCCTTCTCAGTCTCTCTACTCGTTCATACAAATGGAGAGTGAGATCACACCAGCGTATTACCACTAATGGGAATACTGTGAACCTATTCGCAATTAAGTGACTCATGGTAGGAATCGAAACACACCTACGGAACGGAAGGACAGCGGCGCCGAACGTAGCTATTCCTTAATGGATTCGTCGTATATTAGTAAGCGGAAATGTCATTGAACCTGCAAAATTTAAGGAAAATTGGAATTTAGTCGAAATTGTTATTATTATTGGGTTTATGTATGTAAGACTTGTGGAGCTCGTGCCTAAGTAATAACAGCCGCACGGGTCGATCCATCAGGTTAAGCTACGCTTGCCGGACTTGGTCCGTGGATGTGTGACCATCTTTACATACCGAGACTCCTCCGTGCCTCGGAAAGCACGTTAAGCCGTTGGTCCCAGCTGTAATTCGTGTCAACAGTCGTTACGGGTCGTCAGAAGCCCGAAAGTCTGACAACCAGTCTTACCAAGGGGTATCGCATTACCCATTTACTGGGTTGTGGAGGTTAGATAGGCAGTCGCTCCGTGTAAAATACTGGTATTCAGCTGCATCTGGTTAGACTGGAAGCCGACCCTAACATAGTTGGGAATAGGCTAGGCAGATTGATTGTATGTGGAACTTTCCAAGTGTTTCTAAGGGTTTCTATTGTGGTGAGTCTTATGGTAGCGTCGTACCATAATAATAATAATAATGTCCACACAGCCATATCTCTACATTGACGTCTTGGTGTCTCGACTGTCAAAGACCCACGAATTCAGCGAGAATTATTATTATTATTCAAAGTGCAAGTCACCTTTTCTGTGTATAATAAAACATTGATCAGGCAGGGCCATAGTCCTTTCATAGATCTAGGTAACCAGTCCACTTTAGCCATACAAATCCATAGGCCAATATCTTTGTTTCCATATCCTGCAATAGTCCTACACCAACCGGGGGTTGTCCTTGGGTGCACTTGCGTACAGGGATAATCGCCGGTTGGTTCCTCTTTACATTGAATTTGCGTCTAATCTCTGCGAGTTGGTTTCGGGGCCTCGTACGCTTTCCAAATGATCTGGGACCTGTTCCGACATATTATGTCAAAGACAAAAAAAAATGTATATAACATGTGTGTGTGTGTAGTATGCCGGGACCGTTTGTACAAACACGCCTCACGCACACATTTACATCATAGTATGCCGACCGGCCGCCATTACGTGACACGAGCGACGGCGTCTTTGCAGGTTCAAATCACGCACACATAGATCGGTACGGTGCTTCACTTTCGATATGCGTGGCGCGGACTCCATCTTTTTTTATAAGTCTATGATAACCTCTAAATTTGTACCAGTAATTAAAAACTTTTCACTTGATGACCACACCGTTGTTATTTTTTGGTTGTGATGGGCATAGCAAATTAGGTAACAAACGTGCGTTTGTTTTCATTTTAAAATTGGAAGCATGGGAAAATAATACCACAAAATGTTTGCGGTGGTGTTTTCCCTTAATTCGGTGCGAGTTTTACATCAGGTACTGGGTTGTGTTCATTAATTGAGGCACTTAATTATTGCTAAATTAGTACTTAATCATAACTTACTGGAATTGAGAATTCTCAATCAACCAAATATTTCAAACTAATTACCTTGAAATATTTGGGTGATTAGATAAGCCTAGTGAAAATATTTTGGGTGATTAGATAAGCCAGACTTACCTAGAAATTGCAGGTTGGCAGGGACATCGACGATGATTCTGGACCTCCCCTGGTTTGAAATTTTTCATCAGTTAATTTCAATGCTTTTGGGTCCAAAAGCATGTACTGAATCCATGGTAAAAGGTTGGCGTCGATGTCCCTGCCACCCAATTATAAGCCTGGGTAATTAATTTACTTTGTTCTTGTAATCCCGCTTTTATATCCCTATTAACATGAATAATGTTGTGATACTTGATTTAAAAACATGTTGTATATTTCTAAAACATGTATTGTTAACTATTTAGTTCACCTTTTTGACAATTTTCTACTAGTTTTGTGTACACACGGCAACATACCAAGCTATACAATTCCAATATAAGGTGACCTCTCATTGTACGGAAATCCTATACAATGTGAGATCAGCTTATACTGAAAATGTATAGCTTGATATGTAGTCGTGGTCGTGACAACTAGTCCTTACAACTTGTTTTATGTGTAAACTATACATTGAAAACAGTAGACAGCATGTAAAATAAATATTTTATACCTTCGTGTAAACGCGGGGTAACGGACGCGGTGGTGACCCTTACCTATTACCAAACTGATTAAATAATCATAAGGATTAAAAGGTAATCAATTGGCATTGTGAATTCTTTTATGGTTGAAGTTAATTTGAACGTTTACAGCACAACATTAATTAGTTTTATGTTTTTACAATCCTTCACGATGTGATCGCTAAAATCGATTGGCTAAACTAATAAAAATATAGAAATATGTCTATAGATTACGAAACAAGAAGAACATGGGTAGCTGAGGAATTTGTGAAAAATAAACAATACTGCCTCGTGGGTCTCGTGGTGGGAGTGGGTCGTGGGTAGGTTTGAGTGTAGTAGTGGGTGGGTGGCGGGTAAGTGGTGTGGTCTGCTGAGCAATAGGGGTTCTGGATTCAATTCCCAAGTCGGACAAAGTGTTACCTATTGGGTTTTGCTATCAGTGATCTTTCAGCAGCAGGGTGCCAGTGCCAGGGTATATTAGTAGTTTAGGTACACCTCTGCCTTACCCTTCTGGGATTACTGGCGTGGTGTTATATTATGTTATTAAACAAAGCATTTTTGTGAACGTTGATAAGAGCAAAATGCATTTATTTTTTTTGAAAAAGGTACTTAACTAGTATTTGCTTGGGGGTAAAACAAAAGAAGACCTAAAATAAGCTTGAAATTGTTGTAGTAAGTAAATATATCAAAGGAATGTCAGTACTTCAGTAGTAACCTTGTTTGTAAGTTTTAATGTTAGATCAAAATTAGTAGGTCACATAAAACTACAAGATAATCATAACTCGACACTGTTAGTTGTATATGGCAACAATATTATTATAGCGACAGATAAACATACTTACTTATGTAGGTACATATCAGTAATTTGTATGTGCCCGTATATACGTACATACGCTGTGGAATGCGATCTATACGTATACACGCCCGTCTATACATATTTATACAGCAGAATCGTAAATAGATTGAATGGGTATGTACCTACCTACTTTTTGCTTACATTGTCAGTTCGTTTCACAGTCTCCGCACCGTACATAGAATCAGTCAGTCGGCACTAGTAGACCATGTAATGTAAACATTAGATGGTCGAGGAATGCATTTAGACAGTAGGTGCTGGTAGTGAATATTATCATGTGCGGTGATAACGTGGCTGCGAGTCGGCGGGGTTTAGTCGGCGACGCGGGGTCGCGTGGTGCGGTCGCGTGTATCGTTCCTATCGCTCGAGTGACGTACGGAACCGCTTCGTGTGTTCGCGCTCGCGTACGCGCCGCATTCCATCGTGGGGGCCCTTCGCCGCTATTGGCCGATCCCGCGTGACGTCACACCTCGTAATGAGGTATTCAACATGGCCGTGTAGCTAGTTCGCGAGTGTGCTTCGTTACTCGTTTGAATGGATTTAATCAGTGAAATATGCCAAGGAGACGAAACGGTGAGATACCCTTGCCCGACGGATGGGATTACGCGAGGGACTTTGACGGAAAACTGTATTTCATCGATCACAACAGTAGAAAAACGACGTGGATCGACCCGCGAGACAGGTAAGTTTTCCAAAGAGAAGTGTTAACCCGTAAGAGCCCCATGTCAAAACTTTACATTCCAATGCCATTTCTAACGTTTTCTGATTGAATTTGAGTGTTGTGGTCGTAAATATCGGGAGTGCACGTGATATAGTTGGTTCTGTTCAAGTTACAAGTGTGAAACGCAACTTTAAAATAGAATAAATCGTGAAAAACAAACTGTTCCGTCGCCGCGACGATGCTGCACTCTAGTGGTAAGAATGCGCGTCAACCTCGATTTCACACGACATTCCATTATTTAGTGACAACAAATGAGCTAAACACAAATTATGGTTATCATTTGTTATCCTCTGGAATGTGTACTGTGGTCTTGTTTTCTTATGGGTTCGTATTTGGTGAGCGGAGCAGTCGGTACGCAGCTAATGAGGCCACGGAACTGGTTCATAGCAATGTTAGTGGCTGAACTGGCGCAGAAATAATTCGATGAAGCGTTTATGTGTTAAGAATGAATGTGGCATGTAGTCTAGATGGTGGTGCGGTCGGTGGTTTCGTAAGGTGCGCGTGTGTGTATGGTGCCGATGCGTGGAGAACGCGGTGGGAGATGGAATGCAATGCATAGGCAAGTTGCGCGGTGTGAATGACAGGCCGTAGAATGCGGCCCGGGCCTGCGGCGATGGTCGCGCCTTTCTAAAGCGGCGCACTCCCCCTCCCCGCCGCCCCGCCGTCTCCCCACACCCCCCTTCACCACCTCAGCAAGCTGCAGGTGCTGCACAACACATCCCTATTAAATACCGATCATGTCTCTAGCCGTATCTATTTACCATAGTTAAACGACACCTGCACCATTGTTTTAAAAGTTAACCTTAAAACTATACACCTGCACTTGAAAATGCATGGTTACAGTTAAAACCGGTCAATTATCACTTTGGTGATGCTAAACGGCGTAACAATTAGCTGTAGTGATGTCTGTTCCATTGGGAAAATGAGACATCCTAAAAGGCTAACTGTCAGTGTCTAATGGTGTTGTATAACGGGCTAATAAGATTTACTATAAAGTTTTGTATGACAAAAAACAAAACACCGTTAAATGTTTTGCACATATAAAACATAAAATGCAGTTTTCATTGCAAATGAGCTTATATCGCAAAGTTGCAAATGGACATTCAATATAAACTTCTCAAGCTATTGATTGAAACAGGACGAATTTATACAATTGTCATTTTGTGTTTCATTTCAAACGTATAGTCGCACAGGAGAATCTCGGTTATATTCAATTTTATAACCGACTTAAGTATTACACAAATATTGCATGCGAATGTGGATTAAATTGATTCAAGTTAAGAAGGCACATGAGAATCTGGTCCCGGTACATTGACACCATAATAAAATTCGCCGCTGACACAGGAAACATAAAGTGGTATTTTTATTGAACCTTTTGGCAAACTGCATTCCATACGGTCGACTTTACAGTATGATATTTGAGACGTGGTTACCAACTTGGCACTCCAAAACATACGACGATGTGGCTTTTCTGTTTATGGTCCTAACTTATCAGGTTTTAACGATAAACCCCCTGCAACCGAAAAAAGAAAAATGGAAAACTCGATATCCAAAACTTGAATTATTGTTACAGGAAAATTTGGAGTTAATTGGGGTCAAAAAGCAGCTACTGTCGCAAAATTGCCAACTTAGAACATTGTTTTGAAAGAACCAAGTGGATAGTAAAAGAGCTACGGCAGTCAAAATTGACCTAGAATTTGGCGTGTAGAACGGAGGTACCGCGGATGTCACTCTAACGTCGACATCTACTTGTGCGAAACGCGCACACAATAAACCGAGCCACTAAGCCAATTTATTAATGCTAAAAATAACCCGGCCACGTCTCAGGCGCATACGACGCTATTAACCTTATACGGAACCTAAACGTTGTACTATGAAAAATGTGCCCTCTCGTCACTGCCTTTGGCAGAATGCAATTATTTACCTTCCATAAGAATGTTGTCAGTTTAGTAGACCTGCTTTTTTACATGCAGATAAATAATGGTCTCATTTTGACGACCAGAGATCGCCGTTTATAACGAAATATTTGCCCTTGAATTTCGATATATATGGCTGTTTTAATAAGATAAAGATCGTTATGGTGTCGTTGGGCACTGAGACTATACATTTACGGTAATAAGTGGCTTCTCAAATGCTTCTGTAACGAGATGTTGCGTGCGAATGAGCATTTTGCGGTTTTCGCAGTTCTCCAAGACAAGTGTGATACGTAACTAGATGATAGATGAGCGGCGTAAATAGTTATGGAAAAAACTAAACTACATAAAAGTGTTCGACAGCTACGCATTGTGAACTGAGGAAAAACTACTCATTGTGTCTTTAAGCAAGGAAGCGGCGAAGACAATGATAGCGTCGATTAACAAGCGAATGGGAACTTATACCTGTGTTCGCCAGTGTTTATTACTTTAATTGTATCGGTTGAATGCAGTTTCACTAAGCCAGTACATTGTTCTATTGCATACCAGAGTGTTGCGTTCAGTTGATCGTTAATGTATAATTCTATGTTGCGAGTGAAATCTGCGTTAGGTATCTATGTGTACTCGCCTAGGTGTAGGCAAATTATTGTATGTGGGAAATACAAGGATGCTCGCGTTGGAATGTTTCAATGCGATCTACATGTCTGCGGTCGAGGAGCTGGTGGCGTGATGGCTAATTTTATAATGTAATTGTTCCTTAGACGCTCAACTTTGTTAAAGAAACAATAATATTACAAACTTAAATTCAAAGCATTTATTTCAAATAAACACTAATAACAGGCACTTTTGAATTGTCAAGGGGTCGGTCTTGGGTCGGTCTGTCAGAAAGATGAAGCTAGTTGCCCATTCCAAAGCGACACGGCAAGTACAAGATACGACTCTACTATTCCTTCAATAACAATAGTTACTACAAATATCTTCAATATACATATATGGCTAATACAAATCTCTTACCTTTTCTAAACAGTTTTCCAGCAACATTTTAAGTATAAAATCAATCGTGTTTAACGAAGGTATCTTCACAAGATTGTGTAACCCAAGTATGTGCTTCCCACGCACTGCACAAGCTCTGAGCTCCCTCATGCGTAACGTTGAAGGGGCTGGGCATTTTACAACGTTTCTTGACTTTAATCGACTGCGTTTTAAATGTTATTTGTTCACTTTTGAACCTATTCAATTTGATTAGATTCAAGAATTGTATGTATGTTTTGCAAAGAAGATTTACAAAACATTTGTTGGAGTGTGTACCGCAGGGTGCGGCGCGTGGCGGCGAACGGACGCGAAATAGCGTACAACATTGTTTATTCTACGCATTCCTCTCAGATAAATATGTCCTTGGCGAATTTATACACCCAGACGCGCGTCGACACCGCCGCTGCCGACACCGGCTTCACTGCAGATTTATTTTGATTCTAACAACCAATAAGACGAATGGTCATTTAAAAAGTGTAGAATCTCAAAGCGCTCGACCAATGTAAAGTCACTTATAAATCCAATTAATTTATTAACACCTGACTGACATCCAAAGGAAATGTAATGATTACTTCTAATTATGGATTTATACAAACGCCGACTCCTACTCCTAATATAGTGTAGGTACTTAATTATCGTTATTATAATGAAAATGTGTTTAAAATCACGCATGTTTAAAAGTTATCTATGGAGTATGCGATAAAAGCTGTTCTGCTCTCGTTTCTAATCAAAATTGGCATTCCTCTCTTATCTATATGCCGTCATAAAGCAGTTGTTTACCTACTTGTAACGACTTTTTCATTGTTGTGCACATCTATTTTAGTTTTCGTATCTTTACAACGTTCCACCTTTTATTTAGTTCTGTCATTCGGAACTCTATAATAATGGTCTATTATGTATTTGTATAGTGGGCCCACCCCATAACTTTATGAAGTTAGTATAAGCAATGATAAACTTGCAAAATATGGTGTGTCGACATAGCGGGCCTCGGAATGGTCGGATGGGATTTCTGCGTGTTTGTCCCCCCATATAGGGAGTGATAAATTGACGATAGTCGTCGCTCATAAAACTGTATAACTATTTGCTTGATTTGCATAAGAAGAGTATTTGATTAGCCATTGGAGGACGCCCAGACGTTGGTTTAAGAATGTTGCCTATTTAATATTTCCTCTATAAACGTTTGGGATTGAATGTCTACAGTAAAATGTACGATTCCAATCTGTCGGATGATGGAACGAAAGACGAAACCGATACTTTACCGCTATTCGACTTAAAAACGTCTAATAAAAATTAATATCGTTATTTACGGGCGTATTCATTAAAGAAAGTTCTTTTTTTATGGGAAAGTAATTAACGACGCACTTAATAAGGTGAATATTACAAATATTTTGTTGATGACGGTCTTTATTGGTTTAATTCCTATAGTAGTTCCTGTCATTAAGACGATACAATACCACTCTGATTGTAAAATTCTCTGCCATTCTCTATAATAATTTGTATAGATATAAATCAAGGTTTTGATATATGATCTTAAAGCTTATGCAGATTCAAGCAGGTGTTCTTTCGCTTATTTTATTCTGATTTATTTGCTCTCAAATGTATGGCTTATTTCTGCTTTACATTTTATATATCCTATTGCCATTCTTAATACCGTGAATGGTTAAATTTTTAGGTGTCCATAAATAGAGGCACTGTGAGGCAAACTGGCACAAATCCTTGATTTTGAATAAATTGTTGACGACCCGCCATTTGGGCGTGGGCGAAATATGCGACAACAGACTATAATAAACAATTTTCTCATTCCAATATGAGTACCTTGTTCCTTAGCAATACTAAGCTATTTGGGTTTGTGAATTTGCAAATGATCGTAAGCGGTGTGGTATGCGAAAACACCTGTATTTAATAGCGATTAGGTGATAGTGTTCTGTTTGCGTCGATGCATTGTGTTTACAGTTTTACCTTTGGTAACTTTTTACCTTTTGCTTTTGTAATGTAGCAGCTCTATTGTTTGTACCTTTATTTGATTTCGATGTATGATTTAGCTTATCTTGTTCTATGTTTTTCCATACTGCTGTACAAAGGATAACTCTGCAAATTGTGTATTATTTTACTGTTTATCAGCGCATCGTTTCCGCTGTATTTCTATTTGCAATGGATGCTTCTATTCGCCTTCACGCATTTACAGTGCTGAATACATTTTCCTGCTGCATTGTTGAATTACCAGAGAAATTGGCAGCAGTGTGTAGCAGTAAAAATCGCAGATATTTCCCCGACCCCATTCCACGCGGTCGATCATTCACGAAACAATGGAGCGAGGAATTTTGTTCCTCAACAAACATTCGCAGAAGCCCGGCGCCTCCCATTCATTGCCGATGCGTTCGCGCACATTGATATCTGCTTGTTTGGCCTCTGTTTAATCCACACTTTCCGGTCTTGACACCGCTCTAATAACAACGATATGTGAATGGAGCCGCTTTGGTGCCATTCCTACCTAATGTTTGACTTTCTACCGCTGGGAAAGTATCATTTGTGCAGTCGTGAAGTTGCCGGCAAACATCGTTACAAGCCATTAGCAACATTTCTGCCATACTTCGAGGGCGGTTCGAAATTGCAACGAGCAAACTGCTTGTGATTGCTTTTCTACATTCTGTAACTATTGCATATTTGCATAATGAGAAGATTTGAATGCCACAGATATCGTTAAAATTGGTGTATGTGTGTGTTTTCTCAATATTAGACGTACTTACCCTTCTGTTTTATGTGTGTAAATCTCAGAACCGGTCAGTCAAGCCGATGAATGGGCGGTTTTTATAACATTCGCTTAATTAATTAGCATGCATCGTTAAAAATAACAAAAATACAATAATAAATTACGACGATCATAAAGTTTTGTTCCTGCGAATTAGAGTAGGTACCTCTTAGCTGATTTACTACGACAATTTTTACAACGTAATGTCTGAGTTGTGCTGAGATTTATAGCGTTTAATCTCCTTCATCAGACTGTAGGTACTTATTACTCAAACAAGCAGTAGAATGGGAGTGACTACAATGCAGTATCAATTAGAAATTCCTGAGTCGGCGATATTATAAGCGGCGGGGCCGACAATTCGTCATTCTGTATAGACATTATTTAGACTAGGTATCGTATTATCGAATGTTTGTGAGCGGAGTCGTGATACTCATGATATTGTGTCGCACGCGCCGCCTGCCGGCGTGACGAAGGCGGCTGGTATGCGGCGTGATTCAAACGGAAACCCTATATATTCAGTGTTTATGCAACCCGCTGTCCGTCCGTCCGTCACTTCTACAGACAGCATGCAACATTGAATTGTATAAATTACGTTCGATGTGCGAGTTTATTTTGACTATACCTACATCAAATTATTTCAAATAGTAGATAAAAAGTATCTAAGTAATGGAAAAAAACCTCATAATGACCACTACCAACTTTGAGATATTGCTAATGAAGCTCGTAATTAATTAAAATAAGAAGAAGGATTTCGAGATTTTAAAGGCAGTTAGTGTCAAGAGATCTTTATTATTCAGATCGGAGCACTTACTGTGTGTATATTCTCAAGTCTCTCAAGACGAGCATGAGACCTTGGTGGGAATGACGTGACGTGCGTTTCAACAACACAGTTCACACTAGGCGTTGGAATGTCGTTTGTCAATGATCGAATAACGTGTGACGTCATAGCGTCACATTAGCCTGCTGCGTTTACCATCAATACATAATTACCACTTTCGAACGATTGCCGAGGCAATTTGGTGGATATGTATGGGTATTGGTCGTGACGCAAGACGCGAACAATGTTTATATGTGTGGTTACTTTAATGCATGGTTCGGTTCAGATAATTTTTTTTATTCACGCATTGGATCATCCGGTCGGCATGCTTCGACGAATCCATTGCAAGTTGTGTTTAATTCGATTATAACGTTGTACGAATGTGTCAGCCGAACGGAATGCGAGAGGAAATCACGTTGACCCCTAACACAATTCCTTTTTTGGCCATCGGAAGGTTTGTAATCTTCCTGTCCGTGAGTGTATTTCAACACATGAGGATTTATTTAAATAAGCACATAGGATACGATACGTGACATCACGCCGTCGGCATTTACTTATAACTTTGTAAGGAACAGGTTATTCACCTAACATTATTATCCTTAGCCGTGTCTACTGACACAGTTTCATATGAGTGATTATCTTTCGGAATAAAATCTAAGTAGGGCAATGCCCTCATGGTGTAAAGGAGTAAAAAAATCGAGATTGTTCCGAAGCCCAAGGAATGTGCATTAAACGGGCCATCCGGATTAAAATATTTCCCTGGCGGTATTTATAGAGCATTAGTAGGTGTGCGTGTTCGTCTGTCGGTCGTTCGATATGTGTGAGACAGCATGGCACCGCCTCCCACCAGACGTGCTCCAAGTTTGTCGTAATCCAGGATTTGGTCATTGGACTTTCGAAATGATACTCGGATAACATTATGACTAATAGTCTAATCATTTAGATTTACGGTGAGCCTCTTGATTCTTTGACGTGTTGAGAAGACATAAACGAGATTTGGCTGATATATTGTTTTGAAATATCATTTGGATTTGAAGAATTCGGGATCGTGTGAGAGATTTTGCACCTGCAATGGCGTTGAATTCTGCAGGGGCATGTAACTAAATAGTCCAAAGCGGGCAGCAACCTTCGTGTTTCTATTTGCGGCTTCTAAACGGCGGTACATTGGCCTTCTCCCGCGCTATTTTCCAATGAGACTGTGATGCACTGGCATATCGCACGGCATAGCTCGCGGATTTATTCGCATCGATTACGCGATACAGCTGTGTGTGAAGTCAATTCTGTTGCAAACTGTATTATATGCGAAAACTTGTACGGAGAGTGAGGTAAAGTAGAACAAATTATATAATTGTGAGTCGGACATGATTGCAAAAAAAGAGGACACTGTTTTTTCTTATTCATAATATTATATACAGTTGTTTTTGTTTTATACATTCATTTTGTATAATGTCGGTAAGTACTTGGTATTATATTGTACATACCTACTAAAATTGTAATTTAATAGAACTTAATTGTTTCATCAATTAAAACCAAGAATTTTAATTGCTAGCATATATGTATTTGTCAGTATGTGGTTCGTGATTGTTATGAAATTCACCATCTTTAATTTTTTCTGAAACAGACCTCATTGGCTAAAGTGCTTACTTACGATGAATCTAGTTTGTTTATATCTTCCTAGCGGCCCGCTCGCCCCTGCTTCGCACGGTTTTTAACACTTGACGTAACGTCGAGATTTCTTTATTATATGCAAGTTTGATACTAATGTATACGTATTATACATAAAAATCTCCCGGAATAAATTATCTACATGATAGTCATAACTGCATCAAAATCCGTTGCGTAGTTTAGAAGAACAACGCGGCCATACACGCGGCGACTTTAATTTATAATATGTGTAGATTTACCCAAATGATGGAAATAAATCAATGGAAGAGAACAAGTCTTGGTCCTCAAAAGGCTTAGTTACTATTTTATCAAATTGTTGGTGTTGGTTCATTTTACTAGTTCATAATGACTTCTGTTTGAACTTAGCGCGCAAGACAGGTAGCAAAATTCTAACTCAATTCGGTAGATGGCGTTGTCTTCAAATATTGCCTTAAATCCAAACCAGTGTTTTGTTTTAATCAAACTACACTTTAGGAATAGCTTAAATTTGTTTTATATACGAGTGCTTCCGATATTTTTGGAATTTCAAGATCAAAATCTTATCTATAAAGATTGCGTTAACACTTCCATTTTTGTCGACAAACTGAACGCAACAATCCATTCATTATCATTGATAAGTATTTTTTTCAATACTATCTAAAGAATGCGACCGTATATGCTGTAAAAATGAGTTGTTTGCTAACCAATTGCAACAATCTGTGTCTTGGCGGATTTTCTGAGACAGAACCAGAAACAATTAAATGTTTATCTAGTATTATAGTAGCACCAATAATTCTGTCGCAGCGGTATTTGATTGGAGTCAGTGTTTCGTTTACGTGGGCGCGGGCATGTGTGTGTGAAAGTGTGCCTGTGTGTGCGGCTAGGGATTCCGTGACACGGGTCACCGTTTCCGAGAACTCGACTCGTCTTGACGTCCCGCTGACAGGACTGGTTTTGCCGTTCTCCCATAACGCCGCAACATTGTTTCTATATTTGTCTCGCTCACTTTTACTACTCTTGTATCTCCTTCTTGCTCCCACACCGATGCATTGGATGCGCACACGCACGCGCCCTCTATCCCCTCACCTCGATAAGAGTGATCGTGTTTTGAAATGGACGCCGCATTCGGTAGCTGTGCGGAAGGAGTAACGAATTCCCATTGAAGATTTACCCCTCTCGACTTTGTCTCAATAAATTGTAATCACAAAAAAAAGGATAAGTATACCTACTCTTCGCTTGATTTCTAACAAATATTTTTTGAATGGATAATGCATTTTGAAGGAATTCCTGAATCAATGTATTCAATAGCTGTTGTTAAATTGAGCTGTAAGGTGTTTATTTGCATGTGAATATAACCTTACACGAAGTTATATGCACTCATTAAACAGCCTTTACTTGATTGCTTACTGTAAAACAACCAGCAAACGGTAAAACAGAATCACGCGAACATCGAAAACGTCGATTTCAAAAGTTGCACGTACACCGAACTGGACATAAACGTGGCCAATTAACCGAAGAATCTTATTTAATAACCGACTACCGTATAAACGCCATATTAAAAGTCACGAAAACCGTTAAGTGGGATGCGTATGAGACGCGGCGTTCGGTTGATTTCGTCACCATCGGAAATGCGAGTAAGTCCGCTTTTTGTTGGTGAACTGGTTGTACGTGAATCATGATCGAAATTGTAGCAGCAGTGGAGCAGGTCGCCGGCGCCAGCGCACCACGCCCTGCGCGCGCCAGCTCCCGGGCACCCGCATCGCCCATCATTAATTATTCTCATGCCACAACCTGCCTGCATTATCTGCACGCCTAGGCACAACTTGAAACTAGAAACTTGCACCTGTTTTTTGTTCGATACTATGTTTTATCTATAATTCCATCGCGCTCGTAACATTACATTTTGAATCAGACAATCTTTACTGTAAAATATGTTCTCGCTTGTAATTCTCACGGCGATTTCTTCGTCCTATTATGCATCAATTCGCAACCTAATTGCCTCTATTTTGAACGATGTGATTGACTAACGAGATGCTGTTTCGACGGGTATAAATCCAATGATATTGACCGCGTCCTCTTGATCCCGTAACTTCTAAATTGATTGAAGGCTAAACGATTTGAACGGTCTGGTGATTAATCTATTTTCGAACTGGTAGCTCTTAAAGACATAAGATATCGGTGTCGAATTTTTGTGAGACGTCTAAAACAAAATTGGTCAAGGAGGCCAGGTGCGTGTTTACACACAGAGTAAATACGGAATCACTCCGACCAGTCCACGTTACCGAATGGCCATTGAAATTATCCAGTCGAAAAATTCGAAATAATAACTGGAGCTTATTATTATTTTGCCTTAATTATAGTTATAGAAGCGCAGCAGTAATAGGCTCGCCCCTGTTCGTGGGAAGAACGCTGGGTTGATGTAAGACCTTCTATGGGAAGCTTTTTTTTGTTTTGTATTTGCTCGGCTTTTCTGAAACGAGTTCTAAATAAAAGTTAAGTATGTAAGAAGGTTTTTTTTTAAGTATGATAGTTCAAAAACTAAGACTGCTTTCGGCTTTAGGAATCTCACAACTACTTATAAAACTTGTAACAGAACCAACCAATGTCCGATCAAAAACAAATTCCTGTACCACAAAAAAGCACTCGTCCAATTTTCACAAGAACACATTCCCCTCAACCTCAATTCTAGGATCACAGTACACAAGCGTTTCCTAGACTCAACAAAAAACGTTTATTGTTCCAGATATACTAAGCCACAGACATTCGCGGACTGCATTGGCAATGAGCTGCCTCTTGGATGGGAGGAGGCCTACGATCCACAGATTGGACGTTATTACATCAATCATGTCAACCGTAAGTAACACCTGCAGTTTATTTGGCAGTTTTTCCAACAGAACAGATCCCTAATCTGTTCTTAGTATTTTGTGGAGTAGCATGTGTTTTGAATATTGAGATTGATGGTCTTAAAGAATGTTTAATGTGATGTTAGATATAGAAATACAATATTTTACGAAAAATTCACCTACTTATATTGTTATATAGTTTCGTCATTTGGGAGAGTTCAATGCATATTAATAAGAAAGTATTTTTAGACATTGACAATATCTCGAAAACCAGTATTGGTCATACAAGTCTATCGGATTTTCGTCCGAGATTTACCTATATCAAGATTGTATTGCATACTGAGTAGCGAAATAGTGGACCTGTATTAACAATGCAATAATTCATTTTAGCACAATGAATTGTTTGTACCGGTTACAACAGGCTAACTCTTATTTATTATCCCGTGGATTATTCAGTATGTCGGGTGAAAAATGTACTACGCGGGGGGCTTATGAAGTACCACGGTACTTTAGTTATTCCCAATGAATTATTGAACAGGTTGATTCATGTCTAGCCTATAGAATGTTGCGACTGTTGCGGCCACCATCTTGAATTCGATATTTGAAATCGAAATGCGCAAGAGTTTTAACGTCACACCACGAAAAATAGATGGCGTTGCGCGTATGTTCGGATGCACGTCCGTGAAGTCGTGACTCGTGGATATGTTTTTATGTGAATCCTTAGATTATTCTATGGTGGAGCACTAAATAAGTCGTGTTATGAATGGAATGCTTACGTATCGTTTATTTACGCAAATGCATCTTCGTGAGTCGTATTGAATTGATTAGTCGTTGCATAGATATTGCTTCGCTACCGTGTAATCTCACATGCAGATAAAATAAACGTGTTGTTTTGAATTTTTAATACATTTCTATAATGCGTAATGCCCAGTATGAATATTATGAATATAAAGAGTTTCTACAACACAAAATCTATTTTAGCATTAAAATTACCCAGACACAATCTATGCAACGGTGCTGATTTTATTAACAAACAATTTTAAACGAATAAGTCATGACCTGAAAACTAGATGCCAAGGTTCTCTAAAATTATGGCAAAATGTAATATTTCTGTAGTTGTAACTCACTACGATACCGCACATATTTCGTTCCGCCTTTTAAAGTAATGCTGAGAACATACTATGGCTAGGCTCGGCAAAGTCAAACAAATAAGATAACCACATTTACAACAGTAAATTATTCCTAAAGAAGCAACTTAAATCCAGTTTATAAATGACTTCTAACAAGCTTTATGGTCAGTGTCGAAAACTGTCAACACGACAATATAGTTACCTATCTACAGTCTACACGATGCTATAAAAGGTAAAAAAGCAATAATGATCGCGCTATAAGATGGAAAACGCGCGATATCTGACGACCTGCGAACACCCGATAACGGTGTGCGCAAACGCACGGCGTACATTTTCGCACGACGCTCACGCATTCTTATGCATTATTTATGAAGACCGTAGAACTTTTCCGCCATTTTCTTACTTTTTTTTCGAGACCACCCATCAACTCTTTCTGATCGGATCGGCTTTTGATCGTAGCTTGTTAGTTTTTATGTTTTTTCGGTGTTAATTTCTGAGGAGTCGCTTGCGCAGTGCAATTTTCTACAGTAATGGTCGGTCGCTAGCGTTGTGAATTTACGAGTCGACGAAGAGAGACCGTTTAATGCGCATGAAAAACTGAAATCTTATGTCATCTAATTTTCCACGGACGTCAAAACTACTCTTACTACGTTAGTAGGTACTTGATGAAAATACGTCATGTGATATTAATCAATGTTATTACGAATTAATAGGTATGTTTGTAGCAATTATTTTTCCGACGTAAGTCATCATCAATGTTTATTCTGATAAGATTAAAATATATTTGATAAAATTCTCTGAATTTTCGTGACTATCTTACCGTTTTTGAAGTAAATAATGTCTGCAAACGTTTTTTTAATAGACATATTGTCGCGTCTGGGTCTTGACAGAATAATTTCATATAGGGATCCTTTCTGATAGAATAACTTTGTATTACGAGAACAATACTGACTTTTCAAAAAAACCGGCCAAGTGCGTGTTGGACTATGCCCAATGAAGGGTTCCGTAGTTGGGATTAAATTAATTATCCCAAGAACAAACTTAACATTATACTTAGTTGAAAAACATGTTCTCCCATACATTCCAACAGTAAATGTGAGTTTGTACTCACAATACTGAGAGATTTACCATGTTATTTTAAGACCACAAACTTCTTATACGTTTTCCTGTAATCTACAGGTACAGAACTATTTTCTGTATTTTTTTCAAAATTTTAGGCTTAGTGATTTCGGGGATAAGGGGGGGGGGAATTTTCGTCTATTTTCTTAAATAACTTTAAAACGATTTATTTTAAAATTATAAAAAAAAAATATATTTGAGACCCTCATAGTAAGCCCTTTCATTTGATATGTCCCATGGTACAGTTTGCAAAACTTTTTTTTTTAATTTTCTGATTTGCCCCCCAAAAGTGACACTCATATTCAAAATTCATATATTTAATTTAGCCGTACGTGTTTGGGTCACAGAAATCCATATGTGTACCAAATTTCAACTTAATCGGTTCCATAGATTCGGAGCAAATTGGCTGTGACAGACGGACAGACGGACAGACAGACAGACACACGAGTGATACTATAAGGGTTCCGTTTTTTCTTTTGAGGTACGGAACCCTAAAAATAAACATTGCGCTGAAACCTGCAACGGTAAATCTAATTCCCATCACTGTAATGTACTAAAAATTAATCTGAAACATTTGTACAGTAGCAATTTCGAAAGGCGTGCTGCCATCTATGTCGTCGACGGCTAAACATGTATATTCAAGCAAATACTCTCGGAGCTCATTAAAAGTATTTTCTGTAGGCAATGTTACACGAACTGGAATATTTGTATTCAGCTAATTTATACATAGGCATCCAGAACAAATTATGCAAAAGAATTCAAATAGGTTTTCATTACTGTTAATTTTATTAGATCCTATCACAAAAGACAAACAGGCCTGTGCGCTTTTTAAATTAGATGCGATTTAAACAACTATTTTCTGTACGTAACTTATGTCATTAGTTACTTAAACTGTTCAGATATTTTAATTTAATTTAAACGTTTTGGAAGGAAATTCGATGTTTATTTAGTGTGTTGTGGAGTGGGGTGCTATTCTCATAAGTTGTTGGCTGCAAGCGTCGGCGCTGCTATGCGTCACATTTACTTACTATTCTGTCGTGTTGTGTAGGGTTGCTATGGCAACTAATGTGGTTACTATTGTGTTCTATTCAAGTTACTGGTCGATTAATTCATACTTATTTGCAGTGAAAAGAAATGCGATGCGTAATTAATAACAGTTCAAGCGAAATACCGCAGCTTTAAATGTAATTCCAGACAATCAAACTCAAACTCAAACTCAAAGCATTTATTTCAATTAAACCAATTACAGGCACTTTTGAACTGTCAAAGAGTCGGTCAGTAGGTAAGTCAGAAAGTTGAAGCTAGTTGCCCATTCCAAAACGTAGATCTATGGAGAAGAACGGGCAAGAAACTCCACGGACACTCTTTTAAATCAAAATATAGTTACAAAATATTGGTTACATCATTCATGTTGAAATTATACATGTGAGAACGATGAACGTTAAAAGCGTCCGTAATAAAAAAATAAAAAAAAAACAATTCAAAATTAAAATTAAAATAAGCCGTGGCAGCTAAGGTATGACCAGCCTCCACCAACAGCGCCCGTTCACAAACCTGATGTATGGATTCGTTAAATGATCCAACACACGCGCCACCATCAGCGAGGCATTAGAGTGAGCATGACACACTCTCAGCCGCCAGGGCACATCCAAGTCAAATAAAGACGTACCCAGTAAATGGTAGCTTTAGAGTAGGTACATAGTACTCACACATGTACTAAGCAATTATACAATACAAAGGTGATTGAGTCTACACAATGCAAAGCTATTCTTACAATCTTCAGCAGTTGCTTAACAGTATCTTCAAATGTTAATTAATTAGTTTAGGTTGTGGAGCAGGACCAGCATTTTTTTCATACACGTTTTATACAAGTTTTAAATTTCGTCTCATTTAGTTCAAGTATGTGTGGAGGTATTTTATTGTAACATTTTAAACAGTACCCCATGAACGATGAGTCTACTTTAGCCAGCCTGAAACCTGGTTGAGCTAATAGGTCCTTATTTCTAGTATTATAATTATGCCTTTCACCTCTTTTATTAAAAAGATGTAAATTTTTTCTTACGTACATGATGTTTTCGTAGATATATTGACAAGGTACCGTCATGATGTTAATATCCTTAAACAGTTCCCTTAGAGAATCGCGCCTGCGAAAATTATATATGGCTCTGATGGCTCGTTTTTGCAGAATAAAAATGGACTCGATATCTGCAGCCCGTCCCCAAAGTAAAATACCGTAAGACATGATACTGTGAAAGTAACTAAAATAGACTAGCCTCGCGGTATCTACATCAGTAAATTGACGGATTTTTCTGACAGCATAAGCTGCTGAACTTAGCCGTCCTGCAAGTGATATTAAATGAGGACCCCATTGTAGCCTTGAGTCGAGCGTAATCCCCAGGAAAACGGTTTTATCGACGAATTCTAGTTTCTCTTGATTCAATACTATCTCACAATCACTACTTTTGACATTTGGTAAAGAAAATCTGATGCACTTAGTTTTTTTCCCATTTAATACTAAATTATTAGCAGTGAACCAATTTTGGATCTGCAGTAGGGCGTTATTGACGTCGTCAAAATTTGTAGAAATTGTAGAATAAAACATAATTAATCATTTCAATTTCATTTATATTTTCCTATGACGCACACAAATTTATTTTAAATCAATGAAAAGTTTAATAAAATTCGCAGAATCATTAAGTAGGGACATAGTTGATTATGCAAAAATAAACCCACCAGAATAACTCCCGTACAAAAATAACTCAAAAACGCTTTGTATATTCATAAATTCCTGCACAGTAGCTCTACAGTGTCCATTTGCAATATTCAATAAGTACAAAATGCAAATGGCTCCCAACTCGTTTATGGTACTATGGTGTTTTACGCGTGTAGATCCGTCGATAGCTTACCCATAGCCCCAACGCCATGGCATTAATTCTCCTCCGTTTTAATTGATAATTAAAACTATTTATTTGATTGTTTTTATTAGGTATTTTACTGTGCTACTCATTTTGAGATTCCCTTCAATTGCAATTTAATGTTTGGTCTTTAGTTATGGCGGTAGTTTCGTTTATTGTTAGTGTAATTTCAACACTAAAAATAAAATAAATTTATTTTTAGAGAATTAAGTACAGTATATCTAGATGGACATCCATCAAAAAGCTAATCGAGGGAATTAAATTATATCAAGTGAAATAAAGGAAGTAATGAAATCGTTATCAAGGAACTTCAAATTAATTAAGGGAGTTAATCGGTTGAACCTCAATGATGCCTATCTTTAAGAAAATCCAGATAAAACAGTCACACGTACAAAATTATATCTCCGTGGTAGTTAAGCACGTCGCTATTACAGCGAATTACATTCAAAGTAGCGTAGTAAAACGGCTAAATAATGCGGTCAAATTAGATATGAAAATGCAGGACGTTACAAATGTTTCACCCATCATTTAAAAGCCCATTTCTTGAAGAATGCCTTGCGGATAGCACTATTCATCGCTAACGTGGCTAGTCGTTAGCGTAATAATGAAAATAAAAGCCAATTTACACCGAAGCTGCTCTAGCTATGTATTTTTCGCATTAAATGTTGTAGCGTTTAATATATAGATAGGTTCACGCTGGCCAACTCAAGTTTCCCGGTATTCAGATGGGATCTTGATAGCTTTCATTCAAATAATACGTCTCCTTTAGTTTCACCGTGCTTGGGATCTACGGGTTCTGGACATGCCGTGTCTTAAACATTTCTCCTTTCAATTCCTACACAAAGCTTTAAGGATCCTAGTTTATATTTCTAGAACCATATATATTTTGCGCTGGTGCTGTTAGATACTGCATACGAGTCAATATAAATTCACTGGAATGTTAGAACTTGCAAGAGAACATTTAAATTTTACTTCGAATTTATTTCCTACACGCATATCGTGCTAAAGTAACTAAATAATTCTGCTAAAGGCATAAAGTTCAGAGAATTCAAAACTTGCAGATAAAAACAAAGTAATAAAGTAATTTTAATTTACAGTAAGTAAAGCATTGATTGCAAATGAAAGAGCACAGCGAATGATAAATAATTGACATTTAAGCAACATCCATAATGAAGACTGACCAAGATTATCACATGGAGCTTATATATCATAAATAAAATAAATATTAACATGCCGCCGATTCATAGACAAATTGGCAATGAAATAATCTTACAAGATCAACAGAACATTGACACACTCATTAACGATCGTATCACAGTTCTCAATAGAAAAGGACAAGCAATAATGAAGTTGGAACTCGTTTAAAGCAATTAATTTTAATATTTTTCTAGTATTTAAGTCTTTGAACCTGGTGGTTTGCATACCTGTGTAAATATGCATAATATATGTTACTTTGTTAATGCCTCCTCCACTTTACATATTTAGTTTACAGCATCCATGTTCTTTATCAAGGTATGCGATCTCCCCCATACCTATTTTCTGCATAAGCCCGCAATATTTATAAGCTTCATACCAGCTTTTATTTTACACCGCGCTGTGTTGAGAATTTCATTTGATACTTTGAGTTGGCTTTCTTGGTTAATTGGAACTGAGTAGTTGGGTATTAAATTAATAATATTATTTATAATATGGCCATTTTCAACGACATTATTTCATTTATTTTAATTGAATTCCTCAATATGTATGATTGAATCTTCATTTTATTGTTTACTAATTATTCTACAATGTTGGTATCACTTTCATTTGCATGTGTTTTTAGAGGTGTTACTTCAGTCACATAGGTTTATAGATGGCTCTACCTCGTGCTGTTGAATATCAATAATTTGGGCTGTGTGTGGTCAATGACGGTAGTCAAAGGAATCGAAAGTCACGTGCATTGCTTGTTTATGGTCCTTCGTGTTTTATTTAACTTTGATATTGTTTATTATCGGTTTTCGAAAGGAGCTCTATGAATAATTAGGTGCGACGTGACTTTGATTCCTTTGTTCACACTTTGAAATGTGTGTTATTGTAATGTTTTCAGGACACGTTTTGTCTGTGTTTTTTTCTCGCCAGACATAGAGACTGATTCCATACATTTTATTCATTTATTGTTAGCATACTAGCAGTTGATTCCTTGTGGTTATCTTTGTCAGAACCTATTTGAATAGTTTTAGGGATAAGGGCTTTCGTAATTACTGGATTTTCTTTTTTTTTGTGTCAAGTTTTGAACCAAACAAAAATTACACACTTGCCAACAGTTTTAAATACTACTAACTTTATTCCTTACAGATATAATCATTGACCATGAGTTGCTTATTTATTTGTTACTTATTTGATTAACCACTATCACTTTACCCTCATCGCGAACAGTAGCCAAATTACATAGCAATTTCGACGGCATTGTTTCTATAATCTGATATAAAGTGAGTAACAATCTGTCCGTAGAATCGTTCCGGCCTTGTCGGGTTCAGAATTGAGAATAATAATTGAAAGATCGCCGCATGCGTACTTTGGATGTCACGCTGTGTGCGAATGATGGCGGAATGCAGCTGCCCGATGATGACTGACTCTATGATTGGTTCCTGTCGCTATGTGCTTTATGACTAAAAGTGGATCATTTGCTTAGTGTAGGTCATTTTATTTGATACATCTAGTAAGAGTAGTCATATTTATTAAGATAATTTGTCACTCATAGCAGCAGGTGAGTAAAGTTTTAAAGTAAACAGTCGGTACCGTGGAAGATCTTTCATATCTGGTTCTTGGTCCTTAGTGCAGCAGTACAGCTGTGGCAAAATGGTAAGAATCTGAAAAAAAACTTAGTTATCATGAACTGACTTTGAATTGAATTCCCAAAACACAGTCTACTTCGCAATCAGTTTTTCAGATAAACGACCGTGAATTACAATCACGCCAAGCCTCGTCCCAAATGTCACTATCGGCTGTAAAAGCGATCGCTATCACTGTTTATTGAATGCCTCCATTATCAAACACTACCTCGGACTCGTCATTAATCGGTTGGTAATCGGCAACCGTATCGCATAGTTTGACGATGAGTAACTCTTCAGCATTAATCTGGTTCGCATATTGGCTTGCGGTTGCTGCTTATTTGTCTCAAGTAATTGAGCACGGGGAAAACGGATTTATTAAAATTCCTTTAGCTTTGAGTAATTTCTGGTCAATAGGTCGAGATTTTTAGAGTAATGAGTAATGTCTATGCAACCGTAAAACTAAGAAAACCAATATTGAATAAGGTTTGACCTTTGATGAATGCGAGGTTCTATCGTCAAATTTTAATTGTACTGAAGCTAATAAAACTTAAAATTTTTGTTACAGAGGTGACGCAGTTGGAAGACCCGAGGTTAGAATGGCTCAGCATTCAGGAAGCGATGCTGAGGGAGTACCTCCACACAGCACAGGAGGCTCTCGAGGTTAGTACACAACAGCAATAGATATAGTACTAAAGAAGCACCAATTAAAAATAGAAACGTTAAAAAAGAGAACAAAATGGAAATATTTTGAAGACTGTGCACTAGAAAAGATTTGAATCAATTTGGGTAAACTATCCAAAACTGTGTGTCTTGTTAGTCCAAGCTATTATTATCGAAAAAAATGTCTCAAAATAGTTAAACCAACATGAAAACCTACGAATTTATTATATTTTGCTGTGCCTTTACACATATTTTTAACTTAATCATACCTTGAGATACTAAAAATTAATTTAACATTACCAGCAAGTGTATTTCCTGCGACAATTTGCTGTCCATGTCTCAAAGCACTTACTTTGCATCGATTAATGGTTTATCGTGGTTCATCAATCGATCAGTTTCATTTTAATGTGCTGATACGAAGGCAATGTTGTCGATAATTTCAACTTGACTTCATCGTCTATTGAGTGCAGCTGTTACTTATCGGACATCCATCGATAAACGCTTTAAGTTGTATCAGTGGAGCAATGTCATTGGATTTAATTTTAACTCAATTAACTTGTGACGTTTGCACGTTTTTTTTTCCTTTTGATGTAATCTTGGGGCTCACGATCAGTGTGTGGTCAATCCACATTATATCTGTTAATCGTAAAGACGTGTTTAATTAAATTGAAATAATCCAGAATAGTGAATTTGTCGCTCAAGTTCTTAACATCTTGACCTAAATCTTCAAGCAAACAGTATTTAGTATGAGAGACACATTTGAGTACCATAAAGATCTACCCACTTGCGGGGGAGGAGCATCTGTACATGAATACAATATATTGACAGCGGTGGGAATAGAAAACAGAATTAGCCTCGTTTTGCGTGTCATTTGGACTTTCTGTAGCGGTACACGAACATCAAGCTCATGGATTTAAATGTCATTTGGCATTGCCGTGACCCTTTTTATTTATATTCACCGTAACATTATCTACTGTTGTTGCTAAATGCACCTTGATGATTTCCATCCCGCTTAACTTTTCGACACTTGATATAAAACGTGGTATTTTTCAATAAACCATTGCAAATGTACTTTAGTTAGAGTGTTTCCGGTAATGAGAGGTTGATGAATATAAAATTATTCAAGCACCGTATTAATTTGAAGCTGTTATCTAGAGTGGAAACGTGATAATATCGCTCTACTGTCTATTATGCAAGTTAATAGTTAACAATACATACAATGTATATTGCCATTGTCAAAGGTTGAAGTCTTATCTCTGTGGAGAGACGTACACGAATGCATATTTATGCATATATACATAACTATTATACGTATGAGGAATATTAATCCAGATGTGAACAAAAAGCAAATTGATACATACCAACCTAACTGTAGGCATCAGAAATTGATGATCATGATGATGATTCAGTTACGTAAAGAACAGGGGGTTACATATAGAATCCATATAGCACTGGGAATCAAAATCACAAGTAAAGGTTAACCAAGTAATTAAAATGTGATGAAATTAAATGAAACTCGGTTATCTATGTATAATTAATGTGCTCAAAGGCACATTAAACACTCGTTTAGTGGCTTCTCCGACAGATAACGATGGAATGCGATCGTGCCCTGATACAGAGATAAGAGATAAGTGGTTGCCGTCTTGCGGTATTGTTTCGAATTGAGCACGCAATGAGACGAGACTTGATGGATCAAAGTTCACTCAGGAAGTGAAGTTGGACGCAGTTTAGTTTTAATTTGTCATCGTTTGGATTAAAGAATGAAGAAAAAGTGGGGTAAAAGATGCTTGTCATTTGAGTTGATAGAAATCAATTTATGGAGATAGATTTTTCTGGAAGATTCTGTACGTTTTGATGCAATTATCATAAAATGAATCATTGATGTTGTTCTCATTCAAATGCCTATTTGGTGTTAAAACTAGTGTGCAAAAGTCAACGGTAGATCCATGTAAACCGAACGCAAGAAGTATTGTAACTATCCATCCATACAAAATAACAAATAAAAGAATTTAAAAGTGCTCCAGTTGACGTATATGAGTGTTAAAGTCGTTTGTTGATCTAAGATCATAATACTTAAATGAATAACAATAATAAAAAGGGCTTTACAAACAATTGTTTGCCTGGACAATATTTATCGCGATTGTAATGACAATCAAAGGTTAAAAAGTACTTCCTTGCTGATTGTAATTTTGATTATAACAACACAATGTTTTTCGTGCCGTAATCAGGGTTAATATATTTCGTAGTTTAATTTCTGTGTCATTGCAACTGCATTTAAAATTCTTTGGTATGTGCTTGAATTCATTTCCAAATTATTGTGTGGAACATAAAGTTATCTTGATTCTTATCTGGCATTAAAGGTTAAGAATTTTTAGTTCAACTTTCTCAGGTTTGGCGTGAAATCAGAGAAAATGATAAAATCATATAGGAGGCCATTTGAAATAGTTTCCTGTTACCTACGAATACTAGGTTATGGACTTCAAACATCTCACGTCTACATTCGCACTCCGAATACCGTTATCACGACGAATCTGCATTCGTTTAGCGAGAACATACGTGATTTTACCTTCGAATTAGTTTTTTGAGATTTTTATTTAGAACCAGAATTTCAGAAAAACTTAATCTACAGTTTAATTTTTTGATCAGTGTTGCTTTTGCGTTTAGAATTAATTTGACTAGATTCCTTAAAGGATATAAATTATGATTCGTTTAGGCTAACTACCTCAAATTTAGGACTTGGTTTTCATATTAAATCTCGATTTTATAAAGGACTTGGACCAAATTAACTTAATTCAACCTACTAACAATACGCAATACTGCAGTATGAAGGAAATGATATTTAAATGAACACAATTTCAACGAATGAACCTTGGTATTTAGCTCCAATTAGTTTGCTCTGAACTGTCAAAATATTGAGGCTGTTATGTCCGAGACATTTCAGAATTTGCAACGACGTAGTAGATAGCTTTAAAATGTACTGAATGCTTTGTTTCGGCTATAAAATTGAATTAACCTAAATATTTCCAGGGTAAATTTTATAAATATAATGTTACTGGTTAAGACAGTTCCCTAAAACACCCGCCCTTCACCACTTCGTAGTGCTTTAGCTGGGCAGCAGTAGCGTAACAAACTCCCCAGCAGCATAGCTATCATCAGTTTTCATATACCTACCTACGTACAATTCAAATACCTACCAATCAACACAGTAATTTCAAATAGGAATGCGACAGACGTCACAGACGTTAGATAGACTACCAGCAGTCATCAAAGATAACCTTCAGTTCTGCCAATTGACGTCAATTGATTGATAACTCCGGTGCAAGTAAACAAAAAGATACATTAGAGTGATCAATTACCGTAACCCGTAACCTTAGACCTGTGCGCAAGCGCAAATGGATGTGGATCTGTTCGAAGTAAGGAGATTATAATGTACTCTCTCATTATTTTCATGTCTGCTTGATGGTGTATGTCAAAATGTCGTACGGTTAATAGTTTCTCTGTTAGTTTGATATTGGTTGAACTTTACTTTCATAAGTTACTCTCTTTGGGTTTTGTTTTTTACTTACGAATGTGTAAGTTATCTTTAGAAACCACATTTGGTTAATTTCTTTTCCGTGTCAGTTTCTTTTCTGCAAAGTCCTCTTTATTATCTGCCTAGCCTTTTCAAAACTTCCCGGCTTCCAGTTTAACCGGATCCAGCTGAATACCAGTATTTTACATGAAGCGACTGCCTATCTGAATTCCACAATCCAGTTACTGGGTAATACGATACTCATTGGTAAGACTGGTTGTCAGACTTTCGGGTTTCTGATGACCCGTAAAGACTGTCAAAGATCTATGAATGACAGCCGGGACCAACGGCCTTTCGAGGCACGGAGAGGTCTCGATAAGTAATGGATGGTCTTGGTCCTCCAATACCAAAATTTGGTACGGTAAACCGGGGTTACTTTGACATTACGGGGTTACTTTGATAACAACTTTTGACTTAGAAAAACTAATTTTATTCGGTGACTATGGTTTTGTTGGTGTACCGGTTACTGGGCATTTTTAAGGTAAGAAAAACTTTTGATGCCTACAAAAATCTATACCTACCTAGAGATTTTTTCATAAGGCGAAAGCTGTTATCAAAGTAAACCCGTAGTATCAAAGTAACCCCGGTTTACGGTATTGGAGGAATGTAAAGATGGTCATCCATCCACGGACCAACCGCGGCAAGAGATTGACCCGTGCGGCTGTTATTATACTTAGCCACAGGCCCCTTAGTCCTCACATTACCTAAAGATTATGATAGCTAAGCTAAGCTTAAAATGTGACTCAATGTTTTCTAACAATAAAAACTATGTTGTAAAATATTTTGTAGATATTCTATCTCGCTACAAAGCTCGCATAACATGTTAGCTTAGTCATAATACCAAGAAAATGGCATTCTAGCATCATTTATGTAATCCCCACGTGTTTTGGTGCTCAAAAATATGTAAACAGTAGGTGTCGTAAGTTGGGCTGTGGCCGGATGGGGTACATACCGATGGTGTTAACGCAGAATTGCCTTTACAGGTTGGGTAAATAAATACTTTTGTAGGTTTTGTTGTAATTGAGGAGTTGTGAAAATTAATTTGTGCTATTAAGGATGATGCGCCAGGGTAGCCCACGAAATTCAAAATTTCTTACGTTTTTTGCAATTTGTAGGTAAGTGTGAGCTTGTATGTTCATTAAAATATAATTAGCGGCCGTAGCTAATATGGCTTTACAGAATTATAATCATTAGAATCAGCAATACAACTCCATAAGTTAGCATTTACCTCAAATCTAGCGATTTCATGAAATCATGAGGTTTGAGGTAAATGCTAACTTATGGAGTTGTATTGTTGATTGTAACGATTGAAGGTCTGTAATCTGGAGTTTTTCTGTTACATAGTGTTTTTAGAGTAAAATAAGTCCTTTTTGAAACAACATCAGTAACTTGTACACCAAAAACAAACTTTAATTTTAGCTGCCCGTTAATTGACAGAATATGATTCACTTCTGTAATATTAATCTCCTACTTGTAGGTACGGAAAATATCTGGCCAGGAAATTGTAACACACATCGAACTCTTTAAGCTATTAGATTAAACAACCTGCATGAATCAGATGCTCAAATACGTTGTAAAAGCGAGCCCCATCAGGACATAGTGGTCAAGGATTTATGATATGGAGTTTGCTTTGGATTTATGATATCAACTGCATGGCTTAGAATCTTTAGCTTAACGCATGGACGCAGATACATGCCAATGGCCTTGAGTGGTTAGCTTGCGTTTTCTGTGTTGAGCTCACGCAACGCGTCGTACGTCCAGCCAGTAATAGTACTCGCCCATCAAGAAGCGCTGTCCCAAATTAGACGCATTATTAATGTATTATAAATAAAATAAAAGGTATTTTAATAAAACACGTACTGAATACTGAAAGATAAATAATCAAATTATCTTTAAAATGGTGAAGGTTTCATAAAAATATGCTTTGACGGGTCGGAGGTTCAATGAAACGAAACACACCGACTCGTTCTTCATACAGTTTATTGTGTATCACTTATTGCATACATAAATTACAGTGTAGGTACGACTCACAAACACGGGAGAAACTTTAGTCCCGAAACCAAACAATAATTAATCTTTCTTCCAATGATCAAACTTAGCGGGAAAATCGGCAGTCAGTTACTTACATCAACATCACACATACACATCATCATGTTACATCTGACATCTCTTTTACAATTCTGTTAGTGTTGCCAACAGAAACCAAATGTGGAGTTGCGTTCGCCACAGCTTAATAGTTTTTGCGTGATTCTCAGTTTTTTATCCGCGTTAGACATATCTTTACAAATTAATTACACTATGTAATAAACATAATCTAAAATATTCATAGATTAAGTTATTAAGAAAATGCTCTAAATTAACATAAGTATATTATTTCCAAGTCAAGTTAATTAACACTGCTTGTTTAGACGCGATCTTCAGATTAAAATCATTCTGGAAAGTTTATTAGAATAACAGGCATCTTTCCTTTTCCCATCCTAAACTGTAAAATACACCATAAGTCTGGATTTAGGGAAGAAAACAGTAAAGACGATGAAATTGATGTAGGCACAGAGATTAATGGCGGTGTGGACCTCCCCAACGGCGTTTTTATCTTCAGCAGTGGCTAAATACCTTGGTAACACGTTAACCACGAAATTGTAATACACATTGCGTGCAAACACATTGAACTGATCGGATATTGCGTTCCGATGCGTGAGTCAATCTTTCGATAGGCGCTCCAATTCTGCGTAGCGAGTTGTTCCGCGAATAGACGCATGCGCAGGTTTTCGCGTCTGTTTTAATTTTGGTATAAAACATGAGTTTTCTTTTTGGAATTGCTAGTAAGAATCAAGGTTAACTTGCCTTCTGATAGTTAGGGTTACAAGTTTAGTAAGGTGTTAAATAAACCTAAAGATACTAATAAAAATACAAAGTAAACAGAAGATGCTGAAGGAAGTGATGCTTTCAACTAAGAGTAAACAATACTGCAATAAAATATAGCATAGCATAATTAGCCTACAATACGTCTACTGCTGAGACACGGTCCTCCTATCTATGAGAAGCCATAATCCACCACGAGGGCCCAGTGCGGGTTGGTAGATATAAGATTATTATTTAAAAATATTAAAAGAAAGTAAAAAATAGCTATAACCGAGAGCCTCTTTTATGACCTCATAAACGATCGACACATCGTAAATCGGTATCGACTCTTGATGCCCCATTTCATACTTTTAAGATAACAAAGACATAAGCAGTAAAGATGTGCATATTGTACGTTTTACGAGAGTTTTATCATAGCAGATAGCTGAACAGGCCATCAAAGTCACTTAGCTGGAGATAGGAGACGTCTAGTCAAGTTGCAAATCGTCTTGGAGCTTTGAACCGATAATGCTAGTGGAATATAGCTTTTAGAGATTGGATTTGTGGTTATATACGGATTTCTTTGTATAAATTTAGTTATTTTATTCAAGTTTCTTGACTCTTTTTGACGTACAAAGTTTTACCTTGCTAATCGTTTCCATCAATTACATTTTTTATAAAGTTAGCATCTGTATTCTCTTTTGACAATAAAACTTGTGTTTCGAATGTTACAACCACCGTTGTTAACTTATTATTAATAATTAAATTCTTACATGGCAGGCTACATGCGAGTGGCATATAAAAATTCACTGACTTATCTCGAGTATTAGTACAGAAGCCTCGCCACTATGGGGACGTGCAAGCATGTGCACACAATTAAAACAAAACATTTTACTACCAGACAACGCATACTCCAGGCAAAAATAACCTCTACTGCCCGAAGAATAGAAGGAACATAACATTTTCCTAACAGAAAATTAAAGTTGGCCCCATCGTATGTCATGCTTAAGTCTAGTATGGACGCGTTTGCGCAAGGAAGATGTGACTAGCACTAACTACACTCGAAGAGTTTAGCAATATGAATAAAATCGTGCTTACTAATTAGCAAATAAGCTTTCGTATAGAATTTTAATTGGGACGTCGCCTACTACGTAACCTAGAAACTGTCTGTGATAATTGTTCTTGTTACAGGTGATCAATAAAGTAACGGACTAATCTTTGTTGTAAGCTTGATCCACGATTGAGTTTCGTGCTTGGTAAAAGGCCTTAATGAGAGCTAAGTGATGAAATCTACTTAATCGTGTACCTACTGAGAAAGAGAGCAATGCTAAGAGCAGAGTATATACGAGTATTATGAGATGTCTAGAATAACATTTATATTCAAAACCTGGTAGAATTATTGAATGCAAAATTAGGAAAGCATTTTCAATACCTGAACCAGTTTTAATCTACAATTCAGTACGACATTCTGGAGATTTTCGATCTGCACTCACAGTATTTTTGCATACACTCCAGGTATATAATATGCATCGTATCGTGCGATTGCAGAATTAGATTTGCGATTGCAGAATTAGATTTGGTCTATAAGACATCAGTCCTTCGCAGAAGCATAAAATTTCTCGTGTCGCTTCCTAGAACCTACTCACGCCACTAATTTTGTAACAAGGAATGCGGTTGCGTGTGGCTAAGGAAAAATGTATCAGTCTTTTGGAAATTAATGTTCTAGGTGAATAACACTCAGGTAGGAATTATGCATATTATTGCATGTTATGAATCAATTATTTTTGTTTAAAATGTATTGAGGCCTTACTACGAATGTGTACCGGATATATCTGAATAATATATATCGTCCCACATACAAGGCGATTTTCTGATTCTTGTATTGCTATATTTTTAAAATCATCATCCAAATCATCCTCCATCATTCCACTGCTGTGCAGAGGCGCCTCCTCTTAAGCATGCCGTCCTCCACCTTTTTGCTTCCTTCCTCCAAATTAATAATCTTGTTCATGAGGTAGAACAAGATTATTAATTTGGAGAGCGAAAATATTAGGTAGTCAAAAATATTTCCAGGAAGGATCCAGCCAGATTTGGCGTGTTCCCCGAACTGTGCGCGTGCGCCACTGGTCGTGTGCCAGTACCTACGCTATCCGATTACAAAGGTCCTGATACTTGAAGTGATTTGCAAGCAGGTGCTTACAACAATTCAATAGAACATCATGTTTATTAATTGTTTCTAGTCCTAATCTCAATGTTTGTTTTCACTAATCACATCTTTGTATTCATTGCTTGATGATATATCAATCCTTTTAATAAACGCTATATTAACGACTGCTTAAAAGTTGTATTGCAAGAAACTGCATTTCTAAAAGCCAGCCGAAAGCACATAAAAAGCTTCATCAAGATTTCTCAAAGTGAATACTAAAACACGTTTCCATATTAGAAGCTAAAGCATTCCTGTCTATTACAGCATTCCGGCTTAAACCGTAACAGGCCTATTGTTTTCATATCTCCACTTCAGTAATTCGATCATCCAGCGTCACTTTCGGTACCACCATGATGTCACCTTTGTTTAGTGTTACGCTAACAATAGAGTCCATATTTACTTTTTATCTTTGTCATTGTGCTCATTGTAATATATCTTTCTTTTAACCTATAACAGTATCATTAACTGTTGTCCGTTATCTTTTTTAGATGGAATGCCTTGGGTATGTTAATACAACATTGTTTAAGTTAATCTTGGTGTAGAATGATGTGTAGATGGATGATACGAATTCCATTCTTTAGAATTTACCTATTTGATTGTCATCGGAAACTTAACTGTTTCCCACACTGATCGAATTCCATTTATATTTGAAATTTGAATTCCTTTATCTATTCCTAATAATCAGTATATGAGTCTAGTATTGCTTAAAAACTTCGTTTTCTTCACAATTTTTACCAACCAAATCTACATTACGAGTGAGTTGCACAGCAACTTACTATTCAAAGCCCTTCTAACTAATTGCCTAATTGAATAAAGATTTAGAGCCGAGCACAGCGTGAAGATTTGTCTAATTAATACAATTACATTCTCAAATGCAAGTCCACGGATCTTTGTTACCTATATTTACAAACTTTGCCATTCAACGAAGACTTCTCCTGGCTTCATTGTCAGCAGGCAACTGCAAATTCTGTTTAGCATTGCATTTATTCAAATGCTGAGCGGTAACATACGCTAATACATATTTAATTGAGCACGCCTTGTACATTTTATATGCGCCGTAACAACTGGTTATATGCCTCACAATTTTGAAATCGAATTTTCGAAAAAGGTCTTAATCCCATTTTGGTGCCTTGCGGGACCCGCGCAGTTTTCGGGGGAAAAGATGTTTAGAGTAGGGATGCATATGCATCGATACGCTTTTTTCCGATACGATACCGATACTCTTTTAAAAATATCGGCAATACCAATACCAATGCCGATACGCTTATTGAATTTAAATGAATGTAAAATAAATGAAACACAAGTTAGGTTATTTTTTAAAATTAATGTAAAGAATTACAGACTTAGAATGAGATTATTTAGTCATTAAAATTAATAGTGTTAGTAATTAAAATTGGTATCGGTATCGGATGCACCCCTAGTTTAGAGTACTTACAATAATTTTTATTATAGTAACTACAAGTAGTATGTGTTGGAAACTTGGAAATATCGTCAGGAATTGCACTCATTTTGATCTTTCGGTATGAAAACGGTAAGGTTGTATGAATACAATGACTGCAGCTGAGGGCAAATGTTGAAAATTTGTTCAATTTTAAATCCCGGGCATGTAACTAATACACCTCAACAGTTTTTATACGGAACCCTAAAAAGGGATACGTATAATTTATATTATTTTGATTGTGATGGTAGGAAATTGATGGTTGCTGCGAAGAACGCTTATTATTTTTGACCCGGGTCGTTCCTGGAATCAAGGTCGACATGAACCACAGCCCCAGGCACCACAGATGAGGGGGAGGGGCACAGCTTCCAGATCTTTTTTTTACCATAGACAAGGTTGTTTCGAAGTTTCGGATGTTGGGAATACGGGTTTATGGTAGCTTTGTTTAATGAACTATAATGATATGGTTTGGAGTTGAAGGCATGTTTGGGTACAGTCTGATGTTGATGGCAGTGTTCCAAAACCTGTTTTTCTATGAAATTGCTGTGAGTGAAGCTGACTAAATTTTAACGGAGTTGAAAAAAACCTACCTGCCGACGTGATGCCTATGTTATTCAATACGTTCCACTTAAAGCCAAACCTTGCATAGTTCTTGAGCCTGCCTCAACGTTTTGGTGATAAACATACATTACCTAAAAGATGTCCGCTTTGCATCCTGTGTGAGGCACCTCTGTCCACATTCTCGGAAACGCCCGATTACGGTCATTATCATTACATACTGACAAATGTCAACATACGTGGTTAATCTTGAAAGCAAGGCCCTAGAAAACAATGTCAGTGTCCTATTTTTAGCCTAAAACTTGTCAGAATTTATTGAAAAAACCAGGATTTGGACTTATAATCCTTAACCTTCCTAAAAGTTGTACTTATATTACATATTAGACATGTTTTGTGAATTTCATTAGATACTTAGATTAGTATTTCCATGAAATTGTTGAAGCTGCGTCATATAGCCAGATGGCACGTCCTACACATTAGATTCCCAAAAGGAACGATTCTAGATCATAAATGGCTCATATACTGAGGATGAGCAATAACATAAAAAGATAAATGTTATGAAAACAAAATTCTATTTAACTGCGTAGCCACTGAAATATAAAATATAAAATAACAGGAAACACTGACATTCCATAGGTACTCATCTTTGTCCAATGAGACAAAGTGGCTGTACACATGAACTTTGATAAATTATCTATTAATAACTTTCCTATTACAAGCCGACATGCGTATGTTTGCTGTCGATGATAGTATTAGCAATTCAATTATATTTAAAAACTTTTTCCTACATTTGTATATGAAATTATCTGTCACATCTGTGATATTTACTCAAAGAGGTTCGTTTTGCTCTTATGCTTTCCACAATCTTTCTATCTATCTTTGATTGAATATCTTTTGGGCCATAATGAGTCCGGATTTTATGGTTCCGGGAAATTAATCATGGCTCGCAAACAAAAAAGCAAGCATGATGCCGCAAGCAAAATTCCTATGATGATGGTCATTAAACCTTGACGGGTAGGTAGTGCTGCTGTTCAAAACCAAAATCGTAAAAGAAGTAGTAAAAATTGTAGGAAGATGTATAGAGAGTAAAAAGATACAATGTGGTTTTAACAGGTCCCAGGGCTGGAGTAAAGGATCTAAGAAAAATGTACCTAATATATTCAACATAGACCTTATGGACATGTCGAAAATGATTCTTATCTTATTCAATTTTTTTTCATGCTTATAGAGCTGCTTTCTTAAAGCAAAACTGTAAATACTAACTACTAATCAAAAATACTTTTCTCTACGTAGAGCTTTTTCTCCAAAATTAAGGAACCACTAGTCTTTGGCTTGAACACGTTGGTGGCGTGGCTACGCATGATGTTTAGTTACTTTATTTTGGTTTTATTTATTTACTAGCTGTTGCCCGCGACTTCGTCTGCTTTTTTATATAAATCTGCCTAGCCTTTTCCCAACTATGTTGGGGTCGGCTTCCAGTCTAACCGGATGCAGCTGAACACCAGTAGTCTGCTTTTTTATATACAAATAAAAAAAATAAAAAAAAAGGTTAGGGGTTTAGGTTGAAAAGTAGCCTCCGACGTTCTCAATGTGCCAGGCTACATACCTACCTGTCTAATTTCAAAAGATTGGTTCAGTATAGTAAAAAGAAAATATGGCGCTCTGAGGTAAAAAAAACCTTTTAGTTCTGTTGCTCGATTTTGATGAAATAAATGCTAAATGTTACTCACAATAAAGCTTCGTGTACCAAAGATGCTTTAAAATTTGTGTTGAAATATGGAAGTTTCGATGCTCATAACTTCCAATATTTTTGTTCCGATTTTGCTTCCATGACGAGACAAATTGAAATAACTTTTAGTTTTGAACGTATACCATCAAACAGACAATAGTAATCACCATACTACGTTTGTATGGAAGAATGAGCGACTAGCGTGCCCTTAACGTCAATACACCGACAAAACCATCACCTAACTCCATGCCTGCATAACTGAGACGGGCAGCGATTAAACTGAAGTATGCACGGCAGCAGCCAAGATTCATCATTACACTAAATTTAAAACGAAACAAAACGTCCATAAATAATAGTCATGAACTTATGATACAGCTACCAAGTTACGCTGCAGGCAAAAAGTATGAGAGGAACGATGGAGGGCCGTGTGCGAGGAACACGGGGCGATGCGGCATGCATTTTCTTTTATCAGGCAAACGAAGGAATTAAATGTTTCTTGGACTTGTGATTTGTTAAAAGGACTTCGCTGAAGATGGAGTAATGCAATTTAAAACCTCTCTTATAGTTGAGGAGTAAAATACGAAAAAAAATATCTGTTAGGTGCTCAAGACATAGGTGGGAATGTAGGATAGAAGGAATGGATCAAAGGATTTGAAAATGATGAATATCAAGGAAAAATAGAAATTGGAGGTGAATTTTACAGTTAATGTGGCCCCGAATGCGGTCATCAAAGACGACGATAACTAAGGACATGAAAAAAATTTATGGTAAATATAAAATTTTGGATAACATTTCGCAAAACAATTAATTATAAAGCCTCCGCTGAACTTTCTTACCTTTTTAGTAAGTTACAATCAGTAACATAAACAATTTAGTCTTCGCGTGCCAGTAAATCACAAAAAAAATCCTTTGTTTTAAAACCAGAACTTTCGCATTACCTCAGATTTCGAACGCAACACCAACAGATACACATCTTCGCCCGACAGTTTTTTAGTACCTCTACAATGTTGCCGTGATAAACGATACAGACGATAATTTATCAGAAGTATTGCTTTCATCCGAGGAATCCCGATCCGCATTCGATTTTAGGTCTCGCAATATTTTAATTGAAAAAACAGTAATGTTCGAGGTGTCTGGTGACCATGTATGGAACTTTTGCTTTTTGATGTAATTAAAATTTTGTTCCCAACATTTGTCTACATTGCAGTATTTGTTCGTGTCTGAAGTCATGATTGAATATGTCGCTGCTTAGATGAATTTCTCCGCATCCTCATAATATTTTCCTGCTCATAAGTTATGCCATGTCTCACAAGAAATCATTGGGTAGTAACTCAGACCCATTGAATGGCAAACATTCACCTAACTTGACATTTGATAAAGTTTCCCCATTCTGTAATGAAAACAAGCAGCAAAGCAACATAATACATTAATATGACACATAGGATACTTAATTTACTGAGGGGTAATCAGAGTCCCATGTCGTAATCATTCGAACATGCGATCAACCGGTTATAGAACTCACTTCATTGGTCCTAATTGCACTTTGCAGAGTCTATTCCTAGCACAGGCAATTTTAGAGGTTTAAAAAGAAAATTAGCATCGCAACAAGCAATTATGTAGCCTTTTTATGAAACAAGGTATTATCAGATCCTAACAAATGAGGCTATATTTTGAAGACACGTAATGCTGGTGGTTGAAGACAATAACCAAGATAATTGCTAGGTTTTTGAACATAAAAATAATAAAATGTTTCAAGCAGAGCAAAGCAAATCTTGATCAACTAAACAGATCTAATATAGTGGAAAATCCGTAGAAAATCCCCGTCTGTCGTAAGACAGTTACTGGAATTCCAATGCATGATTGGAAATACAACAAATTCTAGTTAATCCAGTTTTACTTTTATTTATGAGCAGCCAAATGGGTATTCCTTGTCGACATTGAAAACTTTATTACAGTTTCTTCAAATAAAATGCCGTCTGTTTCATTTTGGATTCTCCTATTATTATTATTCCTCAAGTAGGTACCTACCCATTGATTTACTGGTTATAATATAATATGATGAAACGATTGGTCGCTAGATAATGTCACCTTTCTTGTGGGATGGTACCTACGTACAACGCGGTAAATGCCAACTACTTGCCTATACATTTGATAAAGCATCCACTTCCTTGTATGAAGGACATAGCTGTAATAATCGCCTTGTTTGAATTTACTTGATTTTGATCCTGTAAAACTAATAGAAATTGCATCCTTAAATTAATTATTGGGTATATATATTCAATTACTTTTATATTGGACTGTATCAGTAAAACAATAGGTGTTGATTCTACCATGTTTGTAGCAAATGATACGAAATTCATTGTAGCATTAGACAGTACACACAGCTACACATCAAGCTATACATTTCTAGTTTACACTGACCTCTCATTGTAAGGAAATCCTATAAAATGTGAGATCAGCCTATACTGGAAATGTATAGCTTGATGTGTAGCCGTGTGTACTGTCTAATGCTACAATGAATTTCGTATCATTTGCTACAAACATGGTAGAATCAACTATTGTTTGCCTTGATCTGTAGCCGTGCGTGCCGTGATAGGTGACCGAGCTTTGCTCGGGTGAAAATAGAGAAAACGAATTTTCCCCGAAATGAGACCTAGCTAGATCGATTTTTCGTCCTCGTAAACCAGTATATTGCAACTTTCATCGAAATTGTTAGAGCCGTTTTTGAAAACGTGATTACAAATATATATTACAAATATTGCTGATCTAACATTAAAGGATGTTTGTAATGCGTATGATCTGCAATGACGCTCTTCAGTTTTATTCTACGTCAAGCTTCTGTCAAACAATACAAACAAGGGGATGACTAAAACGTTGGTGCATCATTGTTTTTAGTTATTATTACTCACGTCGTAATCCTATTCATTAATCTCATTCAGTGGCACTATTTCTGCAACAACAGTAATTAGCTTTATAGGCTGAAATTTGTTAGCTGGCTTAGATAGTTAAGATGTTATAGATAAATAATCCGTGGTATTATTTTCTCTAGCTCTAACATACCATAGAACAAAGTTAAGAAGAAAAATGTTATTGTGTTATTATTGAGTAAGCATTGTCAATGTTAGCCACATACTTTGAACAATATCTACAGTGTAATAATTTTATATTATGGCTTCCGTACACAATGCTACCTCATCTATTGTTCCATTCATAATTTCATAGCCATCCCAGGTCGCAAGTCTGACATCTTTGTGCATCATCAAACAATTTCTCCCACTGACTCATACCACACAGTTAAAAAACGTAAATCTAAAACTACATCAATTGAAAACGCTTAGAACAAAGAAATTTTCTCTCCAACATTACTATTATCGTAGCACATTACGATACGCGATAGGCCATTTTTAGACCACGTCAATCCTCATAAAATATGTTTACGCAATCAGTAGGTATTAGGTAATAAAGTAACACATGCGTGGAAAGCTCGTACGGTTCGCGTAAAATGTGTGACGTCATGACCCGTCGTGGTTTTGACTTGATTTTGGACGAATTTTTGGTGATTTGTGAAAATATAACGCAGCTTTTGACTCTATGGCGCGTGCTTGGCGTTGGCATGCGTATGCATAATGCTAATTGCAAAAAAAACATGGCAGAAGGTAACTTGAGGATTGATCTCAGTTTAGTCAACTACGCTATACACCACTTAAAATCAAAACATCGCATAAAATTTAGATTTATTATCTAAAACCATATCTGCAGGCTACAAAAATCCTGTTACTTTTATTATATAACCAAGCATCCGGCAACCAGCGGCCAATCTATCCATCCAATAAAATTTCATACCATTTAAATTCTTCACTCATTTAAATCAGATATTACAGTAATTAGTAATAAATTGAATAATTTTCTCCTTGTGCCTCTTAAATCGATTCATTCTAACGAGTTGTTAGATAAGCTGGTTGGTTGTATAGATGTATGTAGGTAGGTATACCTACGTAATACTTAAATGAATATTCAAAATGTTCGTAGGGGTGGGCAATTAAATAAGACTTTCATTGTTGACACAACAATTGAAGTCTGAAGTGAATGTTTGTTTGATTGTTGTTGTTGTTGTTACAATATATATCTCATTAAAGTTGTAATGTGAAAGACAAAAAAGAGGTAAAAGATTATGCTGCGTCTATTTATGTTGAAAAATTAAATACCAATGATATTAATACTGTCTCAATAAAATATATGAGAAACAGTATGTAATACAATTAGTATTTAAAATCCATCGATAATGATAGCAAACTTGAGCGCAAACGGACTTGTATGAAGCCGATCTATATCCCGACTTGCTCTAAAAAGCCGATCTGTATGCGGTCCCGCGACGTAGGTATCGCCCATCCCTAATTGGCAGTAATAACCATGACACAGAAATTGATGTACCTGCTAATTGGATACAGCCGATCTTGGTCTTGTCCATCGGAAATCGTAAAGAAGAGCGCTGTCGTAAAGTTGTCATGTTGACAGGCTGGTCGCTGGTACACATATGTCTGTTGCAGCATCATGCATAAACTTTCTTGGGCGCTATTCCTTACCATGGGCCAACGTTTCTATAGACGTATAAGTCGGGTAAGGATTAGCATTCGAGATTGAAGAAGCATGTGGACATGTAATCCCGTTTGTAGTTATACCTATTGCCATAAAAGACTAAAATAAGCCAACATTGAAATTAATAATCTAGAAATAAACGACAGCACAGGCAAAATGATGGCCAGATACTAGCTGACCATAAAACAGGTCAACACGTAATTACAGTGGATGTACAATATCGCATAATATTATAATAAAAGGCCGCTGAGTTAGAAACGGGTCGTTTGTTAATATAATGCAACGTTGGGCTACCGTTCGACTGGCTACCGCCCAGATAATATATTGATTCTAGATGCTGGCTTGATTATGATATATCTGCCGCTCGTATTACACGCCGCTTCGCCCTATACAGCCTTCGGGCTGTAAATTTACGAGGATGCGTGGGTTATTACGCCAATTTCATGGTCCATGGCCGGAGAAAATTTTAGTTAATAAATTGCACAGGTCATCCGATAGCTACAAAATTGTGCAATATATCATTCACAGACATCATGTAGAAAGTTTAAAAGCATTATTTCAATACGTCCCATAATAAATGAACGTTCTCTGTAGCAGTTGGAAACGATACATCTAGATAATATGCAAAGTGATTCTTCCATTTTTCATCGTAAACGCACCAGTGCTCTAGGGGAATTGATTAAATCCATTAAAATACCGTCGATATAAATCGTCTAGGTCTACGCATCCATACTAATATTATAAATTCGAAAGTAACTCTGTCTGTCTGTCTGTCTGTTAGCTTTTCACGCCTAAACCACTAAACGGATTTCGATAAAATTTGGTAAGGCTATAGATGGTATCCTGGGGACGAACATAGGCTACTTTTTTTTTTCAAAAATAATCCTACAAGGGATGATATAGGTGATGAAAGTTTGTATGGGAAACTCAGTATTTCTTAAGTTGGGATGTGAAAATTAAAATGTATGCTTTTGATAGGAAATAAAGAAATATGCGGTTCAGCGTTTTTGAAAAATCATCCCCTAAGGGGGTAAAATAGGGGTTTATTTTAAAATTTACAAAACTGCATGGATTTCGACAAAATTTGGCAAGGCTTTATATAGCATCCTGGGGAAGGCCATAGGATACTATTTTTTTCAAAAATAATACTACACGGGGTGATATAGGGGATGAAAGTTTGTAAGGGAAACCCAGTATTTCTTAAGTTAGGGATAACAAATTTATGCTATTGGTAGGAAATTAAGAAATATGCGGTTCAGCGTTTTTGAAAAATCATCCCCTAAGGCGGTAAAATAGGGGTTGATTTTAAAATTTACAAAACTGCACGGATTTCGATAAAATTTGGCAAGGCTTTATGTAGCATCCTGGGGAAGGACACAGGCTACTTTTGGTCTTAAAAAATAATCCTACAGGGGGTGATATAGGGGATGAAAGTTTGTATGGGAAACTCAGTATTTCTTAAGTTAGGGATGTGAAAATTAAAATATATGCTTTTGATAGGAAATAAAGAAATATGCGGTTCAGCGTTTTCGAAAAATCATCCCCAAAGGGGGTAAAATCGGGGTTGATTTTAAAATTTACAAAACTGCACGGATTTCGTCAAAATTTGGCAAGGCTTTATATAGCATCCTGGGACAGGACATAGGATACTTTCAAAAACAATACTACCGGGGGTGATATAGGGGATGAAAGTTTGTAAGGAAAACCCAGTATTTCTTAAGTTAGGCATAACAAATTTATGCTATTGGTAAGAAGTTAAGAACTATGCGGGTCAGCGTTTTTTAAAAAATCATCCCCTAAGTGGTTAAAATAGGGGTTGATTTTAAAATTTACAAAACTGCATGGATTTCGATAAAATTTGGCATGGCTATAGATAGCATCCTGGGAAAGGACGTGGGCTACTTTTTGTCTTAAAACATAATCCTACAAGGGGTGATAAAAGGGATGAAAGTTTGTATTGGAAACCCAGCATTTCTTAAGTTAGGGATATGCCCTATGTTTTCCACATGAACGTTCCCATGGGATATTTTCCGACATCCACGCGGGCGAAGCCGCGGGAAAAAGCTAGTTTGTCATAAAAGAATCCAATGACATGTATTTTAATCTCCACGCAAGAGTAACTTCGTTTCAATGTAGGCAGATTTGAATATTTGATTATAATCTACTAGCTTTTGCCCGCAGCTTCGCCCGCGTGGATGTCGGAAAATATCCCATGGGAACGTTCATGTGGAAAACATAGGGCACATCCCTAACTTAAGAAATGCTGGGTTTCCCATACAAACTTTCATCCCTTTTATCACCCCTTGTAGGATTATGTTTTAAGACAAAAAGTAGCCCATATCCTTTCCCAGGATGCTATCTATAACCTTGCCAAATTTTATCGAAATCCGTGCAGTTTTGTAAATTTTAAAATCAACCCCTATTTTACCCACTTAAGGGATGATTTTTAAAAAACGCTGACCCGCTTATTTTTTAACTTCTTACCAATAGCATAAATTTGTTATCCCTAACTTAAGACATACTGGGTTTCCCTTACAAACTTTCATCCCCTATATCACCCCCTGTAGTACTATTTAAAAAAAAAATAGTACCCTATGTCCTTTCCCAGGATGCTAGATAAAGCCTTGTTAAATTTTGTCGAAATCCGTGCAGTTTTGTAAATTTTAAAATCAACCCCTATTTTACCCCCTTAGGGGATGATTTTTCAAAAACGCTGAACCGCATATTTCTTTATTGCTTATCAAAAGCATACATTTTAATTTTCACATCCCTAACTTAAGAAATGCTGGGTTTCCCATACAAACTTTCATCCCTTTTATCACCCCTTGTAGGATTATGTTTTAAGACAAAAAGTAGCCCATATCCTTTCCCAGGATGCTATCTATAACCTTGCCAAATTTTAACGAAATCCGTGCAGTTTTGTAAATTTTAAAATCAACCCCTATTTTACCCACTTAGGAGATGGTTTTTAAAAACGCTGACCCGCATATTTTTTAACTTCTTACCAATAGCATAAATTTGTTATCCCGAACTTAAGAAATACTGGGTTTCCCTTACAAACTTTCATCCCCTATATACCCCCCGTAGTATTATTTAAAAAAAAATAGTACCCTATGTCCTTTCCCAGGATGCTAGATAAAGCCTTGTTAAATTTTGTCGAAATCCGTGCAGTTTTGTAAATTTTAAAATCAACCCCTATTTTACCCCCTTAGGGGATGATTTTTCATAAACGCTGAACCACATATTTCTTTATTGCTTATCAAAAGCATACATTTTAATTTTCACATCCCTAACTTAAGAAATACTGAGTTTCCCATACAAAATTTCATCCCCTATATCGCCCCCTGTAGGATTATTTTTTAAGACCAAAAGTAGCCTTTGTCCATCAGGATGCTATAAAGCCTTGCCAAATATTATCGAAATCCGTGCAGTTTTGTAAATTTTAAAATCAACCCCTATTTAACCCCCTTAGAGGATGATTTTTCAAAAATACTGAACCGCATATTTCTTAATTCCTACCAATAGCATAAATTTGTTATCCCTAACTTAAGAAATACTGGGTTTCCCTTACAAACTTTCATCCCCTATATCACCCCCTGTAGTATTGTTTTTGAAAGTATCCTATGTCCTTTCCCAGTATGCTATATAAAGCCTTGCCAAATTTTATCGAAATCCGTGCAGTTTTGTAAATTTTAAAATCAACCCCTATTTAACCCCCTTAGGGTATGATTTTTCAAAAATGCTGAACCGCATATTTCTTTATTTCCTATCAAAAGCATATATTTTAATTTTCACATCCCTAACTTAAGAAATACTGGGTTTCCCTTACAAACTTTCATCCCCTATATCACCCCCTGTAGTATTGTTTTTGAAAGTATCCTATGTCCTTCCCCAGGATTCTATATAAAACCTTGCCAAATTTTATCGAAATCCGTGCAGTTTTGTAAATTTTAAAATCAACCCCTATTTAACCCCCTTAGGGGATGATTTTTCAAAAATGCTGAACCGCATATTTCTTAATTTCCTACCAATAGCATAAATTTGTTATCCCTAACTTAAGAAATACTGGGTTTCCCTTACAAACTTTCATCCCCTATATCACCCCCTGTAGTATTGTTTTTGAAAGTAGCCTGTGTCTTTCCCCAGGATACTATATAAAGCCTTGCCAAATTTTATCGAAATCCGTGCAGTTTTGTAAATTTTAAAATCAACCCCTGTTTTACCCCCTTAGGGGATGATTTTTCAAAAACGCTGAACCGCATATTTATTAATTTCCTACCAATAGCATAAATTTGTTATCACTAACTTAAGAAATACTGGGTTTCCCTTACAAACTTTCATCCCCTATATCACCCCCTGTAGTATTATTTTTGAAAAAAATAGTATCCTTTGGCCTTCCCCGGGATGCTATATAAAGCCTTGCCAAATTTTGTCGAAATCCATGCAGTTTTGTAAATTTTAAAATCAACCCCTATTTTACCCCCTTAGGGGATGATTTTTCAAAAACGCTGAATCGCATATTTCTTTATTTCTTATCAAAAGCATAAATTTTAATTTTCACATCCCTAACTTAAGAAATACTGAGTTTCCCATACAAACTTTCATCCCCTATATCACCCCCTGTAGGATTATTATTGAAAAAAAAAGTAGCCTATGTCCGTCCCCAGGATACCATCTATAGCCTTGCCAAATTTTATCGAAATCCGTTCAGTGGTTTAGGCGTGAAAAGGTAACAGACAGACAGACAGACAGACAGACAGACAGACAGACAGACAGACAGAGTTACTTTCGAATTTATAATATTAGTATGGATGCTATGAAAATATTTAACCTGCATTTTTTAAATCTTTATTGTAGTAGACTAATTTATATTGTTGGTTTCGTGTGTCATCTCATAATCACAATTGAGATTAGACTCTTTTATTTTCATCTCTTATACGTTTTACCGAGTACATATTCTTCATCATCATGAGTGTGCTGCGAGTTTTCCCTGGCTTATTAATTATGTGTGTTCTTCAGTCTTCATAGCTCCAATTCTTGTTACTTTACAGTCAACCATATCATCTTTCTACATCGAGCTGACGGTCTCACAAAAGACCAACGAACAAATCCCCCTTCATATTCAAATACCATTTCCAATCCTTTGCAGCCATTAAAACACGTGCATCATACAGTCATACCCTTGGAATGTTCAGAATGGGGATCAGTTGTACAATAAAAAACTCGAAAGTACTATACGATGACAGAGCATACAGCGGTAACATTTTTCTTTGGTATTTTTATTGTAAAGTTTTAGTCTTCAAAGGTTCATGGCGTCAAATTCAGATTTCATGTTTGTTGTCTCTCTGAAGTAGCAATACGATTGCTACCTTTTTGTTTATCTCTTTCTACATACACACTTAGCATAACTTTTTCAACATCGACAAGCATTTAAGACTCTTTTTTAAAGGTCCTCGCTCCCCAATTATGCCAATTTCCAACACTATAACTTGTTAAACTTATTTTAACTTTCCCCCCATATTTTTTCCTGCAAACTTAAGTGTCTTGTACAATCAAATATAAAAGCCTTTTGTTTAAAATCCACAGTTTTATCGTTGGCTCGTATAAAACATGTAACGGCCATAACATTAACGAGTAAAGCCATCGTTATCATGAGAATGTTGGAATTTTAAGAAGTACCTTTCGATACAGTCGCGTGGACCAAGATGTTTCACCCGGTAGCGTTTTAAAATTCACCTTGTAATCGTGAATGAATATTTTTGGGCCCAAAGTTGTGGTAATGACTTACAAGAGAAATGTGATCGATGCATTCGAGATAAATGAAATATGGGAATCGTATGTTTTATTTTACGAGCTGATTGGACGCTTGCGATCGATGTCAAAATTAACCAGAATTTCGGTTTTTAATTAAGCTGTTTGGTTAGTCCTTGTATGAAAATGAGGACAGTATAATGGATGGTAAAACGTTATTTTGCTCACCTATACCAGAATGTTAGCTCCGCGCTTTAAAATTCCATTGGCACTTAAACTTGGTATTAAAATCCGATTGTCATAAAAGACTTGTATAAATGTATAAAAATGTTGACAGCACCCAGGTCGTTGGGGTCACGAGTATATCGCATTCCGCTCTACAATACTTGTAACATACTGTATAATTATATAAATTATCTTGGACGAGATCTACTTCGGAGTTTTATGGGAAAATTCCAACATAGTTGATATGTTACGTTTATTGACTGCTGACGTAACTTGGATTGAGGTTTAAAATTATCTCTAAGATATAATTACAGTGACTAACTGCTTATGGAGAAATATTTGAATCATCTTTAAGGCATTGGATATTCAACCGGCTTTCTGTGTTAGTAATTTCTTTTGCACAAACGTTTCCTTTCACCCCTCTTTTTGGGGAACAGTTTTTATTAAATCAATAGCTATGTTTCTATGGAAAATCAATGTAACAACGTGTAAGTCCCCCCTTCCATGTATAGTTCCAACCTTTGAATTAGAATTCAAAATTTCAAATTTATTACTACGAAAATGTTTTGTTATATGTTCTACTTCACGACCACACGTGTTAAATATTGCGTGTTTTTCTTCACATTCAAGGACCACTGCATAAGTAATACAAGATGGCATGTAAGAACAAAGTAAAATAACTTAAATGACATTGAATTCTCTACCGCCAATACTAAGGATGCATACAATTTCAAGAGGATTCTTACCGTCCAATTTACATGGGCCGGTATTTTTTTTAAATATTTTAAAAATAATTATTACGTACGTGCAGGCTACTGTAGATAAATTACGGGTTGTTCTTTTCCCAATAATTGTAGGTTGGGGTATGAACAGAAATGTTGCGCTAATATTATACCTGTTTGGCGCATCTGGTTCGTCTCGTCGAAGATTTAAGAGTCGATCGGAATTTTCTGGGAGTGTTTTGTATTTTCTGCCTTTATTGAAGTCTTGGTAGATGTTAATATATTAGAGGTACTTAATAATTTCAGTGTTAGGTATTTTTTTGTCGACACCGACATTCTTGTAATCTAATCTAATGATGTAAGTAATTCTAAGCTAGCCCAAACTCGGCATTCAAGTCCCTCTAACCCCAGTCGTAAACTAAAGAATTCTCTTAATAAACATTCCATACGTTTTATTTTAAACCAGTGACATTACCACACTCTTTTGACCCGATGCGTTCATGCTTCATTATAATTATAGACGCATTCCTAACTTTTTTTAAAAATTTTTCACCGTGCGCATAAGCCGGTGCAGTTAATGACACCATCTGTCAAAGCTGTACACCGTTAAAGGTCATGCCAGTCCATACGATTATTTTGATATTTCGTTGGTTAGCATAAGTAGAAATGAACATTTTCCTCTTTGAAAATATGAATAGTATTGTAGAAATTGTTTTTTGTAGTATCTTTGTTGCTTCAGTCATGCTAGGGTACGTATTTGTACAGCCCGAGGCCTTTGATGATTTGATCCCATGTTACAATACAAAGTGAAAGTAAGTTTTTATCAAATTCTTAATGAACAAAATGTGAAATGGTAATTAATTATGTAATGTTACTATCTCTTAAGTTCTGTAAGTAATTGCATTGCTTATTAAATATAGATTACTAGAGATGGACTGGCGCCTTCGCATGCTTAGTATAATGGACACCTACTAAATTCACCGGAGCGGTACATTACCTATATGACTTTTTTAATATTGAGTTAGTAAAAACCACATGAGACGTCTAAAACTTTTAAACATTAAGAAATATAAAAATCAAAATTTTCTTAATACGTACCTAAACTACCATAATACTGCAACCTTTAAAAAATTTAATCCCAAAATTCCTAATAAGATTACACAGTCAACATCATAACTTATTGATAGCAACTTACATGGTATAATCATAAACATCAAAATTTAAGAGCTGGTAGTTTACACAAAGGATCATTTAATATTATCTAATCTTGGCGTAACTCAGTAGTCGAAACACATTGTCCTTTTAAATCTCTGTCATAAAAAATAAAACAAGTTTGACGCGGTATGTAGAGCCGAGCCCTCCGGTGATGTAAATGAACCAGTAGTAGAAACTATGAAACTTGTGGTATAAAATATCGAGGTTTTAGAACCCTTGAGTGGTAAAAGCAATCAATTTTATAGATAGCTGCATAGATTAACGATTCCCAATAACTTTGAAATGAGAATCTGGCGGCATCATGTAGAAATCCTAATATATTGTGTCCATGAACTTAATAGACATGTTATGATGGGAACTTCAATTCTTAAAATGTTTCAATTTTCAAAGCCATACAAATTCAACGTGACAAACGTAATCTTTATAAGAAATCATACATACAATATATTCCACTTGAACAATATATTGAGCCCAACATAAAATTGAACAAAAAGAAAAAAGAAACCCATGTCCTATCTTATTTGTATTCACCCATAACATGTCGGTCGTGCATCAACGATGGAATGCGTCCTCCCAATCATAAGCAGATGACATGAGTCCCCGGGCGTCGCATTTTTAACTAACACTCTAAAATGTTTCAACACGAACTGAATTATGGACATTATTCTGTTACGTGACTGTCTTTAGAGTCAGAAATTCATTTTGAATTTGATTTACAGTGCTTCTTATGGGTTTATAATTTCCATCGCCAATTGAATTACAATTTGTCCTTCAAGTACCCTTTGCACCTATCAGGACAGATTTAAGCTTCGATCAATAATTGATCGAAGGATATAAGTATACTTACTAGAATCTGGTTTTTAAGATTTGGTTCCCCATTTCAAATTAAGAAGATGATTATAATCCTTGCTGTAGTTTATTCCTTTTAGATCCCCAAATCAACTTTGAAATTTCCTACAGCGCTGCTTCCATCGGCTCTCAGTGTTCTGAAACACAAATGCAACTTGAACCTAATATTGAGCTTATGGCTATAGGTCCTTAGCAACACGTACAATAAAGCGGGCAGGGCTGAAGGACGGGGAAGGCTGTCCCGGACCGTCCTCGACCCGGCGAGCGACCTCAGCGCGTGCGCCCATTGTTTCACCGCCCGGCTAATGTTACACCCGTCGTCGTAAACTTGCGTGCGCGCACCGTGACCAACGCTCCCAACCAACGTGGACACATTTTCATATTTTACGAATTTGCATGCCTGTTTTTCTCTTCTCTCTGAATTATTATTACACTTGGTTTTCGATCCCGTTTGTTGGGTTAAAGTCTGCAACATGATACCGTCTTGAACCATACATGAATGTTTTAAAAACATTTTGTTAGACAAGTAGACATAACTATTAAAACAATTTCAACGTTGTTTACAGAATACTAATGCATTATCAGTACTCAAACACTTGATAGATCAGATTTGCTCTACGTGTCCCACGTCATGAATACAACACATGTTTCAGAAAATATTTTCACGAACGAAATTTCTCCTCCGCTTTTTCGGACATACATTTTTTGCACGGGCGCGGGCGTATCAATCTGGATGTTAATCGGGCGAGTTCGTGTCGTCCCGGCGTAGGTACTTCGTGCCCACACGAGCTGGCTGCTCGTAACCCGAGATTGTTTTCGAAGCGGGAGACGCGTGCGCGCAGGACGACCTCCGCGCTGGACCTTGGAGTAGGGTTACCAGAATAATTGTTTCCGAAAATTGTAATTTTGGAGTCGAGTTTTACGCGTGATTCACGTAAACAAATTAGTTTCAGGTATTTGGCCATAGGTCTTCCGTAAATCCAAGATATAAAACTTGTATGTAATTTTGAAAATATAAAAAAAAAAAACAAATTTCAAAGTAAGTACCAAAATGACGTAACAATTTTTTGTACGACTCATTTGAATGCAATTCAGAAACTGGCTTTACTTTCAGGCCTTTGTCTGGTAACCCTACATTGGAGACTCACGTACTCGCAATTATGTGTATTCATGCCTTAACCGCGTTTGCGTTACGCGAGCTATGCTCATGTGGGCAGTATTTAGTACAGCAGTATGAATAAGTATAAACTTGAAACGTAACACAAATAATGCATGCCATGAAAAATGTCCTTAATTCTGGCTTTACTCGCAGCTTTTTGTAGGTGTTTGCCTCCTACGCTCGTGCGTTTTACTTTAAAATTGTTTGAAGAACAATATTTTTGGAAGGCGTAGATAATATCACTTTCATTTTGATTGTCAATGAGGCGTTAATTTATAACGCTTCTCTTTTTAGGTTTTTTTCCAGTCTCAATCTCAATTACATGCGCGTGTGACGTTTCGTTTGGATCCTTTGTACTTACATTGATATACTTATTCCAAAAAATTCCTCCTGTCAGGTATTGATTCAGCCTTTGTATGACCGACCCGGATCGATCTTAGGTCTATCCACATCGCAAGTCCAAGTGGGCAGACTGGGCAGTAACAACGGCCTCATAAAGGGATGCTTAACGCATTGCCTGGGGGTACAACATTTTGTTCGTCTTCGTGCTTGCCTACTAAAGGCACATGCGTGATTTACGAGCTTGTTACCCATAGTGTAATTTGCCTGTTCCAAGTAAATTGTAATGTTGTTGATTTTCTATTTTCGTTGAGTAAAATTGATGATCGTGGAAACAGTGTTCCAGGAGATCAAGCTTTCGAGTACACTTACAATAATTATGAATGCTCGCAAAAGATTGAAGATAATGTTGTGCCCGATTCTTAGAAAGCATCTTCAAAGTTTTTTAAACAATGATAAGGAAACCCGACAAAGCGAAACAAAAACAAACCTAGGAATGTTCATCATCTAATTGAAACTCCAGCGGTTTTTTCCTAACATCTACGTCTACAGCAGTCATTGGTGCGTTCTTCCATACAACGGCTGGCGGTGCCTGTGCTATGAACAAACGTATTTATTGTATGGATGGCACGCGAATTCTTGGAACTCACGATTCCCATCCACGACAAAAGATCTCTGTTTTTTTTTCAACCATTTCTCACGAGGGTGTTCGCTCGTTTGTTGTTTTTTCAACAAATTCCAGAAATGTTTACGTTATGAAGGTCGTAGGTAGATCTGCATTCTGGCCATGCATTTTTATTTGGTGTGTTTCTCTTTTTACTTTTTTTATTTGTTAAATAAGTGCTAGGTGATTTTATGTATTATTGTATCGTTTGCTGCCCAGTAGCTTTACAATAAATATTTAAAACGGGTAAAGTTACTGGGGAAATACCCATCACTTCTTTTTTTTCTTGAGAAACCAATAAATGATTTATGGGATTACTCAGAATTCATATAATCAAATACTGTGGTGTGAAAAATCGAAGATATTATTTTAAACATATTATCATGAAGGTCTTTAGTTGTTAAAATGTGTTTGTAAGGGCAGCGATGAATGTCATTTCATAAAGTTTAGTGCCTGCAATTATCTAGTAATAGCCACTTTGCCGACGGACTGGCATTCCAACCTGATAGGTTGATTACTATAAAAATATTTATGGAATTGATAATATGCGTACCTACCTACTATGAAATGAATTTTGTAATAGGGTGCACTGAGGGCTTTGATTGGTTCCAAGGAAATTATTCCTTGAATATGCCTTGAATTAATTCGTATTCGTACGCGTTTCAATGTACTCCTACTTAGCAGTTTTCAATTCAGTACCAAGAACATGATATTTGAATATAGATATCGTACACGTATCCAGAAATTATTCCGATCTTATCAGATAAATAATATTTGCTAAAGTTCTTACACTACTCAGTTACAATTTGTATAAACGTCTTGTATTGACATATTTTCCTCCGGTAATTTCCATGGATTCTAATTACTTTGTACGTCAGCCATCGTATATTAACCAATATGGACTTGAAACCAGAAATGAAGTTTCTGGTTTCAGGTCCATATTGTCCATATACATAAAAAATCATGGTAAGTAAATAAAATCATGCCGCGTCTGTGCGAGAGTTGAATCTATGGCGCATTCCACGCCCGTAACACCGGGAGCGGTTGGACCCAATAATAAGAATATGAGCGTAAAAAACGAATACGTCAAACCGCGTGTTTCGTGCGCCCGCGCACCTCGCCTCCCCCTCCACCGCCTTCTGTCATATTATTTTTTTTACCATCGTTTTTTCTTTTCCCCTGGAAGGATAATCGTGTATAACGCTAGACCGCATTCGACTCGAGTTTATTAATATGAATATTCGGTACATTCTTCTCTTTGTACGTACGTCTGTATGTATGATGGATGAGATTAAACTCGTATGAATGCGTGTCCTTGATTTTTTGTTGTATTGCTAGTAACATGACTTTTTTGTACCGCGCTCTTACGTCCGCTTTGTATTTTTATTTTTCCTCGTGAATATAATGCTGTCCATTTTATATTTCGTGTTAATAACTTTTACAGGAATTGGTAATTAAAAAGCCGTAATAATAGCCGTGTTTGACATTTGATCGATCCGTCAAATTAAACTTTGTATTGATTGAAATATTATTACTAAAGTAGGTTTTTAGTACAACTCTTTAGTGAATACTTTATTAAAATGTAATATATTCATAGCTAAACAATTTATTTTCATTGGTTGAATGGAATACTAGTGTGTTGAATGTATAGGCAATTTTCATCAAGTTGTTGATAGCGCAGATGGCGGTGTTGTAAAAGCCTCGACTGCGCGCCAGTTGGTCGTGAGTTCGATCCCGGCATGGTTCCACAGACGGTGTGCTATGTAGTCACAGTCTTCTAAGAACATGCAATAGAAATATTTGTGTCTCCTATTAAGATTTCTTCTTCTATAGAAGAATGTCTTTGCGGGGCACATATGACATTTTTATGTTTCAAATATTTACCATGGCTTTGAAGATTACTTTTTGTTACTTTTTGATAGTTTTCTAATTATAATTTTAGTTCTTTTTTAACAATAAGTAATTATATTTGTGTCACAATAAAACCTTTTTAGTAGGTAAACGTACCAAGGAAAATTATTACGTCAGTAAATATTATTGCGGTATATCAATTTACGTAATTGACACCATATTAGACATACTGACATACACATATTGGTAGGTATTCTACGAATTATATCTAGAATATTCTTGATTATTTTTTCATCACCTATTAATATATACTATAAGTAGGTAATTATTAACAATCAGTTTTCGTAGTCGTGTCAGACGCGTCGCACCACAGCGTCGTATTATGTTGTAATGGTAATAATTTCTATAATATGGTAATGCCAGTGCGAGCCCCGTGGGCTTGCTTCTTACAGGAGATTGCTCTCGGAGGGGCCCGTGGCGTGCCTCGCCTTTATAATGTTGAGACAAGACAATATTATATTTATTTTCTTTTTTTTTTCTTTTCTCCATATCTGTTAGCCTGCTGCAGAACAATTTTCTTACATTAAAAAATTAGATATACTTATGTTTTTGTAAACATCACTGATTTATCCTATTCTTTCAATACAACTCTCTACTTTATAAACGTAAATAACTATACTGAAGCGTGGCTACAGACACCTGGTTTCCTACCTTGTTTTATAAAAAGGTACATTTTTATCAGAAAATCAGCAATTTGTTAGTACCGAGCAACAATAGCGTAGGAAAGTTACACGGCTTGTCCGGTCTATGGTCATCGCAACGCCCAAGGGAAGGCAGGCGTGAGGTATCTCAGGAATTTTAATCGCATCCAAGCCCCCGGCCGCTGGCCGCCATCCGAAAGTAATAAAAACAAAACTTGGAGCCTCGGACCAGCTTCAATTTTGGATATGAACAGACATTATCTAGCAAGACCTTCAGCTTAAAACTTTTAAATGATGATTCAAATAATGTGCTTCGTGAACAATGAATTTTATTTAGCGTTAAATTAAGAAAAAATTGTTCCGTGTGCTAACTATAAAATGTTTTCTGTTTGGTTATGTTGAATTAAAATAAATAATTCACTGTTAAAAAAATTTGGTAATTTGATTTGGACAGTTTTTTTTTGTTACTATAATTTACAATAAATAATTAATTTGTTTAAGTTTTATAAATTATAATTATAATAAATAAGTAAATAAATTCGAAACATTTTTGAGAGGAAAAGAAAACTCGAATGTGTCGGTCGTTTACAGCAGATAGCCAACGAGAAGAAAAAGACTTAAAATTAGTTCCGTAGGCTGCAGGTGTGATAAGGACAGCTCTATAAGTAAACTTGTAAAGGAAAGAAAGAGATCCAAGTATGGCAGAGTGAGTCGAAAAGCAACCGGTCCAGGGGAGGCAGATGCTCTCACTAGAAACCCCCACGGCAAACTTACAGATTCCAACAATAAGAAAATAATTATTAAAAACAATTCCAGTAAAGCCTTTATCCAGATTCTGACTTTCGCATGGGAAATAAAATTACCTCTCATGTGGCTTTCGTAAGGAGCTTTATCTCGTACATAGTCGTGGATAAGTACGGACATATACCGCATTGCCAATGCGTTCGTATATAATAATGAGTACACAAAAAAGTGGCAATAGATAATTTTCATTACATTTTTGTCTAACTCGTCAACTAATAAAAAGTTTAGGAGCAAAAGCAGAGTCAAATAATATCAGATTATTTCTTTCTTGATTGATTAAAAATAAGTTGATTGATTGATAATATGCCACAAACAATTCAAGGAGATCAAGCTTTCTCCTAAACGAGTTCTCCCTTTCAGAATTGTTATTAAAATATTTTCTGCTTACAGCAGATGTCGGTAATGCAGGTTAATTATGTTGTGTTATAATATTATTGTTGCATCTAATTTGTTGACTAATTATACGCTGCGTTCGAGAATCTTCTTGTTGAACCACGAAATCCTTAAGTATGAATTTCGACTTCAGAATTAAAACTAGTACCTAATCGTAGATACATTATCCGTGTTATTATCGTCATTACCTGAAATTTTACCGGTATTTGTTAACAAAAAACACATGTTGCTATTAGTCGTACATACCGCACAATGGAATGTAGGCACCGTGCCAAATTACCTGCCTGTAGACCATCATCTCGTTAACGTTGAGTTTTATGAATTAAATTGCCTATTTTGTAGCTCTTGCTGATAGATCGTTATACTTAACTGCGTTTTATGCTGCATAACACTGAATTTTAATAGCGTCGAAACAAAAGTACTAAACAAGAATACCCTTATGGAAGTTATGGAAGAACATTTAAAAAATATTTGCATTGTATTCAATTCATGGTATGATATTCATAATGTATTTTACATAAAATCACATTGCAGAACAACGAGCTCGTGTGTCTATTGAAAAATCAAACATGCGCGCACATGTGTGGTTTTAGAATTATGCGGTTAGTTAGCTAGAAAAAATGCGAGCTATTCCATCGGACCAGCGTGAGAATAGCAGGCTGCATCGACCGATCGAAAAACACTTTACGTGAATTCACTTGCTTTAAACTTCCGAACTTCGGGTGAATACGAAGGCTCGGAGTCGGGACGGGATTGCAAATGCGTGTAAAGGAATTCCGGAACAAAAATGTGTGCGTCTACCTGCAGCCGGCAGATGCGCCCTGAGTTCCCCCTCCGCACACCTTCCCCTCGCATACCGCCATTAAACCATGTAAATTGAATACGGGGAAAATCTGAGAAAATCGCGCGCTAAGTACTGCGAGCGCGTGACGTGACCGCTACATGGCCAGTGTCACATGTGAAATTGCTCGGCTTTTTTGCATTCCACAGCGCTGTTGTCGCTGCGGTCGTCCGAGGATTGCTGCGATTACGATTGTTTATCGCCCCCTAGTTAACGAGCCTAAGCTGATTCTGAATAATTAAACAACTGTTACGTTTAGGGCTGTCACTTTATTGCTATTACTAATAACGTTAAGTTTGAGGTTTTATGATGCAGAAATAGGAAATGAAGTAGGAATTAGTGGATGCTTTATTGTTTCATCTTGACTTTAGTTGCAGTTATTTCTCTATAGTTTTTGTCGATTTCATACAAGTCTTCAAATCAACTCTCAATTGAAATGGGGTCCTCATTTGGGCAGATGTATTCTAAAATTTGTCATTAAAGCAAAAAAATTGAATTGATTAGATTGAAAATAGAAAAAGACAAAAATTTAATGATTTCGCGTGAGGGGATGAGGTCAGTGATGGTCCGTTAGTGCGTCGCCGTGCGCCGACACCTCGGCGGGCCGTGCGTTTCGATTCGACGAACTTATTACGACAGATGGCCGCGGCCCGGGAGGCGGGAGCGCCCGCGGACCCCGGCCCTTCGGAGAGATCGACCTCCGAAATGCGCCCGAGATTGCATTCTTTCGGCGGCGCGGGCGCATTCCACTGCGCGCCATCCGAGCTCCGCGCGCCCGCGCCAGTCGACGCGCGCCCTTTTGGGGGTTAAGATGTGTCCGTTGCGGCGAGCGCTCACTATGTGGTCCCAGCCGCCTCCCCCTGAGCCCGAAACGCAGACGGTCTGCGGGCGCGCGCACACCTGGTCCCGAGGCTGTTTCGGCAGCCGCCAACTCGCGCGCATGGTCCGCCAGCCGCCCGAGTACGGCGTCCGCGTCGACCCCACGTCCGTCCAACCCGCCGGCTTGCGCGTACGCGATGAACCCCAGTACCAGAACATAGACGAGATGCGCAAGCGACCCGAGTACGCTAACCTCGACGAGATCAGTCGCGAGTTCGGCTACCGGCTCTGCCCCGAAGGTCAGAACCTAGAGGACGAAGCTATTTACGAAAACATACTGTCAGTGCGTCAGATACGTTCCGCGGAAGTGCGTTTAGTGCCTGTGTCCGAAGTGGCGTACTACGAAGGTCAAGGTTACGTGGCCACGCAGGTGCTCAGCAGGAATGGAACCTTCCCGCAGTGTCCGCCGCATACCTGGAGTCGGCTGCAGCAAGCATACAGGCCCAATGGATCGCTGCGACTTTTCACCGTAAATGTCACTTGTTTTTCCACTCAAAATATGCTCACACTATGCCTAGCATTTGACGTCATTCCTTCGAATACAATGCTCATAGTTATTTAATTGTGACTTTTTACAGAACAGGATATAACCGTACGATGATTCGAAGGTGTTTTTACACGGATTCCAAACTAAAAAAGTCATTGCCCAACTTATAATACCGTATTTAACTCTGGGAGCAAAAAATGCGTGTTTCGGTATTTTGATCTAATGACTCGTTAATTTTGTATGTGACTTGATGAATTTCGTATGGACTTGCGATTTTAACCTTATCTTTAAGACTTATTATGTTCCATTATTATTTTTATGGTGCATGTATTCTAACTCATGTCTTAAAACAAATATTTAAGACAAATGTCAAGTTGGAGAGGGCATATTTTGCGCTATGCGAAAAGATGTTAGATTAGCGTTTTGTCCAGCACGTAGGAGCTAAGTTTATTTGAGCTGGTTACACTATATTTTACGATTTAGTTAAATATTGATTGAGCTGTCGAAAGATGATTGGCGAGTAACACTTTTAAGACATACCTAAATTCTTTTTACCGTAAACATGCGGCAAGAAGTAGATAAGTAAAACAATTTTTCACAGTGGATCAAACGTTTTAAAATAGTAAAATCTGAACGTAAAACATCGTTGAGCACCGGTAGCAAAATAATTAAGTTTTTATGTGCAGTTTTGTCTCGTAATTCAATCAATTTTTATGTTACCAACAAAAACTTCACTGAACAACTCATCAATATAATTATGTACCCTTTTTAAATCACATGAGCTCAGTATTTTCCTCTCAAAGAAATTATTGATGAAATTAAATTGTTTAGGCACTTGATTACAGCTGCCGAAATTGATTTTGGTAGTTGAAACGTACGTTTAACATTCTGTTTTGAGTTTTACGATAGCATTTGAATCTGATTGTACCCAGAGGTTTAGTCAACCGCCTTTTGTTTCCTTGATGAAATCATGCAAATAGAATTAATTAGCAATATTAATCTGTACGGCACTTTAACATCCGCGTACATAACTCTTCTTAATTTATGTTTCAAATCTGATCGATTGACTGATGTATTGGCCAATATTGCGTTGATATTCGGCCATAAGGATATTCTGTTAGTGGGTTAATTATTTTCTTAAAACTTCTTCCTGTTGCTTTTGAGAAACAACCATTTCTTATATTAACCTCTTGGTATGTTAAGGGCAGAAAAGTACTTAAATTTGTAAGTATACACTTGTATAAAAAACGAAAGCGGAGCTAGTTAGGTATGCAAAAAAAACTGTTGAAGGCCACATGAATTTCAAGTTCAAAATAATCATTCTCATTATTTATATTATCATACGACAATGTATCCAGTTATTACAATATGGTAATACGGGATAGCTTGATACTCGCTCTTAAGGTCGAAAATGAACAAAACCAAAGACATGAGCAGAGCATTTTCTGAGACTATTGAAAAATTAATCTTATGAAAATTCCATAAATTGCAAAATTAAATCGTCCAAACTTGATGCTCGACTATGCTCGAGCATGCTTGGCGTGTATTTAATTTTGCAATGTATTGAATTTTTCAATAGTCTCAGAAAATGCTCTGCTCTTGGTGTGCGCTGACCCTTTGGCATAACTTCTACATCCCCTAGACTTCCATTTATGATTAGAAGAAGATGCTGCTGTATACCTTTAATTGGAATTTTATAATTATTTATTTCTGTCTCTTTTTGTCCACAGGCGAAGAAGGAGATGTACGATGTGAAGAAGCAGAGGTTGTGTTTAGCCCAGGATGAGTACAAGCATTTGAACAATGCGCTCTCCACGCTAGCAGCCTCTAGGACTAGTCGTAAGTAAACCTAATATTACTAGTATACAATTCCCTTTATTTTTACGCCTGGTTTTATATGACGACGATGACCAATAACGGATCATTTTGTTCACCAGTCGTAATTTTTGGTGCTTTGGCAAAAGCGCCAAGGTAACCCGCGAAATTCAAATTTTCTTACGTTTTTACTAATTGCAATTGTTGATCATAATACGATTCGCGACCTTAACAAATAAGTATTTACAGAATTATAATAATTAAAGTTATCCTATTGAATGACTATTTCATGAAATCTTGACATTTGAGGATTATATTAAGTTAAGGAGTTGTATCACTGATTCTAATGATTATAATTATGTAAATACATAATTGTTATGGTCGCGAATCATACTTTAATCAACATAGAACCTAATACTGACTTGCAAATTGGAAAAAACGTAAGCAAATTTGAATTTCGCGGTCTAGCCTGGAGCTTGCTTTACTAAAACAAAAAGGTGTCCTATTCAAAATTAATTTTGTCGGATATACCTAACTCAGGGTTTCCCAAACTATTGTGGGTCGCATGCGAACATTAGGTGGGCGTTGAGATTTTCAGCTATCATCATTTCAGCCGAAAGACGTCCAGTGCTGGCATAGGCCTCCCACAAGCACCGCTATATTAAAAATAAATACGTAACTACCGAAATAAATTAGACTTAACCATTGCAATTAAAAGTAACTAAAATTTCAGTTGATGCTATGACAAAAAATAGGAAAAAAAAATGTTTTTCTCCGTGACGCTGACAGCCAAGAGATGAGTCCCGAATTTGGAAGTTTTTGTTATGTGGGTCGCGGTCCAGTCGACTTTGGGAACCACTGACCTAACTAATTATAAAGATTTAGAAATCTGGCATTAGTGTTCAAGATCAAGCCATAAATAGGTAACCACTGAGGAAATTAAAAAATCCAAATCCTTCTAATTTAACTTTCTGGAAAACATTTTCCTAGAACCTAAGCCACTTAACTGTCAGGCACATCGACCGAAGCATTATAAATTAATGCTATGCAGAGCTTAAACAGCTTAGCGTCGTCGTATTCTGAACCAGATAGTAAATTGTAATCAATACAAAAGTGCTTAAAACGTTTGCATATGCTCAAGAAGGGTATGTGGATAAATTGAAAATAATCATTTTTATCTCGTTCCGCCGATTGAGGTCTTCTTATTTTGTTAGGGATCCGTCGGTGTGTAAGCAAAACGTTTCGACTTTACGTAGAGAAGTTGTGCTGGAAATATTTTACCTAATATGGGATTATTTTGACAATCTTATTATGAGTTGCTAATTGTAAATAGTTTAAGAATGTTATTGCCTGCCTTCTAAATCCAATCTTATGTTGTTAGTGCTTAGCGAAAGAATTAACGTACGGGGCTTCTAGAATAAAAATGAATCAGTCACTATTTTTTATTTTCTTCATCAGCGATACTAATATTTCTGTCAAATACAATGTCTCCGATACGTACGGCTACGTACAAGCGTTTCAATTAAACATTTATTTTTTCCCAATAAAACCTAAGTGTATGAAGCTTTATTTTTATCTGATTCCATAGATAGTGTCCACATTTTATAGCAAAAACTTGCCTCTTAATGTTTATGCTGCGTGTTCGTTCATTGAATGTAATTTTGTATTTTATTATAGTCCAGCCCGACGACATTATTTTTTTTGTACGTCTTATTTGTTCTGCTTTGATAGAGACAATTTTATTTGTTGTCTTTTCTTGACGTTCATTTATTTCTTTCTGCAACTTTAGTATATTTCGTAGCTTCCCATTACGGAACCCCTGCTATGTTTGTTACTTCTGTGATTTCACATTCACATACATACTCACGCCTTCTTCTTATGGGGGTAGGCAGAAACTACAGAACGCCATCTTCATACGTAAGAGTCCTACCTACATCACCTACCTTCCCCTCTTCCTTCCTACTTCCTTAAGATTCCTTTTGATTTCCTCGTGCATCATTTTGTCGGTTGCCAAAATTACACTACATATTTTTGGCACATTAGGAGGATTTTAAATTAGACCTCTCAAGCGCTTCTGAGCAAGTCAGGTCATAAAGACTAAATATTGCTGTGGCGATCTTCCTAACCTTATTAATCTGTCCCTTTTAATCGCAGTGTGTTCATCAACGACGTCGATGACAACGACGTCAACCACTTCCCGGCACGACCCCGATCTTCTGAGGTCTGAGGTGACGCAGGCGCGCGGCCGGGTAGCCCAGCTACGCAAGGAGCTAAGGCAAGCCCGAGCTGAGGTCGCCAGTGCACGTCGTGGAGTCGATACTCTTGCAGAGTTAGTATGCTTGTGTGGGACTGCTTTAGGTTTTAGGTGGAGAAGACTGGTGAAATTAATAGTTTGAAGATGGTAACTGAAGGGAGTACCGGTGGTAAGGACAGAAAAGACAAGTGCAGTTAGGAAAACCATAGAAGCAAGACGTTACGGTGAGTATAAGAAAGTGCAGATGTTTTTCATGGCACTCGAGAGTTTGGACTACTCCATCTTCTGTGTAATGTAATAATATTGTAGAATTAAAAGTAGGTTACCAGGACGTTCATTAATTTCAAATTTTCCTTTTACAGAGTGGAACAAAAGATCAGTGCCCAACAGGGCTGCTACAACATCACGGAAGCCCAAGCAATCATGACTGAATTGAAAAACATTCAGAAATCACTCACCTCTGGAGAGAAAGAAAGAGCAGATCTCATGCAGTCTTTAGCCAAACTCAAAGACGATTTAACGCGACTGCAACTTGGGGACGCATCACCTGATCTGTCAACTTTGTCTCTCCCCCAGGAGAAACTAAGCACCGCCTCCCAAACTGACCTCTGTGCCGACTTAGTTCCCATCGGCACGAGACTAGCAGAAATGGCGCGGGTTCGCCTACAATACGACGAAGCGAGGAAGAGAATACAACAAATACAACAACAACTCGCTGACTTAGAGGACAAAGTACAACCTGGACAGGCAGAATCCGACAAGGATAGACTGCTGCTCTTCCAAGAGAAAGAACAGCTGCTTAGAGAGCTGAGGAGTATAACTCCAAGAACAAGATCTAAACAAGAGATGACGGAAATCCAAACGGAGTGCAAGAGATTAGAACAAGACCTGAAAAATGCCTTTGAAATGTCGAACAAGTGCATTGCTGACCGACTGAGGCTACACGAAGAAAAACAACTGTTACTTCAACAGTTGAAAGACGCGTTAACATCAATGACGACCTTAGAAGGACAGTTGAAGACACTATCAGCAAGTACGCTCTCAGTCTCAAGCAGTTCAAGCTTAGGGTCCCTTTCTACGGCCAGTAGTAAAGGCTCTCTAAGTTCCGGCATCAGTTTTACCGATATTTACGGTGGACCGCAAATCGCGACGTCATTCTCAGCTGACAAGCCTATCGATATGGTCGATTTGCATCGAAGAGTTGAAAGGTGAGTGCAAAATACTTTTCCCCATTCAAACGTCAAAGTAAATTATTATGAACACGTTTGGATACATCAAGCAATGCGTTATCCGGATAGATTCATGCAAATTTCTCGGTTTAGGACCTTTATAAAGTAGGATTGTGATATAAATTTGAACTTCGGACAATGGTTTGAACTTTCTTGGAATCGATTCTACTTTCTCAGTCCAAATATTTGCAAGCGCATGGGCAACCTTAAAAGGATTGTGTAGTGCAATGTTACTTTCTCCTAGGATTACCAAATCATTACATTGCATATCTTCGCTTGTCCTAACTTCTATGTAAGGTAAACTGATACAAGTTTTGACATACTAAGCCCACGTTCGCACGGACGTAAAAATATCACGGCGGGATTTTATCACGCACTAAAGTTTCAACTGTCGGTGTTGAGCCGAGCGTTGAGAATCCAATGGAGCGCATCCCAGTGCGTTAAAAAAAATATACTGTTCGATTATCAACTCTCGGCGTTAAGCAGTGCGTTGAAAATCAAGTGTGCGAACAAAAGTCGCCGCGGGAACAACATCGCCCGTGCTACCTGGGCTTACTGACTATTGTTTTATGAATTCTCATGCTTTGAAAGTTTACAGGTAGTTTATGGTCTTGAATAAATCCATAGTTTTGTAAATGTTGACTTTAAAAAAACTATAAGCTAGGGTTTTACAAGCTCACAGTACGCAGCCGTTCATTATAGCACATCAGGTTTTGTAAAAAGAGGAGCTCGTGGCTATAACAGTGGCACGGGTCGATTCATCAGGTTAAGCTACGCTTGCCAGGTTTGCATGGTCTTTGCATACCGAGACTCCTCCCGTGCCTCGGAAAGCACGTTAAGCCGTTGGTCCCGCCTATCATTCGTGGATCTTTGACATGTCTCAGTATGTAAAGATGGTCGTCCATCCACGGATCGACCGCGGCAAGCACAGCTTAACCTGATCGATCGACCCGTGCGGCTGTTATTACTTAGCCACCAGCCCCCGAATATTGTTTTCAAAATCAATCGTTTTCATCAGGTTACTACGCGGCACAAGTTACAACGCGGAGAGTGCAACTCCTGGTGCCAGCAGTTCTCCATCTCAGCCTTCCTTGTCTCCAAGAAGTAGCCTTTCTTCAGCCAGTCCACCACCGCCACCACCTTCTTATAATCAGGTATGTTATAAAATTTTTGTTTAAGAGTAAACTAGTGGAGTTTATTGGGGTAATTACGATATTAAGGTAATTCAGATTGATGATAATTTCTACCAAACGCAGCGGCATTTTTTATAGCGACAGTGAAAGACGGCGGCCGATAAAATGGTGTCTAAACATTATGTTGTCTTAAAGGTATGTAAAATGCCGCTGCGTTTGATATAAATTATTATCAATCGGAATTACCCCACTATCGTAATTACCCCAATAAGCCTTAAGGAAGATTATGAAGAGATTCTAGTAAATTGCAAAAGTTGTTCTGCATTGCCTGTGTCTATTTACATGTCTGGTTATATGGAAAATTCCAGTGGGATTGTGATACTTAGATACCTAATGCATTTATTTGTTGGAGATTTTATGGCATGATATTTATTAAAAGGACTATAATGCTCCCTAAAGTAGACCTAACGCCAAGTTTACTCTTTAGATTAGAGCTGTTTATTTATTAATCTTTACGTTTAATTCTACGTCAGACAAAATACACAAATAAACACAAAACAAATATTATTTTCGGTTTTACGTAAACAACCTTTTCCTAACCTTAAAGATGAAAGCGTGTGTGATTGTAATTGACACACGATTGTACACACTTATCGGTGTTCGTCACATTCTGGCCAATCATGACTTTGCCGCAGTGTGACGAATGTTTCTTCAGGTGTACACACGGCGGAAATGCATGTAACGTATACGTGACGTAGAACGTCTGCAGTGCAATGTTTTGCCTGAAGTCGTATAGTACCTAGTTACCTACCTAGCTATGGGAAGGTACCATGTGTCTACATCAACTAAGAAGAGAAAAAACAATGTCTAAAGAGAATGTCCAAATTAAAACTTACCTCGTATAGACCGTACTTAGCATTAGATAATGCAGGTAATATTCAATCTTTAAGCAATGACAATCGTTCGCAGCCTATAAGTATTTCTAGTATTTAGTCAACATTATAATAATAATAATACCAACGTATTGTTGACTAAATGACTTCGTTTACTTGAACATCATTTTGGACATCTCAATTTTTACCCATAGGTCAATTCAGAAAATGCCAATGTCATTAAGCTTGCTTTGTCTAACATGTAAATAAAAATATAAATAAATACACAATCTAAGCAATGACAATCCTTAGCACTTGTAAGTATTTCTAGTATTTTAGTCAACCAGCCTATTGTTGATTAAATGACTTATTTTACTTGAACATCATTTTAGACGTACCAATTTTTACCCAAAGGTCAATTCAGAAAATGCCACATATCATTAAGATAAGCTTTGTCTACCATGTAAATAAAAATAAATACACAATCTAAGCAGTGACAATCCTTAGCACCTGTAAGTATTTCTAGTATTTAGTAAACCAGCCTATTGTTGATTAAATGATTTCTTTTACTTGAACATCATTTTAGACGTACCAATTTTTACCCAAAGGTCAATTCAGAAAATGCCACATATCATTAAGATAAGCTTTGTCTACCATGTAAATAAAAATAAATACACCATCTAAGCAGTGACAATCCTTAGCACCTGTAAGTATTTCTAGTATTTAGTCAACCAGCATATTGTTGATTAAATGACTTCTTTTACTTGAACATCATTTTAGACGTCTCAGTTTTTACCCAAAGGTCAATTCAGAAAATTCCACATGTCATTAAGATAAGCTTTGTCTACCATGTAAATAAAAATAAATACACAATTTCTATGCAATGCCAATTCTCAGCAACCTGTTGGTATTGCTAGCCTATTGGTGTCCAACTGGAGGGCAACGGCCTCTTCTCATACACAGAAGGCACGAGCAGGCACGAGCATTGATCTCCACACTTGCTCAAGACAGGTTAAAGATGCAATAGTCATAACATTATTTGATGTTTTTATGCTAAATCATATTAAACGCCCCAGGGCTCGCCTGTCACTTGCTTTCACTTTATGAACGGTAAATGGATGATATTAGTGTTTATTTGTTGTCATTCTAATGTTGTGTGTTTGTATGAGAAAGTGTACCTACTTACTCGTATGACATAATCATCACACTCAACAAAAAAGTTTATAAATAGACTTACGGTTGAATTCGCACACGTAACTTCAATTTGATGTTAGTGATCAGTGGCCTTAGTGCGAGTTTTATACTTACTCGATCACGTTAACGTAAACGTCAGTTTGTACTAAAAATGAATAAGCGCCGCCTGGTGACTATAATGGGAAACACAATTATTCCATACGAATTGACGTACGTCAACGTTAACGTAAACGCGATCGAGTAAGTATAAAAACTCGCACTAAGGCCACAGTACATGAAGTCTCATTCTGCCCCACGATACTTTCAACTACTTTATATTCTTCTTCTTCGTTTCGCTGGCACGAGAGTAATTTAGATTTTTTTTGGCTCAAAACTTCACCACTTCCACGGCTTATGTTTATGAAGCTGTTAAACTGAAGAATTAGTATCATACTAGCTGCGCCCCCCGGTTTCACCCGCGTAGACCGAGTAAAAAGTTGCCTATGTGTTAATCCAGAGTATAAGCTATTTACATACCAAATTTCATACAAATCGGTCCAGCCGTTTGAGCGTGAAGAAGTAACAAACATACACACTCACAAACTTTCGCCTTTATAATATTAGTGTGTTTCAAGAAAACTGTTGGTATTATAAAAGCTACTCTAAAAATGATGATAAGATCGTCAGTGCCAGAGGTATTCGATGACTTTTGATGGTAACATCTTTTTTCTCGCTTTCCTGCTATCTGTGGGAGTGATTTCTTGAATAGGGACGGAAGTATGTACTTAACAGGAAGTGAAAATATTTTTTTTAAAGTTTTGAGTGACGAACTGAAATGTTGCTTATTTGTTATGGAACTAGAAAGTACTTTTAGCAAGTTGAGAGCTCAGATGTAACACATCATATGGACTACTGTAAGACTACCTCGTTTTTAGGGTTCCGTATCAAAATGGTAAATAAGGAACCCTTATGTTGTGACTCAGTCTGTCTGTCTGTCTGTCTGTCACAGCTAGATATCTCAAGAACTACTAATGCTGTCAACTTGAAATTTGGAACAGTTTTAGATGACGTTTACCCTATTTTGCAAATAAGAAAGAAATAAAAATATATGTATTTTTTTTGCAACAGGGACTGAAAGGGGGTCTTAAAAATTGAAAGTGGGTCTACTAGAGCATGTGGGGTATCATATGAAAGAACGCTGTTTGCACATTCTCAAATATTTTTTATTTTCTTTTAGGGCGCACAGTTTTCGACTTTTGATGAAAAATGTAAAAAAAAATATCGTTACCCCCCTTCTCTCCGAAGTTTGCAAAGAGAAAAATCTGAAATTATTCTATGTGAGAGAAGTTTACAGGAAAAATAAAACGCTGTCTCTAAATTCAGAAATCGGAACGGAACCCTCGGTGCGCGAGTCCGACTCGCTCTTGACCTGTTTTTTTTTTTTTTGCCTTAATCTGGGAACAATGACTATCCCAACTGCGTTATAGCCAAAGTGTACATCCATAACTATATAGGTGGAGTGTTTTTATGAAAGTTTATCGATATGTTTTCTTTTCTAGGTGGAAAGGCAAAGGCGGCAACAGAGAGAATTGGAAGAGAAGTTAGCAGAAATGAGGATAGGTGTCGCCACTGGACTTAACGAAGTGACAGGACTTGCTACGAGTAAGTTTATTTTCATATATTTCCGACTTGTATTATTTTAAATCATTATTCAGTTTTATAAACTGATAAAAGTCTATAGGTAAAAAAAAAACAATGAATGATAGATAAACAACGATTATCATTAAAAAATTCAATTATTTATTCGGATTACTTTTGAGACTTTTTACAAAACATTGTTTTGATTTAACTTTGTTACATTGATGAACAGCCCCGTTTTCACTAATATTTTAACTTTTTAATAGTAAGTACATTATTATTATCTGTCGTTGAAGACACGTCCACACATACCTACTCGATATTACAGACCGTTAACAGTTATTTTAACTCTTTTTGCATCATTGTCAAAATCACTTGTGAAGTGTCTGTACCTACATATAATTATTGCTACTTCAAATAAATTAACCACATTATTGTATGTTTAGTTCCAGTACAGTTGCAAGGCCCCGGGCGGCCGTGTGAGCCGTTATCGCCCATATCAGAGACGCCACCACCACCATCGCCCAGAACTCCCTCGTCTAGTGGTCAGTATGATTGCTTTTATTCTTCCAACGGAGTGAATTAAAATACACACTAAGCAAGCAGTCTGTCCCGCTAGCGCCATATTGATTGTCTATTGTTTCTATAAAAAAGAAAGAAAAATATTTTATTTGGGACACTAACAGGAAATACAAACAGTAAAAAAGGAACATTTAAAACTAACAAAATTAACATTAAAAGCAAAAACTATAAAAAAAAGACTGTGAGGCCAAAAAGACTCAACATATGCTGCGATATTTACTGACGGACGTCTATATATCCCACTAGGTGAATAAAAAAACATAAAATAAAATAAGTAAAAAAATTATAAAACTGATAAAATTTAGAGAAAAAAAAACTTTCACGACGCGAACAATTTTTATATAGATCTTTATGGGTAGGCAGATATGTTACTTTATGTTATTAATAATAATAATAAATCATTTATCCAAATCAGCCTAAAAATCGGCACTTATTGATACTCAAAAGTAACAAAAGACGACTCAAAACATTTCCACCCCTTACCCGTCACCACTTCTTTCTTAGTGAGCTAGTAAGAAGTGTCACAAAAAAAGTTGATTGGCTTTTAATAACCCTTCGTCGAGCCAGCCCGCGCCGCTGAGCCTGTAGCTTTTAAATACGTCCCCAAGTAATCTTAATCCGATCCAGCTTGTTCCTTGCTGCCTCCCCCCAGCGACTCCCTAAGCCGAGGTCCGTACCCCACAGGGTGCCCTTAGCGTGTAGTCGCTTAGTTTTTTAAGTTTTTATGCCCTGGTGGAGGCCTTATTTTATTGAAGCACCCGACAACCTCCTAGATTGAACTGCGAGATGCCAAAAACAAAAAAAAAAAAAACAATAACCGAAAAAAGAAAAATCTTCTGTTGCTTTTCTTTACAAAGTCCATACTTCTAGACATAAACAATTTTTCCACATTACAGGCACAAACACTAGATCAGTATCAGCGGCAGTGAGCGACGAATCAGTGGCGGGCGACTCTGGTGTGTTCGAAGCGGCGCAGGCGGCTAACGATCCTTCTAACGCAGGTAATTTATATTGTACCTTATGACTATACGAATAGGGAGGGCTTTTATTTGTTTGGTGGGGAAGTGTAAGGTTTAGTTTAGCTTGAAGATAATTAGAGGGTTTGTGGAATTATTCTTTAATAGTGAGCTGTGAGTGAAAAACTGTCAAAACTGCAAGTCAATATTTATTTTATTGATATTACCCTTACTTTTATTAACAACGAGATTTTAGATAGAAAATAAAATTGATATTGATGTTTTTTTATTTTACAGTGAACAGTGCCCAAATTGAGATCAAATTGCGCTACTGTGTGGAAGAAAGCGCGTTGGAGATAGGAATCCTGCGCGCGCGCAACCTGCACGCGTTGTTCATTGATATCGGCACTCAAGTGTAAGTATTATTGTATTATCTATAATAATAATACCAGCCTATTACTGTCCCACTCCAGGATAAAGGCCTCTTCTCATACAAAGAAGGCACGAGCACTGATCACCACGCTAGATCAAGATGGGTTGGCGAGTTCAGACTTATATTAACTGTACGGCCAAGGTTTCGTCGCGATGTTTTCATTCACCGATGTCAGCAACGTCCAAGATAAACTCAGAAAGTACATTAATATGAATTTAAAAAGTCACATTGTTACTATCGCTACTTACTATCTATATCATTAATAAGAATAACACACCATTCAAGACAACAAATGAATGGTGTGATGCAGATAAGTGAACCTAAGCTTCTTATAAAGGTGCGGTCGGCGACGACTAGTCGATTCAATTCAATAAGTAATTAAATCATCGGTCGATTAATGAACGTAATCTGGCTGCCATACATCACACTGTATCGATCTTAATGATCGATTTTATCCATCGACTAATCTAGGCGCCTTAATTTTTATGCAATTCTAGCGAGTTGATAATATAATAAATCCTTTGTCTTTTGAGTGCATTGTTGCTGATTGTCTTTATTCAAGTATCTAACTTCGTCAGATATTTTTATCCGTGGAATAAAATTGATGTCTGACAGCTTTTGTATGGAAAAAATGACAAAAATTTATGATTATTTCTCTAACAAAAGTCTCAGCGTTAGAAAAATTAGCCGTGAGACGTCAGTCACTTTGCTAAGATTAATGCACTAAGTTCTGGTTTCTACAATATATAAGCTGTATCAGAAAGGTGTGGTCAACTTTAAGGGTGTGGTACAGACTATCAAACTGAACAATTTTCTCCATAGGACCAACATCGTAATCGAGAAAAAAAATATCAGCTGTCCCATCTGTATGGGACCCAAGTGTATGGGACGGCTGATATTTTTTTCTGATACGCCCTGTAGATCTTATGAAAAATCATTACATTTTTTTCTAGAACAATGACATACAATAATTATTGTTAGTGTGTCAATACTTTTTTTTAAATACTATTTTAGTACTTTTGGTATCTTAAATATTAGAGGTCCCAATCTTTCTTCACATTATATCATGTAAATAACCTGCATTTTCTTGTCACAGCGGTGTCCGCTGCGCCCTCGTGGTGGGCGGCGGTTGTGGCGTGGCGTGGGGCGCGTGCGGCGCGGCGTGGCGTGGCGCCGCGCTCGCGTGGCGCCACACGCACAAGGCGCCACTCGCTGGGACCCGAGCCTTGCGTGCTGCGACTCTGCAGGTCAATCTAACAGCTGGAACTGAGTGCCTTGTGAGTATATTGGAATATGTGTTTCTTTACTGTTTTCATATTAAGAGGTGAATTTATTGAAAAAATTAGCTGGGCTTCGCTCTCGTGATTTTGTTTTTGAAGTAGAATTTAAATAATATTTCTGTGTGAAAATTAGTCACAGTTAGTTATATCTGTTTAAGACTGACGAAAATTAAGGGTATTATCAGTCGTCCCATACATTTGGTCAAGTAGGTAGGTATTGAAGTTTTGTATGGGATGACTGACTTTTTTTCATGATGTTGATGGGAGAAAGTTGTTCAGTTTGATGGTCTGTACCACACCCTTAATTTTTGCCAGTCCGTATACAGACACACTGTATAAACCAACCTAAAAGATGACAGTTTTCAAAAACCAATATGCTCTTTAAAATACTTACTAATTTATTTATTATCCTCGCCAATAGAATACTACATAGTTGGGATATTCAAAACAAAATAAGTTTAAAAAGTAAATTCTACCAAACAATAATATGCCAAAACATATATTACTTTAGTTACCTATAGTATTTTAAAATGATGACAATTAGCCAAATTTGAGTATTCGGCTTCAAGCCTCGAGTGCCATGTGAATACCCCACAAGGCGAGAGCGATTAACTTCTGACCAACCTTACCCTTTACCCTTCTTACCCTTACCCTTAAAACAACTAACCCTTACCCTTTACCCTACAGGGCTGTGCTCAAGTGAGTCTAGCAGACTTCGAGCCAGATTCTGTGTCTCAGAAATGGTACAACGTGCTTAGCTTCAGATGTATGAGAAGAGATGAGAGCTCTGATGAGTCTACTGTTATATCGTCGCAGACTTCTACGTTGACTAGGAATAGAGGTAAGCTTGTTTTTTTATATTTTGACCGATACCGCTGTACCACGCCTTAGGGCCCTCGCCCACGGCGACTTTTTGTAGCAATGCTGTCGCGCGTTTACGAAATGCGCGACTGCATCGCTACTAACGCGCGTTAGTCGCATTTGCAACGCGCTACAGAAGCGATGCCAACGCGCTACAGTATCGCGACTGTATCGATGCAAACGCGCGACCGTGTCGGACGACATCGGGGAGAGAACAGAGGGAGGGTGGCGCGTGAGTGGAGAACCGAGCTTTCGTTGCCTACGCTTCGGCTGCTTACGTAAAAGCAGCACCAAAGACAACGTGACTAATGTTGCCTCAATGGAGTCCATCTTGCAACTGTAGCGATCGCAGGTATTTTTGTGCCGTTACTGAATCGCGGTTGCATCGCTACAGAAGCGCGCCAGTATCGCGTTTGCATTGTACTCAACGTTATGTACAACTTTTACTATGGGACCAAACCTTAAATCACGAAAAAAAAAATCAACAGTTCCCTACATTTTCAAAGAGTTACGTGAACATAAAATATGTACGGAACTGCTGATTTTTTTTTCGCGATTTCAGTTTGGTTCCCTATTAAAAGTTGTTCATAATGATGAGTACAAATGACCCCTTAAAAGGATGTCGGTGTTTACACTTACACTCTGTATAAGAAAGAACACATTCAATGCAACATAATTACGTTTAAGTAATAAATTTTTGTCAATTTAATAAAGGGTTAATGGAAGTTTGCATATTTTGTGTTCATTCTAATTAAAATCACCAATAATTTTACTTACTTTTACCATAATATATTTTTATAGCTTTCAATTAAAGTCATGTGTAACGGCTGTATGAGTAATTATCTGTATTCCCAGGACCAGAAAGTATGACGGGCGCGGAATGCAACGTGGATTGTGCGGACAATTCAGCATCGGAGGACGAAGAGTCTAGAGAGCCACTGAATCAGGTATGTTAAGGCGATACCAACACAAATTGTAGGCTTTTCCGTAACCAATTATTTCACTATTACTTTAATTTTTGGATTTATATATGTTTATTGACTGTTTGATTAATACTCTGACTGAAGGAAAACGCAATTGGGTTAATTTTCCTCGGTAGGATTTAATTCCAAAAAAGACCTCTACTTTTTTATATATTTTTTGTAATTCTAAAATCCCAAGTAATTTCATTGTAAAATTGCATTCAAAATGTGCGTATTAGGTAATTGAAAACTCTGGCTGAAAATGTTTTTGATAGACAGCTTAATTTATTTTTAAACAATTTTTATTTTGGTTTGGCGTTTTTATTTTGGTTCTAATGCATTGTTGCGCTCTCTTTCATTCGTATGTGGAAGTAATTGACTCGTGTCTCTTTCGTATTCCCGCCTTGTTTGCCTTTTACATAAACATCAGAATAAACATAAACATACAAATAACGTAAACATTTCGTCAACCACTTGAAAATCAAAACTTGGTAATTGTTTTATTTTTTTTATTGCCTGTAATACTAGCAGTCCAAGCGTAGTCTTATAATACAACTTTTCTCTCTTTCTAGACAAGAAAAGCTTTCATTTCTAAACTGCCAAATACAATGTGCTCACTGGCCATCAGAAAAAAAAAAATTGTTACATTTTTTACATTTTTCATCAAACGTCGAAAATAATGCGGCCAAAAAAAGAAAAAAAAAATTGTTTCTTTCTTATTGCAAAATAGTTGGGCAAACGTCATCTAAAAATGGTAGTAATGGTAGTTCTCGAGATATCCAGCTGTGACAGACAGACAGACTGAAGAGTTTCTTTTTACCATTTTGGTACGGAACCCTAATGATAAGGTAACTAACAATATTTCTTCTCTTACAGATTGTGGAAGAGGATTCATTCGAGGACTACATTCCGGAAGAAGACATTGCTTTAGAAGAGGAATTCCTTCACCCCAGCACAGCCGAGAAAGAGACCAACACTGAATGTAACTTCTGTCCCGAAGGAGCGCGGCAGTTGCATAGACGGTACGTAGTTATACTGTGCCTCGGTGAAAGTAATATTAATAGTCTGTGCCTTTTTTATAGTAATTTTAGGATAAAGTAGATTTTTGTTGGGTAAAGGTATTTTCTTTAAGGTGTTGGTAATTTGACTAAAATGTATATTTATGTTAGGTTATATTTTTTTTTTTTGTTGGTTGTATTCGTGGATCTTTGACGATCTTTATGGGTCGTCAGAAGCCCAAAAGTCTGACAAACAGTCTTACCAAGGGGTCAGATAGGCAGTTGATCCATGTAAAATTCTGGTATTCAGCTGCATCCAGTTAGACTGGAAGCCGACCCCAATATCGTTGGAAAAGGCTAGGCAGATGATGTTTTTTTTTTATGTAGCGTTTCTGTAGCTGTAAATTGCCGAGTTTCAATGTTATATGTTGCATAAAAATAAAGTACTTAAATATCACTTTGTGTCGGTATAAAACAAGGAGTTAAAAATAAAATTTAAACAGTAATCTCAATCATTTTCGTAATTTTGACAGTTACTTAAATCGAGGCGATCTCAATGCCTCGTTTAAAGCAGGTTTCTCTTTCACATAATACCTTAAATATAGTGAATTTCCATGTCAACCTTGGTAACGAAAACCTAGATGGTTATAAAGCAGCCACACTGTTGATTACTAGGTCAATTCAAATCCAAGGTTCTGACCATAGAGGTACAATGTAAAGAGCATACACCGCATAATACAACGCGAACAAAATTTTTGCGCAACATATTGTTGTCCGGGACAGCAAACACCGCCAGTGGCGTAACTACAGGGTGGCAAGTCGGCAAAATGCCACGGGCCCCCAGCCGAAAGGGGCCCCGGTCAGAGGAGAATCCTAAAAAAAATAGAAATGTCATGTTATCTAAGAGAACTTGCTGACTTATTATATGAATAATAAAGAATCATTTTATATCTTCAAGCTTTCCTGAAGTGTGCACTGCATTTCTGTTATTTCTCACCATTCCTGTCCTACCTTTAATTTAAAGTGAATTATTAGGAAATCAAGTAATTATTATTATAATTGGGAGACCAGGTTTGTTGATCCGATGAATTTGCCACGGGCCTCGAACGGTATAGTTACGCCACTGAACACCGCGGTTGTCATATTTGACATCCGCGGTACCCACATCTTTAGTTTAGGACAACAAAATGTTGAATTAATTAATTAATTAATGAAATGCACAGGCCCCAGCGAGGTTTGACTAGACTCGATTACTCGAATGAATCCAAAGATACACTAGCCATAGATCATTGTATATCAAGGAGTAGACCGGGGGGCACGACAATGTTATGGAAGACGTGCCCTTGTGCAAAAATTTTTTTCGCGGTGTCTGCTCTAGTTTAAATTGAACCTCAATGGTTCTGACCATGAACGAATAAACCACTGGACCCGACATAAAATACAAATGTATGAAAACTCGTTCAACCACATTACATTTGATTAAATTTTGTGATAAATAACAATAAAATGTAATAAAATAATGTACTTACAAGTGAAAAGAATTAGCGCTGCTTCCGCGTGTCTGTCTGTCTGTCTGTGTGACCGTCTGTCACAGCCAATTTGCTCCGAATCTAATGGACCGATTAAGTTGAAATTTGGTACACATATAGATTTCTGTGACCCAAACACAAAGTAAAGTAAATAAATGAATTTTGAATATGGGGGTCACTTTTAGGGGGCAAATAAGAAAATAAAAAAAAAAGTTTTGCAAAGTATACCGTGTGACATATCAAATGAAAGGGCTTACTATGAGGGTCTCAAATATATTTTTTTTATAATTTTTAAATAAATTATTTTAAAGTTATTTAAGAAAATAGACGAAAATTGACCATTCTACGCCCTTATCTCTCGAAACTACTGAGCCTAAAATTTTGAAAAAAAAATACAGAAAATAGTTCTCTAACTGTAGATTACAGGAAAACCTATAAGAAGTCTGTGGTCTCAAAATAACATGGTAAACCTCTCAATATTGTGAGTACAAACTTACATTTACAGTTGGAATGTATGGGAGAACATGTATTTCAACTACAATGTTAAGTTTGTTCTTGGTATAAATTAATTCCAACTACGGAACCCTTCATAGTGCGTGGTTCGACACGCACTTGGCCGGTTTTTTGGGAGATGTTTTGTTGACAAGTAAGTGCTTCAGACTGTCGCAAAAAGAAACAGCCAAGGCTAGAATTTCCTGGTTACTGACAAGACCGGTAAAGGTCCGCTTATATGTCGGGTCCAGTGGTTAATTCGTTCATGGTTCTGTTCTATGAGGTACCAATTTTTAAATCCTAAGCGTAGTTGAGGCTTACTAACCTTGGTGTCGGGCTACAATGTACGTTTTCCTCTCAGATATATGAAGTTGAGACGCGCGGCAGGCGACGGCCGGCCGCAGCACGCGCCGCTAGAGAAATAATATATACCCCCTTGTGTACATAGTTGTATATAGGTATGTTTACATTGTGTCGGGTTGCTTTATATAGCCATAACTATTGAGTTATTTTTAATTAATATGGGTGATGTGCTCAATTATTTCTAGATAAATCATTGGGAATAAAGGATTTAAATCGACGGTCCTATTTAAATCTTCTATCTACAGTTTTGCAATAGTCTCTCACAAATCACTAATTGCGTTTGCGCTAAATATATTTAAAACATCATTCTGTCTCAGTCTTCGTCAAACGATTACCTGAAACAGAGCGGTGTATTAAGTGGGTCCAAGAGATGTGATTTATGTTAACATGTACAGAATAGAAATAGAAGGCTTGTAGCTATAAGAGCCGAACGGGTCGATCGACCCCTCCGTGCCTTGGAAAGCACGTGAAGCCGTTGGTCCCGGCTGTAATTCGTGGATATTTTTGATAGTCATTATGGTTCGTCAGAACCCCGAGAGCCTGACAAACGGGGTACCAAGGGGTATCGTATTACCCAAGTAACTGGGTTGTGGAGGTCAGATAGGTAGTCGCTCCATGTAAAACACTGGTATTCAGCTGCATCTGGTTAGACTGGAAGCCGACCCCAACATAATTGAGAAAAGGCTAGGCAGACGATGTAGATATAGAATGGAAACCATTTTATTTTATGTGTGTATAAAAAAAAATTGACACTGAATCTTCTCTCTTGCACAAATTGTTGATAGCAGGTTCTTTAAAAATATGGCCCATCGAAATATTCTTTGTTTAAGTTATTATGATTTAATTACCAGTATTTGCATTAAATAATAATAATAACATATGGGACGGTTACATTTTTTGTGTTTTTTAATTTAAAAATATTTAAATTTTGTCTTGGTTTTGTGTGTAAACTACTTATAATAATTAATGTATTGGGTATGTCACCTCGCATGTTATATTCAAATGATATTACCGTACACAAGTGTTATGTGCATGAAATAGCATGAGACGTGGCACAATGTGGATGTATCTTAAATGTTTTTTTAGCATTATTTTATTCAATTTCAATCACTAAAAGTCATATAAAGTTTTTTTTTTTTTTTAATTTTGTTAGTAAACACGAAATGTTTTTATTTTTTATCATTACACTGATATTTTTAAATAGAGCCTTTTATGTAGAACTTAAATCTTTCTGGTTATGAAATTGACTAAAGTAATGCTCTGCACATACTAACAAACCCTCCAACATTTAAATTTTCTACAATATAGTTATATTCCCTTATAGAAAAAGCCAGCAAGCGAACGCCAGCCTCGCCGAGCCCCTGGCTACAATCAAGAGGTCACAAACCTTCTCGCCACAACCACAGAGCATCGCCAAAGCCCAGTACATTTGCAGGTCAGTACTAGAATGTTCTAGAAGATAATATTTAGTTTTGTCCAAATATTTTAACTTCAATAAATCAATCAACTCAGCCTGCTTAGCTCATAAAGTCATCTTAGCACTGTGTGTTTATTTTTCCACATTATGTGACAGCCAATCCCAAAGATTTTTTTTGTCCTGTACTTTTATTTTTATTTTGTTTTTTTTTTGTTTTTTACTAACTAAATCTAAATTATCTAAATTAATATTATTGATTTCACAGTTGATGTGATAGTTTGGTTTAAAAAGTACAGAATTATGTAGTGATATTGACTAAAGTCCGGTCGCTGAGCAGAAAGAATTTCGTACAATGACCCCTCATCCATACTAATATTATAAATGCGAAAGTAACTCTGTCTGTCTGTCTGTTACGCTTTCACGTAAAAACGGCTGAACCGATTTTGACGAAATTTGGTACAGAGATAGAACAGACCTTGAGAAAGGACATAGGCTAAATTTTATCGCGAAAAAAGGCTTTGGAGGCGCGATATAACCGAATTTCACGCGGGCGAAGCCGCGGGCAGAAAGCTAGTTACTTATATCTATCGCTCGCGCACAAGTGTATTGCCGTCGCGCTCGCACTTTAGAAGGTTTTCTATGTGCGAGCGCGATGGCAATACAGTTGTGCGGGGTCATTGTACGAAATTCTTTCTGCTTCGCGACCAGGGTTTAGTCACAAGGAGATCCAGTGGGTTATCATTTCTTTGCTTCTACATAATTTTTCTTGTGTTTTCTGATTCATTTCGGCTCGAAAGGTACAAAGGATGGAGACAGTTTTTTAACCTTATTTGAAATAATAAATATTTCGTTTGTCCTCAGACTGAACCGTTCGGAGTCGGACTCGTCGATGGCTGCGTACGCGCGTCGTGTGACGTCACACCCGCCGCCCCCCTCCGGCATTCCCTTCGACCGCAGCGTGCGCGAGAGACGCTCACTTAGGTATGCATATTTGTTTTGTTACGTTTTTTGGTAAAAACATAGGTCGCAAATTGCTTCCGCATGCACCGGGTGTTGTAAGAACTTCACTGATCTTAGATAAATTGAGTTTTTTTTTTTATACATGTTAGATGACTTTATTTCTGTAAGTAGGTTTATATAATCACTTTTACACGCCAATCATATTTTTCAAAATTAAATAAGGTCGGTGTTTCCTATCTGACTACTCGAGAAGAAACGCCGAAACAAACTCAGAGGTCACAGTCTCTTTAAAGTCCAGATATAATCTTGGTAAGATTATGTCAAAAACCATGTAGATTGATATCTGAAATGGTCTCTTGAGGAAAGAACCATACAGATTGAGTGGACCTGTCCAGTCAGTGCACGCATTTGTCAGTAATCGTGCAGCTAAACTCAGAACTTAAGGAGCTCAACAATTCGACGAACAATACCAAAGAAAGGACATTTGGATAGGCCGCATAAATTAGGTATTCAATCTGCCAGACCATGATTAAAACTAACTGAGAGGAAAAAAAAGTGTTCTGTGTAGACTTCCAAGTAAGACATGTGTCAAAAAAAATCTTTCATTCTCCTCTTTTGATAGGTAGTAGTTATCAATCAATCTGCCTAGCCTTTTCCCAACTCTGTTGGGGTCGGCTTCCAGTCTAACCGGATGCAGCTGAATACCAGTATTTTATATGGAGCGACTGTCTATCTGTCCTCCACAACCCATTAACTGGGTAATACGATACCCCTTGGTAAGACTGGTTGTCAGACCCGTAACAACTGTCAAAGATCCACGAATGACAGCCGGGACCAACGGCTTAACGTGCTTTCCGAAACACGGAGGAGTCTCGGTTTGTAAAGATGGCCCCCACCCATCCACGGACCTACCCCGGCAAGCGTTGCTTAACCTGATGGATCGATCCGTGCGGCTGTTATTACTTAGCCACGAGCTCCTCCGAAAGGTAGTAGTTATCATGGCATTCAATCTCTCTTTTTTCCTCACAGATGGGGTCGTTCAGGCTCGTGTGGTCGCGGCGGTCGCGGTCGCGCCGGCTGGCAGGTTGCGCGAACATCTCTAGACCTCGCGCTAGACCTGCGCGCGCAGCATTCCAGGCTACATCACCTGCGCACCGACATCGCCAACCTCACCGCGCTCAAGAAGAGGTGAGCATCCATACACAATTTTTAATATTATTTAACAAAACTCTCGTGAACACTCGCGTGTCCCGCCCCCGACGCAGGCCCGGGTGAAGTGTCCCGGAACATTTTTTTCGCCGCGAGGCCGTGGTGGCTGGCTTGTAAATTGCGGTTGTAAACATGCTACTCAATATTTTGTCACGCCTCCTGTAACCAACGCTACCTAACCAAAATATCAGGAATTTCAATGGCTTTCTGTCAATACAAGAACAACGGCTGTAGCTGCATTCATAAAATTAAAAAAATAAATAAAATAGTGCACAAAAAAAATTCAGGACCCAATTTTGCCACTGTACATTTTTGATTTTTCGTTCCGGTCCAAACGGTAGCACTATTCACGCGAGTGGCAAATAACTAATTCATTTCACTAAAACGCGGTCCAGCTATTCTGCCGAAATCAATTCTTCAAATAAGTCAACTTTTGAGACTTTTAATTGTTCATTCCAATGGACTTAATGTAGCTCAACTTATGAATTACTAACCTGGCTGTCATAAAAGTAAAATTTTATCGATGTCAACAATTATAAGGGAACCTGTATACTCATCATTACCCACAGCCCAATTTCACCCACTGCAGGGCCATACGACTTTCTTTTCATGTGCCAATCCCCACGCTCCAGTCTCATACAGGTTTTGACCGCGATGGCAACAATATCGTCCGCCCATCTCGCCCCCGGACGACCGACATCTCGTCTTCCAGACCTTAGACGCCACTCTGTCACAGCCTTACTCCATCTGTCATCACTGCGCCTTGCCAGGTGTCCTGCTCAACTCCATTTGAGCTCCTATATGCTCACCGGTTCCTATTTAAATCATCTGCCTAGCCTTTTACCAACTATGTTGGGGTCGGCTTCCAGTCTAACCGGATGCAGCTGAATACCACTATTTTACATGGAGCGACTGCCTATCTGACCTCCACAACCCCGTAACTGGGTAATACGATACCCCTTGGTAAGACTGGTTGTCAGACTTTCGGGCTTGGACGATCTGCAACGAATGTCAAAGATCCACGAATGACAGCCGGGACCAACAGCTTAACGTGCTTTCCGGGCACGTAGGAGTCTCGGTATGTAAAGATAGTCAAGTCACCCATCCACTGGCCAACCCCGGCAAACGTAGCTTAACCTGATAGATCGAGCCGTGCGGCTGTTATTACTTCGCCACGTGCTCCTCTTTTAAATGTCTACCTAATTCATCAACACTTAAGACAGTCAAACTCACGATTTATAATAATTCCAGATTAGAAGAAGCCTGGACCCGTGGCGACCCAGCCGTAGCCGCGTGGGTGGCTGAGGACGAAACATTGCGTCGTCTAGTAGCGCCGGACGAGCCCCCCACAGACAGAGCCTCTCGCCTGCTCAGCCGCACCTGTCGCGAGATCTACCGCCTCAGGAAGTCGCGCCAGGGCGGACGGAAACCTGACCTCGTCACCTTCAAGTGAGTATTTAAATTAATCATCAACTTATCACGAAAAAGATTTATACTGCTGGAAATAGGCCTTCCCTAAATAACCGCCACAATGGCGAGTTCTAGAGGCCTGGAGGGAAAATCCGAAGTATCGGCCGAATGTTCGTACGTTTCCTACTACACTTCATTCTATTTCGTTCGGTCGGTTCGGATATGACCGAACTTCATTTTGACGTTGGTCGCATTTCCTCTTTTTGTTACGTGACTGAATAATAGACAACGCATGAGACATTATCATCAGCAGCCTATACTGACACCAGCCACACTTCAAAACTAGCTTGAGGTCGTCCTACGATACGTAGTTAAATCATTTGGGCAGTTTCAAAGTAATTTGTCATTTTTGGGAGTAGCATGCATATGACCTATGTTGTACTCATGTGTATTTTGCCGGGAATCTGTATTGCTTGACTAGTTTGGACTCATACTCCGGTGAGGTCCTAAACCAAACCTTTCTGTTACCTTTTATCATGTAATAATGATATAATTAACAGTGAAATTCCTCTCAACAGAGAAAAAATGGCCTTCTTCACTCGCACCAAAACCACAATTCCCCTCCTACCCGGGGAAGATGGCGACGAAATACTATCGGAAGACGACTGGGAAGAAGACTTAGAAGAACGACGAACACCCGACGGACGGTCTTCTAAAACCTCGTACGAACTACGAAGGGACCTTCCAGCAACTACGCAAGAGGTGGCTGAAGTGGTTGAGTGCAAGAATCCCTGTTTGAACATAGAGGAGCCGACAGAGGCGAAGGATGACACTAAGACTGATGAGGTGAGGTATGAGTTTGTGGTTGATAGAGTGCTGGGTGTACAGGTTTGAAAGGTGCGGCGTTTTACACGGTTGGTTGGGGTTGGTTGGAAGTGGGTGCGCAGGAGTTGCGATGCAGTACTTTGCAGATTTAAATATTCTGTTGGTTTGAGCAGATATTGAGTAGAAAAACATTGCCAATTTCTTGCAAATTTATTGAATGAAGTAAATCAATCTGCGCCTCAACTCCTGCGCAGTTACTCTCAAATTACTGCCCTTACAATTTCACAATCAAAATCAATAAAAAGAAACACTTTTATCAAACCAACCGATGCAAAACAGCTCTAGTATGGCCTACGGCAAAATATGGCACCATTAAAAATTTTCAAATAAACAATATTTAAATATAACTGTGATCATTATTGCCTATTGAGATTTTCTGGATCGAAGACTGAGCGAGAACTTATATATGTGTTATTGGTTATATTATATATATCCGGACTCTAATACATGTACGTATATGTGCAAATAGAGTGCCATAAAATTAAGATTACATATTGAATCTTTTCATTTTATACAACTTATTATGTATTGTATGTACAAAGTAAAGAACAAAATTTTGAATGATAGAAACTCCTGAAAACAAGTATGATTTGATATAATCCCGTCCATATATAGGTATACTTATGTATTTAAAGTTGTATATGATTAACTAGTAATACAAAATTTTGCAACACATTTTCTTATTGATATTACAAATGTAGCCAAGTCAAAAAATATGTTACTTGTAGTTCAGGGGTAAAATTGTGCCTTTTAATTATTGGTGCCTGATATTGAAGCCTGCGATTGTGCCATAAATATGGCATGCCAGACGGGGGTAAATAGGTACAAAGTAGTTGTATGATGAGTCACAAAATGTATGCCAAACATATTTTTTTATTGTAATTAGAACATAATGTGGGGTTACGGTCACTTTGTAAATAAAAATACGTAAAATTGCGGACCCACCGACTAAGTTCATCTGTAGATAAAAAAAATAAACATAAATAATTTTTGCAAAATTTTAAAAGTATTTCTAAATTTATTCTTTCAATATAACAATACATAATTGCAATTTGACTAACTTTGCAATTATGTTTTTAATTTTTGCAAAAGTTATATCTGATTAGGGTTCTCTCCACCGAATAAATAGGACTTGAAAGGCCAAAAAGAAAGCTTTGTACATAAGGCTTTAGATATGTGGAGTACTTACCCTACACAATGTTTCAAACTCTACGGACCTAGAAATTATTTGAAATTGTATTATATAAATTCAATAATTATTGTGTTCACAAATATTCATCATTTATTATTTAAATAAGATGTTGTATTAAAGTACGTGCCTAATAAATCTATAATAAGCTATAATTTTCTAGGTCTCTCACGAACGTACCCGCCCGCACATTGTCGTTTTAAACGTGCAATATACAACGTAATATCAATAGCTTATAATTCCATGTATGTTAACAGATCTGAGTTTGTACTGAACATTTTTTGTCTCACTCATTATCATTCTTATGTTTAAACTACGCCATCTTTATTTATAAACGTTGAAAATTTGGGGAATTACTCTAAAACTCCTTTCTATTTATTTGTAATTCAAATTCATCAGCAAAGGACTCTTAAATCAGCGTTTATAAGTGAAGAAAATTTATTGTTAGTATTTTGTGAACAAAAATATATCAACTTTTTAACAAATTACATTTTTTGGTTACACATTCTAAATTACAAAAATTGTTTGGTTTTTTAAATAAGTTGATATATTTTTGAACTCAAACTTGATTAAGTAAGCATTACTTGTACATTTTGTACATATCATATTTAATATTATTATTCTAATTTAAGAAATCTGTGTAAATAATCTGAATAAAAAATACGTTTTATAAAAGAATTTGCATATCTGAATTTTGACTTTATGACTATTATTATTTCTAATTAATTATTTAGCAATATTAGTCGATGTTAAGTATTTTTATAACAAGAATACAATAGTCTCCTAGCTGTAATCTTTACGTAATGTTACATTTTTGTAAAAAATGTATATTTTTTATTATAATTATTTACTTGGAGTTTTTATAAATAGTGTAATTGTTACTGAGGTGAATTTGGTTTTGCCAAATTAATATAAGCCTTGTTTTAATTCTTCCATTAAAATAAAGGGGTCATTATATTTTGTAAAAATGCCAATACAATTCATACAAATGAAAATAAAAATTATAAATTAATATTTCATTGTTTGATTTTAAAATAACTTTCAACGACAACCACAAGAATAGTTATGGTAGGACCTAGTATATACCGTATTAAACTATATATATACTTAAACCTTAGAACGAAACAAGAGAAAATAAACATACATACATAAACTCACGCCTTCCCATGGGGGTAGGCAGAAACTACAGAACGCGTCCTGCTCACATAGGTACTCCTTTTGCTTCGTTGACGTCCATACATCTGCTCATACCCGCACGCCACTTGCGTATCCTACGCAACTGATCTTATTTATTTTATTTTAGGAAAATTTACAGCTAAAAGATACAGTATGTAACAGTTTAAACAAAAAAACCGGTCAAAAGCGAGTGGGACTCGCGCACCGAGGGTTCCGTTCCGATTTCTGAAAAAGTGTGCTATTTAGAGACATCGTTTTATTTTTCCTGTAATCTTTGCATAAACTTCTATCACATAGAATAATTTCAGATTGTTCGCTTTGCAAACTTCGGAGATAAGGGAGGGGGGGGGGACGGTATTTTTTTTTACATTTTTCATCAAAAGTCGAAAACCAAGCGGCCTAAAAAAAAGAAAAAATATGTTTGAGAATGTGCAAACAGCGCTCTTTCATATGATACCCCACATGCCCTAGTAGCCCCACTTTTAATTTTAAGACCCCCTTTCAGTCCATGTTGCAAAAAAAACATTAATATTTTTATTTCTTTCTTATTTGCAAAATAGTTGGGTAAACGTCATCTAAAACTGTTCCAAATTTCAAGTTGATAGCATTAGTAGTTCTTGAGATATCCAGCTGTGACAGACAGACAGACAGACTGAGTCACACCATAAGGGTTCCTTTTTTTACCATTTTGGTACGGAACCCTAATAAGGCCAATTACAAGTTTCCACATGTAGGTAAATTATATGAAACAGAAAATTTATACTTACTGTATTAATTACTTTTCTGAAAAACATCGCCAATAAGGTCACTATACGTCCACCTAGGGCATCCCTCCCGGCGTGGCAGCGGCGGCGCCGTCTCCACAAGAGGAAATATAGGTGAAGTAGAAGTGGACCTACATAATCACGACTCACAATGAATTCCCTAATTTCACAAGCAAACCTGTTACGAACAGCAATCCAAACTGAAACACAATCAAAAGTTACATAACTTGACTTCGAGATCAATCACAGATAAAGCGACATAATGTTCTGAACAAAAATTAGCTGCGTTTGCATACAACAATGTATGAGATTGCTTTACCATGCAATTTCACAGAGATGTTGACAGAATGATAGCCACACGTATATTGGTTGTTGATCTAACACTGGCATTGCCACCATCTGGGATTTTAATTTTGATACTTACCTAATACCAAAAATTTGTCTAAATTTGTCGGTCACTAGTTAAAATGTTATAAGGGTTCATAGATGGCCGATCTGGGGAGCGTCTCTCCAGCTTGGACACATTTATATCTCAAAAACTAGGTCATCTAGCGAAGATCTGTTTTCTCCCAAATTTAGTCGCTAAATAGTCGCAACTTTTCGCCAAGTCAAAGATTTAGTCGGGTCTCAGTTTAGAATATAATAATGAGTTAATTTTTTTAGTATATTTAAAAATACTACTACTTGGACTATAGTCCAAGAGGTAGATCGAAGAGTTTATAATAAAATCTTTGATCTTTGGACTATACTTAAAAATTGAACTCATTGTACCTATCTTCTAAGCTAAGGCCCGACTAAATCTGTGACTTGGCGAAAAGTGGCGACTAACTAGCGACTAAATTTGGGAGAAAACAGATCTTCGCTAGGTGGCCAAGCTGCGAGATGCTCTCCAGATCGGCCACCTATGAACCCTAACTTTTGAACCAGTGACCGACAAATTCTGATATTTGGCGGCAAATTTCGCCTAATTTTTTGTGTTATCAAAATTAAAATCCTTGATGAGGCCATGCCAGTGTCAGAGCCAGTGTCAGAGAACCCATTGGTTGTTGTTGGCACTTTTAAATTGTCAAGGGGTCGGTTAGTCAGAAAGATGAAGCTATTTAGTTGCCCATTTGCAAAGCGTATTAGGTTCCTATGAAGAAGAACGGGCAAGAAACTCCATCACGGACCCTTGATAAAAAGATGAATTGTTATAAAGATGAATAAGTATTATGCAAACCATAAATGCTCGAATGCTAGCAGGCTTAGGGCTTTGCTACTTAGAGCAAAGCTGTCCTTATTCAAGAGATTGATCTTGATAACGAATGTTATCAAGCGACTTTCTCAATGTCATAAAACGCTCGAAATAGAAAACTCATCAGTCATTTGACCCACGCAAGCAAAGCCAACATAGAAATTAACGATAAAGCCGAAATTTCAGAATCACAAAATTACAATAAAAAAGGAAATTAATTATGGAGCCGAAATAGCAGCAACACAGCATACTTAGCTATGTACGGTCAACCGCACGACGATTATAACAATTTGACTTTTACGGGCCTATAAGTCGTGGCAATAAGGGCGATTTTAGTTCAATTGTTGTTAGTGATGTGCGGCTGGTCGTACGGGTCAGCGCTACACGCAAAGGGCCAATCCTACAATCTTTGCTTACCATCGCTTAGATTACACTTGAAACTAACGACGTGTTGGCTGCACGACTGAATATGGTGCACTGATTCCGTCTAGTTTAATGAAGGACATGTGTTTGGCGAAGTAAATAAATAAAGTAAGAAACTAATGAAGTAATGACTCATGAAAACCTGAGAGTGATAACGATAAGATAACCTACAATTCTACAAAGGAGAAAACTCGCTCCGACTCCTCTCTCAGAAGAGAAACAAGTTTTACATTGTATTATGTGGGCCGATCCCGGCGGCACTGCAATGCCGGGCCGACCCGCGACGGGAGTGGAGCGAGCCCCGAACATCCCGTCAGCTTACAAAAATCAGTTTAATATACTGGTCCCTCAGTGAGGGAACTTTCAGATATTAAGCTGAAAAGAACAGATACTACACTTTGATCTTAGCCAAAAGGCCGAGAAGCGATAACATACAAACGAAAAATCAGGGTGGTCATTCAATCACGGAGACTCTTAACACCGCGATTCAGAAACGTGACGTCAGCGCACAGTGACATCTGTCGGTGAGCGGAGCTACTAAATAACAAGTGGGTGACGCACATAATGTCAGTGATGGATAACGTGACCATTTATTTTTTGACTCAAAACGGGACATCGTATTATTTATCTCTATTCTTAATAGCAGGGCCGATTCATAAAGGAAACACAATTTTGAGAATACCAACCTCGGTTCTCAATGAGAAACAAAAACACATTAAAAAAAAATATTTAGGTATCAAAATGATTTATGGATGTTGGTGTGAAAGTGTTTGCTGTCTTCCATCCAACGACTTTCCGTCCAAACGTTTAGATTGTTCCATTCAGTTAGGTACTCTTCGCGATGAGATATAAATAACAAATTAATGAAAATTCGTCAAATACTTTTATGGGATATTGATTGTTACAAAGATACAGAAGAAGTCTTTGTTACAATGAATATATCCCTTTCAATCATGCTTTTTAACGCACGGTTTCTGAAAACGGGACAATTTTGCGTCCCCAGGTTTTTTTCGGGGTCACCGGGACGAAGAACCGAAAAAAGGGATGGTCCCGTTCAAAACGGGACGTATGGTCACGTTAGTGATGGATGAACTTTGAGAAGAGATTAGAATAAACTTTGTTGATAGAATTGGTTTGAAACCCAGTGAAAGTTTAGTTTTAACACTTATTTTAATCAACATACAACCTGACACGGAACTGCAAATTGCAAAAAACGTAAAAAAAAATGAATTTCGCGGGCTACCTTAGCGCATCCTCCTGAAGAGTCGTTTTCACAAAGTAAAGAAAATTATTCTTCTTTGTTTCTGTGGTGAAAACTATCATTCCGACCACGTTCAACAATAATTCGTTAGAATCACCAAATAATAAACTACCAATTATAGACAGAAATAGAATTTGCGGTGACATTTATTTTACACTAAGAAAATTAGCCATTTAACCTAGCTGTTAGGTAATAAAGCAGTAACCAAGCACATCTTATTAAGGTGATTTAAAATAATATGACGTTTGAATATTATGAGTAAGTACCTACTAAGTACCTGCTGCGGCGTCTACTAGTAGGTATAAATGGATGGTAATTTCAAATAAATGGTTATTATTTTGTTTTGTGAGGACTTGTCTTGTTTTGTCGTAAATCATTTAAGATAGTATCTGCAAGGTTTAACACGATTACACCTCCTGTAAGTCTACAGGGATTATTATTGTTTTTGTTGATGTTACCGGTGGGTACCATAAAACCTTTGAATTTTTTGTTTTGCGCGTAGATCGCAGCGTGGGGTCCTAGATCGGGCAATTATTAATATTGAATAATTGTTTTCATTTCTTTGGAGATTTGCTTATTGAAATTAGCACCTATGTAGTTATTTAAATATTCCATAGAATAAAGGTTTATCTATTCATACACGAAATCTCTTACGGGGTCATTGTAGGTACTCATCATTACGAACAACTTTTACTATGGGACTAAACCTGAAATCGCGAACAAAAAAATCTGCTGTTCCCTACATTTATGTTTGCACTAGCCGTTGCCCGCGGCTTCGCCCGCGTGGATGTCGGAAATTATCTCACGGAACCTTCTACCGGGATGAAAAGTAGGTCTTAATCCAGGTTATAAACTATCTGTATTCCAAATTTCATCCAAATCCGTTCAGCCGTTTTTGCGTGATTGAGTAACAAATATGCAAACATACAAACTTTCACATTTATAATATTATATACGTAGGTATATATAGTAGGATAGTAGGATAACTCGTCAAAATGTATGGAACAGCTGATTTTTTTCGCGATTTCACGTTATGCGCTAGAGTAAAAGTTGTTATTAATGATGAGTACAATGACTCCTTAAGAGATAGATCTTATACTTGTACATCTAGAGTTCTAGATCAACCAGGCAGTCATCGTCAATATGTTATACAACATTAGTTTTTGTTTATACTAAACGCGAAAAGGGGTCATTGTACTCATCATTATGAACAACTTTTACTATGGGACCAAACCTGAAATCGTGATAAAAAAATTTGCTTCCAACTACATTTTGACGAGTTTGATGTTGATAAATGTACTGAACAGCAGATTTTTTTTCGCGATTTCAGGTTTGGTCACATAGTAAAAGTTGTTCATAATGATGAGTACAATGACCCTTTAAGAGGAAAACAACCATTAAAATTTTACCCTGTAAGTATACCTAATATTCATCAAAAAATCGCACTCGAATCCCCCGAATAAGTTGTATCGAGCGCCGAACACACGCACAGGATGCGGTTCATATAACCCAGATTGTAACTTCAAGCCAAAAGAATTTTATTTTTTACCTCCACCACCACGTTGGGGTGAAACTAATTAGGAATTTTCTTCCACTTACCGCCACGTTTTATGCGTAAGAAAACACCATTAATCATAACTAAGGGTTCAACTGTATTTTGGTTAACGTAATAGTCTTAGAAGAAAATAATAAAGCTCCCTTTTTAAACGACGAAAAAATTTTGGAAGTCAGTGGCAAAAAACGAAAATGCAAAACCAAAGACACCGACTTCCGACATTAAATTTATTTTTAGTAGTGTTTTTTTGGAAGTCGGTTGTTTTTATGGTTCCGTACTAAAATGGTAAAAAAGGAACCCTTATGGTGTGACTCAGTCTGTCTGTCTGTCTGTCTGTCTGTCACAGCGGGATATCTCAAGAACTACTAATGCTATCAACTTGAAATTTGGAACAGTTTTAGATGACGTTTACCCAACTATTTTGCAAATAACAAAGAAATTAAAATATTTTTTTTTTTTTGCAACAGGGACTGAAAGGGGCTCTTAAAAATTCAAAGTGGGGCTACTAGGGCATGTGGGGTATCATATGAAAGAGCGCTGTTTGCAAATTCTCAAACATTTTTTTTCTTTTTTTTAACCCGCATAGTTTTCGACTTTTGATGAAAAATGTAAAAAAAAATACCGTCCCCCCACCCTTATCTCCGAAGTTTGCAAAGAGAAAAATCTGAAATTATTCTATGTGATAGAAGTTTATGTAAAGATTACAGGAAAAATAAAACGATGTCTCTAAAATGCACACTTTTTCAGAAATCGGAACGGAACGACTCGCTCTTGACCGTTTTTTTTTTTGTAAAAAAGTTTATTGTGGTAAGTATTAACCGAGTTTCAATCACGCAATTCTGGCATTATATAACTGGGGAAAATTATTTAGATCCCTGAAATCCTGACGATTCAAAATCATAGTACATACCCTGGAGCAATGTACAGTAACAGCCAGAAGTCGACTAGCAATCTCACAAAACCATGGCATAGCAATATTAGTTTACTTATCGAGCCTTTTCAGGAAGAAGATCGTAACCGCCATTTTGCATACAGGAGAATGTTTTTTTTAAATATTTCTCAAAATATTTATAGCATCAATTTGAAATTTTTACTTGGTGTTAAATGGGCACCTCGCTATTAATTCAAATGTTAAGATTTGACTCAGTACTCTATAATCTATATACTCTATAATATTATACTGTATAATATCAAAACCGTTTTTGGGATTTTTGGCGCTTACGATGTTCTTCCTGAAAAGGCTCGTTATGACCTTCTTCGGCGCCGCAGCCCGTACCTATAGGTATAAGCGCCGCAGCCCGTATGGCGCAGGCGATAATGGTCATTGCGGTGTAAGTGGACTTCTGGCCGTTGACTGTAACATCAATTGGGTAACCCAGTTGTATTAAAATTTTAATACAACTGGGGTACCCAATTGATGCGGGCCACTGTACGTAAGACAGGATCTTATGAGGTATCGTCGACCCTTAGTCCCATACAGTCGTCGCACGGACCCGCTAATGAATTGTTGTTCTAAACCGCTGTTAAAGTTGCGTTTTGTAAAAAATAATTATAATTTTTAAATAAAAAATGCACAGTTGTGAGAAGTGATTTATCAATATTATCGTCGCTAAGCCGTGAAAATATCACTTGTAGATTTATAGTTTAGAAGCAGTAGCGAATTTAAAGTTGAAAACATCATTTAAAAATTTTTTTAATGGTATTTAATGTTGCTTACACTTTCAAATGTTCAGATTCAAGTATACATATCAAAGTTACATATACTTACTAAGTAGTATATATTTTTCTGGAATTTTCTGTAGGATCATTTAAAAGCCTACCTAGCCTGGGCTCTCAAAAACGACCATTTCACGACTATAGGTAATCGCCGTCCATAAGGAATCTTACCTGTGGTTTTTGCGTAGGTAAATCTACTGAAAGCCATGTAAAACTCTTACACCTTAAGGGGGATGCACTAAGGTAGGCCGCGTAGCAGTGTCCGGATGTATGTTGATTATAATATGATTCGCGGCCGTAACTAATATGGCTTTACAGAATTATCATCATTAGAATCAGCAATACAACTCCATAAGTTAGAATTGACCTCAAATCTAGCGATTTCATGACATCATGAGATGTTCATAATCATATTTTAATCAACATACAACCTGACACTGACCTGCAAATTGCAAAAAACGTACGAGAATTTGAATTTCGCGCATCCTCCTTAAAAGATTTACCCGCAAACGAAGTAGGTAGATATTTACCTACTTGTATACATATACCTTCATTTTTGTTTTACAAGGGTGGATTCGGATATATACTTACGCATGTAACCTTTTACAAGGACATTTCATAAGGTCAAAGTTTGTCCTTTTTGAGCGTCCCTCCGCCGAGGCAGAAGGCAAATATTATTTATCGAATGTTATCCTGGAAAGGGAAAGGTATTACTTTATTTCAATGTATTAAAAAACTAAAATATGGCGTCGAAAAATTCCTCCGCATCGCTGTCGACTGGTAGAGTACCCAGGAGACTGCCGGCATTGCCACGTTGTATGGCAATCCTAAGCCTCTGGCCAAAGTAAAAGCCAGCCCTCGGGTCACGGGAAGTGTCAACCAGCCGTTTGGAGATTTCGTTGAATAAAACAAGAGCACTTGGACCCCACGGCCCAAGGGTTCAACCCCAAACGGCTCGAAAATATAATTACCGATAAGGTTATTATATTTCCGCCGCTTGAAGGAAATAAGGAAAAGGGAAAGGTATATTTTCGATATTAGAACATCAACAACAGACAAAAACAAAGACTTTTTGATGTGTAACAATCTTTCATCTGGCTTTCCTGCAAGCTGTGGGAGTGATTTCGTGAAAAGGGACGGAAGTGTGTAACAGGAAGTAAACATATTTTTCTAAAAGTTTTGAGTGACGGATTGATTTGAGTGGCAAACAAACTAGAGAGTACTTTTACCAAAGTGAGATGTCAGATATTACACATCATACGCGACTACTGTAAGACTCCCTCATTTTGTCTTTATCAGATCAATGGCTTTTTTCAATTTCATCCATGATTTATCATTCCATGGTAACAAGTGGGAATCCTGCGCATTTCTCAAGACGATAGCGTGAAGTAAAGTAATAAAAGATGTGGAAAAGGGCGTATAACAAAGGACGAGTTACGTATTATTAGTGTGCGTAAGTCATAAGAGACTACTGACAAAATCCATCAAGAACAAGATATTATAAGAGACTACTGACAAAATCCATCAAGAACAAGATATTATAAGAGACTACTGACAAAATCCATCAAGAACAAGATATTATAAGAGACTACTGACAAAATCCATCAAGAACAAGATATTATAAGAGACTACTGACAAAATCCATCAAGAACAAGATATTATAAGAGACTACTGACAAAATCCATCAAGAACAAGATATTATAAGAGACTACTGACAAAATCCATCAAGAACAAGATATTTTAAGAGACTACTGACAAAATCCATCAAGAACAAGATATTATAAGAGACTGCTGACAAAATCCATCAAGAACAAGATATTGTTTGTGTGTAGTAGGTATTTTTATCTCACGCGCTTTACTTGAGTTTACCTAGTGTACAAAGCTGTGAATGTGTGTGTAAGCGCAGGAGCTCTCGGTACCGGCCGGGACAGAGGCGAAGTCGGAAATGTGTGTGTACATTTTCAACGTGTTTGGTCACTTCGTTAAGCGCGTGTCGATTTTTTAGATAAAAATACTATACTTAGTATTATAACACTATTGTCAGAAACCAAATTGTAAAAATCAAAGTTCAGGCTGTTGACTGAACTTTTATTTTTAATTTGATAGAATCTATTTTGACATATAGATTAAACCTTTATTTTCAGACCACAGGGATCCATACAGTGTTAGTAAAAAACAAAACTTAAAACTACTGTTAGTATGCTAATCATAATCTTATGCTAAACCCTTGAGTCGAACCTCACACTATCCACGTAGTATGATGTAGTACATACTTGTAGACGTATGAAGTCCGACCCAGTGACGCAGCATCGGGCAATCCCACTTACCGCACAACGTGCTCAGGATGCTGTGGGAGGTAGCACGCATGCTGCGAAGGATCGAGGCAGACCGTTTTCGGATAATGGCATGAAAGCCATCAATCCTCGCATTAAAATAAAAATCTAAGTTTAAATGTGATTACAGACACTATTTCCCCAAAATTATTTGCTTCTGCAAAGAAATGTCATGTTATTTTCTAACATTCATTTGTTTTATTTAACGGTTAGCGAACAGCTGGACGTGCCCCTTCCGCCTTCAGACACCTGGACATACTGTGTGTTCACTGTTCACTGATGCGGTACTAACCCTAAAGACAACGTTAAATGCTGTCACCTCAGAACTATCACACTGGAACATAGCAATATTGCTTGGTAACAGAAAGAGGCAGGGTAGGTACTTCCTTAGACAAGCCCTAAAAAGACATCATAATATTAGTTAAGATTAGGATTACAAGCAATATCACCGGAATCCCATACCTTCTAAGCCAAAAAGCAGCAATGTTGTAAGGCAACAAAACACATACCTACGTATAGTAGAACCACTTTTCTTTTTTTCTGTGGGGAAATTCTCTGTGAAGATCGGGGGTTTATGTCCATCTGGGAGTTTTATGTCGGACTCCTATCGACTAGAACCCCATAGTTTCTTGCACTACCATGAGTTGGGAGACCTCTTCAGTCGGAGGTGTGGTAAATATATGACCAACCCGAGCCCGTTCTCAATATTGTTTTATAATATATGAGCAAAGATGCTCGTATAGTCATGGCACCCCCGACTGAAGAGGCACTTTCCTGAACGAGAACTGACAGAAGGAGCCGAGAGCGCATGTCTGCTGGGGTTGCAATAGCTGTCAGTGGTTGTTCCACAACTAAGTAAAACCGTATAAGTATTTACTTTACCGAAAGATACTTACCTACTTAGTCCATATAATTACGGTTCCGTACCTCAAAAGGAAATAACGGAACCCTTATACGATCACTCGTGTGTCTGTCTGTCTGTCCGTCCGTCACAGCCAATTTTGAGTTGAAATTTGATACACATATTAATTTCTGTGACCCACATACGGACGTGTAACGTAAATAACTGAATTTTTAATATGGGGTAACTTTTGGAGGGCAAATAAGAAAATTAAAAAGAAAAGTTTTGGAAATTATACCGCGCATGTGACATGTCAAATGAAAGGACTTACGGAGAGGATATCAAATAAATCATTTTTATAATTTTAAAATAAATTGTTTTAAAGTTTGTTTAACTCCGAAACTACCGAGCCTAAAATTTTGGGAAAAATACAGAAAATAGTTTATATTACAGAAAAATTTATAAGGAGTCTATGGTCCCAAAATAATATGGTAAATCTCTCAATATTTTGCGTACAAACTTACATTTGCAGTTGGAATGTATGGGAAAACATGTTTTTCAACTATGTCAAATTTTTCTTGTGATAAATATTTTTTTCTCTTCTTTCTTCATCCCGCGTTCTACGGAATTCTTCATTGCGCGTGGCCCGTTTTTTTAATTTATACCTACCCATCCTCTCCCAGCGCGGTTCCGCTTATCTCTTCCACCTTGTGCCGCACAAGTGCGTGTCCACGGCGTCACGCGCCGCTTCGCCCGGAAGTGGCCGGGAGTAGGCAGCGCAGGGAGGCGGGGGAGGCACAACTTATACCGAATTATGGAAATTTCGTAACATTACTGCCCTGACCAGCAGCTTATGCGTCAGTAATGGCTACTGATTAACGTAGCTAGATATTTGGTTAGTTTGTATGTGGTTTGTAGAGGAGCTCATGGCTAAGTAATAACAGCCGCACGGGTCGATACATCAGGTTAAGCTACGCTTGCATACCGATACATCTCCGTGCCTCGGAAAGCACGTTAAGCCGTTGGTTCCTGCTGTCATTCGTGGATCTTTGACAGTCGTTACGGGTTGTCAGAGGCCCGAAAGTCTGACAACCAGTCTTACCAAGGGGTATCGTATTACCCAGTTACTAGGTCAGATAGGCAGTCGCTCGATGTAAAATACTGGCATTCAGCTGCATCCGGTTAGACTGGAAGCCGACCCCAACATAGTTGGGAAAAGGCTAGGCGGATTGATTGGTATTGTATGTGGTGTGTAGTAGGTGTAGGCTGTACTGTACTAATATTATAAATGTGAAAGTTTGTGAAGATGTTTTGATGTTTGTTACTCAATCACGCAACGTTTTTGCGTGATTGAGTGAGAGCTGAACGGATTTGGATGTTTGGCGCACAGATATTATAGTTTATATATAACCTGGATTATTATAGGATTAAAACATCAGGATACTTTTTATCCGGGTAGTCGGTTCCCGTGAGATAATTTCCGACATCCACGCGGGTGAAGTCGCGGGCAACGGCTAGTTTATATAATTTTTTATCGGTTTTTAATTAAAAATGAATGAAAATGAAGTATTATCACACTAATAATATAAAGGCGAAAGTTTGTATGTTTGTTGTGTTTGATATGTTTGTTACTTCTTCACGCTCAAACGGCTGGACCGATTTGGATGAAATTTGGTATGTAGATAGTTTATACCCTGGATTAACACATATGCAATTTTTTTTTCCCGGTTGCAGTAACCTCTAAATCCTCGAAACTGCGATCCAAAAATGCTAATAATTTATGTAGGCATTGTATCTTCATTCGAACCGATTACATCCTGTGACCATCAGCATTAAGTTGGGGCCGGTTTATCTTGTATTTAGAGCATTTAAATACCCACCATTTCATTGGTCGTGGAGTCACCTGTTATGACAGGCAACTCGGTAAATCAATGTTATAGTCCAAATCAGCCTTGTTGGTCTAATAGTTGCGACGCTTCTGCTGAGCATGAGGTCCTGGAATTCGGTTCCGAGGTCGCACAGTATTATTGGGTTTTCCATCTGGAATTTCTCTGTAGAAGTCTGGAGTCTGGATTTGTGGCCGGTTGCATGGCAATAGGCTCGCCTCTATACATGGAACTTGGAAATTAAACATATCTCTGGCGAAATGCTGCAGTGGTGGCGCAGTAGTAATGGCTGCAACTTACGAGTTGTAGGCCAGACAGGCGCTTTATTTTGCGTAAATTATTTCATCACCACTGCTCTCAATACGGTGAAGGAAAACATCGTGAGGAAACCGGCATGTCCTAGAACCAAAAATTCAAAGACATGTGACATCTACCAACCCGCACTGGGCTCGCGAGACTCCGTCTCATCGAGAGGATACCTGTGTCAGTGAGAACATTATCTAGACTGATTATAAAGATAAAGATAAAGATGATTTATTTGTCAAAAACATGTGTTTACATACAATAGGCATGCGGGATGTTCAAATTATTGTTTAGGGCTTACAAAAATGTTTTGCCTAACGAGGCGTACAAATATTTGCGTTTTACAAATTGAAATACAATATGGCCAAAAATCAAAAATAATAATACGTAATAATGTCAAAAAAAGTAAAGTAAATAAAATCAAAACTATTGGGACTTCATAATGTCAAGAATAATATTAGTTAAATACAAATTAAAATATAAAACACAATATGCCTTAGATGTATTAAATAAATCGAAATAAATGAGAAAAAAATATATATAGGTAAATAATAGCATGTCAAAAAAAAAAAAAAAAACATTAAAAAAAGAAAAGAAAATTAAACAATATAAGGAAATCAATATGTCGAAATGTCATGTTCATCTATATCTATAAAAGGAAAGCGTTACTGACTGACTGACTGACTGACTGACTGACTGACTGATCTATCAACACACAGCTCAAACCACTGAACAGATTGGGCTGAAATTTGGAACACAGGTAGCTATTATGACCTCGGCATCCGCTAAGAAAGGGTTTTTGGAAATTCGAGCTTTAAGAGGGTAAAAAGGGGGGATATTGTTTGTATGAAAAATCTTATTCCTTAACTTAATAAACTTGAAACTTGGCACGAATATTTATCTAAGTAAATTATGATTTTTGTGATTTTATGTTTTTCTAAACTACCCCCTAAAGGGAAATTGGGGGGTCTCAAAGTTTGTATGGAAAAATTTTAACGCGCAATCTGATTAACTCAAAACTCAGTATTTATACTTAAAACCAAAAATAAAGAATAATGTGTGTCAGGGTTTTTCGAAAATCTACCTCTAACGGGGTGAAAATGGGTAGTCAATTTCACAGGGGAGGATTTTACTGCGTGGCTTGATTAACTCGAAAATTGGTGTAAATAATCTTTGAGTCAAGCTATGGAAACATGTCAAACCATTTTTTTAAATTCCACCCCTGTGGGGGTGAAAACAGGGAATACAATTTACATGAAAAATGTTTTAATTAACTTGAAATTTGGCACAAATATTTGCCTAAGTTTGTCATTATTAGTTTTTTAAAACTACCCCGGAGGGAGGGTTAGAGGGGAGGGGCAAGGGAGGGGTGGTGAGGAGTGTGAGGGGGAGGATGATGGACGCAGGGAGAAAGGGCAGGAATTAGTGAGGAGAGGAGGAAGACATAGTGAAGGCTGAGGGGTGGGTAGGTGTTGGTGAGCTGGAGGTGGAGGAGAGGGGGAGAGGGAGGGGACGGGGTGGTGAGAGAGAGAGAGCGAAGGGGAAGTGGTGAAAGGGGTGTGAGAGTGAGTGAGAGGGGGAGGGAGAGGTAGCGGAAGGGGATGTGGTGAAGGAACGAGCTAAACTCTGGAACTACCCTACCAGTCAGACTTTAAAAAATCTTTTTGCATTAATGATCAATGATAATGCCCAAATCTTATAGAAGGCATATTTAACATCACTCTAGGACCCTTAGGTGCCGAGCAAAAATAAAAAAAGTCTGAAAGAACGCTAAGTGAAAACGAAGTAATAGCGCGGGTAGGCAATGCTATGCGACGGGGTGGGTCGAGCAAAAAATAAATTTCACGCGGACGAAGTCGCGGGCAGAAGCTAGTTATAATTATAAAATGCCATTTATATCGAAACTAGCTTCTATATTTATTTTTTGCTCGACCCACCCCGTCGCATCGCATTGCCTACCCGCGCTATTACTTCGTTTTCACTTAGCGTTCTTTCAGACTTTTTTTCTTTTTGCTCGGCCCCTAAGGGTCCTAGAGTGATGTTAAATATGCCTTCTATAAGATTTGGGCTATCATTAATGCAAAAAGATTTTTTAAAGTCCGACTGGTAGGGTAGTTCCAGAGTTTAGCTCGTTCCTTCACCACATCCCCTTCCGCTACCTATCCCTCCCCCTCTCCCTCACTCTCACACCCCCCTCATCACTTCCCCTTCGCTCTCTCACTCTCACCACCCCGTCCCCTCCCTCTCCTACTCTCCTCCACCTCCGGCTCACCAACCCCTCCCCACCCCTCAGCCTTCACCATGTCTTCCTCCTCTCCTCACCAATTCCTGCCCTTTCTCCCTGCGTCCATCATCATCATCATCATCTCCATCATCATCATCAAGAAATCTCTTATATCGTAATAACACTTAAATATCTGTTAAATAATCTCGCATCTTTTTTTTAAACAAATTGATTGGCAAAGCTTTATAAGATTGCGGTATTTTATTGTAGATTTTTCGTGCCATACAAAAAATTATGGTATGGTGAAATGTGGGTGTAGGTACCTACTACAGGGACACCTCCACCTAACCTTTCCGGAAATACTATCGTGATGATGTTGGATATGAGAAAACTACCGACGATATCCATATCGATATCCATATGCTAATCCAACTTACTTTTATGACCTATTCCTAATTCCAGAAACATGAACACAGGAACATGCAATAAGTCTTGATGGACTAACGGTCGTAAAGCATGGTGTATGTTGGCCAACAATGGCCTAGTCACACAATAGCGTGGCCTGTGTCATGTGGCCGCTGTGCGCTGAATGACAATGTTGGCGGCGCGGATCGCCGGCGCCTGACGGTGGGGGCGCAGATGTGGCGGATTAGATGATTATTTTGTTGTCTTTGACATATCTCCGGACTCTGGGGTTCCGGACCTACCTTTTGAAGGCGTACCAAGGACCAGAGCCCTGTTAGACGCTTTCAATGAAATGAGGCACCAACCGACGATTATCCCCGTACGCACTATGCAAGTGCACCCAATGACAACCCCCGCTTGGTGTAGGACTATTGCAGGTTACGGATACAAAGATATTGAACTATCGATTTGGGTGTCTAAAGTGGACTGGTTACCTAGAACTATGAAAGGACTATGGCCCCTGCCTGCGCAATGTTTTATTACACGAAAAAAATGGCCGGGGGTAACTTGCACACTCAATAATGGGCCCCCGGAAACTGTTGCTTGCACTTAATGACATAGCGACAGGGGGCAACATGTCCCGAGGTGCGTTGAGGAGTGGAGAGGTATTTCACGGCTCTCAGAATGATCCCAGAGCCCGGAAAATGATCAAGATATCTACATGCACTTACTGGAATACTTCCTTGCTCCGAGCATGTTTGCTCTTGCGAATCTCCACTCAAGCCGGCCAACAAAGGCAATAATGAGGTGGGAGCTCTGTACCTCATCAGTGTTCACTCCAGCCGGTCAATGAAGGCAAGCCAGAGGTGAGGAACAAGACTTCTCTCGGGAGATAGGGTCAACAGCTCGCCACACGGTGCCCTGGGGGTTTCTGTATCTATACTTATTATTATTTTGAATAATAATAATAATCCTCGCTGAATTCGTGGGTCTTTGACAGTCGTTACGGGTGGTCAGAAGCCCGAAAGTCAACCAGTCTTACTAAGGCGTATCGTATTACCCAGTTACTGGGTTGTGGAGGTCAGATAGGCAGTCGCTCCATGTAAAATACTGGTATTCAGCTGCATCTGGTTAGACTGGAAACCGACCCCAACATAGTTGCGAAAAGGCTAGGCAGATGATGATCTTTGTTTTCATCGAACAATGTCGATTCTAGACTTTTTAGCTGAACACTAACCTAAGCAGTAGACGTGCATCATTCGCAGCAGCTATCAACTCTACCACACCCCTCCGGTAGGAAATCTCACGCGCATCTCATTTTCATTCGCTTCACCGTCTGCTGGCGGCAGTTATCAATAATGCCAGCTATTGTATGGTTATTGGACATTACGTGTTATGTTGAATTAACTAGAAACTGAATTTAAAAGGATTTGAATATTATAAAGCTTATGATTGGACTTCAGTCTATAAGGAAGTGTATGGTATAGTGGTTTTGAGTCTGTATTTAGATTTGCAGGGCTTTAAGAGTACGGGAAGACCAAAGAAGCGATGGATGGGCTGTGTTAAGAGGCATACATACATACATACCGGTCAAAATCATAACCCTCCTTTTTGCTTCGCCGTAATCGGGTACAAAGAAGGCATAAGGGCTTTAATGACTTCTTCAGCATCACCTACAAGAAGCTTAAGTCTAATAAGCAAAAAGTGACCCTTACACTGTTTGTCCACCGCACTGGGAACGAGTCGTCAACGCGAAAACAGAGGGGCAATTCTCGTATTTTTAACAACGTTCGCAATAGCATCTCAAGACTCAATCTGTCAAAAATTGTATAGCTTTTACCTAAATTTTTGACATTTGATTGACGCTGGCATGAGATTGTGAACGTTTTTAGGTACGAGAATTGCCCCTCAGATGACGGTGCCATAGCAAATGTACTGTCGCTACTTCGCGACTGTACGGTGGACAGTCTGACACTATTTGACGTCCCGTCGACGTGGCGGTAGACAAACGACCTAAAACTCCTGATTTCGATCTTTATTAGACCAGAATAAAAATTGGAAAGATTAATTTTAAAATAACCATTCGCTTCGCGTCAATCAATCAGATTAACTAAAATCTAAAGTCACTCCCAAATTGCTTTCTGTAACAATTCTGAAACCAGTAAACCTCTAAGATTTAGAAGAAGATTAGGCCCAAAATAGCTCCAACTGCTAAATAATTCTAAAGCAAAATCGACCGCGAAGAGGAAACATTTCCTCTATTTTTAATTCAACTTCGCTATTATTAAAGAAACATTTCACTCAACAACACTTTTGTTAAAGTTTTTGGGGTTCCGTACCCAAAACCCTTTTTTTTGTGGATGGAAAATCATCAAATGACTTCTCCCGCTCTGGGTGGAGCGGAAGGGCGTGTCAGACTTTTACTGACTAAAACCCACCCGTGTTCCTTCAGTTGCCTGTGCCAGGGCCACGGTATCTCTTTCGAACAACCCGCGACCCTGGCGGCGTACCCAAAACCCTGCCAAGGACCGTGCGTCCGTCTGTCAAATTTCAAGTGTCTCAATAGTCGCTATAACAACAAATGATAAATAAAAAGTAAAAATTAAAAAAAATAATACAAGAAACGTTTTTTTTTACATTAAAGTATATATTTTTTTTAATATGTGGTTTTAAATATTGTACGGTAGTACGGTATTCTTCGTGTGCGAGTCCGATTCGCACTTGCCCGCTTTTTTATAGATTATCGTGAAACAGTTTTAGTTTTTCTTACGTTTCCAGTTAATACGGTTTGTAGTTATAAGTCGGTCAGTAAGAACGCTTGTTCGTGATTGAATTGCAAAGAAAATGAAGTAAATTGTAATTCTAAATACTGTTATGTAGAAACTGAAATGTTAGGAAGTTACTTGGAGCGTTATTTCAAGAGTTCTTTTTCCTATAATTGTTTTATTTTTAAATCACTTTTCCTGTTGACAGCGATGCGGACGAATTTTTTGATGTCCCCTCCTTTGTATACACTTGTAGATTGTTATAATTATTTTAAGACTGTTAGCTTTTTAAATTATATAAATATTATCTTGAAAATGGAAAAAAAAACAATCAACAATCAGTCTTAATAATTATTAAATTGGAGATCTGCAAAGTACTCGTGGCGGCAAAACTCTGTTCGCACGTGAACTCCTTTTTTTCCCTCCGTTATTTATGATTTTCTTTAACTCGTGGCTAAGTAATAACAGACGCACGGGTCGATCCATCAGGTTAAGCTACGCTCGCCGCGGTTGCTCCGTGGATGGCTCTGTAGTTTCTGCCTACCCCCATGGGAAAAAGGCGTGAGTTTACGTAATGTATACATGTATATCTTGAACATTAGGTACATAAAATGTATAATCCATTAAACCCAACAAATGTATAGAAAACAACATTCATCAAGGTGCCAGTTGGCTCCATAGAACGACCCAACAATAGGTATTATTGCCCAAACCGCTCCATGTATAATTAATCAAAGTTTGACAAAGAAAATCCTTGTAATGGCGTCGGAAAGCAATCCTTTTAATAATTTAGTTCCGAACCTTTAATTGTACGTACTTTACAAAAGGTAGATCATTTGTTATCATGGATCAACCTACAGTTTTCCTTTGACGGAAAAGTCATTAGGTATGAATTTTCTTGTTGCTATCCTGCTAAAGGAAATGGCTTTTCCTTATTTTTTCGTTGTAACTAATTTCCGTCCAACAATACTTTAATGGTGTGACATTGAAAGAAAAAGTGATATATACTTTTTTTTTTGTTAGGGCGGGCTCGTCTCGTCTCGTCGCGTGCCTCTCGATCTCGACACGCTACCGAGAGCGAAGAGCTCCACCCAGCAAGACGCGGGGCTTACGAGCCAGGATGTGTCCGGTATTTAGGTGGAACCATCACAATTGAAAGAAAATCCTTCAACAATCTACAATTGTTTTTGAAACGAAGTTCTTGCGGTAAGAATAAACTGGTAGAAATCGTCACGTAACAAAAAACGTTATGCTCCTTCCATGCGATTTTCTCTCTCTCAAGAGAGAAAGTGTGGATTTGGTCAAAATGAAAATCCAAAATGACGGCTGCGTAAATTTTAAAATTTTTCATCATGGATATGCAGGATATTTTTTTAAGCAGTGCGCAAATTTTCACATGGTGTTCTACTCATAAATATGAACAACTTTACTATGGGAACAAACCTGAAATCACGAAAAAAAAATCAGCTGCTCCCTACATTTTGACGAGTTTCGTGTAGATAAAATGTACTGAACAGCTGATTTTTTTCGCGATTTCAGAGTTGGTCCCATAGTGAAAGTTGTTCATATTCATGGGTAGAACAACCTGTGAAAATTTGCGGACTGCTTAAAAAAATGTCCTGTGTATCGTTTTCATAGTCTTTGAGGGTGCTGAAATCGATAGTGAAGTCAAAATGTAAATCCAAGATGACGGCTGTGAAAATTTTGTTTTTGTTTTAAATCATACGTGAGAAGGAACTTCCTTCCTGTCGGGGTCCCCCGACTGCACACGTTTTTTTCTAATGATGCCAGCCTATTATTATACCACTGTAGGGCAGAGGCCTCTTCTCATACAAAAAACCGGTCAAGAGCGAGTCGGACTCGCGCACCAAGGGTTCCGTACCATCATTTATATGTAATTTTTGTTGATGATTTCTGAAAAACTGTGCTATTTAAAGACATCATTTTATTTTTCCTGTAATCTTTACATAAACTTCTATCACATAGAATAATTTCAGATTTTTCGCTTTGCAAACTTCGGAGGTAGGGGGGGGGGGGAACGGTATTTTTTTTTACATTTTTCATCAAAAGTCGAAAACTATGCGGGTTAAAAAAAAGAAAAAATATGTTTAAGAATGTGCAAACAGCGCTCTTTCATATGATACTCCACATGCCCTTGTAGCCCCACTTTCAATTTTTAAGCCCCCTTTCAGTCCCTGTTGCAAAAAAATTATAAATATTTTTATTTCTTTCTTATTTGCAAAATAGTTGGGTAAACGTCATATAAAACGTCATCTAAATTTCAAGTTGATAGCATTAGTAGTTTTCGAGATATCCAGCTGTGACAGACAGACAGACAGACAGACTGAGTCACACCATAAGCGTTCCTTTTTTACCATTTTGGTACGGAACCCTAAAAAGGCACGAGCATTGAACACCACGTTTGCTGAAGACGCGTTGGCGATTTCAGAGGTACGTATTAAAATATTGGTCTAGTTTTCCCAAAGTTTTCCTCACAATGTTTCCTTCACCGATGTCAGTAATGTCCAGGATAAACTCAAAAAGTACATATTAATTGAAAAAGTCACATTTGTACTTGCCCAGGCTCATGGCTAAGTAATAACTGCCGCACGGGTCGATCGACCAGGTTAAGCTTTTACTTACCGAGACCCCACCGTGCCTCGGAAAGCACGTTAAGCCGTTGGTCCCGGCTATCATTCGTGGATCTTTGCCAGTCATTACGGATCGTCAGAAGCCCGAAAGTCTTACAACCAATCCACCACCAAGGGGTATCGTATTACCCAGTAACTCGGATGTGGAGGTCAGGTTGCAATCTGCAGCCAATCAATCTGCCTAGTCTTTTCCCAACTATGTTAGGGTCGGCTTCCAGTCTAACTGGATGCAGCTGAATAGGTACCAGTATTTTACATGGAGCGACTGCCTATCTGACCCCCACTACCCAATAACTGGGTAAGACTGGTGGTCAGACTTTCGGGCTTCTGACGACCCGTAACGACTGTCAAATATCCAGCAATGACAGCCGGGACCAACGGTCAGATAGGCAGTTGCTCGATGTAAAATACAGCTCAGCTGTTCAGCTGCAGCCGGTTAGACTGGAATCTGACCCTATTACAGTTGGGAAAAGGCTAGGCAGATGATGACATTGGTACTAGAATACGAAAAGTAATAATTTATTTGCAGAAAATACAGGTTTTACCAGATGTAAAAATTGGTGGCACAGTCCATTATTTTGCCTGTTTAGGGTTTTAGGGCATGCAAATTAGTTATAATAGGTACCTACGTAGGTACTTATTATTATTACTTGATTTACAACTGTGTGCCTAGATTTGATCACACAACCTCATGCAAGAGAGACGAGAAGGTTTAAAAAATATGTTTATCTAATTCAGGTTTTCAATCAGAGAAGTAAAGTACCATATCGTACGGTCACGGTCCGGTGCCGTACGCCCGGACAGCCGGACCGTGTAATGATCGTGTGTGATTAGCGTTAGGCTACACTGGACACGGTTTTATTATCATTACGTTGTTGCTTCTATTACCTAAATGTGTTAGCGCAAGTCATCGTGGTACATGGTGCTAAACAATACAGATTTTGATACTGTTTAAGGCTTAGATAATATACATCTAGATCGAGCCACCGCGTGGCCGGTCATGAGACAGCAATTTAATACTTTTCCAACGTTATATGGTATGAGAAATGAGGTTTGACGTAAGAAATCTTCCATATTTTGGACTGAAACCCATGTCAATACATTCGCACAATGCAAAAACTGTCCAAAAAAGTTAAATTAATCGACGCAAGATAAATTTTGTAACAGTGAAAGTACTGTGTTTGGCTAACATTCAACAGAGGGCTTAGTGCGAGTTTTTTATACTTACTCGATCGCGTTTACGTTAACGTTGACGTATGTCAATTCGTATGGAATAATTGTGTTTCCCATTATAGTCACCAGGCGGCGCTTATTCATTTTCAGTACAAACTGACGTTTACGTTAACGTGATCGAGTAAGTATAAAAACTCGCACTAAGCCCTCAGTTCAAAATACGGCACGCCGTAAGGGACAGGATACGATACTTTGTCTCAATTTTCCTACTTATTTCGTATACAGGGTTATTGGTAAAACACCAGCAACCTCTTATGGGGTCATTGTACTCATCATTATGACCAACTTTTATTATGGGACCAAACCTGAAATCGCGAAAAAAAAATCAGCTGTTCAGTACATTTATCTACATCAAACTCGTTAAAATGTAGGGAGCAGCTGATTTTTTTTTCGCCATTTCAGGTTTGGTCCCATAGTAAAAGTTGTTCATAATGATGAGTAAAATGACCCCTTAAGAGGTTGTTTGTGTTTTACCAATAACCCTGTATATGTGTCTCACTTCCACACTTCACACTGTAATCATGGCAACGTCTAGATGTTTAATGTCATTGGTTTAAGGCGACGATAAAACCGACTTTTAATGATTTTAAACTGAAGATCAAGTCTAAACGTAGTCGTTTAGACTTGATCTTCAGTTTAAAATCTTTAAAAGTGGGTAGTCCTAGTGAGGATTGTGAAGTGCCACTACGCGGCGCGAGTAGGTATTTTCAAAAACGCTATCTGTTTCATACCGTTTGCTCTGCCTCCCTACGTGACAGAGAGAGTTGCAAATCTTGAAGCCAATTACCTATATTTCCTTATTGAAATATTGTTTCGGGCGATAACATTTTCACACCCCTAAACCTTTACGAAATGAGATAACTTTGGTCTCATAGATTTAGTACACCTTAATCTAGGTCTGTAAGGTTTATTTTTTAGTAATTTACTTTAGTTTAATTTATAAGCATAAAAACGCTCGAGGAAGTATTTAAGTCAAAATAGAGATATTTAGATGCTAATACATATAGAGATCGGATAATCGGATGCATATTAACCTAAAGTTGAGGTGTTGGCTAAGTATGGAGTGGGCTTTTGGATTAAAAAATCCCAGAATTCCGGTATCGGCCAATTTTGACTTCTGATTATAGAATCGAATGTATAATTTACTTAAGTTCAGATGTTCGTTAATATGGACTGCACTTAAAAAAAAAAAAAAACCCGGGATTCCGGAACGAAAATTTTTAAGTTCTAATTTTGGAATCGAATGTGTTAACAAGTACCAAATAGATGCTCGACGGTTATGACGTAGTAGTTGCTTAATTGTTCCTAAATTACTTTCAAATATTCTCATTAATATCTAAATAATATTTTTATATTTCTTTTCCCATAATAATTCATTTATTTGATTTTTAAAATAATAAGTTAGTATTTCCTATCATATTGAGTAATTAACTGACAGTTGATTTGAATATGGCGGTCAAGTGTATAAAAAGGGCGGCAAATCATTTTTAGGGGGCATTATATTGTGAACTAGTGATAAGGACGTTTCTCTGCGCAAATACAGACTAAGTGTGAATTATAGTTCGTGTTTAATTGTGTAAAACCTGCTACTGAATATCATCTCAGAAGTGGGATATTGATAAAATGTCAGGACCATATTTTCGCGGCTTGGGGAAACGCAAACGAAAGTGCAGTGAGTCAACCAGTTCGGAAGATGAAAATAGTGAAAAATTTTTGTCTGAAGACCTTCATAAGACCAAGTCGCACAAAAAACGACATGTTGCTCCCAGTGATGCCGAAGTTATTCCTAAATTTCGACCCGAAGACAACAGCAGCAACGTTATAGGTTGGCTCCACAAAATAGACCAACTTGGCGATGTCTATGGTTGGGACAACACCGATCGAACATTTGTCATGCAACTGCGGTTGCGTGGCGCTGCTCGAGAATGGTATGACGACCTTGATAACTATAATTTGACATGGGATGGCTGGAAGGAAATGCTTCAGGTCGCTTTTCCTCGATCGACTGACTACGTGGACAAATTGGAACGTATGCTGGCAAGGACAAAGGAAGATAAAGAGACGATGACGAAGTATTATCACGAAAAATTATCCCTACTAAAGAAATGCAACATAAACGGTGGAGATGCTATTTCCTGCATAATACGTGGACTACCTTCTGAATTGAGAGCTAATGCCAAAGCATATAGTTGTGAAACTCCTGAACAACTATACTATGGCTACCTATCTTCATTGGAAAATTTCAAACGAGTGATGGAGACACATACTGCGCGGAAATCGACGGGTACGTGGAGAAGAGGAGCGAGCAGTACCATGCCAAGCTCGACATCGGGTCATCAGCTCCAGCCGAAGATATGCTACACGTGTCGGCGGCCGGGCCACGAGGCGCGGGACTGCAGACAGCGGCAGCGCTGCGAGACGTGCCGGCGCAGCGGGCACACGACGGCGGATTGCTGGTTTGGCGCCGGGGGTTCGCGACAGCAACCGCAAAAGGTTAGTCACGTGCTGCATATTACCTATGATATTTATGTTGATATTTACAAAAGAACTGTGATGGTAAATGGACAGCAGCTCAGAGCTTACATAGATACTGGCAGTAAAATCAACATGCTTTGTCTCACACAAGCTGAAAACTTGCAAATTAAAATGGAGCCTAGTGCAACTGTCATGAAAGGTTTTGGAGGAGCATGTGTGAACTCACTCGGTTCATGTTGCCTAAGTGTTTTGATAGATAATGTAAAATTAGATGGAATAGTCGAAATAGTTAATTATATTACATCAGATATTGAGCTGTTAATTGGACAAACGATGATTAATAGTAAGAATGTTAGTCTAGTCACTTCTGCTTCTTCTGTACGTTTTGTTCCAAGTGAAATTATACAGGATGTATTTACGGATATAAAATTACATGCAACAGATTTTATTGAAAAATTTCCAGTTTATATAAAGCATAATATTATAATACCTAAGCAAAATCAATTATATATAGAAGTTTATGTTGACTGCAGACAAAACATTGGAAAAGACCACACATTTTTAACGCACACAGTATGGATGCAATTAGGTAATTTAATGTATTTAATACCTTCAGCTATTATTGATTCAAACCGTTCTTATTTAAAAGTTTTAAACCTAGGACATGTTGATGTCGTTTGGGAGTCTCATAGGTTGATAGCTAGAGCGGAGTTGGTAACAATACCAGCATTTAGTAGTGAGTCTAGAGTACTAGCCATAGATAGTACAGACACGGATAATATACAAATTAGCTTAACAGATATTGATAAGGGTCACCTTAGTGATAATGAAAACAAACAATTATTAGAGCTTTTAAATAAGTATGCTCACTCGTTTGCCAGAAGTACTAAAGATTTAGGCTGTACTGATCTTATAAAAATGCACATTCGTACAATGAATAACCAGCCTGTTTATTGCAAACCCTATAGATTGTCGCATAAAGAAAGTGAAATTGTTAATGGAAAAGTTAAAGATTTATTACAAGCAGGTATCATTAGAGAGTCAATGTCTGATTACGCTAGCCCGGTGGTACTGGTTAAGAAGAAGGGTGGGGATTACAGGCTTTGTGTCGATTATAGGGCATTAAATGCTAATACTGTAAAAGATAGGTATCCTTTACCGCATATCGAAGACCAGGTTAGTAAGTTATCGGGCAAGTTCTATTTCACCACCCTTGACCTTGCCCAAGGTTACTATCAAGTCAGCCTTCATGAAGACTCAATACCGAAGACTGCATTCGTTACTCCATCAGGCCAGTATGAGTTTTTGAAAATGCCCTTTGGTCTGGCCAATGCCCCGGCAGTATTCTCTCGTTTAATTCAAATGACGCTAGGTAGAGTCGATCAAAACATTGCCCTGTATCTTGATGACGTCATGTTACCTACGGAATCAATTCAGGAAGGGTTTGTGCTTTTAGAGAAAGTATTACAATTATTAACCCAGGCAAATTTAAAACTAAATTTACGTAAATGTTCTTTTCTTAAACGTACCGCTACGTACTTAGGCCATGAAATTTCAGCTGGGACAATACAACCAGGCCAAGCGAAAATAAAATGTGTTGCAGAATATAATAGGCCGCGGAATGTACATGAGATTAGGCAATTTATCGGTTTGACGTCATATTTTAGAAAATTTATTCAAAATTTTGCCCAAATTGCTCGCCCCTTAACAGAACTCACGAAAAAGGATGTCAAGTGGCATTGGGGTTCTGCTCAAGAAAATGCATTTCAAGGTCTCAAGCAGCGTCTGATTGAAAGGCCAGTTTTAGCTATTTACAACTCTGATGCAAAGACTGAATTGCACACAGATGCCAGCAAAATAGGCTTAGGTGGGATACTTATGCAATATCAAACTGATAATAGTTTAAAACCAATTGCTTATTTTAGTAGGGTGACAAGTAAAGAAGAAAAGCACTACCATAGTTACGAGCTTGAAACGCTTGCTGTCGTTGAATCTCTTAAGCGATTTCGAATATATTTAACGGGGATTAAAGTTAAAGTCATTACAGACTGCTCAGCATTAAGAACAACTCTTGTAAAACGAGATTTAATACCGCGCATAGCTCGTTGGTGGCTCGCAATACAAGAATTTGATCTTGAGATTGAATATAGGCCAGGGGAGCGCATGAGGCACGTAGATGCGTTAAGCAGGAATCCCGCGACTAATGCAATACTTATGATTGAAAATTCCGATTGGTTAATAACCCTACAGATACAAGATGATAATATACAAAACATTATTTCTAGACTTCGTCATAACTCCGATTCAAATTTATCTGCAAATTATATAGTAAAAGAAGATATACTCTATAGGAAAACTGTTGCTGGAGAGCGGTTTGTCATCCCTAAGTTAGCTAAATACGGTTTACTACAAAAACTTCATGATCAGATAGGCCACCCCGGTTTTGAAAAATGTGAAAATTCTATTAAGGCTCAATTTTGGTTCGAAGGCATGACTAGATTTATACGAAAATATATAAACTCTTGTTTACAATGTGCGTTTAATAAGGGAAACTATGGTAAGTTGGAGGGTGAATTATATCCAATTAACAAGCCAGCCATACCTATGCATACGTTGCATGCTGACCATTTAGGCCCTTTTGCCAAAACTCGTAAAGGAAACGCTTATATCTTAGTAGTTATTGATGCTTTTACTAAATTTGTATTTGCCCGACCAGCTAAAAATTGCAGTTCAATAGAAACCATTCGATTACTAAAAGAAATTATTATGCAGTTTGGATATCCAGTTAGAATAATAACAGACCGAGGTAAGGCTTTTACGAGTAGATACTTCAAACAATTTTCCGAGGAAAATCAATTCAAACATATATTAAATGCTATAGCCAGTCCTCGCTCCAACGGGCAGGTCGAGCGAGTAAATCGTACATTATTAAATGGTCTTAATACTATGTCCGAAAGCGAATGTACATGGGATAATAAGCTAGATGATATAGTGTGGGGAATCAATAATACACCCAATGCTACTACTGGTTTTTCGCCATTCAACCTTATGTTCGGTCATACTAATTCTAGGTATCCATCCTTCCCGTCTGACGCACCCTCTACTTCTGAAACTCAACAGAACCAACTGCAGGCCAATAGGGAAACTGCTAAGCTCCGTATCGATAGAAATATGACTTCCATGAAAACGCGATTCGACAAAAAACATAGGAAATGTATTAAGTACACCGTAGGTCAACTAGTTCTCTGGAAAGGTGGTGTAGCTAGAGATGCAACCACTGGGGTTACTAGAAAACTTATTGGGCGATATACAGGTCCCTACAAAATATCTAAGGCCGAACAGTCGTTGGACCGATATACAATCTCGAGTATAAAGTGTATGAAAGGCTACAAAAAGTTTAGCGCAGTAGTTCGTGGAGAAACTCTTCGGCCATACAAACCAACTATATCTGAGGATGAAAGTTCAGGTAGTGACCGAGAAGTAGACCGAGACGATTTGATTGATCTTCTTGAAAGTTAATTAACACAATACCTATACTGATCGTTACAGATGTGTGATTCTTCATTATTTTAATCTTGTATTATCTTATAGCTAAGTTTAATTAACCAAAAGTGTACCTAACTAAAGTTTCCTAAAAAAAAAAAAAAAATATAAAAAAAAAAAAAAAATAAGTACCTACTGTGAATTTCTCTGAACTTTACCTATCACTAATATCATTTTATAATTTCACTGTGTGACAATAATTATTGGCAACAAATCCACGTACTTATATATATAACGATATGATACAATGTAGTTAAGGACAGCTGTGTGATCAAGTCCATCGGTACATTTTATGGCTATGTGATCTAAAATTTATTAGTAAAAAAGACTGCTGTGTGATCTAGTTAATGTTTATACGGATGGCTATGTGATCAAGTCCATAATGATAGAGACAATAAGCAATTGCGCTGTGTGATCAAGCTATGTGTACAAGTTCATGATAAGGACCGCTTTGTGATCAATAGGGACGGCTTTGTGATCAAGTCCATAACAGTTGCAGCTTTGTGATCAAGTCCATAACAGGGGCAGCTTTGTGATCAAGTCCATTATAAGGGCGGCTTTGTGACCAAGTCCATAACAAGGACGGCTTTGTGACCAAGTCCATATTTTAGCTGTGTGACCAAGGCTTCATTTGTAAAGATAGCTGTGCAATACTCCTAAATGCGAGATCTGACCTATATTCTAAAGGAAGTAAGATATTGTTTGGACAAATATAAACAAATCTTAAGGCTGTGTGATAAGAAGTGGAAAATAAAAGAACATAAACCAAGATCATTAACTAATATATTCAAACATAATTATCAATAATTATATTTCACAAACAACAAGTTACTGCTGTACATTATTTCTATTTCAGGACGTCGGGCAAGCCGCTGAAGGAAGCAACGAGGGCCGTGGGACACGGCCTATGCAGGATGGCCGAGTGTTAACAAGTACCAAATAGATGCTCGACGGTTATGACGTAGTAGTTGCTTAATTGTTCCTAAATTACTTTCAAATATTCTCATTAATATCTAAATAATATTTTTATATTTCTTTTCCCATAATAATTCATTTATTTGATTTTTAAAATAATAAGTTAGTATTTCCTATCATATTGAGTAATTAACTGACAGTTGATTTGAATATGGCGGTCAAGTGTATAAAAAGGGCGGCAAATCATTTTTAGGGGGCATTATATTGTGAACTAGTGATAAGGACGTTTCTCTGCGCAAATACAGACTAAGTGTGAATTATAGTTCGTGTTTAATTGTGTAAAACCTGCTACTGAATATCAAATGTTTTAGTTAGGTACTTGCGTTCAGGTGTTGGCTAATATGGATTGTACTTTTGTATTAAAAAAATCCCGGGATTCCGGGATTCACAAATTAATAGTTCTGATTATAGAATCGAATGTATATTTACTTACGTTTAGGTTTTGGCTATTAAGGAATGCACTTTTATGTCGATCGTCAAAATGTCGCGATTCCGGAATTGATAAATTAAGTAATTTTTGAAAGGGTAACTTTTTTATCACTAAATTTTCATAGGGTGTTCTACTCATGAGCAACTTTCACTATGGGATCAACCCCTAAATCACAAAACATAAGTCAGCTGTTTCATACATTTTGGTCGAGTAGGTATTGAACTTTTGTTTCAAACATCGTAATTTTTTTTTGTGATTTCAGAGTTGGTCCCATAGTGAAAGCTGCTGAAATATAAATCCAAGATGGCGGCTTCAAATATTTTCAAATTTTTCGTCATGGGTACTATTCATGGTTTTCGAGGCTGTTACAGCTGATAGTGACATTAAAATGTAAATCCAAGATGGCGGCTGCGAAAATTTTTTAATTTTTCGTCATGGGTGTCGTTTAATTGGTTTTCGAGGGTGTTAAAGCCGATAGTGACACTAAAATGTAAATCCAAGATGGCGGATGCGAATATTTTTTAATTTTTCGTCATGGGTGTCGTTTTCATGGTTTTCGGGGGTGTTAAAGCTGATAGTGACATTAAAATGTAAGTCCAAGATGGCGGCTGCGAACATTTTCTAATTTTTCGTCATGGGTGTCGTTTTATTGGTTTTCGAGGGTGTTAAAGCTGATAGTGACATTAAAATGTAAATCCAAGATGGCGGCTGCGAACATTTTCTAATTTTCGTCATGGGTGTCGTTTTATTGGCTTTCGAGGGTTTTAAAGCCGATAAATTTTAAATTTTCATCTGCCTAGCCTTTTCCCAACTATGTTGGGGTCGGCTTCCAGTCTAACCGGATGCAGCTGAATACCAGTATTTTACATGGAGCGACTGCCTGTCTGACCTCCACAACCCAGTAACTGGGTAATACGATACCTCTTGGTAAGACTGGTTGTCAGACTTTCGGGCTTCTGACGACCCGTAACGACTGTCAAAGATCCACGAATGACAGCCGGGACCAACGGCTTAACGTGCTTTCCGAGGCACGGAGAAGTCTCGGTATGTAAAGATGGTCACCCATCCACTGACCAACCCCGGAAAGCGTAGCTTAACCTGATGGATCGACCCGTGCGGCTGTTATTACTTAGCCACGAAGTTTTAAAAACTTTTTGTCATGGGTGCCGTTTTCATGGTTTCCGAGGGTTTAAAGCCGATAATGACATTAAAATGTAAATCCAAGATGGCGGCTGCGAACATTTTCTAATTTTTCGTCATGGGTGTCGTTTTCATGGTTTTTGAGGGTTTTAAAGCCGATAGTAACATTAAAATATAAATCCAAGATGGCGGCCGCAAACATTTTTAAATTTTTCGCCATGGGTGTCGTTTTCATGGTTTTCGAGGGTTGTAAAACCGACCGAAATGTTCGCAGCCGCCATCTTGGATTTACATTTTAATGTCACTATCAGCTTTAATACCCCCTAAAAAACCATGAAAACGATATCCATCACAATTTTTTTTTAATTTTCGCAGCCGCCATCTTGTATTTACATTTTAACGCCACTATCGGCTTTAAACCCTCGGAAACCATGAAAACGGCACCCATGACAAAAAGTTTGAAATTTTTTGCAGTCGCCATCTTGGATTAACATTTTAGTGTCACTATCGGCTTTAACACCCTCGAAAACCAATAAAACGACACCCATGATGAAAAATTTGAAAATTTTCGCAGCCGCCATCTTGGATTTACATTTTAACGCCATTATCGGCTTTAAAACTCTCAAAAACTATGAAAACGACACCCATGACGAAAAGTTAGATAATTTAGCAGCCGCCATCTTGGATTTACATTTTAACGACACTATCGGTTTTACAACCCTCGAAAACCATGAAAACGTCACCCATGACAAAAAATTTTAAAATGTTGGCAGCCGCCATCTTGGATTTACATTTTAACATCACTATCGGCTTTAACACCATCGAAAAGCATGAAAACGACACCTATGACGAAAAATTTAAAAATAAAAAAGTCCTGTACGAGGCCAAAAGGTCCCTATCTCAGCATGATGCTGCGGCACTTAACATGAGTGTCGCAGCGCTGGTATTCTGATAGGGCCCGCTGTGATGTCACGGGCAGATATACTAAAATACATAAATCGGCTTTAACACCCTCAAAAACCAATAAAACGACACCCATGACGAAAAATTTGAAAATTTTCGTAGCCGCCATCTTGGATTTACATTTTAACGCCACTATCGGCTTTAAAACTCTCAAAAACTATGAAAACGACACCCATGACGAAAAGTTAGAAAATTTAGCAGCCGCCATCTTGGATTTACATTTTAACGACACTATCGGTTTTACAACCCTCAAAAACCATGAAAACGTCACCCATGACAATAAATTTTAAAATGTTGGCAGCCGCCATCTTGGATTTACATTTTAACATCACTATCGGCTTTAACACCCTCGAAAAGCATGAAAACGACACCTATGACGAAAAATTAAAAAATATTCGCATCTGCCATCTTGGATTAACATTTTAGTGTCACTATCGGCTTTAACACCCTCGAAAACCAATAAAACGACACCCATGACGAAAAATTTTAAAATGTTGGGAGCGGCCATCTTGGATTTACATTTTAACATCACTATCGGCTTTAACACCCTCGAAAAGCATGAAAACGACACCTATAACAAAAAATTTGAAAATGTTCGCAGCCGCCATCTTGGATTTACATTTTAATGTCACTATCAGCTTTAACACCCCCGAAAACCATGAAAACGACACCCATGACCAAAAATTGAAAAATATTCGCATCCGCCATCTTGGATTTACATTTTAGTGTCACTATCGGCTTTAACACCCTCGAAAAGCATGAAAACGACACCCATGACGAAAAATTTGAAAATGTTCGCAGCCGCCATCTTGGATTTACATTTTCACGTCACTATCGGCTTTAACATTCTCGAAACCCATGAAAACAACCCCACCGATATAGTGACGGTACCTTCCAGGGACAACCATTTTAATTCGGCAGCTTTGTATTTCTCGCGGGGATCACGTGTAACAAACGGAATATTTATGTGATCCCGATTTCCCGGTATTTCCAAATAAATAAAACCACGTTATTTATGAAGTCGTTTCCATACCACGTATCCGATAAGTTGTGCATTCCCACATTTTCTTGAATCCCGGGATTAATAGTAAGAAAAAAAATGCTAAGAAGCCGCTTCCATACTTTGTTAGCGAAATATTAACTTTAGGTTAATATGCATCCGATTATCCGATCTCTTAACATAACTCATCGTACGCAATATTTCTTTATAATAAAACTTTACGGACCTAGTTTTTCATTATTGTCTACAACATTGCCAAAAATTATGAAAATTACTAAGTTTACGGGGGAAAAACGTTATCGCTTTGAACATTTAAGGCTCTTACAGACAGAGGCGATATCGCGTCGCGACGTGTCGCGTAGCGGTGTTGCGACGCGATAATATCGCAATATCGCTCGCGATATCGCCTCTGTCTGTAAGAGCCTTTACAGGTTCACAATCCTCATAATAACTTAATATGTGAGTATTTTAGATTATGTATACATTACATATTACCTATAGTGTAATTAATTTGTAAAGGTATGTCTAACGCGGATAAAAAACTGAGAATCACGCAAAAACTATCAAACGTATTTTTATGAAACCTTCACCATTTTAAAGATAATTTAATCTTTTAATCTTTGAGTTTACGTGTTTTATTTAAAATACCTTTTGTTTAATGTATAATAAATTAATATTTAGTCTAATTTGGGACAGCGCTCCTTGATGGCTCCTATTCTGGCTGGACGTAAGACGCATCATTGCTTGAGCTCAGCACAACACGCAAGCTAACATAGAAATATGCAAGCTAACCACTCAAAGCCCTTGTCATTTATCTGCGCCTTAATTGTTGTCCACATCAAATTAATCATCTAACAAAATGAAACTGCATATAGATAGATGTAGTACTTCATTGAGTGATTTTCCATTATAGAGTGTTATATCGGAGTTCTAACAACTTCTACAACATCGTAAGTTTCTTCTGCTACCATGAGACGGAAGTAGGTACACGCACATGCGACGCGTGTGACGTAATCGTCAGCTTAACAAGATTCAGGTATAAGCCAAAAATAATAAAGATAACTATTCAAATATACTTAATTCTCAAGATTTTCAAACAAAATTAAGCAGTTCTTAAAATTAATTAGTTGATTAACTTGCCTGTTTCCGTTAATTAATTATTAGAGCGGAAGCACATTAAAACGTTATCGAATGTATATTTCTCACCGTGTGCCTGTGAAACTATCAATATTAGACCGGACAGCCGAGTCGGAAGGTGGTGTGAACGCTTTCATTTTCATTATAAAACTTGGTATAATTCTTGTGGTTTTTTTTTTTTTTTTTTTTTTTTTTTTTCAAAAACTTAACTGAGTTAGTTAGTTACTTACTTAACTTAGTTTAACTGAGGAATATGTAATTCTTAGTTGTAGACCATGAGTTGTAAGTCGTAGGTTCGAACCCAGATAGGTGCTTTACTTTGTGTAAATTAATTCATCACCACTGCTCTCAAAACGGTGAAGGAAAACATCGTGAGGAAACCGGCATGTCTTAGAAGCACATCCCGCACCGGGCTCGCGTGGCCCACTCCCTCTCGAAGAGAGGAGGCATGTGTCCCAGTAGTGGGATCATTATAGGCATTATGATTGCGTCATAGCTCGTCTTGGGATGTAAATACTTCGAACATAACTATTCCTATTGCTAAGACATATTACTCTGTCAGAAAAGTAAGTAGGTACCTACTGGGAAAATTATAGGCACCTGGATTTTTTAACTTCGTGAGTCCAAAAAATCTAAGAATAAGGTTGTGCGATGTCTCGATAAGGAGACTCTCCGCCACCATTTTTATTTAAGAGGTCCACCGGAATTGATATCAAACAAAAACAAAAAAAAATAATAAAGTCGCTTTTCGTACCACTTGCTCAAAAAAGTGACATTCTATGCCACAAAAAGCGAACATAACAATAGTCATTTTTAATCTGTTAAAAACAGGGAAAGAAAATTGTACTGAATTTCATTCATCCTCTAGGGGGAGAATGTGATTTAACACATTCGCGCGCGGTGCTCACTTTTTCAAAACTTGTGATGGAGCACTGTTTTCCCCCATACATTTTTTTTGACGTTTATAAACGTTCATTGGTACCTCTATTTATTTGAGTAATTAACTATGATTAGAACGACATTATACGTCGACGTATGGTGACGTTCCGCAACATGTAATCATTTTTCATTTTTTAAAATTAAACACAACGTCTCGATACGTCGACGTGCAGTTACGTTCTGCCATATTTTATTCTTAAAAACGTATTCAATTATACAAAACGTATCTGTACGTCGACGTACATATACGTTCTGTAACATTATATATTTCCTAATCTATTATACTACACGCAACGTCTTACTACGTCGACGTATGGATACGTTGTGCCACATTTAATCTTTCGATACCTGTTATATTACTCGCAACGTATCATTACGTTGACGTATTAATACGTTGTGCTGCATTTTATCCTTCGTTACATATCATATTACACGCAACGTCTCATTACGTTGACGTATGGATACGTTGCGCTACATTTAATCTTTCAGTACCTGTTATTTTTCACGCAACGTATCATTACGTTGACATATTAATACGTTGTGCTGCATGTTATCTTTCCTTTCCTATCATATCACACGCAACGTCTGATTACGTCAACGTAAAGAAACGTCCCTTTTCATTTTATCTTACCTAACAAGGTAAGATAAAATGAAAAGGGACTTGATATATTATTCGCAACGTGTCATTACGTCGATGCATGGATACGTTTTGCTTCATTTTGTCTCATCTAATCTATTATATTACACGAAATGTTAACTGTAATACATTAAAACAAACACTGTCTTACGTGGGTATGTATTTATTGTTATTGAAATAAAAAAAGAGATCAAAAAAATACAAAGCAACTGATCTTGTGTACTTACTTATTAGTCTTGTGATGCAATTTAACTCAAGTTCACCCGCATTTATCTAATATTAATTACTTTTACTTATTTACAATAGGTAGTATAACTAGCCTACAGATAATAACTTTAGCTGTGACTTAGTTTTTACTTTAGGTTTCCCTAAAATATAGAGATCGTCATAAGCAGTCTTCTGATTTGAACATCTGTGCTGGGTTATACCTCAGCTCTTTTTGTATTTTTCAAACCTGGTTATGCCATTCTTCGAAGCACAAAGCACACAGGGGTGGCTTTTCTTTATATCCTTTGCATCTCAGTCCCGTTTCTCGCCTTATTTTATTTTTAGTACACACTCTGCACTTCATATAATTAGATGTTTTTTGGAGCCTTCACGAACTGGTATTTTTCTGGCCAATGACCACCGCTTCCGCGTGAATTTGTGATTGGAGGAAGAATGAACTCCTTTCTTTCTTGTTGTCTACTAGTATCCGTGGCGAAGGCTGCCCTTCAAGGTCTTCGAAGTCTGGAATCTGAGGCGAGAACGGCATCCCGCAATATGAGTTGCCTTCAGGGACCTTAGGGTTTAGAATCTGGGGCGAGGGCGGCATCATGAGATGTGGATTACCGTCAGAGTTCTCAGGGTCTTTATATTCTGAGTCGAGGATGGTGCCCCGCAGTGTGAATAGCCTTCAGGGTCCTCGGGGTCTGGATTCTGAAGCGAGGGCGGCACCTCGTGATGTGGGTTGCCTTCAGGGTCCGCAGGGTCGGGATCCCGAGGCGAGGGCATCACCTCGCGATGTGGGTTGCTTTCTGTGGACTCAAGGTCGGGACTGTGGGTTGAGGGCGGGACCACGCGATATGGGTTACCTTCAGCGCCCTTGGGGTCTGGATTCTGAGGCAAAGGCGGCACCACGCGATGTGGGTTGCCTTCTGGGTCCTCAAGGTCTTGATTTGGAGGCGAGATCGGCGCCTCTCCACATGGAACATCTTCAGGGGCCACAAGATTCTCCGGCATCATAGACAAGAGTGGCGCTCCATGATGTTGGACAAGGACGGTGTGAGCAATGCAGAAAAGCTTGAAACGTCACCAATATTATTGATAAGGGTAGATGAATTAATAGAGATTGTGTCAGCATCTTCATCGTCGGTGACTTCCCATTTTTTGTGTTGACTCTTAGCACTCGTGGAACTATCGCGCTTTCGCTTATTTTTACGGGTATCAAAAATACTTTCATCACTACTACTACTATCTTATATTACTTTCCTCTTGATCTTCGCTATAGTCTTAATTTTCAGAGTAATCAGACCTGGTTTCATCGCTACTACAGTTCTAAGAGCTCCAATCATGTTGGTCCTTTTGGTCACCCGCTGGATCATAATCTACATCAGAAACTGAACCATCAGTAGCATAGGGGTCCGGCGAAGTACCACCAGAGGAAGCTGGCTCAAATATTTTCATTTTTATGTTGTTTCGTGCTCATTTTTCCATCTACAACAAATAAATGAAATTAATTAAAGTAAGTGTAATTATCAGTATAAATATTTTAAAGCAGCCTTATATACCTATATTTGACGGCATAAAATAGCATTGTCATCAAATCTACACACACATACGAAATATTATTTCGATCAGACAACAGGACGTAGGTCAAATGTAATTTTCTAGATTTTATTACAGACACACACAAACTGTCTTAGCGACACTGTGAAATAGCTGAACTTAAATAAAAGCTAATAAAATTAACTTTACTAGTCAAAAAACGTGTAAATCTTATATAAACAACATTTAGTACTTACTGTTATGCCCGAAGAACATGGTTGTGATGGATCCGAGCTTGTATTGTCACCTTTTTTTATTACTTTTCTTTCTTCTCGCTCGCTTTGGTTTGTTCATCTAAAACAATGGAATTTCTATAATTAGAACTAAAATAAACTACTCTTGTTGCTCAAATATGAAAATAATTATTGTATTCTATATAATACACACTCTATTATTTAAATCCAGTATAAAATATGTGATAACTTACGATTTAAAAGTTTCGTAACTCGGGAGCTCACTTCACTGTACACGTGCGTCGCGTAACGGTGCACAGCCCGACTGACAGGTATGGCGGCGCATACTCCAGTTGACGACTATGGACGTTCTGCGTTTGGGAGTAGGTGTCTTTGTATGTGTGAGAAGCACCCACAAAACGCTTAAAATGTCGATGCTGTGTGACACTACGAAATCAAGATTTTGATATATTGTGGCACTGTGACGTCACTATAGGAGCATTATATGAAAACCGGACGTTTCCTTACGTACTAAGTAGTCTGTGAACATAAAATTTGACGTATCTATACGTTGTGCGACATCGTATCTCGATTTTTTTACGTATCCATACGTCCTGCACGCGAACGTGTTAAATTTGGAATACTTACCGAAATTTATACTGAACTATGTACATAGCTGTGTTTACACCATTGAGTTTGTTTATAAAGCATTATACATCTTTTTGAAAAAGAAATACGTATTTATTATGCAGTTGTGATTATTAAATAAAATTACGAAAACCGACGAGGCCGTATGAGCTTGATGCCTTTGCTTTTCCGACAAAAAAATATTAGTCGAGGAATTTGCCGCGTTTTTTTTTTCTTCAAATACATAAACGTTAAGTTTATTTTAATTTATTTTTATAAATAAGTTAATGTTCTAAAATGCTTCTCTCATATTATTATTATTATTGTGTTAATTTTTTCGCAAATGGTACGAAAAGTAGAGTATTTTCTTCGGTGATAAAGCTGTCTTAGTCTTGGGTGAACTTAAATCCCTCGCTACACTCAGGACTCGTCTTAAATCCCTCGCTTCGCTCGTGATTTAAGTTTTTAACACCCTCGCTACTATCGGGATTAAATCTCGAGTCCTTCGTTACGCTCGCGATTTAAATCGTCACCCGCGACAGAAGACACTGCTTTATCCCCTTGGTTAATAATCTACTATTTCGTGTCTGTCTGTGTGGCGTTGTTCATCTAAACTACGTAACGGATTTTGATGCGGTTTTCACTATCATTTAGAGAATTTATTCCGGAAGGTTTATATGTTTATTACATTAATATTTAACTTTATATAATATAGAAACCTTCATGTTTTGTCAAGTCGTAAAAACCGTGCGAAGCAAGGCCGGGTTTAGAATAAATTGCAAGCCACATTGCAAGCATTCTTTAAAAAATATCAATTTTTAAACCATCAAGGATTCAAGTCTAAGGAGCCTACCTTGATGATCGACATAATTTTACAAAAATAATTGTTTATAGTAATGATATTGTAGCCAAGTTGATAATAATACTTCCCGTAAGTAACCTTTGCTGACGGAAGAATGCAGTACTTTTGAGATAAGCGCAGGAGCCTGCTGGGACATGTCCAAGTGACAACTGTCTGACTGTGATAATAGGTACTTTATCTTCTACTCGAAAGGATTTTACTTATTTACTCAGTGATTTAACAAAAAAAAAGTAAGTTTAAAAATAAAATTCCAGACTACTGAAAAATCACGCTCTAAAAAGAATGAAACAAGAAAATATTCTCATATGAAATTAGAACAAGACAGACAAATTAAAAATCCGGAGTCACACGTCATGTCAAATCGAACAGGTTACGTGTGACTCCGGATTTTTAATTCTCGGGCGGCCAAGATTGCAAATCCGCCGCTGTGGACACAGTGACATTCTATCAGGGTTAACGAAGATGAAAGTCAAAAATGTGTTGGATTGAAATAAGCTACCGAAAAGTTTATGACAATCTTAGACAAGATCCCATTAAAATAGATGGACAAATTTTTACAGGGTGTTCTACCCATGAATAAACTTACTACCCAACTTTTACTATGGAACCAAACCTGAAATCGTGAAAAAAATTCAGCTGCTCCCTACATTTTGACGAGTTTGATGTACATAAATGTACTGAACAACTGATTTTAAACTGATGTTTTAAGTGACTACAATACCCCAAAAGAAACACATCAAATTAATTTCCCTTTGTTCTATTTCACAAGTCTCGGAGTTTTGCTAGTTAATTTAAATTGACCCTGTATTAGGACAAGGGCTCTTGCTGTTAAAAGGCAATAAGTTTTGTATGCTACGCTATGATGAAGAAGTACAATGTGTACTTCTTCATCATAGCGTAGCGATAGATAAACAGGTTGTCTCTTTTAAGGTGTCAAGCCAGTGCGAGCTGATAGCAGAGTACCATACCTATCGATTAAACCCCCATGTATGTTCTACGATTTTTTGTAGTTTTCGGGTTATTTTGGATCCTCATTTTTCATATCAATGGTAGTGGTTAAGGATAGTAGTAGTATAAAATTTATGTTTTTATTATCAACTAAGCTCTGCTCTGCTAAACGTAGAGGAATAGTAAATATCAGGATTGAAAATATTTGAAAAAAAAATATATGAAAATCACAAGATTCCAGATTGACCACTTTCAACGACCGATTTCAGTAAATAATGCCCTATTTAGTATATTCTTGTTCAAAGTTGACCCAAAAAGAAGATATAATTTTTTAAAGCCATCATCTCGTTGAATCAGGAAAAATATCGAAAAAAAATTATAACTCTAAAACTACAAAAAGTCGTAGAAAATACACGGGGGTTAAATCGATAGGTAAGGTACCTACTCTGCTATCGCACTGGCATGACACCTTAAAAGAAACACCCTGTATATAGTATAAGCGTATAGAATAGGTAGTATAATCTGAAGAATTAGATTCATAATTTACTTGGTAGTAAGCACCAACGAGTGTTTGTAGATTTTAATAACTATTTGAAGCCTTGAAAAGTTATCTTTGACACACAGTAATGGTCCTATGGATTGTCTGTCTCATTAAATGATAATCTTATTTAAACTCGTCCATTCCCCACTTCCTACTAATATTATTTTACCCTGATGCCAACATTATTTTATTCAAAAAAAAAAATTCTATTCACACAAAAAAGCTTGATAATTAGTTTCCGCTACATTCCCCTGCTTGTGGCAACCCCTGAACTAAAGGATCTACGCTAGAGCACGCGCCACAACAGCTGCGTACGCGCACCTGTTGTTTCTATCAACGCATTGACAATACTCCAGTCTGTTGTTGCGTAGTGAATGATGGCGTTTCATATTTTAGAACAGATATTAAAGATACTCCGCTTATAAAAGTAAGTAATTAAGTGGAATTAAAAAACATGATAAAAAATTTTTTTAGGGTACCTTCTGTACATGTAAAGTGGGGATTTTTTTTTTCTCGTTTACTCCATAGTGTGGTATCCCATAGGGGGTTGTTGGATGGGTCTTTCAAAAATATTGCGAGTTTGTGAAAACAGTTTTTCGATTTAGGGATCCGTTTCTGAAATATTAAGCTTTAAAGTGCTAATTTTTGTTAGTTTTGGAATGGTGAGAAAAGCCACGGTAGTAAATAAAATATAAATAAATAAAAATTTTATTAACAAATGTGGGTACAACTCATCTATCCTAAACAAAAACACAATATACAAAGTTTTGAGTATTTTAAAGATAGAGTAAACGACGATGTCTGTGCTAGTATTAACTGTGTGACAGACACCGGCGCCTTCCTCGTACAACCTAAAGTAACAAGCTTTACCGTGACATGCTGACTTGTTATAGTAATATTAGAATGTTTCAAATAATTCTGGTACAATTTCAGTTACGTTAATTTTTAGTTTAATTATTAAAAGCATAAAAATTAGTAGTAGTATATACGAGTATAACGAAGTTAAAAGGAAACGTATCACAGCTAAGTAGGCTTTTCAAGTTTACGAGTAATAGTCAACCAACTTGTAAAATGTACTTGGAACAGTAAAAATTTCGTACAAATTCCATTAAAAATTACTTATAACGTTGTTAGTTGTTGTAAAACAGGTAGTAAACATAAGTTTGTGAACCATGTAAAAATATACTTACAAAAATAAAATCATAATCAAGCACGTAAGAAAATGCTTATAAGGTACCAATATCAATCTGCATAGCCTTTTCCCAACAATGTTGTTGTCGGCTCAGCTTAACCGAATGCAGCTGAATACCAGTATTTTATGGAGCGACTGCCTATCTGCCCTCCAAAACCCAGTAACTGGGGGCCTACTCCCTAAGCACGAAGCCCATAGTTTCGGACTTCGTTACGGCCGTTTCTTACTCCGTATCACCTACGGATGGATGATTGGTTCGGGGCCCGAACGAAGTATGAATGACAACATGATTTGCCAGTTGTCCCTACTCCCGATGTGTTTTTGCCCGTCCGAAAAATTTAACTTTTACACTTGTTTTGATGGATCGTAATGTCAGACGGACGGATAAACGGACGGACGGAAAGACGGACGGACTTAGGGTGTAGGCCCCCTGGGTAATACGATTTACGGTACCCCTTGGTAAGACTTTCGGGCTTCTGTCGACCCGTAACGACTGTCAACGGTCCACAAATGACAGCCGGGATCAACGGCTTAAAGTGCTTTCCGAGGCACGGAGGAGTCTCAGTATGTAAAGATGGTCACCCATCCACGGACCACACCCCGGCAAGCGTAGCTTAAACTGATAAATCGACCCGTGCGGCTGTTACTACTTAGCCACGAGCCAATAAAATAAGGCACCATCATCACATAATAACAAATATCACCCATTTCACTTCTAGCAACCATTATCTAACTTTCTCACTGCACTCAATTAACCATAATAACCGGTCATTATCAATTCTCTCCGTCACCGATGTCAGCTTAAACGTACATTAGCCTGGTTTGTTTACACAATGTGTTATAAAGCGGTTAAAGTTTTTACACGGGCAATCCGCGTAAATTATATATCTTATTGGATTGTAAATTTTTATGGAAACGGTATGGTTGTAAGTGGGGTACAAGGTTTTATGGTTTTTAAAAGTTATGGGTTATTGGCCAGACTGATTGTAAGAGTTCTTACAACCAGTAAAAACATAAATAGAAAAAAAACCGTAATCCCATACAGTTACAGGGATTACGGTTTTTTTACGCAGCACTATATTTTTCAAATAAAATAAACAATTGTATGAACCTGTCAGTAGGTAAGCTAATTGTTGTGTAGCTAAATGTTCAAGATAAACTCAGAAAGTACCTACACATAATATATTATGAATTGAAAAAGTCACATTATACAACGTGTAACGCTAAATGCGCAAAACCTCTTAAGGGGTCATTGTACTCATCATTATAAACAACTTTTAGGCCGCGTTTCCACTGACGCGGAGCTGGGCGGAGCGGAGCGGAGACGTGCAGGAATCGTCCAATTACAGACGAGGCAAGAGACGCGATGAGGATTTCAACCATTATGATTGGTCGATTCCTGCACGTCTCCGCTCCGCTCCGCCCAGCTCCGCGCGAAAAAAAAATCAGCTGTTCAGTACATTTATGTTCGCATAATTCGTCAAAATGTACTGAACAGCTGATTTTTTTGCGATTTCAGGTTTGATCGCATAGTAAAAGTTGTTCATAATGATGAGTACAATGACCCCCTAAGAGGTTTTGCGCATTTAACGTTACACGTTGTATTAGTACTTGCCCGGATTTGAACTCACAACCTCGTGCCTGAAAGGCGACCACATAACAAATCTTAATTAATTTAATCGATTCGTATTACCAATCATAAATTAACGCAAATAAAAATTCCAAAACAGCAGCTAATTATGCTCAATTTAATGTTATTTGATCAAATATGCTAATAAAAGCCGATTATTATGCATATAATTTATTTAATAATAAATAAAACTTTGACGCATCATAATTAATTTTAATGTCAAAATCAATACAATGTTAAGTTAGAAAAATTAATTGTCGACCAACTTAAATCGTCCGGGTATTCCAATTATAACTGTAATTTTTTGACAGTTGTATGAAATGGATATAACACGACCAGTTGACATAAGGTGTGCATTTGCTTATCAATTAATTTGTCAGACTGTATTAGGAGTTTTGGTATTTATATTTAATTACTGTCTATTAGTTTGTCTAGACAGTGACGATGATTTAAAAAAATCTAATCCAGTATTGACAAAGTCAAAACCGAAACTTAAGTTCCCAAAGGATTCCCAAACTATTTTGGGCAAGAGACCCCTTTTCCAAAATGAACTGATACCTCAGACCCCCTTGTCCAAATTACTTTAAAAATCTTATCTCTAGTTTTTGAAAACGCGCCTGAAAGACTTGTACGCTCGAACACCATTATCTTATACGAACTTGTCCACGCTTATTGACTTGTTAAGTTTTTTAAAAGTACAACAACAAATACTTCCTTCTAAAATATTACTCATTCTTATGACAAGTTGGTAAGTACACGTAACACAGAATAGTAGTAATAGTAGTATCTTGAAAGTTTCAAATAAGAACTTGTGTTAATTAATAGCGGTCGATTTTTAGATCTCGTCGACCCCCAGAATCAGTTTTCGTTTATTTAGTTTATTTTCCAGGGGGAAACCGATTTCGACCCCAAGGGGTCGATATCGACCACTTTGGGAATCCCTGAATCTAGAGGAAATCGGATAATGACTTGATTTTGGAGCAAACTAAAATGGCATTTTTACAATTATATTCATGAAAGATTCGAATCGAATCTACTGTTTTGTCATGTCATTGTGGAAAAATATAACACTGTCAATCGGAATAATTTTGAAGCAAATTGCTAATCCATTGCTTCATATTATGTTCGAAAAATTTGTCTGCTCGACAACGTAAATTATACAAAATTAATGTTGTTGAACAGTCAAAATGAAACCGATTCCGATTGATAGTGTGTTACGCAATTAGGGTGCTGATAAACCGCCGGGGTCGCGGGTTGTTCGAAAAAGATACCGTGGCCCTGGCACAGGCAACTGAAGGAACACGGGTGGGTTTTAGTCAGTAAAAGTCTGACACGCGACTCCGCCCAGAGCGGGAGAAGTTATTTGATGATTTCCCATCCACAAAAAAAAAAAAAAAAAGGGTGCTGATAAAGTCCTACTAGGATGGAAGCAGGATGTGGAGCTGTATCGCAAACCATGCTGTGCCTCCTATCCTGCCCTCTGTGTCACAAAACGTGCACTGAAAGTGACCTCTGCTCTTGCGCATCGACACGTGGTGGAAGTGGCGAAGTTTTGGGCCCACAAGATATGAAAATAATACTGTAGTGCCAGCGACACGAAGAAGTAGAAGAATGCTTTTGGCAAGAAGCATCAATTTCAATTTCTGACCATCCATATAAGTTGCTCAAGGCAACATCCATATTAAGACCCAGATATATGCCAATGGCCTTGACTGGTTAGCTTGCGCGTTCTGTGCTGAGCTCACGCAACGCGTCGTACGTGTAGCCAGTAATAGTACTCGGCCATCAAGGAGCGCTGTCCCAAATTAGACGCATTATTATTTTATTATACATATATTATAGGTACTAAAAAATCAATAATTAAAATTATCTTTAAATGGTGAAGGTTTAATAAAAATACGCCTAAGGTCACTGCGCTGTGTAGCCTGCGAAATTCAATTTTTTTTTTGGGTTTTTTCCAAATTTGCAGGTCAGATACAACCTGACACGGACCTGCAAATTGCAAAAAAAAACCAAAAAAATTTAATTTCGCGGGCTACCGCTGCGCATCATCCTTAATTTATTAGTTTTTGCGTGGTTTTCAGTTTTTATCTGCGTTAGACATAACTTTACAAATTAATTGCATTAAGTAATATAAACATAATGTAAAGTATTCACATAATCGGTTATTAAGAAAATGTTTTTATTTAATATTATAATTATATTTTCTAAATCGCACTACTCGTTTAAAGACGTGATCTTCAGTTTGGAATAATTAAAAGTCGTTTATCGTCGCCTTAAGTAAAGTCACCATTTCCTTGCTATAGAATAACTTAACCTTTCATAAGAAGTCCTGCTTACTACCTCCAACAAAAACTATAGCATAATCACATATTAATGTAATTATAATTTAATTAACTTCTGCAGTATAAAAAATGTTGCTTATCATGCTACTTTATCTTAAGATACCGGTAATCATTGCTTCACATTACTCTGAGTTAATACTGAGACCACACGTGAGTTACTTAGAAATTACTTAGTTCAACTTAGTTGCAGCATTTGTGCTGGAATGTTTTACTAAGAATTTAGACGATAAAAAAGAAAAAAAATGCGTTAGTTAAAGAAAAAAAATCTTTAGTCATAAATTAGAATTTGTGCTTTTTAATTAGATTTGGGACTAATAATGAGCTCTTCTTCTACGTCATAATATTAATAGTTATAGTGAAGCCTAGTAATTGGTTGTCAGTCACATTTTCAATTTTTTAAGGGCGGTTTCTGAGGTTCGATATCGTGTTTCTGAACACTTCGTTGAGGAAGAATTTAACTTAAAAGTCGAGTGAATTATTATCGAGCGTTTAAGTGAGAACCTAAAAAACCGAGCAAACGGAACGAATTCGCTTAAATAGATATTTTTGTTAATCCGAATCAATAGCTATTGAGAGTTTGAACTCCGTTTAACCCCTCAAGTGTCGAATGCACCCCATGTGTGCATAAGAAAAACTCTTTTTTTGTTAGGTATATAAGCTTATATCACATATATATAAATGTAAAAAAACATCATCCGATGGAAAACCAATCATCATCATTAGTTGTGAACCTATGGAGTTCGTAGCTAACCCCCCCTCTCCCCCCGCGTGTCAAATGCACCCAAAATGTGCAAAAGGACAAAACTTTACATAATAGGTATATAAGCTTAGATCACATATATATAAACGTAAAAAAACATCATCCGATGGAAGAAATATCATCATCAGTAGTTGTGAACCTAGTGAACCTATGGGGTTCGCAACTAACCCCCAACCCTCCCCACTCGCTGGGGTTTTGAGTCTAAAATTAGCCAAACTCAGACACGTGAGGGGAATACTTCAGAAATCGGACATTAGCCTGTTTTGTTTATACTGTAAGTCTTCCAAAGGAAATAAATAAATAATTTAATATAATTATCTACTTAATGATGCGATGCCATTTCGTAAAAAGAAACCCATCAATTAACATTAAATATTATGAAAATATCATAATTAAAAAAAAAATGTCACTAAACCTATGTATTTCAAATTATAATTAGGTATGTAGTAGAAAACAAATTAAAATAAAATAAGAACATAATAGATTTAATGTTTCACACTATAAAATTACATAATAATTCACAGAAAACAGGTGTTTTGTCCACAAATATTTGAACACTTAAGTATTTATTAATAACACTAATATTTGGCTATAACGAACACACATTCAGTTATAAATATTTAAACACATGCAATTTGCATCAAATATTTTGATTAAATTTTTTTATAAATGAACCTGGTCTGTATATTTATTTTGCAAATGATATACATTATTTATTTATATTAGTTCCTTGTTAAATTAGTTTTTAGGTGAAAAAAACTTAGTTTATGTTCTATTGCTCTGTTTTTGACAGGGTTTTAAAAGTAATAGGTGATATAAATAATTACTTACCTACAGAATTATGTCATTAGTTGTCTGATGAATATAACTGTGTTTTTGAAATATGAGACTTATTATTTGTATGCAACTAATTATGTGACTGATATTCTTATTTCATCACTAGCTTTTGCCGCGGCTTCGCCCGCGTGGATATCGGAAAATCCTTATTCCTTGTCTCCATTATATAGGGAACCTCTGTGCAAAATTTCAGCTTTCTAGGTTCAAGGGTTTGGGCTGGGCGTTGATGAGTCAGTCAATCAGTCAGTCAGGACTTCTCTTTTTATTTATATAGAGAGATGGATAGATAGAAGATAGATCAGAGGTCACAAAATTCATTCATTCTTTCGTCCACGGGGTCGTAGCTAAATGATAACAGCTAGACGGGTAGATCGAAGGGTAAGCTACGCTTGTCGCGGTCGGTTTGTGGACGGGTGACCATATGGTAAGACCCCTCCGTGCCTTGGAAAGCACGTTAAGCTGTTATTCCCGGCTGTCATTTGTAGATCTTTGTCAGTCGTTAGGTGTAGTTAGAATCCCAATAGTCTGACAACCAGTACCAAGGGGTATCGTGTTACCCAGTAACTGGGATGTGGAGGTCAGATAGGCAGTTCAGCTGCATCCGGTTAGACTGGAAGCCGACCCCAACATAGTTGGAAACAGGCTAGGTAGATTGATTTATTTCGTCCATTGACATTTTCTCATTCGCTATCAACTCTATTAATGTTTACTTGGATGACAATAAAGTACCTTAATTCATAGCTTATGATCTGGGTGAAAATTAGAAGATAATCTTGGACACTGTCTGGCAATGCAAAGGAAAAGAGAGGTAGAATCTCTGGGTACGAACGGCGGTCTCTATTATTATCTCCTATTTATTAGGTACCATTCTCCACTTTAGATCTCATTTTGCTATATTATATTTCTTCTACCTAGGGGATGACTACCGAGATGATGGAAGGAAAAGACATTGCGCCGACCCCAAATAAATTGGGTTAACCTCTCTAGCACACCCGGATTATATGTTACCCCGGAACACTCCAAGGACATACGACGCCAGTGCTAGATCCCTCATAGTTTCCAACTTGTTGTATCCCACCATGCCTAACACAAACAAGGTTGGATACTGAGCGAGATCGCAAAGACAACGTTACAAGTTATACAGGGTGTAAGGGACAGCCCTCCGCAAACTAACAGGGTGCATTCAGCTCCTCATTTTGAATCATTTTCCAACGGAAATTTTGTCAGGAAAATTTTAATTTTTTCATTTTTTTTTTCAGTTAAATTTTCATTATTTCAATGTAAAATTGCATTGTGTGTTCGCAGCACTCCATTTATGTAAAAAAAAACTGCAAAAAAAATCAGCAAAAAAAAAACCAGCAATGGATGTTGAAATACTCTAACCAACGCGGCAACGATGCGTGAAATCAGCTGTTCACTTTCTGTCTAGCTACAGAGTTCATCGAACTCACCGCATACCTATTACCTACCCCTCCCAACCAGTAATAGACGCTCCGATTTGTACACAAAAACACAAACAATGCAGGTTTATTGGATTCCCTTAACGTTCCTGAAAAAATTTCATGTACCGGTCATCTTAGTATGATATACTGAATTCACCCTATCAGTTTGCGGAGGGCTGTCCCTTACACCCTGTATTATTATGTTATGTTATTGTTATTTGTAAATATATAATAATTTTAATAATAATGATTAATATTTAATATAATATTGTCTGGTATGGATATTAATAATGTTGTGAGTTATTGCATGAATAGTAAGTTAACTGCACTACCGAATTGGGACACTGTAATGGTAGCGTATGGGAATATGTAAATAAATAAATAATAAATAAAAATAAAATTCTTATGACTAAATAGGTATCGGGATTTTCTTCATTCTATCGAAGTAGGGCTACTGGGGCATATAATATAAAAGAGCGCTGTTTGCACATTCTCAAATATTTTTTTCTTTTTTTTTATAGTTTTCAACTTTTGATGAAAAATGTAAAAAAAAGACTAATTATTATCTCCGAATTATCTCCTTAGTTTGCACAGAGAAAAATCTGAAATTATTCTATGTGATAGAAGTTTATGTAAAGATTACAGGAAACATAAAACGATGTCCCTAATAGCAAACTTTTTCAGAAATCATCAACAAAAAATACATTATGATGGTTTCGTACCACCCTCGGTGCGCGAGTCCGACTCGCTCTTGACCGGTTTTTTTCTTGTTCTGTGCGTTGATAAGCACAAAAACTAAAACCATCCTTTAAAGCTATTTTAAACACACCGTTTTGAACTTCAAAGGCCAAAGGACATACACGTAGCTTAAGTTTCAAGTCAACCCACATTTTAACGTACATTTTTCAAGTTAGTAACAAATGGACTATGTTTGAGTGAATTATAGAGTCATTAACCATTTGAGTGGTAGAGCGAGACCTCTATTGTGTTGTCAGTCAAGCAACACGTAGACTCACTTGGATTTATGTTTTAAGTGTAAGTAATTACTTAACTAGTTTGTCTATGAGAGGTGTAAGTTTTGGTAAAGGAAGAATATACAGTGTGTTTGGGAGCTGAGTCACAGATTAATACAGATGGGACACTCCGCAGTTTAGGTATGAAGCTACAAGTATGCGGCGGGCCCCGTCCGCGGGGCTAATTCAGTAGGTCAGAAGGTATAAGAGTTACGCGATAGAAAGAGAGGCAACTTGTAGTTGAATATAACTCCAGGTAATAAGCGTTGTGCGACCTGAATTGCACTTTATTGTGTCGTAGCAAGAGTCGCTTTTATTTAAATGATTTTGCGGAGTATCCCATCTGTATTAATCTGTGGCTGAGTGCAAAGCCTTAATGGGGTGATGAGCCATGTTGTGTCTTAAACGACGTATGTTTTTTTTTTAATTTTTGGCCCAGTTAAAGTTGGTAAGTATGTTATTTTTTTTATTTACCAAAAGTTGGCAGTTAAAAATAATAAAAAAAAACATGCTTCGTCAAAGACTATGGCTAAAAATTAATTTACTTTAAAAGATACTATCTGACCACAGTTACTGGTGGTTAGACTTTTGGACTTCTGACTAACCGTAATGAATGTCAAAGATCTACGAATGACAGCCGGGACCAACGGCTTATCGTACTTTTCGAGAGGTCTCACCCATCCACCCGTGTGGCTGTTATTATATTGCCACGAGCCCCTTCATGGCTGTTTAAATTCAGCCATCAGAATTTTTGCACTGTTAACGAAATAAGTGCAAAAAACCAAAAAAAAAAAACAAAAAATGTTTACGAAACCGGCCTCACTTCACTGTTGACAGCGCTGTCTTGGTTTTTTATTTGATGAGACAAGAACTTAAAACGTTCTTATGAAGTCTTAAGTTTACTAACTCTTCAAACCCTCTCAAGTTGCCGACAGGAAGAAAGATGGTGTCCTATCATTACCTTCACACCATTTAAATAAATTATGCAAAAAGCCTCTCTATTGACAATTACGGGTTACTTAGAAGGCCTAAGGGAACATAGTCTCTCTCTCTCTCTCTCTCTCTCTCTAATTTATGTCTGAGGCGACAGGTGCTAGTTAGGTATGTAATGGAGTATTAAAACATTACAAATGTTTATAGCTTCTGAGAAATGAGTAGAAGATGGTTTGACAAGTATTAAAATATAAAGTACTAAGTTTCGCCAGCGGCTTCGCCCGCGTGGAACATAGTACTGGCATAGAAAGTATCCTATGTCCTAAACCAAGTCATGGTCTACCTGTGTGCCAAATTTCATTTAAATCCGCTCAGCCATTTTAGCGTGAAAGCGTAACAGGCCAACAAACGCATTCGCATTTTCGCATTTATAATATTAGCTGTTGTCAGCGTGTATGTCCGAAATCATTCCGCGAGAACCGTACTTTTTCCGGGATAAAAAGTAGCCTATATGCCAGACTATTCAACATTAGTTTTTGTTTGCACTGAAACCGTAAAGGGGTCATTGTACTCATCATTTTGAACAATTTTATCTATGAGACTAACCTTGAAATCGCGAAAAAAAAATCAGCTGTTCTGTACATTTGTGTTCACTCAAATGGACAAAATGTATGGAACAGCTGATTTTTTTTTCGCGATTTTTATATATTTTTGAAATTAATTAATTTACATATTTACTTATGTATTATTTTTTTTTTTTTGTAAAAATGCCTATATATTTTGTTAATTTCAATAATGACCATTTGAGGTTTTCATCGATTTCAGCTTGGCTAAAATAATAACACTGATCATTCTACTGACAGTTTATTTAGGCTCATTAAGTTGATGGCTAAGTAATCACTCTATCACACTAATATTATAATAAAGGCGAAAGTTTGTGAGTGTGTGTGTGTGTGTTTGTATGTTTGTTAGTTTGTTACTTCTTCACGCTCAAACGGCTGGACCGATTTTGATGAAATTTGGTATTTAGATAGCTTATACCCTGGATTAACACATAGGCTACTTTTTATCTCGGGCTACGCTGGTGAAACCGCGGGGCGGAGGTAGATGTATTGTGTATATGTTAAGAACACTGCTACTAATACAGCAATAAAGAACGTAAATATAAAATTTGATGCCTATTTTCAAAACGTGTTCTCTGACAACCTCCAACAAATGAACTAGGTACTCAATATTATTATTGAACTATGCCCTCTATATATGGCTTTAGCCTTAAGGCGCTACGACCGCGCTTATTAGTTTTTTGAATCAATGGGAAACCTAAAAAACTGTGTTTTATAATTCTGAAAAAAATGTATACTTATCTTATTTTTATATATCCAATCGCTTTTAATAACATGATTACATTTACTTTGCTGGATAAAAAAAAACCCCAAAGTTACCCCTTTTCCTAATGTTTAATCAATCTCATAGCTACAAAATAGACGTTTCTTTCTTATTTTTTAAATAAATGAAAAGGTTGTAAGATCATTTAGCACAATTAGCTGAGTTTGTCGTGATAAGATTATTAAAATAACTAGCTTCTGCCCGCGACTTCGTCCGCGTGAAATTTCTTTTTTGCTCGACCCACCCCGTCGCATCGCATTGCCTACCCGCTCTATTACTTCGTTTTCACTTAGCGTTCTTTCAGACTTTTTTTCTTTTTGCTCGGCACCTAAGGGTCCTAGAGTGATGTAAAATATGCCTTCTATAAGATTTGGGCTATCATTAATGTAAAAAGATTTTTTAAAGTCTGACTGGTAGGGTAGTTCCAGAGATTAGCTCGTTCTTTCACCACATCCCCTTCCGCTACCTCTCCCTCCCCCTCTCACTCACTCTCACACCCCCTTCACCACTTCCCCTTCCCTCTCTCTCACCACCTCGTCCCCTCCCTCTCCCCATCTCCTCCACCTCCGGCTCACCAACCTCTCCCTTCCCCCTCAGCCTTCACCACGTCTTCCTCCTCTCCTTACCAAGTCCTGCCCTTTTCTCCCTGCGTCCATCATCCTCCCCCTCACCCTCCTCACCACCCCTCCCCTTCCCCCTCTCCCTCTAACCTTACCTGGGGTAGTTTTAAAAACTAATAGTGACAAACTTAGGCAAATATTTGTGCCAAGTTCCAAGTCAATTAAAACCAAATGAATAACATTTTTCATGTAAATTGTATTCCCCGTTTTCACCCCCACAGGGGTAGAATTTAAAAAAATTGTTTGAGATGTTTCCATAGCTTGACTCAAACATTATTTACACCAGTTTTCGAGTTAATCAAGCCACGCAGTAAAATGCTCCCCTGTGAAATTGACTACCCCTTTTCACCCCGTTAGAGGTAGATTTTCGAAAAACCCTGATACACATTATTCTTTATTTTTGGTTTTAAGTATAAATACTGAGTTTTGAGTTAATCGGATTGCGCGTTAAAATTTTTCCATACAAACTTTGAGACCCCCCAATTCCCCTTTAGGGGGTAGTTTAGAAAAACAAAAAATTACAATTATATCATAATTTACTTAGATAAATATTCGTGCCGAGTTTCAAGTTTATTAACTCAAGGAATAAGATTTTTCATACAAACAATATCCCCCCTTTTTACCCCCTTTAAGGTCGAATTTCCAAAAACCCTTTCTTAGCGGATGCCTAGGTCATAATAGCTACCTGTGTTCCAAATTTCAGCTCAATCCGTTCAGTGGTTTCAGCTGTGTGTTGATAGATCAGTCAGTCAGTCAGTCAGTCAGTCAGTCAGTCAGTAACGCTTTCCTTTTATAGATATAGATTACTTTAATTACTATGATTATATACCTACCAAATGCGCGAGGCAACTCGCGAGCCTACTTCAGTTCAGTACGCGGATCATAGGGCCTTAACTCCATGCTACTATGTGTATTGTTTGCCATTGTTTTTTAGTGAGACAGGTGCGCGGCCATACCGCGCTTGCGCACCAGTCTCTAACCAACTTGCGCGGGAGTTGGTCGCGCGCCGCCGCAACCGACGAATCACGTGAACGTATTTTTGAAATATTATTTTTTTAAAGTGTCTGTGTTTGTGTATTGTTGTTGTACGAATTATACAAAGTGTGTGTGAGCCAGTGTTGTGTATCGTTTATTTTTTGGATATTTCGACAAATTCGACGAAAAATTTCGGATCATTTTCGGTGAGTTATTATTTTATGCTAGTTTTAATTGAGTGTGCTTTATTATTATGGCGTCGTCACGACGCGAGGTGTGATAACTATTCAATGCTTAAATTATAGATATTTCAGTTGTGTGTATTGTATGCGTTTCTATAATAATAGTAAATACTTGTTTTTTCTTGGCTCTAGGTATGTTACCCGTGTCTATTATAAGGAAAATATTTTTTCCTTTGAGATAATTAGTGGTATAATTGTCGCAGCCATGAATAGGTTAAGTCAATTATTTTTATGATGTCAGTATTGTCCTCGCGATATAAATAGCGAGGATAATCTTAAGAATAGTGTTTTTTATTACTATTGCGAAACCTAAACAATTAAGTCTCACTTTCACAATCAAGTTTTGAATATAAACCGAAGTTAAATGTAAACTCGGCGATGTGTTTTTGATATTATTACGACAGGTTTTGAACTATTGTGATTAATGGCGGAATTGTTCGCAAGTTTGTGTAAGGTATTAAACTTTATGCGATAGTCGATTATTCAGGTATTTTTAAATAAGGGATAAAATGAACTTGGTGTTTTCCAGACACTCCTAATAAATAATATCATGTGTATTGCAAGGGATCGATTATCGACTTTTGATAAGGCGTTAAATTGAGTGTTTTGATTTCCTTAAGTAAATGAAAAACTTCTCAAAATATAAGTTCTTTAAAAGAACTTCGTAAACTTAGCTACTTATTTATGATGACTCTAAGTTAATTCAACTGTTGCCTTGATAATTGCTTGAGAAAATAATAGCAATTGTTATTTATGTTATATGACTCAAGGGTAGAGCCACAGGGCTTATCGATCAAAGCTCAACATAAAATCAATGTAAGTACGTAGGTACCCACGGTCTACCTTCTTTAAATAAATTATAAGTTCGAATTAATTGTCGTCTTCACGCTAGCTTATTTTGAAAGCTTAAGTATACTCTGAAAAATATGAAAACTCCACTCTCTTATTTGACTTTTACCCCCTTATTCATTACTACAAACCTATTTCAGTTAAAATAGTATTTTGTCTTCTTCTTTCAAACTCAAATCATAATTCTAAAGAAATTGACAAAACACTATTTAGCTATAAGACTTTAGACATGGTCACCCATTCAACCTCATGTAAAATTAAAATTGTCCTAAATTGTCCTAATTTTAAATACTAATCACTTGTATTCAAACAGTTACTAAAACCTTTATCACGGTCGTCGTCGTCAGACATTATATTAGGTGTAAAAAAATTAACTGCAAGAACTTCGTCCACATACTCGACATCGAAAAACAAACACATTACAAAAAAAAAATTTCGCGGAATCGCGAAAAAAAATCAGCTGTTCAATACATTTATGTTCGCATAATTCGTCAAAATGTACTGAACAGTTGATTTTTTTTTCGCGATTTCAGGTTTGGTCCCATAGTAAAAGTTGTTCATAATGATGAGTACAATGACCCCTTAAGACGTTGTGGGTTATTTATTTTACACCTTGTATATATATAGCTATATAATTTATTATCTGACCCAAAGTAGAATAAAATAATATAAATGTGTATAAAAAAATCTGGACTCGAACCCGTATCCACACAGTATAGCATAGGTACCACATCCCACACACAGCACCCACAGGCCCACGGCGCCATAGGTCATCAACACAACCTCAACATTATAACAATAAACTATAGTAATTTATATTTTCCTATAATTCTCAAAACAAGAGCAGAAACAGTGATTATAGTACAGAATTCCAGTTTTATTTTTACACGGATCTAGAGGGTCGTTTATTTTTCCCGTATCAAAATAGGGGTAATTTGAGACAATTATGATGAATGCCCGCTGAGTCACTGCAATGTGCCACGACCTTGTGTTGGTACATAAATAAGTAGTTTTAGTATTAACTTAATTGTTGTTATGTTCTGTGTGTCCTTCATTTGCTGAGTTCTAGTTGCTATGTCGCTTTGGAAAACATAATTTTAAATTTTAATCTGATGAAATATTACAAAAGTTTACCCTCAAATAGAATCAATGGAAGTCTACTTTTTTTTTTATTTTTTTTTATTTTTTTTTTTTTTTGAGGGTGGGAAATCATCAAATAACTTCTCCCGCTCTGGGTGGAGCGGAAGGGCGTGTCAGACTTTTACTGACTAAAACCCACCCGTGTTCCTTCAGTTGCCTATGCCAGGGCCGCGGTAACCCCTTCGGACAATCCGCGACCATGGAAGTCTACCTGGAAGTCTTTAAATAGACTCCGGACCCAGGTAGGTCGAAGCAAGGAAAACCTGCTTAGGTGGAGATACACAGATGACTCCGCTCTGGAGTGTATATTATGTGGTGCTGTTCCACAAACAATAGGACACTTAATATCGTGTCCAGCTCATGGACGCTACTGAAGCTCCAAATCGTAGCCAAATGCTGGGTTGACTATATTTAGCCATCAATACCCTAAAAAGAAGAATGGAAAGTCTTCGGAAGTTCATATTTCAACGACTGTAATAGACAAGCAAAACAGTAGTTTAGAATGGATGGATTTTGAGAGAGAAACTTTCGAATTTCTGAGGGAAAAGCCTGAAAACTCCCAAATCCTGTTGTTTAGTAAGAAGAGCCTCATATCGCAGGAAAAATGCAATGTTGCAGCTCTGATGACTCAAAATAAAATAAAAAAAAGTACATTGAGCCGGGACCAACGAGTCCCGGCTGTCATTCGTGGATCTTTTACGGTTGTTACGGGTCGTCAGAAGCTTGAAAGTCTGACAACCAGTCTTACCAAGAGGTATCGTATTACCCAGTTACTGGGTTGTGGAGGTCAGATAGGCATTCACTCCATGTTAAATACTGGTGTTCAGCTGCATCCTGCATCCATGGTTAGACTGGAAGGCAACCCCAACATAGTTCGGAAAAGGCTAGGAAAATGATGATCACGAATCCACTCAGTAAATATAACCCATAATCCATCCAAAGGTTGTCTGTAAAAGATCGCTTTTAGCGATAAGACCGCCCATTGTGTCACCCTATGTAAAATTTCAACATTTATATCTGTAATTTTTATGGTGTGCATAATAAAGAGTATTCTATCTATCTATCTATCTAAATATCAATCCGCCTGCCTTTTCCCAACTATGTTAGAGTCGCCTTCCAGTCTAACTGGATGCTGCTGAATACCAGTTTTTAACATAAAATGAATGTCTATCTGACCTCAACACCTTGGTAAGACTGGTTGTCAGACTTTCGGGCTTTTGATGACCCGTAACGACTGTCAAAGATCCACGAAGGACAGCCGGGACCGATGGATTAACGTGCTTTCCGAGACACGGAGTAGTCTCGGTATGTAAAGATGGTCACCCATCCACGGACCAACTCCAGCAAGCGTGGCTTAACCTGATGGATGGTGCGGCTATTATTACTTAGCCACGAGCTCCTACTCCTCCACTCAGTAAATATGTAAGTATATTATTATGCAGTACGTAAATTATTATATTGCTAGACTATTACATAATTTTAATTATGTCCAAACACTAGTAAATATTATATGCAAAATAAACATTATCACTCGGATCTAGCAAGTTATTACAACTTTAATTGACTTGAGCTATTGCCATTTACAACAGTAATAGATACAAATGTAATCCTTCAAAATACGCATAATTTATGTCATTTATGTACGATCCATTAAAATTGTCTCTACGAGTAGTGATTTTTAAAAGTACGTTCTGCACACTCTGGAATGTCAGACTCACTACCACATTATATTACATTAAAAGCCTGTGATGGTAGGGGAGAGGCCTCCCTACTCTCTTTCCACTTCTCTCTGTTTAAAGCTGCTAAGAACCAGTTCTTGTTGAAGGAGTCAAGCTCATCCCGCCATCTCCATTTGGACCTGCCGCGATGTCTCTGTCCATTAAGAGGGATCCGTTAGGTGGTAAGCTTGGCCCATTGGTCGTCTGACATGCGGCAGATGTGTCCAGCCCAATTCCTGTTTAGCGTGGCAGCTTTCCTAGTGACAGATCAGTTATCTTTGTGATGAACGGCCAATTTTTACCACAGACTGAACTATTGGGTTTTTCCATCAGGAATTTCTAAGTAAAAGCCTTTTTTTTGTGGATGGGAAATCATCAAATGACTTCTCCCGCTCTGGGCGTGTCAGACTTTTACTGACTAAAACTCACCCGTTTTCCTTCAGTTGCCTATGCCAGGGCCACGGCGGTATCTCTTTCGAACAACACGCGACCCCGGCGGCCTCAGTAGAAGCCTGGAGTATTAATTAGCGCCCGGTTGACCCCACCCCCCCCCTAATAATACAAGGGACTTTTAAAAACATAATTGGCGATCTGTGGATGTACTGCATCACCTCTGGGAAATCATTGAAATACACAAATGCACATAAAGTTATATCGCACACACATTCACTTTCGCACACACACAATTCAATCAATCACTCTCCAACTTCATGGTGACAGAAAATATATATCAAGAAAACCCGCGCATTTGAAATTATAATTCTTGACTTAGACCATAATGCTTACAGAGCACCTGTCAGACTAGATTGAACTATAGGCTGAACGTGGCTACTGCTTGTGCCAAACGTTTACAAGAAGATTTATGGCATCGATTTAGAATAATCTATGGTTTTCTGTCGCTTTCATTATCATTGGTTACCTTGTCTCTGGTTTCTGAAAGTCAATATGCTACAATGTCTTGACAAGTGATTTGATTGGTTCTTTTTAGTGCCCGGTTGATGGCAACAGGCTCACCCCCTGGGGGTCTACTCCCTAAGCACGAAGCCAGTAGTTTCGGCCTTCGTTACAGGCGTTTCCTACTCCGTATCACCTACGGATGGATGATTGGTTCGGGGCCGAACGAAGTATGAATGACAACATGATTTGACAGTTGTCTATACTCCCGATGTGTTTTTGCCCGTCCGAAAAATTTAACTTTACACTTGTTTTGATTGATCGTAATATCAGACGGACGGACTGACGGACGGACTGACGGAGTTGACCCACTGTTCATGGGACTTTGGCAAAATGTGAGTGTATTATAGGTACAGTTCGCGTGGCGTAAGCTGAGCTTTGCATTTGTGTGAGTGATCACCAAAATGGTACGAGAGCCTGTGACCAAAATGTTTGTCTTATTGTTTTACGTAAGACAAAATCTTCAATCGTCCTAGCATCATGAGACATGGTTTTGGTCATGGCCTCTCGTACTAAAAGAACAAAAGCCGATTGCCAAAAAGCAGTATAAACTGTTTTAAACCAAGCAAACGATGAATCGCGCTCAATGCCGGACGTCACACCTACACTATTTGTGTGCACTCACACAAATGCAAAGCTCAGCTTAAACCTCGCGGACTGTACACCTCTTCCTAACCCTTCGGGGTACACGCAGGCGTGATTTTGTTATGTCATGTTTTATTTCCGCCAGCTAAACACAACAAATAAAACGAGATTTGAAAACAGATTGACTGTTCAAAGATTGTATCAGGGTTCAGAAAACTGAGTCCTTTTTTTCATCGTGGAGAAATGCTCATGCATACTGCATTACCACGGGGAGATAGTGCGGTTATGTGGGACTCTAACCCACTTAAACTACACGGTGTCCTCCTCTGCCGCTTACGGCGCGAGGGGAACACGGGCACGCGCTAGCACTCATCCGCGAACCCGCCGCGGCTGTCCGTCACCGGACCCTCCTCTGTACTCCCCAGAGGAGGGTCCGGTGACGGACAGACTCCCCATCACCGGCTCACCAGAACACCTTGCACGCCGCGACTGAGTCCTAAGAGAGTGAATACAAAATCTCGAAACAAACTTAAGTACTACAAGATCGAAATCTGGCAAAGTTTTTTATACTAAAATCTGAGTTCCAGTCTAACTGGATGTAGCTGAATACCAGTATTTTACATGGAGTAACTGCTTAACTGACCTCTACAATTAATACAGTTACTGGGTAATACGATAAACCTTAGTAAGACTGGTTGCCAGACTTGCAGGCTTCTGACGACCCTTAAGACTGTCAAAGATCCAATGCTAGCCGAGACCAACGGCTTGGTATGTAAAGATGGTCACCAATCCTCGGACCGACCGCGGCAAACTTAGCTTAACCTGGTCAATTGACCCGTGCGGCTGTTATTTCTTAGCCACAAGCCAGGCCTCTAACGTTATGATGAAGAAACTTAAAACAGAGCCTTTCGAAAATATGTAATGGTTTGGTAAAAATCATTGATTTAAATCACTTCGCGTGAAGGTTGCTGCTTCTAGGTCAATGGGTTTTACTTAATTACGAGTATTTAATTGTTTCGTTTATATAACATCTAGGTTTATTGCCGTCTAAAAGAATTTTGTGTAAAATATGAATTTCTTTGAATCAGTTATGATTGAGCTTTTGTCCTCTGGTTCCAATGACTGAAGACGTCATTCTAACATAAGGTCCAGTTGAAAACCAGCGTCCAGCACTAGTTGTCGGACATTTATTTATATTGTTATAACTACGTTTTTCTGTTTTTTTTTTTGCGCGTATTTTGTACTCTGGGTCGAATAAATTTATTTTCTTCTTCTTTTCTTCTTAAATGCGAGCCCAAGATCTGATTAGCTAGGGTGTCTGCTCACCTCTGATAAAATCTATTGATCTAAATCTACAGGGTGTCCGTCTATACAGTGGCAATATTTTAAGGGGTCATTGTACTTATCATTATGAACAACTTTTACTATGGGACCAAACCTGAAATCGCGAAAAAAAAATCAGCTGTTCAGTACATTTATTTTCGCATAATTCGTCAAAATGTAGGGAACAGTTGATATTTTTCGCTGTTTCAGATTTGGTCCGTTAATAAAGGTTGTTCATAATGATGAGTACAATGACCCCTTAAAAGATTGGCACGGTTTACACTTACACCTTGTATTTGTCGAGGATGGTAATTTTGGGCAGTTTTCCTTTTTACCGGTCTGGACCATGTTAGAAAATTCCATGGACTGATGATGAATTTGTTGCTGATGCTGGGACTGGGGCATTAGCGGACGAAGATTCGTGTCGCTTGGCGCGCTAAAAACATCGTTTACGACGAGTATACGCGATGGTTTTGGCTACATTAGATCCATGTCGCGTTAGCGCGCACATCGTGCCGGGTGGTGTTCGACGCTTCAAAGTCTGGACTGCACTGAAGTGACGCAGATGTAGCCCCACAAGCCAATACTGTCACAACAAAACCCGTTGATGCGCGCCAGTTTACCGACAATGCCCCGATAAGCATTCGTCATCGCCCGTTTACTACACGATGCTACGATCTACGCGGCCACACTTATCGCGATAACGCGAATATTCGCCATAGCCCGCTAATGTATTCCCAGTATAATACGGGTTTGCCAAATATTCCTATTCGTACAAATAATATTTGCAATACTTAATGGACATGCAGATATCAAAGGAAGATAATTGCTCGGGCATTACAATTCTACAAGAAAGGAAACCAAAATGTCTAGTTCTAGATCTGCAATCAAATTAGACATTCCCTTTAGTCACCGTGTTTGGTATGCAGCCATGTGGCAATACCGCCTTTTTTGGGGCAAGCCTATGTCCTGTGCTTATGATAGGCGTCAATTAATGGTAATGAACCATAATCTTACGCCGGAATTGCATGGTTTACTTCTGTCTTACAACTTGAATGAAGCAACCATATTGAATCCTGCAATCATAAATGTGAATCATTCAATTTCGGCCATACCCTTCACTTGTTCGCTTTTCAATCATAATTAATCAATCAATCTGCCTAGCCTTTTCCCAACTATGTTGGAGTCACCTTCCAATCTAACCGCATGCAGCTGACTACCAGCATTTTACATGGAGCGACTGCCTGTCTGATCTCCACAACCCAGTTACTTGGTAATACGATACCCCTTGGTCAGACTTTCGGGCTTCTGACGACCCGTAACGACTGTCAAAGATCCACGAATGACAGCCGGGACCAACGGCTGCTTTCCGAGGCACGGAGCAGTCTCGGTAAGTAAAGATGGTCTCCCATCTACGGACGAATCCCGGCAAGCGTAGCTTAACCGTTCGACGCGTGCGGCTGTTATTACTTAGCCACGATCTCCTCACCTAGTTTTTTTAGGCAATGAACTAAATAAATGAACATCATATCACTTCAAAATTCGAACGGTGTCTCATTTGAAAACAAATGAGTGCGCTCACTCAGTGTAGTTCCAAGTGAACTTTACAATAGCAATAGATCTCTCAAAAATATATATCAGTCAACTCAGTCTATCGCTGTCCACTGCTGGACATAGGTCTCTTTTAGGCTGCGCCACAACACCCTGTCTTCCACCTTTCGCATCGAGTCTATCCCAGCCACCTCTTTAAGGTCGTTGGTTTATCTAGCTGGGGGGCGTCGTGGGACACGTCTGCTCCACCAGCCAGCATCACTTCTGCTGACCTTGCAAGCTACTCGTATGTCAGTAACTCCGGTTCATCATAATTGTATCATCTTAGGACGTTTGTCCACCGCCAGATCAATGAGACGTCAACAAGATGACGGCGCCAAAGTAGCGATATACATTTACTATTTTTTCGGTTCGATTCCCGCACGGAACAAATATTTGTACGACCTACAAGTATTTGTTTCGAGTCTGGGTGTTTTTCTATCTATAATATGTATGTATTTACAAAAAAAAATGTATATAAGTAGTTTATCAGCCATCTCGTTACCATAACACAAGCATTAGGTTGCTTAGCTTGGGACTAGATGGCGTTGTGTGAAATGTCCAAGGATATTTATTTATTATTATTATTTATTTATTACTATGGCCGCGTATCCACCGCATACCACCGGGACGTCACGTTTCGTTTGAATAATCTCGTTTCTCGTTGACGTCCCGCTGACGTTGTGCGGTGGACAAACACTAGTGTTATAATGCATTAACGACTACTCCACTAACATTTAAAACTAGTTTACACTACGTTAAAGTTTTTTACGATAGTTTTCTTACTTTGTGACTCATTAATTTATGTTTTACTATTATAGAACTAGTTGAACCTGTCATATGCACCTGTAACTCTGAACTAGACATAACAGGAGTGCCTTGTCATTGGTCGTGACTGTAATGACATACTTTGTAGATGGAAGGGTGATTGGTATTGTTGTTACTTCGTTCGCTTTGTCGTAGTATAATACTTTCGTAGCGCATTATGGCCGTTGGTCGAGATTGCTGCTTTGAATCGAATTTCCTTTGATTCAAAAGTTTATGGTTAGTGGAAATAGGTTTGCCCCAAACCTTAACGACGCACCGAGCTTTTTATACACAAAAACACGATTTTATAACCCTTGTTTGAAATAATAAACAATTAAATTAAAATCTAGGGAAATTATATTGGTATTATTGGGGATATACAACATTAGTTTTTGTTTACACTAAACCCGAAAAGGGGTCATTGTACTCATCATTTTGAACAATTTTTTCTATGGGACCAACCTTGAAATCGCAAAAAAAAAAATCAGCTGTTCCATACATTTGTGTGGTAAAGAAAAACTAATGTTGTGTACTTAGGCAGTATACACGAAGGACACACGTTTCACGGGGTGATAATATGTTCTACCCATGAATATGAACAACTTTCACTATGGGACCGACTCTGAAATCACGAAAAAAAATCACCTGTTTCATACAAAACTTCAATATCTACTCGACCAAAATGTATGAAACATCACATTTTTTTTTTACCTTAGATATATCACAGAAACGCGATATTTTGTCCAATTGTAAAAACAGTGCAAAGCAGGAGCGAGTCGCTACTTTATAAATCAGACGCTGACGTAATAATATTTGCCACTCAGCAACTTTGCTAACTAACATCATTCATATTCATTGACAGAACAGCTGATATTTCCTTATCTTAAATACAATATAAAATCATCATTCGCCTACATAATAATATAAATTATAATCTGCATAATGCAAATCCAATATTTTTATACTTTTTATTACATTGCAAAATCGTTTTTAAATAAATGTATAATTTCGTTATTAACAGATGTTGGTTGTTTATGATTGTACCTGGGGCTAAATTGCTAAGTATTATTATACCTAAAGATTTTTGACTTAGTTCAAAAATCTTGAACATTGTATTTTTTCCGTGGGCGTCAATTTCGCTATCTTGCTGTCGTTTGATAAAATATGTATTTGTGTTCTTTATATTGAGGTGTGAATGGGTTAATAAATCATTGTGATAACCATTAGGCTGAGCCAATCCCCGGTACAATAGCTTTGTTATAATTTCTTGTTAGAACGCTGCTGGCTATAGGCATGTTCAAAAAAGGTGTAGTTGTACTGGTTTTGTCAGAACAGCACCCGAATTGCGTTGACTCTCGTATCCGATTTATATTGTTGATCTAGTAATCAAACTATGTCTATTTATTATTAAACTACTGTCGGAAAGTATCCCACGGGAGCAATAGTACAACCCCGAAAAGGGGTCATTGTACTCATCATTTTTAACAATTTTTAGGGTTCCGTACCAAAATGGTAAAAAAGGAACCCTTATGGTGAGACTCAGTCTGTCTGCCTGTCTGTCACAGCTGGATATCTCAAGAACTACTAATGCTATCAACTTGAAATTTGGAACAGTTTTAGATGACGTTTACCCAACTATTTTGCAAATAAGAAAAAAATAAAAATATATGATTTTTTTTTGCAACGGGGACTGAAAGGTGGTCTTGAAAATTCAAAGTGAGGCTACTAGGGCATGTGGGGTATCATATTAGGTCTTTACCTATGAAATTGCCGTTCTGCAGTACTGGCCATTTCAAATCAAAATAATTTTTGTTTGGCTAAGAATTCTAATTTCAAATTAATTTTATTTTAAAAACATGGATTTTTTTTCCAAAAGTAGTCATTTCTTTATTGATTAGTTTAGACATTTTCATCGCATTTCAATCTTTTTCGTCATCATGGATACGTTAAAAATTCGAGTAATTATGGAATATGAGTACTGTCGTGGCAGCAAGGCGTGCCAATTTGACGCAATTTGTGTCAAATTGGCAAGGTAAAAAAGCTTGACAAATGGGTGCCCCACGAACTCAATGATCGCCAGCGCGAAGTACGCGTCGAGACGTGCCTTGCACTGCTCAACAAACACACAAATGAAGGAATTTTGAACCGCATTGTTACCTGCGATGAAAAATGGATTCTGTTTAATAACCGCAAGCGCTCAGCAAGTTGGTTGGATCCTGGTTCAGCACCTAAACAATGCCCTAAACGAAAACTTACCCCTAGAAAAGTGATGGTCACTGTTTGGTGGTCTAGCGCCGGTGTGATTCATCACAGCTTCTTACCAAACGGGGTGAGCATTACTGCAGATGTGTACTGTGAAGAACTGAACACAATGATGGAGAAGCTGGCACATCTCCAACCAGCATTGGTCAATCGCTCGTCTCCGCTGCTCCTGCACGACAACGCGCGACCTCATACTGCACAGCAGACGGTCTCCAAGTTGCAAGAACTGGGGTTGGAAGCTCTCCGTCATCCACCCTACTCACCAGACCTTGCGCTACAGACTACTACTTTTTCCAGAATTTGGATAACTTCTTGGCGGGAAAAAAATTCAATACCCGAGAGGCAGTACAAAATGCCTTTGAAGAATTTGTTGCCTCCCGACCAGCTGATTTCTTTAAGAAGGGCATCAATAAACTGCCACTGCGTTGGCAAAGATGCATTGATTGCATGGGTGATTACTTCGATTAATACAAATAAAAAATACATGAAAAAAATTCGTTTAAATTTTTTCATACAAAACGGCAATTTCATAGGTAAAGACCTATTATGAAAGAACGCTGTTTGCACATTCTCAAACATTTTTTTCTTTTTTTAGGCCCCATAGTTTTCGACTTTGATGAAAAATGTAAAAAAATACCGTTACCCTTATCTCCAAGTTTGCAAAGCGAAAAATCTCAAATTATTCTATGTGATAGAAGTTTATGTAAAGATTACAGAAAAAATAAAACGATGTCTCTAAATAGGACACTTTTTCAGCAATCGGAACGGAACCCTCGGTGCGCGAGTCCGACTCGCTCTTGACCGCTTTTTTTATTCATACAACATTAGTTTTTGTTTACACTAAACCCGAAAAAATGGTTCAAAATGATGAGTACAATGACCCCTTCATTGTACTCATCATTTTGAACAATTTTTTCTATGGGCCAACCTTGAAATCGCGAAAAAAAAATCAGCTGTTCCATAAATTGATTTTTTTTTCGCGATTTCAAGGTTGGTCCCATAGAAAAAGTTGTTCAGAATTATGAGTACAATGACCCCTTTTCGGGTTTACGGTAAACAAAAACTAATGTTGTATGGAAGACAAAAAACCTCTTTAACAATTTATTTGGGACCAGCCCTGTGCCCGATAGGATTGCTCATCGGCAATCCCATTGGGCAATTCAATCCATAAATGACGAACTTTCATACAAACTTTCATCCCCTATTTCCCCTTTAGGGAATGAGTTTTCAAAAATCCTTCCTTACTGCTCACCTTCATTATAAGAGGCACTCTTGTGCGAAAGTTCATGCTTTTAGACCCAGCCTTTTAGGATGTGCGTTGTGTGGCAGTGAATTAATAAATTAATTTTAGTTATGGAGGAGGACGTTTTCTTCTTCCATTCAAACATCTTTGACTAGAAAAATTAATTAACTAAAAAATATTATCCTCTCTTTGTTTCTGGAAACAAAATGCGACAAATTGTGCTTTGAATTGTGTTATGAGTCGCATTTTGTTTATTATTGTATTATAGTATAAATACTAATAACCCCTTTTTCACGAACGGTGGGGTATATGTGCAAAAGAATTTTCCCGACATAAAAAGGAAAAGCCTTAAATTAATCGTGGCACGAATGTGTATCGAAGTCACGAATTTTTGCTTGTCATTAAGAGCCATAATCGTTGAGCTATTACCGCTTTTAAACGTCGAAATTGCTCATAGAAAAGACAATACAAATACTAATATGAAAACAAATCAAAGCATAATGACATAATCATCAGAATTGTATGAACTTTTCGTAACACACTATTATTATGATTATTTCAACATTTATCGATCGATGTTATGTATTGTTTAGAACCTGAATTTATTGTTTCGAAATTAAATATTGTGACAAGTAAAAGTTGATTACTTGGTGGATTGACGAGTTTTAAAACCCCTCAAGTGTCGACTGCACCCCAAGGGTGCAGTAGGAAAAACTTTTACATAATAGGTATATAACCTTATATCTTATATAATATATATAAAAATGTATTAAACATCATCCGATTAAATGGATGGACAATTTTGTTTTCCATCGGATGATGTTTTTTTAGTTAAGCTGGGGTTTTGGGTCTAAAAATTAGTTCAAGGTGGACATCTGACGGTTTAAAGTTATTAGAGCTATTACCTAGGTTTGCGACCGATTCTTTCAACTTTCCTTATAGCTGTACTGTGCAGAAGACCTCCACCATAAATATGGGTTTAGTCATAAATCCTAACTTATATAAATGCAAATGTGAGTTTGTTTCTTACACTTTCACGCTAAAACGGCTGAACGGATTTGGATGAAAATTATCATAGTAGAACATGACCTGGGTTAGGACCATAGATATAAGAAAGAAGGAGATGTGCCCAGTATGTTAAAATGTATCGGAACCCTGTGTCTCCACTTTGCCCCTTTGTCACTTTCATGATTTTAAAGACAAATGCGGTAAAATATTGTAATTACATATGCAAAGTGATTCTTGGCTTCGGTTTTTACAAGAAACCACTGAACAACACGGCATTCTTATAAATTGTCACGGTCACAGTCGAAAGCGCACTAGTTCGCGGACGGTTATTTGACTATGAACGGCTCATACTGAGCATGTCGCGCGGACACAGGTTCGCCCCCTTGCCACTTCTTCTGTTCTTTATATTTCTATGGTTAGGACTTAGAACACTTTTTATCCCGATATTTCTACGGGATCGAGACTTATGCAGAGAAACCACGGCGCGCATCTACACGTCAAAAAATTAATTAGGTATGTTTTAAAACTAGATGAGGTCGGTGTTACTTATAGGACTACTCTGAGAAGAAATACAGAAACAAACTCAGGGGTCACAGTCTCTTTTAAAGTCCAGACAATCTTGGTCAGATCATGTGAGGACCATGCAGGTTAGTATCTTAGATGGTGTGGATATCTCCACCTTCCCCAGATGAGAATTTTTAGGCCCAACAACATATGAAAATTTTTTGATTGTTAACAACTATGTTTCACATAAAAAAAACCGGTCAGGAGCGAGTCGGACTCACGCACCGAGGGTTCCGTTCCGATTTCTGAAAAAGTGTGCTATTCGGCCTAAAAAAAACTAAAAAAATGTTTGAGAATGTGCAAACAGCGCTTTTTCATATGATACCCCACATGCCCTAGTAGCCCCCCTTTGAATTTTTAAGACCCTTTCAGTCCCTGTTACAAAAAAAATATAAATATTTTAATTTCTTTCTTATTTGCAAAATAGTTGGGTAAATGTCATCTAAAACTGTTCCAAATTTCAAGTTGATAGCATTAGTAGTTCTTGAGATATCCAGCTGTGACAGACAGACAAACAGACTGAGTCACACCATAAGGGTTCCTTTTTTACCATTTTGGTACGGAACCCTAAAAACTAACTATCTGATCTTTCCCAAATAGGTTTGTTTTCTTCACGTAATCTTATCTCAGATACGTATAGTCTTGTCATCATCATCTGCCTAGCCTTTTCCCAACTATGTTGGGGTCGGCTTCCAGTCTAACCGGATGCAGCTGAATACCAGTATTTTACATGGAGAGACTGCCTATCTGACCCCCACAATCCAGTTACTGGGTAATACGATACCCCTTGGTACGTATGGATGTCAGATTTTCGGGCTTCTGACGACCCGTAACTTCTGTCAAAGATCTAAGAATGACAGCCGGGAGCAATGGCTTAACGTGCTTTCTGAGACACGGACGGGTCTCGATATGATTTAATTAGTGATTTTTTATACTTCTAACGGTAAGAATTGTGTGCTGTCTGTCATTGATATTAGTTAACATGGTAATTTTTTTATCTATGATACGTTATACATGACCACGACTAATATAGGATGTCCTAGTATACAACCAAAAAAATGAATACCATATTTTTTAAAGTAAATAAATTAAGATTACATATATTTAAATAGACTTTATATTTGACTAGGTGTCAAATAAATAAAGATAAACATAATAATGTGACAGATATAATAAGCTCGTTATGTTATTTGATTGACAGACGATTTATGAATTAACAATAACTTTGATTAAATTGTGGTTTGACTAGTTCAATGCATAAGAAATTAAATTATGATCATGATATATAAATTTTATCAAAATATCAAAAGTAAAAAAAATAATAATTCTTAATGATCTCGTTGATGTCTTTTCTTCGTGAGAAATATTAATTTTCATCTCATTTCGTATAGTAAATTTTTTTATTTTTTTTTATTTTAAGTCAGTTTTTTTTTTAAATTATTTATAGCCTCGGGATTCCTCGTTGTTCCAGTGCCAGGAGCACTAGAACAACTAGGAATCCCGAGGCTGGGTCCTGGGTTCGATTCCTGGATTCGATCGGGCGAAGTATTATTGGATTTTTCCATCTGGAATTTCTCAGTAGCTGCCAAGGCTTTCCCCCTATTACATGGGTGACGAGGACTTATACATAACTGGCAAAATGTGGTTGGACGCCTTTACCTTTCGGGGAATGCAGGCGTGACATTAAATTTATCTCACGAAAGCGGGTCTTGAAGCCTTTATGTTGTTAATCTTATGGTTTAAATTGCAATAACTAACTCGATTTCGTGAGATAAATTAACTCTACTTATATCATTCTGCTTGTAGCTAAGTTATAACAGATTCACGGGTCGATCCGTCAGGTTAAGCTACACGTGCCGCGGTTGTTCCGTGGATAGCTGACCATCTTTACATACCAAGACCCCTCCGTGCCTCGGAAAGCACGTTATGCCGTTGGTCCCGGCTGTCATTCGTGGATCTTTGACACTCGTTACGGGTCGTCAGAAGTCTGGCAACTAGTCTTGCCCAGGGGTATCGTATTACTCAGTAACTGGGTTGTAGAGGTCAGATATGCAGTCGCTCCATGTAAAATACTGATATTCAGCTGCATCCGGTTAGACTGGAAGCTGATGCCAACGTAGTCGGGAAAAGGCTAGACAGATAACTTATATCATTTTCAAGCACTGTTTTAAGTCCAAGAAAAAACCTAAACCTATCTTAAAACCGCCTACCACGAGTCCACGACCACTAAAAGAACCACAATGGTTTCCAAGAAAATCTTTATTTTAAGTAATCCCACTGCTGGACAAACTAGGTACATGTTTGTCTCATTACACGGTACAAACGTGCTACAATTTGGGAATTCCTTTGTCGTTGCTACCAACACCAGTTTTGTTTGAGTTATCTATTTTCGGTGGTCGCTACACTGACTGATGTGAGCGATAGGTTTATATAGCAACAAAGATTTGTTTTTATAGCTTGCTTAAGGTGCGGATAACCGAAGATTTAAGGAATTAAATCCCTAATTAAGTAAAGGCGTTATGCCTGTCTAGTTTGACGCGCGAGATTGAAGACTCACGCGCACCGGAATTATGTCGTAAAAGTGCAAATAAATCATATAAAATTAGAAATTAACTATTTAATAATAAATAATCTATCACTGGATGCAGGGCATTTGAAATTTTAGGGTTTATTTTTTGTTATAATAAATTATAATTGTTAATGAAGGGATAAACTGCTTTTAAAGATTATTAAGAGGTACCTATGTTTGAAGTTTTTTTTTGGTGCATTAAAGTATGTTTTGAGTTCCATCACTGTATGCGAAATGGACTTAAAAATATCGTATTTTTTTAATTGTCAAAATTATTTACGGTTTATGAGATAGGTAAACTGCTTTAAAAAACTACCTTTTTGACCGTTTTCAAGAAATCTCCACCTTAAGAAAGATTTTTAAGATTTAAACTGAAGATTACATCTAAAGGAGTAGAGTTAATAACACACAACCTCTTAAGGGGTCATTGTACTCATCATGATGAACAACTTTTAATATGGGCCCAACCCTGAAATCGTGAAAAAAAAATCAGCTGTTCCCTACATTTTGATGAGTTATGCGAACACAAAATGTTGGGAACAGCAGATTTTTTCCGTGCTGGCTTGTAATGCCGGGGCCACATTATACGTCAACGTCAATGCCCATAAACCCTTTAAACATCGCGGTAGTTAAATTCGGTTAAATTATCGCCGTAAGTGGTGGCTACACCTACGGTTATCGCCCTTCAACGCGATAATCAACGGCACATCCCGTTTATTGTGGCACCGCCATAAATCCCAGGCCGGTGTAGTATAGTATCGCATAGCTTACTCTGTGTACCTATCCTAGCGGGCAGCTAGCACGGGGGTGCTGCGCGTGAGTGGCGGGGCGGTGTGCGAGGGGGAGAGGGGTGACGGCGTACCGCGCGTGCGCAGAATGTTAATGCGCCGCGCACCGTGCTCTATGACTTGATATGACTACTTGTAACTTTATTGTATCTACCTGTACAGTCACGACCACTAATATGTATATGTCGCAGGTTTATGACAAAATCCTAGGTAAGTCCTAGGATTTTGATCAAGAACCGGGAGAAGACGGTCGACGTCAGGGGCAAGTAGGATATTATTGGGCACTCTAATCCACACCTGCCGTTCCGTCGGCTCACTCTGTTCGCCTCGTCACTCTCGGTGGGATTAGAATGCCCACTAATATAAATGAAATCCTAATGTGGTTTAGCGCCTATTCCACCGATCGGAAGGTGAAATATGAAATCCTGCATCATATGGAGGTAAAATAATGGAACGGCGCCTACTCCACTTCGGCCTATTCGTCGCGATGAAACAGAAACATTTGTCAGTGTGGTTTGGGCGCTACTCCACTTTTTGAATCACTTTTGGTAGCGAATGGAACGAAAGTGGTTTAGAAATAGCTAATAACATAAATGATGGATCTACAAACTTAGCGGTTTAAGCCCTATTCCACTTTTAAAATCTTATTTGGTTGCATTAGGTCGATCCCTGCGAATCTACCGTTTACCGTTATGTAACTAAAAGTTAAACTCTTTTAGCTGTTGGTCTGAAAGTTTAATAAAGTGAACTATTTGTTTATAGTGACTAATGAATACCGATGTTTTACCTCGATCAACTACAGCAGATTCTCGGATTGACCACTAAGCCACTACTTTGGTTGTCAAGTTTTATAACAAGAAGTTTCACACACAGTTTGTTAACTAATCGAACTATATGAAAATAGTAAGCTAAAATTCAGGACAGATTGCCTCTTGTCTCTTCATAAAGCAAGAATAAGCATACACCTACAGGCATACACACATTCTATTTCTATGACCCCAGATTGGGGTACCAAGGATATCTGAACTTTAGGATACCGTAAACATTAAACTAAAATATGGGACAGTTTGTCTCACGTCTCTCCACGAAAGTAAGAAATAGCGCACATTCTATTTTAGTGACCAGATTGGCTCGAGGACATCCAAATTTTAATTTAAAATTAAATTCAAACAGACGATACAACCTAACCCGTACATACAAATAATGTATTGAGTAGTTCTCTCACATTCTGCTGTCGGAGCATACTGCTGGCTTCGCATACTTATACACTTGCCGTTTCCCGTCTAAACTGCCGTATAGCCAATGTCAAAACGGTGTTGCGCCGTTCAACGGTTCGCCGCTGCACTGTACTCATTCGTGAACCGCCTGACGATAAACGTATCAGGCAGCCGTTGTGTGTGTATACATTATCATTTACAATGTCGAAGTCAGCAACATTGCATCATGCATTAATTTGCTTAGTCGAACTTTATTGTATTGTAAGACGATCGCTGTACATGTTGTAGTCCGTAATTAAAATTCGAGTTTGCGCGAACTTCCTATACCTAATGATTTTCGTCAAAGGGGGGGTGTTTCTTAAATAAGAATATTACCAATTCCGCTAGCTTATTATAAATGAGTGATTCTTTCCTTATTTTTTTATATTTTTTTTTTTTTTTTTTTTTTTTTTTTGTAATTAGCTGGTTATATTCTAGGAAATCTTTGAAAAGCCCATCCCATTCCCATTGCTGAATTTAGAAACCGACATCCTTTGCATGAAAGGATTTATTAAAGTTTGTTAGTTTTAGTAGTATGACGATTTTACACTCGCTTTGAGTTTAACTGCAACATAAAATTAACTAAGTTTTTAACGCGAGTTTGCTCACGTTGATTGTTCTGCATACAACAAATTTTGTAAGGATTTTACATACTTATGTATATCCTGATTTCTGGCTCTCAAAAATGCCATTTTATTATTTTCATGAGTGTGATGTCATTCAAAATTTTATATCAAGGTTAATTAAACAAACATACATACTTTATAATAATACCTATTGTAACAGCATGGTATCGGCTTCACCTTTGTCGGCGAGGTAAGAAGCTAGTTTTGTATTTCATTTCTCACGAAAATTGCAATTTGACAGAAAGGTTTTCAATCACTACGGATTAATTAGACGTAAGTATCATAAATTACTCATACAACCGTGAATATTGTAGTTAAGGTTTAATTTTGTTATGAGGTAAATATTGCTGAAATGGTATTTTTTATGTATAAAACCAACGAATTTTAATCATAAAATTACATTCGCTCCAGTATCTTCCAGTGATCTACATCATCCTACAACTATAAAATGTGAGTAAGTACTACCTACTAAGTTTAACATAGTTGTCAGCTACGGACCTGGTTCTTGCCTGCCGGCTGGTCTAACTATCATCAAACTAATTTGATAATGTGATTAATCGCTAGTCAGCTACGGACCTGGTTCTTGCCTGCCGGCTGGTCTAACTATCATCAAATTAATTTGATAATGTGATTAATCGCTAGTCAGCTACGGACCTGGTTCTTGCCTGCCGGCTGGTCTAACTATCATCAAATTAATTTGATAATGTGATTAATCGCTAGTCAGCTACGGACCTGGTTCTTACCTGCTGGCTGACGTAACTATCCCCATCATACCATCCATGCCATCTTCTAGTAATCTATATCCCATTAACATTCTCCTCTCCATAATTATTGAGGTTGGTTACAGTTAAAAAATTAATCTTAGTGTGTTCTATTTAAGGTCTGACACGGAATCAGAATACCAATCACAAAGGCCTACTGCTGCAGTAGCCAAGGTGACGAAAAAACAGCCTAAGAAAAATGTGGTGAAGCGCCAAGCACCTGAAAGCGCCGACTACTCATCAGACTCTAAGCGTCACAAAAGTACAGTTTACTGTGGTGTTTTGTTATTTGATTCTTAACAAGTCGCGACAGGTCTTTAATGAGACAGTAATGTGACAAATCATTTCTTTCTAAATAAAGTAAATGAATCACCTTTCCGTTCAAAGCTTTTGGTTTGTAAAGCGGTCCTATGATAGTATTGTTTTTTAAACCATAAATGTAAATGCAAATTTCGGGGTTATTCACTTCGAACCGCGCAATATCTGAGAAATTCACTGGAAATGACATGCCCTTTACATTTAACACGTTACGAAAATCAGGGTAAGAAGATACTCTTTCAGAATGAGTCTTAGCTGGATATAAAGCAGCTACAACAGACCATAAAAAACAATAGTCATCATTATTGCGGATATTAACACATGCTTTTTTAGATTTTATTGCAGAAGGCAATTCGATAAAGCCTGAACCACGCAAAGGTTGATATTTGTTAACATTGACTTCCAAATGAGAACTGCTCAAGAACGTCCATCCACTGTCTCGATCCTGAAATTCTTCTATCTTTTTTTTAAAAGTATTTTTGACTTGAGACAATAGTGAATCAAATTCATAATTCTGATGTAGAGTTACGTTTTTTGTGGCAAATGATTTCATCTCCTGAGAATCATTTTTAAACATTAAAAACAAAGCAAAATATTCAAAATTAACTTTTATACAAGTATGTTCTTTAAGAGACATGTCAATTAAAGTTTTAATTCTGTCCAAATTATTATTAAGAAATGGTTCCAGAGAACAATTCTCAGACGGATCGGTAATTCTATAAGAAGCTATACGATTACGAAATGCAGAATGTATTATTTCAACACCTTCACAAAAATGCGAAATGTTTTTGTTTTTATGATTAGTACTACGTAAATGACCTATCCAGTGACTGCGCTCAACTGATGTGTTACAAACGGTACAGAAAGGCATTTTAGATTATAATTACGTCAACTAATTTTGTACGCTTAATTAGGATTAGATTAACAATACTAGTAGATTCTGCAATAATCAATACAATTAATTTGGTGTCCCCAGCAATTTAAAGCCAACTTATTTTAAATTCACACTATCCCTATAAAAGACAGGCTCGGAATTGTCAAATAATTCGTGAGTTCGTCTCATAAACCTTTGCAGCCCGTCCCACTGGGGAGTGTTGCGATCTAGTTGTACTTTTAACGCGACCTGGGCTTTCTTCCATCGTTCTTCCATGGGGGTAGAGACAACTTCGTCTTTCGAAAATACCTTGATTTCCACGTAGAACTCTCCTGTAAGGTCTGCCGCTCGCCGTACTTTGCCGTTGGCAACACGGGTGATGAGCGATGAACCGAAGTCCCCGCTTGAGGTCTTCGTCTTTTGATCGTCCTCCAAACCAAAGAGGTCCGTGCTCAAGATGCGTCTTTTACTGTAAACAATTACACATTTTATTTATAATAATTTGCATTTATTTCTTAAATAACGAAATTAAGGAGTATTATACACCTCTGTTGAATTCTATGGGGAATTAATAGCGTAATACATATTGGGATATAATAATTTCATGTAACTGTCATCATTCCTGCATTGAATATGATCGGAAATTGATTTACAGTTCTAAATTCACTAACCATCATGTACCAGTGCGTATATCATTTTAAATTACCACAAACACCTAAACATAGAAGCAGCAATATAAATTACCTTGACTTAGAGTCTGATGAGTAGTCGGCGCTTTCAGGTGCTTGGCGCTTCACCACATTTTTCTTAGGCTGTTTTTTCGTCACCTTGGCTACTGCAGCAGTAGGCCTTTGTGATTGGTATTCTGATTCCGTGTCAGACCTTAAATAGAACACACTAAGATTAATTTTTTAACTGTAACCAACCTCAATAATTATGGAGAGGAGAATGTTAATGGGATATAGATTACTAGAAGATGGCATGGATGGTATGATGGGGATAGTTACGTCAGCCAGCAGGTAAGAACCAGGTCCGTAGCTGACTAGCGATTAATCACATTATCAAATTAATTTGATGATAGTTAGACCAGCCGGCAGGCAAGAACCAGGTCCGTAGCTGACTAGCGATTAATCACATTATCAAATTAATTTGATGATAGTTAGACCAGCCGGCAGGCAAGAACCAGGTCCGTAGCTGACTAGCGATTAATCACATTATCAAATTAGTTTGATGATAGTTAGACCAGCCGGCAGGCAAGAACCAGGTCCGTAGCTGACAACTATGTTAAACTTAGTAGGTAGTACTTACTCACATTTTATAGTTGTAGGATGATGTAGATCACTGGAAGATACTGGAGCGAATGTAATTTTATGATTAAAATTCGTTGGTTTTATACATAAAAAATACCATTTCAGCAATATTTACCTCATAACAAAATTAAACCTTAACTACAATATTCACGGTTGTATGAGTAATTTATGATACTTACGTCTAATTAATCCGTAGTGATTGAAAACCTTTCTGTCAAATTGCAATTTTCGTGAGAAATGAAATACAAAACTAGCTTCTTACCTCGCCGACAAAGGTGAAGCCGATACCATGCTGTTACAATAGGTATTATTATAAAGTATGTATGTTTGTTTAATTAACCTTGATATAAAATTTTGAATGACATCACACTCATGAAAATAATAAAATGGCATTTTTGAGAGCCAGAAATCAGGATATACATAAGTATGTAAAATCCTTACAAAATTTGTTGTATGCAGAACAATCAACGTGAGCAAACTCGCGTTAAAAACTTAGTTAATTTTATGTTGCAGTTAAACTCAAAGCGAGTGTAAAATCGTCATACTACTAAAACTAACAAACTTTAATAAATCCTTTCATGCAAAGGATGTCGGTTTCTAAATTCAGCAATGGGAATGGGATGGGCTTTTCAAAGATTTCCTAGAATATAACCAGCTAATTAAAAATAAAAAAAAAAAAAAAAAAAAAAAATATAAAAAAATAAGGAAAGAATCACTCATTTATAATAAGCTAGCGGAATTGGTAATATTCTTATTTAAGAAACACCCCCCCTTTGACGAAAATCATTAGGTATAGGAAGTTCGCGCAAACTCGAATTTTAATTACGGACTACAACATGTACAGCGATCGTCTTACAATACAATAAAGTTCGACTAAGCAAATTAATGCATGATGCAATGTTGCTGACTTCGACATTGTAAATGATAATGTATACACACACAACGGCTGCCTGATACGTTTATCGTCAGGCGGTTCACGAATGAGTACAGTGCAGCGGCGAACCGTTGAACGGCGCAACACCGTTTTGACATTGGCTATACGGCAGTTTAGACGGGAAACGGCAAGTGTATAAGTATGCGAAGCCAGCAGTATGCTCCGACAGCAGAATGTGAGAGAACTACTCAATACATTATTTGTATGTACGGGTTAGGTTGTATCGTCTGTTTGAATTTAATTTTAAATTAAAATTTGGATGTCCTCGAGCCAATCTGGTCACTAAAATAGAATGTGCGCTATTTCTTACTTTCGTGGAGAGACGTGAGACAAACTGTCCCATATTTTAGTTTAATGTTTACGGTATCCTAAAGTTCAGATATCCTTGGTACCCCAATCTGGGGTCATAGAAATAGAATGTGTGTATGCCTGTAGGTGTATGCTTATTCTTGCTTTATGAAGAGACAAGAGGCAATCTGTCCTGAATTTTAGCTTACTATTTTCATATAGTTCGATTAGTTAACAAACTGTGTGTGAAACTTCTTGTTATAAAACTTGACAACCAAAGTAGTGGCTTAGTGGTCAATCCGAGAATCTGCTGTAGTTGATCGAGGTAAAACATCGGTATTCATTAGTCACTATAAACAAATAGTTCACTTTATTAAACTTTCAGACCAACAGCTAAAAGAGTTTAACTTTTAGTTACATAACGGTAAACGGTAGATTCGCAGGGATCGACCTAATGCAACCAAATAAGATTTTAAAAGTGGAATAGGGCTTAAACCGCTAAGTTTGTAGATCCATCATTTATGTTATTAGCTATTTCTAAACCACTTTCGTTCCATTCGCTACCAAAAGTGATTCAAAAAGTGGAGTAGCGCCCAAACCACACTGACAAATGTTTCTGTTTCATCGCGACGAATAGGCCGAAGTGGAGTAGGCGCCGTTCCATTATTTTACCTCCATATGATGCAGGATTTCATATTTCACCTTCCGATCGGTGGAATAGGCGCTAAACCACATTAGGATTTCATTTATATTAGTGGGCATTCTAATCCCACCGAGAGTGACGAGGCGAACAGAGTGAGCCGACGGAACGGCAGGTGTGGATTAGAGTGCCCAATAATATCCTACTGGGGCACCCCGAGGTTTGGTTAGGTTAGGTTACTTTAAACCCTGCAGACAGGAATGGGATTGATCAAAAACCTGATTTTGTCATAAACCTGCGACACACTTAGCTACTTTAAAAATTGATTTTCTCCTACTATGTTGATTGTAATTTTATGTTGTTACGTTGTTGTTGTTGTTGTTGTATTTTGGGACCTATATTAATCGGTCTTATCTCAAAGTTGCAAACGTTATTACACAAGAAAATCGCTTTTGAATTTGATAAGTGTATACATATTAGTGCTGGTGACTGTACTTGTAAGATAAGATGGCCGAACATAAGCAAGTCCAATGTGTCTAGGTAACAGGTACCTTTGCTTCTGGCTATTATGGTGTATTGTATTTGTCAAGTGACGATGAAGACAAGTTCAAACTACTTAAAAAATTGCCGATTTTTAGGGTTCCGTACCAAAATGGTAAAAAGGAACCCTTATGGTGACACTCAGTCTGTCTGTCTGTCACAGCTGGATATCTCAAGAACTACTAATGCTATCAACTTGAAATTTGGAACAGTTTTAGATGACGTTTACCCAACTATTTTTCAAATAAGAAAGAAATAAAAATATTTATATTTTTTTTGCAACAGGGACTGAAAGAGGGTCTTAAAAATTCAAAGTGGGGATACTAGGGCATGTGGGGTATCATATGAAAGAGCGTTGTTTGCACATTTTCAAACATTTTTTTAATTTTTTTTAGTCTGCATAGTTTTCGACTTTGATGAAAAATGTAAAAAAAAAATACCGTCCCCCCCCCCTCCTTATCTCCGAAGTTTGCAAAGAGAAAAATCTGAAATTATTCTATGTTATATAAGTTTATGTAAAGATTACAGGAAAAATAAAACGATATCTCTAAATAGCACACTTTTTCAGAAATCGGAACGGAACCCTCGGTGAGCGAGTCCGACTCTTGACCGGTTTTTTTATACCGGGTATTGTGAAGATCAATATCTTTCACTCTATTTAGAATTCCAAATTCAAATTAATTTTATAATATACCACTTAAAAAAAATCTGTTGTTCATTTGTTTTTACTCCGGTCGATTTTTCATTGATAATCGATGTTTCTGTAACCATAGAAAAATCAATTTATAGTGCGTAGTGCGCTATTTTTTTATACGAGTTCCGTCGTGGTACCAACGCAGCACAGACAGCACGCAATATTAACGACGTGTATGGACAAGGTACCGCAAGAGAACGCACGGGGTGTTTTTGGTTTGATCGCTTCCGTTCTGGAAATTTTGATCTCAACAATGAGCTCCGGGGAAAAATTTCAAATCCAATGAGGAGGCGAAAAACGCCTTAGAATTCATCGATTCCCGTCCCCAGGTTTTCTATAGCTGAGGCAACAACGAACTTTTATTAAAATGGTTTCTTTGAACAAACTCTTCAGCTTTATTATTAGTAAGTATAGATAGATTACTTTTAGGGTGTTCCTAGTGTTAGTGAAAACGGTCACTACCCACCTTTTAAAAAATAGCATTAGGTAAGTAATTCCTAACGTTAGCTGTAAGTAATTTGACTTGCACTGCGCATGAGACTCTTCTTCACAAACTGTCAAATTTTCTCATTGGATTTTAAACTTAAATACTAACATTTTAAGTTTCAAAATCATTTGAAGAAATTTGACCTAAACCATTGCAAACCACGATTGTACGTAAAAAGACTTACACATCTCTGCCTACTCTCTTCACGACATAGTCTGATATCCACTTCCGTTATCCGACACGAGTCGACACGCCACGGCAAGACGGTACAATCGACACACGAATACGATAACTGTTCGACAAACAGACTGAGATTATTGAATTTACTCGTTTGGACACTTGACACTCAGGGGACATACGGGCGTAGAAGGTGGCGAACGTGGTCTTTTTTTTTTTTTTTTTTTTTTTTTGAGGGTGGGAAATCATCAAATAACTTCTCCCGCTCTGGATGGAGCGGAAGGGCGTGTCAGAATCCGCGACCCCAGCGGCGGCGAACGTGGTCTAAAAGCGAATTTTGTGTGATCGTAATTTAGCTTATTGTTATCGATGCAGCAATTTTGGACGGGTCTCGTTCATAATATCGAAAGTCACTACGTCGACCGTCGCTGTATCGACAACGTTACATCGACGGGTTAATGAATCGACAGTACCCCAAATCGATGGTACGCTACATCGACAGTACACCAAATCGATAGTAAGCTATATCGACAGTACACTAAATCGACGGTACGTTACATCGATAGTAGTTTGTATCGACAGTACACCATATCGATGGTACGCTGCATCGATTGCCCGACCCGAGTCAGATTGAAATAAAAAACATTTTTTTTTTATATTTTTCCTGATTAATTAATCCAACGGCTTTAAAAAATTACATCTTTTTTTGGGTCAACTTTGAACAAGAACGTACTAAATAGGCCATTATTAGGGCTGAATGTTTTTTGTTTTTAAAACAGTTACAAATAAAAAGGTTTACTAATAAGCCACAAATGTTTTTATTTAAATCTGGCTCGTGTCGGGCAGTCGATGCAGCGTACCATCGATATGGTGTACTGTCGATACAAACTACTATCGATATGGTATACTGTCGATACAGCGTCCTATCGATTTAGTGTACTGTCGATGTAACGTACCGTCGATTTAGTGTACTGTCGATATAGCTTACTATCGATTTGGTGTACTGTCGATGTAGCGTACCATCCATTTGGGGTACTGTCGATTCATTAACCCGTCGATGGAACGTTGTCGATACCGCGACCGGCTGGACCGATTTGGATGAAAATTGGTATGTATATAGCTTATACCCTGGATTCACACATAGGCTACTTTTTATACCGGTTTACGCGGGTGAAACCGCGGGGCGCAGCTAGTCATTAAATAAGAAAGAAAAAAGAAAAGCAGGTTTATTTTTCACAGAAAGCACACAAAAAGATAAAGTTGATAAGAGTACCTAGTATAAAAAAAAATAGATCTTCGAGCACAGAACGTAAATTAGTGTGTTCATTTTGATGTGTTGGTTTGATACCAACCACAGCATTGAATGCAAGCATTATGCTTCGACAATTTCTTGGTGAGTGAAGAAAATACATTTTCAGTCGTAAAATGTACATACACGTTTTCAGCGATACATTAAAGAAAATTATTTTAATCAAATCAGTCAACTTATCGCCCATTATTATTTTCATCTTTTCACCGAATCTTGCATCAAAAATAGACGAAAAATAATCTGTCATGCTAGTTTGTATCGCCATGAACGCATCAAAAAGCAGGCGAGCCAGTGATTACGAGACCTGAACCGGTGAGTGACTACGTCATAGCATTTCAGTAGACTCACCTGCAACTTATCCTTACCATCAAAAAAATCTGTCAGGTTAATATGCTGAGCTGAACTGCTCTGCTGGCAAAAATGTCACAGTCAGTTCACGTGGAAGTCCTAAGATACACAATATACAAAAATAACAGCCATATTTTTTAAATAAAACGTTGCATCGCCGACCCGCGCTTCACAATTTCATGGGTTTTAATTTTTTTTTGCGCGGAATTTTAATTCTTTTCTATGTAAATAAAAAGAGAAGTCCTGACTGACTGATTGACTGACTCATCAACGCCCAGCCCAAACCCTTGGACCTAGAAAGCTGAAATTTTGCACAGAGGTTCCCTTTAATATAATATAATAATAATAATATAATAATATCCTCGGACATTTCACACAACGCCATCTAGTCCCAAGCTAAGCAACGTAATGCTTGTGTTATGGTAACGAGATGGCTGATAAACTACTTATACACATTTTTTTTTTGTAAATACATACATATTATAGATAGAAAAACACCCACCACACCCCACCCCCCCTCACCCTTTATAATGTAGACAAGGAATAAGGAAGGATTTCCCGGTAGTACGTTCCCGTGGGATATTTAACGACATCCATGCGGGCGAAGCCCTGGTCTAAAGCTAGTTCTAAAACAAAAGTATCTTAAGTTACTCCTTATAACATTACCTATCTTCCAGTGAAAGTCCCATCAAAATCGGTCCAGCCGTTTCGGACACTAGCCGGAAATGTAAAAAATGTTTTTTTTGGTTTTAATTACCGTATATATACTTTCATAATGTACTTATGTACTAAAAAGCTGTTATTTTAACATTAAAAACAGACACTTAAATTTTAGATACCTATATAAGTTTATGGTATGCTGGTTTATACGCATATTATACACCCGCAAGCCATTATCAGACGTTCTAAACCTCCTTATGTCACAGAAAAGAGGTCATGCATGTGAAACTCTAATGTAACCATAGTAACACTATGTTGCAAGTCACAAAACTCCACAAAAAAGTGTAAAATGTATGAAAATGTAGATAACTTATCACAGCTTTCCTTTTTAAAACTAAACCGTGAAGTTTTATGTATGGAAATGATTCATACTTTATTTTTAGAATTTTAACTAGTGTTTTATATCATATTGGTTTTATGGTTTAGTGGCACGTAATTTTAATGTGAGTGTATCGTATTTTAAAAGTTTATTTGTGTTAATTATACTCCATTTACAATACGATTAGTCATATAAACAAACCATTTCAACCATAAATTCTTTTCAACTACGGAGCCCTTCATTGTGCGTGGTCTTACACGCACTTGGCCGGTTTTTCGAAGCATTCCCATTTGAGCTCCTATTTTTTTAAACACCGATTTTTTGAGCACCGAAGGTATTCCCATTTGAACACCAATCAATATTTTAACGGTGCTCAAACGGGAACAATAAAAATATTCAACTTTATTCCCTTTTGAGCACCTACGGTGCGGTAGCTTCATAAAGTTGAATATTTTTTAGTATTCCCTTTTCAGCACCACGTTAAAATATTGATTGGTGCTCAGATGGGAATACCTTCGGTGCTCAAAAAATAGGTGCTCAAACTGGAATGCTTCTTATTTCGTGTCTGTCTGTGTGACCGCGTTGTTTTTCTTCACTACAAATTTAATTTTGATACGGTTTTCATCTTCATTTTGTTAGAGCATTAATTCTGGAAGGTTTATGTGTATATGTCGTAGCTAACTGTTTTAATTAGTTGTTTAGTTAACCGCGTAGCCTTTTAACTAAACGGCGGCCTTCAACTAGCGGCCTGAATGATATTAAATTATAGGTTAGGTTGGAACTGTGACCAACCACGCGCGAGCCGAATTGGTCGCAGTAATTAAGCCGACACCCCGACCAAATGGGTTAAGTAAGAACTGTGACGCTGGTGAGTTACTACTTCCAAAGGCAGGCGGTAAACGGTTAACTAAGCCAGTTGGCTGTGACATTAAATACATGAATATTTAACTTAGATAGGTATAGCGAGACTCTTGTGTCTCGATGTTTTGATATCATGTATCATCAGAACATTTCACCCGTACGAAGCAGGATATACTGCAGAGTAAATTATGATATATATACTGCAGCTTTCCAGATTGTCATTAAGGTTCCCTACCAAAATGGTAAAAAGGAACCTTTATGGTGCGACTTTCTGTCCGTCTGTCACAGCTAGATATCTTAAGAACTACTAATGCTATCAACTTCAAATTTGAAACAGTTTTAGATGACGTTTGCCCAACTATTAGCAAATAAAAAATAAATAAAATTAAGTATGTTGTTTTTGCAACAGGGACTGAAAGGGGGTCTTAAAAATTCGAAGCGGGGCTACTAGGGTATGTGATATGAAAGAGCGCTATTTGCACATTCACAAACATTTTCATTTCTTTTTTTAGGCCGCATAGTTTTCGACTTTTGATAAAAAATGTAAAAAATACCGTTCCCCTTTTATCTCCGAAGTTTGCATAGAAAAAAATCTGAAATTATTATAATATAAAATATGTGATAGAAGTTTATGTAAAGATTACAGGAAAAATAAAACGATGTCTTTAAATAGCACACTTTTTCATGAATTGTAACGGAACCCTCGCTCGTGACCCGTTTTTTTAATGGTAATACCAAACCACAAAGCAAAATATCTAACAATAACATATCTAAAAGAGCATATCTACATAACCATAAAGCTCGTTACAAAAGAGGCTGGGCAGTGGGCGTGGTGAATCATACACTGGAAGAGAAAGTAAAGAACTTTCCATTTTCTAATTGTTTAGTAGATATTGTGTGCTAAACGGATTTAATTAGTTGTTAATTCTTTGGTACCGTGGTAATTGTAATTTGTAATTACTCGGTTTTCTAAATGGTTAGGTTTTTTTGAAGGCGGCTTTCCTTGTTGTGTAAAAGATTTGTTTTGTTTAATTTACGGTTGTTATTTGCAAAAAGCTACCATCTTAATAGCTTTTGATTCGTTTGACCTTAGAGATGTGTTGGTCTGTAAATAGTACAAGAGTGAGTTCGGGGTCACGCGTCGTTAGTAAAAAAAAACTTAATTTTGAAATTAAATTGTTAATTCTGTAAATAGAAAATAATAATATCTGAATCGCTATTACGCGACATATAAAATGAAAATAAGATAGATGGAGTCGATAATTACTTAGTTTATACTAAAATTAATATGATAATTGATAATAAAAGTACTGACAATTTTTATCGATACTTATGTTTTATTATACACCCCATCACTAGAAGCTACCGCACCGTATGTGCTCAAAAGAGAATATTTTTTATTGTTCCCTTTTGAGCACCACGTTAAAATATTGATTGGTGGTCAAAAGAGAATACCTTTAGTGCTCAATGCCTAAGTGCCCAGAAAATAGGTGCTCAAACGGGAATACTTCTGTATTCCTGTCTGACGCCTGAGAAGATATGGTGAATGAAACAAACTCCGGGACACCAACTATTGTTATTGATGCTGATTCAGAAGTAACTTGGATATTGAGTTTTATAGAGTAGCCCACAACACGAGTTCAATGCCCTCGTTGTTGACAATTTTCACTTCAATTTACGGCACAAGCCAAGAATTCGAGTTACACTCTCAATGTTGGCTCTTCATCTCTGTTTTTTCGAGGAAAGCATTCATCTTTAGGCATAAGTTGAATACGAGGTATATGTTTGGCGATCTTAAGGCCAATTCTTGTACCTAAAAACGTTCAAATCCAAGTCTCAATCTCATGCCTGCGACAATCAAACGTCAAAAATGTAGTAGAACTTAATACAATTTTTCACAGATTGAGACTGAGATGAGATTGCGAACGTTGTTAAAAATACGGGAGTTGCTCCTCTGATGTATCTCAGGCCAGGATAGATGCCTCCGGGGTCGCGGGTTGTTCGAAAGAGATACCGTGGCCCTGGCATAGGCAACTGAAGGAACACGGGTGGGTTTTAGACAGTAAAAGTCTGACACGACCCAGAGCGGGAGAAGTCATTTGATGATTTCCCATCCACAAAAAAAAGGCCGGGATAGATCTGAAATAATTTCGTTACTTATTCCGTCAATGAAACAGCAAACACTACAAAGATCTTTTGTAGAATGTTTTTTTCCCTTTTTGAGTACTGTATCTGTTTACATTTTGTTGATAACTGTCTAACTGAGCTGAGCGTCAGTAGCGGGGACAGTTAGGTATGTATTTATGCAACAAAATATTCTCCTGAACGTTACTTCACGCGGTTATCAACATACTTGGCATAACTGTCGGCGAGAACTTTATGCCTTAGCGACATGTTTCGCTTATGCCAGATCACTCGTCTTGCTGACCGTTAAAATTGATTAAAATTGCAATTCTAGTTCCACAGCTGCTGTTTTGCAGTACTAAAAACTACTGTAATTTTCGTAGCTTATTATATTACTTCTAGTTCTTCTTCTCCGTGTCGTTGATACAGTTATTCAAATTCTGTTGGCCCAAAACTTCGCTACTTCCACAGCGTTATATATGGCAGCGCAGAGGTCACTTTGGCTGCATATTTTAGGGCACAGAGGGCAGTGTAATAATAATAATAATATCCTTGGATATTTCACACAACGCCATCTAGTCCCAAGCTAAGCAACTGGTAACGAGATGGCTGATAAACTACTTGTATACATTTTTTTTTGTAAATAAATAATATAATATTATATTATACAGGGTGGCCGGAACATTGACGTCCAAAAATAAAATTTCGGTCCCTCGTGTCGTGGGGTATTCGAATCACCCCCATGTATGTTCCGCGACTTTTCATATTTTCGAGTTATGAATTTTTTTCTGAATGTTTGAAAATTTTCGACCTGACCAACCTAAAAAAATTCTAAAAAAAAAAGTAGAGGGTTTTATCGAGTTTCTTTTTTTGCAACTGAATTTTCATAAGTAGTACTTTTATGCATAAAATAATCAGCTTCGTAACTGTGATGAAAGTTATGAAAATGTTGATCTAAAGTGAAAAATTTACGTTCGGTAAATTATGACTCAAATTTTCAACTTTAAATTAAAAATCTTAACAGGTGACTTCATAATTCCTAAGTAGGCTTCAAGAATGCGCCAGACTCTCAGCTTTCATAATCATAAAAAAATGAAGTACTTAATAGGGCTACTTTGTTTAAAATCGGCCTTTAAAGACAGCGAGGTGGAAAAATTCTAAAATTACCCATCTGAGTAATTATTTTTTTTTGGCTATTTTCTCGTTCCTAAGGTTAATTAATGATAAGAATACTGAAAACTAACCACATTATATTCAATATTCATAATTACCACACGTGGGCGAATGAAAATCCACTCGAAGTGAGAGCTTCGACATTTCAACATCGCTTCAGCGTTAACTTGTGGTCTGGTATCCTCAATGGCGAACTAATTGGTCCGTTTGAACTGCCGTCCAGACTTGATGGAGAAACATACAAAAACTTTTTGGAAAATGAACTTCCATTGTTGCTGGCAGATATGAATCTCGAACTCAGACGAACCATGGTGTTGCAAAATGACGGCGCCCGTGTCACTATGCAACCCAGGTCCGAAATTACTTAGATGAAACATACCCCAACAGATGGATCGGACGCAGCAGACCAATTAGGTGGCCTCCACGCTCACCTGATCTCAACCCCATCGATTTCTTTATTTGGGGCTATCACAAGGAAATAGCATACGCCCGAGACTGTTCAAGTGAACAAGAGCTGAGGCAGTTGATTGCAGAAGCTGAACGTGTTGTGAGAGAGAACAGAGACGCTTTTAGACGATTGCCAGACAATTTCTTACGTAGGTGTAGAATGTGTATTGCTGCTGGTGGTGGCCACTTTGAAAACCTTTTGTAAATGTTAAAAATAAATTAAGTACTTTTTTCACATAATCATCTGTGTTTTATTCAAAACCACTTTTTACGTAAAACTTTTCTTACCCAACTCTGAAACTATTTGTTGGTTAGTTTTCAGTATTCTTATCATTAATTTACCTTAGGAACGAGAAAATAGCCAAAAAAAAATAATTACTCAGATGGGTAATTTTAAGAATTTTTCCACCTCGCTGTCTTTGAAGGCCGGTTTTAAACAAAGTAGCCCTATTAAGTACTTCATTTTTTTTATGATTATGAAAGCTGAGAGTCTGGCGCATTCTTGAAGCCTACTTAGGAATTATGATGTCACCTGTTAAGATTTTTAATTTAAAGTTGAAAATTTGAGTCATAATTTACCGAACTTAAATTTTTCACTTTAGATCAACATTTTCATAACTTTCATCACAGTTACGAAGCTGATTATTTTATGCATAAAAGTACTACTTATGAAAATTCAGTTGCAAAAAAAGAAACTCGATAAAACCCTCTACTTTTTTTTTTAGAATATTTTTAGGTTGGTCAGGTCGAAAATTTTCAAACATTCAGAAAAAAATTCATAACTCGAAAACTATGAAAAGTCGCGGAACATACATGGGGGTGATTCGAATACCCCACGATACGAGGGACCGAAATTTTATTTTTGGACGTCAATGTTCCGGCCACCCTGTATATAGAAAAACACCCAGACTCGGAACAAATACTTGTAGGTCGTACAAATATTTGTTCCGTGCGGGAACCGAACCCGCGACATGCTGCGCAGCAGTCAATCGCTCAACCACTGCGCCAACTGTGTCGTCAAGTGTAGGACCTGGACCTTGCTGCCATTCCGTCGAGGTAGCCTCTTTTTACGAGGTTCGACTTACACCTTCCCACTTGGGTTCGGAGACGGTTCAGGGTCTTCCAAGTGGACCACAGAAGGTTTAAAAGTGTATATAAAGGTAGAATACTTTCAAATGATTAGAAAAAGTAACGATCGGTAAATCGCAGACTTTCATTTCGAATGTCAGCTGTATGAAAACCAGTTGAGATAGATTACGTAGTCACATTAGCCTTCCTTTGTAGCACATGTGTTATTATAAGCCCCAATTTTTTTTAATACTTTTTAAAGAAAACAAATGAACAAGAAGTGTGTAAACGCTCCTTTTCGTGCAGAACTAAAGCTAGCAAGCTGGGTGGATTTCCGACATCCGTCAGTAATAACCGAAGAATTTACAGCTACAACTCATGGCGAGCCCGAAGGACTTATTTCGACGTTTTGATTATATTATTACCAAATTCCTTCCCAATTTAAATTCTGGGTCAAAAACCTAATAGCTCCCTCAAGGAACATTCTTGAATATCTCCATGACAATAATACCAAAAATACTCAAGAAAAAGTCATTTGCTCACGTTCCCTGAATATTCTTCCTACGCCTCTAGCGAATTTCTCCACCATTCTCAGTTATACGTTTAGTCGAGTCCAATCAATTCCTGCTCAGTAATTGTCGAGAAAAAATTTACATACGCCGCGAGCATTCGGCGTCTTTCATCGCAAGTTAAAACGTACGTGTGTTAATATGTGTCGGAGATAAATCGTGAGTTTCCTAAAGATTCGGATGCCCAAGGCGATTCGTGGGCGTCTCCACTTCCCGCTGCTAATAATGGCTGATTGGGGCTCGGGTTTGCAGATAGGAATGTTTTTTGATGAGTAGGAAGAGAGTTTTCTGCCTACACTCAGATTTCTTTTGATCAGAAGATTTACGAAGGAAAAAGTATACTATTATGTTTCTGAGACATCAAAAGGCGAAATTACTGAATAGTTTTTTTAATAAATGAGACGTCGCTGGTTATGTCTTTGTCTAGCTAGAGTATGTCTTATACCTTAATAGGTTATTTGTGATGTCACAGAATATCCAAAATAGCTGACGTTCGTTACATACACTGGGTGTAATTTTAATCACCGTTATCTTCTTAAGAAGTCGTTGTACTCATCATTATGAACAACTTTTACTATGGCACCAAGCCTGAAATCTCGAAAAAAAGATCAGGTGTTCCCTACATTTTGATGAGATAAGCGAACATAACGGCAGATTTTTTTCGTGATTTCAGGTTTGTTCGAATAATAAAAGTTGTTCATAATAATGAGTACAATGACCCTTTTACACCATATATAACTATTTATGTATGTGCTTCCTAAGCGACATCTTACCTACACTAAATACAATTTAGTGTAGGACACTAAATACAAAACTATTTTATGACACAAAACACGAAAAATAGCTTAACAAAAGAAATCAATAAAATTCACAGCTACCCGTCAATTATAATTCACACAATAGGGCCATAAAATGCTATAACCTGGCAATTAGTATCGCCCACAGTTCACAGTAGCAATCGGGTTATAAAGCTATGGCAATCAAGTACAATGTGTGGTCAGAAGTACCAGCTGGGTACCTAATTACGTCATCATCATGATCTAAGGTTTTAAAGCCGCGAGGGCCTTGACCTGGTCAAGTATCTTTATCCAACGTGACCTATTTTTCCGGCTTTTTCTCTCCAATTTCTTACTCCAACAGTTCCTAAATCTTGGACTACGCCACGCAACCATCTATGCTTGGTCGGCCTCGGTTCCTACGAGCTCTTCGACCATCCTGTTTACTACGCGTACCGTACCACACGTACCGAGTACATTTTGTACCAAGCACTCGGCCGAGAGCACTGTCTCGCCCATCTACTTGTCCCTCCAATCTCATGGCCGAGACACTAAAATGATACTGGGCCGAGACAGTTGGGTGGATGAGTAGGTGTTTACACGTATTTTTTAACTCAGTCAGCGGTAACTCAAATCGGGAGTGCATGTTTATACCTGCCGAGTGAGCAAGTGAGTCAGTGCGGGGAACTGTCTCGCCCTTTAACTCGGCCGAGAGGACTGTCTCGCCCAACTACTCGGTACCTACGTGTGATCAAGACGTAATACTTGATTGTTTTAACGACTTTTAATGTTATCAGGTATGAGTAACCTATACCACTATTTTGCAGTAAAATCTAACCATGCTTATGATCTTCCAATATAATTTGCCAGTCACCGCAGTTGTACTCGTATTTCATCTATGCGTCAAACATTTTCTTATTTTCTTGTTTGACAAGTTTCTATGTCTCCAAGTACTTATCATACCATAAAAGGTAGAATCTAAGTAGCACAGTTTTCTGTGCACCTGTCGTAAATATACACTTGCGTAATGTGCAATAGTGTACTTCACAAATTAGTGAGTCTATAAAAAACCGGGCAAATTCGTGTCGGAGTACGCACTGTGAACGGTTCCGTAGTTTTGGGATGAATATTTACGCATGCACAGTACTGATTTTGCAAATAAGAAAGAAATAAAAATATTCATATTTTTTTTTGCAACAGGGACTCAAACATTTTTTTTTTTTTTCAGGCCCACATAGTTTTTGACTTTTTATAAAAAATGTAAATAAAATACCGGGTGTGGAGGACGGTTTTTTTTTACATTTTTCCTTTTTTACATTTTTTTGAAGTTTTAAAGAGAAAAATTTACATTACAGGAAAACATAAAACGATGTCTTTAAATAGCACATTTTTTCAGAAATCGGAACGAAACCCTCGGTGCGCGAGTGCGACTCGCTCTTGGCCGGTTAATACCCCACACGATTATGTGCATAGTTTTTTTTTTCGTTCCGTTTTTGCCATTTGGATACGGAACTCTAAAAAGCAGCGTGCGCGTAGGCAGAAACAAATATGTCGTTCATTGGCTACTCTTTGACTGAGGTCAGTAGGCCACAATATGGCGCAGTAAGGCCTATTTCAGATTCGATTATATTCACAGGGATGGTAGAACTCTATTCCATGCAAAAGAAAACCTTGTTCGTTGATCCAAAGAGTTGGATTTTAAATACATTCAATATTATGACTGAATATTTTAATATTTTTACATTTTTGGCAAGTTTAAAGCTGGGTTTTTGCTGCATAGCCTTAATCATATCTACTAAACATGTTTTAAAATGATTTATTTATATTCTATTAGAAAAAGGAAGTCGGCCAATTTGTATGTATTTTTTTATCGATTTTTTCTGCTAATGGTACCATAATATTATCGATGCGTGTAGGAACCTATTTTAGCCTTTCAACCCCCCTATTTAAAATACAATAAATCGTATGAAGCAGCCCTTATGTGCTGTCCATACATTATTGTATAACGTGTGTGGTATCGCTTCGACGAGATCTTGATACCGGGCTGCAATCGGTCGATACTCACAACAGAGGTGGTGAACCTTTTGTTGATAAGTTTTATTTTTCTGTTGTGTAATATTTGATGAGACAGACCTGCTGTCAGTTTTGGTTTTTTTAGTAAATGGATAGAATTAAAAGGCGAAAATAAAAAATCTACTTATCTATAGTATCCCACTAATATTATAAATGCGTAAGTTTGTGAGAATGGATGGATGGATGTTTGTTACTCTTTCACGCAAAAACTACAGAACGGATTTTGATGAAATTTGGCATACAGATAGTTTATAACCTGGATTAACGCAAAAAAAAAAAATTATTCCGATATTCTTACGAGATCGAGATATACGCGGGTGAAACCGCGGGGCGCTGCTAGTCTATACACAAAATTAAAGTCGCTTTCCGTGTCTGTCTGTGTGACCGCCTTGTTCTTCTAAACCGCAACTGGTTTATATGCCATTTAGAATTTATTTCGGAAGCTTTATGTGTACAATACATTAATACATACAGGGTGTCCCGTAAATAATGGATCAAACGTAACGGGTAGGTAGCTTACCTAATTTCCAACAACTAATTTGAATATTAAAAAAAAAACCGTTACAGTAACCAGGATATTAATTTTTTTTCGAATTTTACGATTTTGTCTTCCAGAATTAAGCTTTTTTAATGCTGTCGCTGCAAATGATGACATTTTTAGGTATGATTTTTATTTAACATTTCTGAATAGCTTACTAATGTTATAAGATACCATTTTTTTGAATACCGTTTTATTTGCCTTAGAAAAAAAATCTTGAGTTGAAAAGTTTTTTCTTTACGATGTTAGGACCAAAATTGAAAAAATTCTCCTGTAAAAAAAATGTATGACACCGAAAACCACCATTATTTTAAAAACTTGTACATTTAATAAGGTTTGCAAATTGGTATAAAACTTACGTCTAGTCTTTATCGTTACAAAGATATTGCTATGAATGTGATGAAGACAGAAAATAAATTAAATTGGTACTATTCCATTTTTTCATTTTCGTAATGGCTTATGCTTGAATGCTTGTAATCGAAGCAGGTAGTTAAGCGGCTAGCATATTCCGACCCGATGACGTCATCTGTCCGGAATTTGGGACCGCTACCTGTGGCGGAGTTGCACCTCAGTCAGCGTGAAGGGGATAGATAGCGCCGCTTTTGTATTTTTGGTAAATTGGTATGAAGTTGTACATTCTAGTCCTTGTCGTTACAAAGATAATTGCTATGAATCTGAGAGGTGCTCCAAATCAACGTTAATAAAAAAAATAAAAAAGTGTGTACATTTAAACTTTTTCTTTAAAATGTGTAACTGTAGTATTTCAGAGGCAATGTTCATTGAATTATTGAGGCGTATGAAAAGAATTAGGAGGCCGTACTAAAAAAAAACAGTTAGTTCAAATAAATCGTTTTATTTGGTTTTTACAATAAATGTTCGAATTGCCTTCCCTCTACAAGAATGCAAAGTCTGCATCTCCTAATAAAGGAAGCTCTTATCCGACGGACAAAACGGCTTTGGTTTATTTCTGATGCAGCAGATTGGATGCGCTGTCGTAATTCTTCTTCCGACGTTATTGGATTCTTGTAGACCCTGTCTTTTAAACATCCCCAGTAAAAAAAATCTAGGGGATTTAAATCCGGAGATCGCGGAGGCCACAAAATTGGTCCTAATCGGCCGATCCATCTGTCCGGATAACTTTCATCAAGGTGCGCCCTTACTGCCGTCGCATAGTGAGCGGGGCACCCATCATTTTGCAACCACATTGCTTGCCGTACGTCTTCTGGAACGTTTTCTAATAACCTTGGCAACTCATTCCTTAAAAAATGGAGATAATATTCGGCGTTTAGAGTAGCTGGTAGTTCAAAGGGCCCTATTATTTGCCCATTGATTATTCCCGCCCATAAATTTATTTTAAATTGATGTTGGCTCCTGTCCTCTCGCATCAAATGTGGGTTTATCAGCTGCCAACTGTGCAAATTATGCAAATTTAAATATCCATCTCGGCGGCATGAAGACTCGTCACTCCATAAAATCTTGTTAAAAAACTGCGGGTCCGCCCGAATCATTCTAAGCATCCTTTGGCAAAATTCTATTCTTGGCTGGTAATCACGCGACGTCAGCGTTTGAACACGTTGCACGTGATATGGGTGCAATCGGCACCGTTGTAGCACTCGATGCACCGTCGATCTAGAAATTCCTACGCGTCGCGCTATGACGCGAACGGAGACTGACGGATCTTCCTCGATTTCTCGAAGAATGACTTCGTCATTAACTTGTCGCGGTCGTCCTTCACGCGTACCACCAACTCCGGTGCCAAGAATTCTTCCCTCAAGAAGCGCGTTATGCACTCTAATAAAGACGCGATAATCGGGATAACGAACCAGGGGGCCTACTCCCTAAGCACGAAGCCCGTAGTTTCGGGCTTCGTTACGGGCGTTTCTTACTCCGTATCACCTACGGATGGATGATTGGTTCGGGGCCCGAACGAAGTATGAATGACAACATGATTTGCCAGTTGTCCCTACTCCCGATGTGTTGTTGCCCGTCCGAAAAATTTAACTTTTACACTTGTTTTAATGGATCGTAATGTCAGACGGACAGATAAACGGACGGACGGAAAGACGGACGGACTTAGGGAGTAGGCCCCCAGGTTCGGGTATCTTTCACGGTACAATCTTGCAGCCGCCCTGGCATTACCTCTTGCTTCTCCGTAGATAAAATGCATTTCGGCGTACTGCCGTGGCGTGTACTCATAACGAGGCATTGGGCTGAATAAGGTTTCAGCGCTACTGCACACACGTACAAGCACACACAAACGAATGTTTTCGGAGTCCGTAGGATCGCCAAGTCGTTTGTCCAATACGCAAAGAGTTCCAAATCGATAGGCAAAGCAAAGTCCAAAAACACAGCACAAGTCAAATTTTACAGAAGAAAACACCGAGCCACTGACCGGTAGCGAAAGTTGTCTGACGTAGCAACTCGAAGAGAGACTAGTTACAACTAAACTAATAAAATCAAGCAACAATGAAGCCTGTACGAGTGAAGGGCGCAGGAAAGAACAAAAGAACCTGCGCAACTTCATACCGATTTAACCGATTTACCAAAAAGCGGCGCTATCTATCCCTTTCACACTGACTGAGGTGCAACTCCGCCACAGGTAGCGGTCCCAAATTCCGGACAGATGACGTCATCGGGTCGGAATTATGCTATCCGTTTAACTACCTGCTTCGATTACAAGCATTCAAGCATAAGCCATTACGAAAAGGAAAAATGGAATAGTACCAATTTAATTTATTTTCTGTCTTCTTCATCACATTCATAGCAATATCTTTGTAACGATAAGGACTAGACGTAAGTTTTATACCAATTTGCAAACCTTATTAAATGTACAAGTTTTTAAAATAATGGTGGTCTTCGGTGTCATACATTTTTTTTACAGGAGAATTTTTTCAATTTTGGTCCTAACATCGTAAAGAAAAAACTTTTCAACTCAAGATTTTTTTTCTAAGGCAAATAAAACGGTATTCAAAAAAATGGTATCTTATAACATTAGTAAGCTATTCAGAAATGTTAAATAAAAATCATACCTAAAAATGTCATCATTTGCAGCGACAGCATTAAAAAAGCTTAATTCTGGAAGACAAAATCGTAAAATTCGAAAAAAAATTAATATCCTGGTTACTGTAACGGTTTTTTTTTAAATATTCAAATTAGTTGTTGGAAATTAGGTAAGCTACCTACCCGTTACGTTTGATCCATTATTTACGGGACACCCTGTATACTAAAGAAATCTCGATGTTTTGTGCGGTATAAAACTTATGTCGTTGGAATCGTTTATGTTTCGAGACCTTACCTTAAGGCTTCACAAAATTTCAGGCTATTTTGACAAACACCTGAATAAGGTGTGGCGACAGCTGAGGCTGAGTTGGTGATTAAATTAAAAGTAGGTAGGTACGTTATTTAATTTAAAATTTCCTGTAACTCGGTTCACGACCCCTTCTTTTTTTTTTTTTTTTTTTTTGTTCATGGGAAATCATCAAATAAGTTCTCCCGCTCTGGTCCACCCAGAGCGGGAGAACTTATTTGATGATTATGATGCGGAAGGGCGTGTCAGACTTTTACTGACTAAAACCCACCCGTGTTCCTTCAGTTGCCTATGCCAGGGCCACGGTATCTTTTTTAAACAACCCGCGACCCCAGCGGCACCGGCCCTATTGGACCCCATCTTTTGCTGACATCTCTTTGAGGCGCGCGTGGAACACAACGCGCCGTCGACCCGGGCCAGCTGGTCGATTCTGTGAAAATCTCACCGGGAAAACTTGCGCGGAGTGAGCTGTCAGTGTCATCCCACGGATGCTAGGGATTGACCAAATTACATTTACAATCATAATCGAGATTTTAATTTTTTTTTTAAGGTAATTCTTTACATAATAATTTTATATTATTTGTAAGCTAGTTATGGTCTAAACATTACTATTTAGGGGGTTTTAAAATAAAATAGTCAAATATAAATTCAGACAAAACTCAATTTTGTTTTTTTGATTTTTTTTCCTAGACTAGTTCATTATTATGTATAGCCTGAGGCGCGAGCGCGTTACGCACGAACAATAAATAAAATAAAACATTCACGTTTAAGCTAGCTACTAAAGTCTCGATTATGACTGCAAAAATGTGCTTGGTCCATCCCTAGCATCAGGTGGAATGACACTGACAGTTCACTCCACGCTCACTTCACTTACTTAAGTTTTCACGGTGAGATGATTACAGAATAGCACTGCTGGTCCTTACCGGACGGCGAGCTACCCGCTACTCACAACCCCTGCTTTGCAACAAAGTCGGTTGGTCCGACTCGCAAACAAATCATTGTAAGTCGATTACGTCAAGGCTTTTTAATTAATGTTTAGCCCATTTGCATACAACAAATTATGGTCGCTATTCCTTGTTTATGAAAATGAAAAAAATATTTTAGAAGTTGAAAGATAACTGAAAATGTAAACAGAATAATGCCACCTCAGTCATATTTTTTTAGACTATATTGTGTGCCCGACAAATATATCGGACAACGTCACAATCTGTTTGCGCAACTGCCATCGAAAACTGTAGTCAGAGCCGAATCCTCAGTCTGTCATACTCTAAAGATGCTAAATGCCCTTGCGAATGAATGGAGTAAAATTATGCGTATAGGTCTGAAGCCCAATTCTCGTACCTAAAAACATTCAAATTCAAGCCCCAATCTCATGCCAGCGACAATGAAATGTCAAAAATATACTATGAGACTGATGAGATTGCGAACGTTAAAAATATACAATATTAGTTTTTGTTTACCCTAAACCCGAAAACGGGTCGTTGTACTCACAGCTGATTTTTTTTTCGCGATTTCAAGGTTGGTCCCATAGAAAAAGTTGTTCAAAATGATGAGTACAATAACCCCTTTTCGGGTTTAGGGTAAACAAAAACTAATGTTGTTTAACGTTGTTATAATATTGCCCCTCTGATTGCCCCTTTGAGAGAAAGTATGCAAGGGAGAACTCTGTTACAACATGTTAGTTTTAAATTAAATTATATACAACACAATTATTGTAAACGTAATAATCGTTTCTATGTTAATTAATGTAATTGGTGTTGTACCGTTAACTAACTATAAATAAATAAATATAATCCTAACTAATATTATAAATGCGAAAGTAAGTTTGTTTGTTTGTTTCTAACGCTTTCACGCTAAAACGGCTGAACGGATTTGTATGAAATTTGGAACACGGGTAGACCATGACCTGGAAATGGACATAGTCTACTTTTTATTGACATACCACGCGGGCGAAGCCCGGGCGGAAGCTAGAGTAAAAATATTTTTTTTGTTAGTATTTTTTGTGTCCCACTAAAAGGCCTCCCCTTTTTTCTTCCAAACCTCAGATTTGTAATTAATGTAATATAAGTACAGGGTTACATTACATTAACTCATTGGCCCTGTAGATTTACATAAATGAAATAAAAAGTCTAAATTAACAATACGTCCTCAAGTTGAAAATAAAAACAGTACAAATTCACTAGAAAGATCTGGAAGAACAACAAAACAATTCAAATCAATCCAAAGAATTACTTTTTATTAATCCAACTAATAACAATGAGCTACCGTATGCTAAACCCGTTATCCACTAAGGCGTAACTTATAATTATTCCACAGAATAGTAATATTACAGTAGTACACATTCATAGAAAATGGCCGAAAGGACGCGCTTCGAAATCTCTGTATACGGTGGTCATAAAGTCGTGGATCAAACGAAATAGGGAGATAAAGGAAGTCATTTCCAACAAAAAATCTTTCTACAGCATGGCCATAAATCAATTGCCCTAAAAATTAATTGCTCTTGAAATTTGGTACTCAGAGCCGCAAAAAGACTAATTAAAAAAAAAGTGATATAAAATAATAAAACAAACGGTGTTGTTTACTAGATAATGTATCAGCACTACAAAAGTTCTATTGCGGCTCTGGGTACCAATTTTTTAGGGCAATTGAATTATGACCATGCTGTAGCAAGATTTTTTGTTGGAAATTACCTCCTTTATCTCCCTATTTTGTTTGATCCACGACTTTTTGACCATCCTGTATGCTGGGACCAGTAGCCAGTAGGCAACAATTCAGCAATTTATCTACCGAGCGACCGTAGGTAATTAATTCAAGGTCACTGCCCAGATAAACTACTGCTATCTTTATTATTCTGTGGCGTAACTTATAATAATACACTAGCCAGCTCATAAAAAGGTGAAGAATTATGAACAGCACGCTTGTATGCTCTCAACGATACAATAATAATAATGGTGGTACATCTTCGTGGGTTGAGGCATTAATTTGTCTTTGTCGGTTATGAATTATGTTGGTACTTAGATAAATAGAATTAGTATGTGCCAGGTGATTGGGTTCCTTCGATATTTTAAAGGCAATGTTTTATTTGAAGCACGTTAAAGTAAAGAAAGAATGAAAAATTGTTTATCCTGCACTAGCTTTTGCCAGAGGCTTCGCCCGTGTTTCTGTCGAAAAATATCCCACAGGAACGTACTACCGGGAATTCCTTCCTTATTCCTTGTCTACATTATAAAGGGAACCTCTGTGCAAAATTTCAGATTTCTTGGTGCAAGGGGCGTTGGTGAGTCAGTCAGTCAGTCAGGACTTCTCTTTTTATTTATATAGACAAACAAAACGCACATTGCACAAAAAAAAATAATACATAAAGCACACACATTCAAAGCAGGTAAAAGCCACGTATTCAAGCAGTCTATAGTTGACAATTTTGGCCATTGCTTGATGTCATATTTTCTATGAATATGTACTACTGTAAGATTATTATTCTGTGGTATTGGTGGTGTTTAATATAAGTTACACCGACCCCAAATAAATAGGGATAAGGGCAAGAGAATGTTGATGATGCTTGATGTCAGGGCCAAGGACCAAACACAATGTATTTACATTGCCTCTGTGTAAAGTGAAGTATTGCTGAGTAATAACAGCCGCCCGGGTCGATCAAAAGTAAGGCTACGCTTGCCTTGGTCGGTTTGTGGATGGGTGACAATCCACTACATCGAGACAGGTCAAGCCATTAGTCCCGGCTATCATTCGTAGATCTTTGACAGTCGTTACGGATCGTCAGTTGCCCAAAAAGTCTGATAACCAGTCTTACCAAGGTGTAGTAACTGGGTTGTGGAGTCGCTCCATGTAAGCGAAGGGCTCTGACCTCCACAATATAGTTACTGGTGTTTCAATGCATATGGTTAGACTGGAAGCTGATCCCTGCATAGTTGGGAAAAAGCTAGGCAAATTGATGATGATTATTTCGAAGCATGTTTGAAGTAAAACCTAGCTTGATAAGTGTATGGTACATGGCATCGGCAAATACAAAATTCTAGTAATTAATGTTTGTTTGTACAAGTGGAAACACTGTTTTGCGAGTTAAAGTGTGAGCGAGACTTTCTTTTGAGGCTTAGCTATAAAGGTAAAGATCATTTTAGATGATATTATTAATAATTACAGATTATAAATATAATAATTAAGTCACCCAAACCCATACCCCAATAAGTTTTGTTTCCATGTTCTGCAATAGGTAACCGGTGGTGCACTTGTATAGTGCATACAGCGATAATCGTCCCCTGGTGCTCCTAATCATTTAAAATTGTCTAAGGATCCTCTGAGAGTTGGCTTCGGCCCCTCGTACGCCTTCCAAAGATCCGGGACCCCTGGGTCCCGAGATATGCCGAAGACAATTTAAATAATAATCATTTATTTTTATTATTTATTTAGAACTATACCAGAAAAAGAACATAGTTAGTCCAAATAATTTAAAAGATGTTAGCGAATAAGAAATAGCATAATTATAGATAAATTTATAGCGTATTGAAAACAAAACACAATCATGAGCTTGAAAAACTGGAGAATGAATAGAAGACGAAAAATTAATAGGAAGCTAGGTAGGTGCACATAATGACTACACAAGTGAATAAAGGTTTTTAGTAAATAAAAAAAAGGTGAATGAACGTAGGTACTTAAGCAAACCTTACAGACAAAGGATCTCTAAAAACGGTTCTTTTCATAAGAGGAGATTAATCTCAATTAATGAGAATTTGTTTAAGCGCAGACAATGGTTAATTTGACGCTAAGAAATATTACGATGATAATAGCTTCTATTTTTACGTTGATTATACACGGAGTTTTATTACTGGTTGAGGTTTATATTTTGCAGAAATACCAAGTACTTTGTAATGGAGTTAGGTATGTACGTACTATGTAACACACCTAATTCTGACAGCCTGTATATTTACTGGGATCCAATTTAAAAAAACTGTCTTTATAACCAACTTAAAAAAAAGAGCAGGTTATACAGGGTATAAAAAGACACATCACAAAGCATAACATTTAAGTAGGTTTGCGCAAAAATTATTGCTGGGAAGCGACTTTTATTTTTAGGTATAAAAAAAGCAATTTTTATTACGCGCAATGTAACGCGAACCCAGGCAAACGCAGTTAAGCCCCGCCCCTTCGCTTTACGGTACGCGTAGGTACTAAGTACTAATAAGTTTAGTACTCAGTACTAATAAGTTTAGTAGTAAGTACTAATAAGTTTAGTAATAACACTTGGAATACGTTTTAGTAAAAAATAATGCCACTTTGACCTTTAATATCTGCAGAACCAGTGGATTCAGGAGGATCCCAGGTATGGTCTAGTGAAAAAAAAAACGATCCAAATAATGGGCAGAATTTTGGCTTCGGAAAGTGTCTTTTTATACTCGGTATAAATATGTTCTCTGTATGCCAACAGAAATAAGATAACCCAGAAAACCAGCAAGACAAAAAAATAACACTTATCTACAAAACAATACCAGAATCTAACACCTCGAACGATCAATCTAAACCATATAGATAACCAAACGGAAAACATGCGCATACGCAGATTAATAAATCGTTGTTAGCACGCGCGAGGTCATGAATCCGTTGACCTGTGAGTCACCGCTAGCAACTCATATGGTATGAAGTTTTTGATTAGAAAAAGAAACATATATTTTCATCTATTGTTTGAAGAAGGCTGAGATTTAGATTTTTGGCATCCTAGTTTTTAGAGGCCGCTTTCGCCCGTAGGGTTTTTATACTTAGCTACGCTTGCCGGCGTTAGTCCGTGGATGGATGACCATCTTTACATACCGAGACCCCTCCGTGCCTGGGAAAGCACGTTAAGCCGTTGGTACCGGCTGTTATTCGTGGATCTTCGACAGTCGTTACGGGTCGTCAGATGCCCGAAAGTCTGACAACCGGGGTACCAAGGGGTATCGTACAAGATACAAGATACATATATTTATTTTGTAAAACATGAGTAAAATCGTATTACCCAGTAATTGGGTTGTGGAGGTCAGACAGGCAGTCGCTCCATGTAAAACACTGGTATTCAGCTGCATTCAGTTAGACTGGAAGCCGACCCCAACATAGTTGGGAAAAGGCTAGGCAGATGATGACTCTCTAAGTTTTAACAAGTAAAACGCAGAAGTTATGTATGTTGATAAAGAAAAAGTGACAGTAGCCATAGTTACCATGTCAGAAGGCATGTTTCTAGGTGTGAAAAAGGAAAAGAATCCTAACAAGGATCTGTTACAAATATGGAAATAACCGGCGCTACTATACTTAACACCTGGATGACGTCATTGTAACAATACTTGAAGCGTTTCCATGGAATGGAGTAGGGTTTCCAAGATAGTCCAGAAAATTGGGACAAAAAGATTTTGTTGATTTTTAGGGGAAGATGTGTGTTTGCCCGATTGCGGCGAAGCCAAAAAAAGAGAAAGGAAGAAAGAATAAAGTTTATTTGGCACAGTTTGTGAAACACAAAATATAAATAACAAAATAAATGAAAACCGATTTTGATGGAATCATTTAGTAAGTCCGAAATAATATTTACATCATTTAATAACTTAAAATAATAATAAAAATATGTACAAGTAAGTATTTAAAAAAAAAAGGACGGGACATAAACACAGGGCATCAAAAACGACGCAGAAATCTGAACGGATGCGTTCAGCTTTATAAGCTGAACGCATCCGTAAGCTTAGTTAAGTAAATAAATTAGTAATATAAATAAGTTTAGTTAGCTCCTAAAATTATGGTCTCTTTCCAAGATTTTTTTTGTAAGAAAGTAGGAATTTCAACTATGACATACTTAAATTAGTTTTATCTTTTAGATAACACTTAATTCCGTTTTTGGAAATATTACGTGGGAGTACAACAATAAATTTTATTAGTCTAGACGTTTATGCATATCTAATAAACTATTTTCTTTAAAATTCTAAAAATCTATGCCAAAAGAAACTTTAAATATTGATCTTAACATTTTTATGATTTAATTACTGTCTTTTAATTTATATTCTTTAGTCTTATAATCCATACTAATATTATAAATTCGAAAGTAACTCTGTCTGTCTGTCTGTCTGTCTGTCTGTCTGTCTGTCTGTTACCTTTTCACGCCTAAACCACTGAACGGATTTCGATAAAATTTGGCAAGGCTATAGATGGTATCCTGGGGACGGACATAGGCTACTTTTTTTTTCAAAAATAATCCTACAGGGGGTGATATAGGGGATGAAAGTTTGTATGGGAAACTCAGTATTAAGTTAGGGATGTGAAAATTAAAATGTATGCTTTTGATAGGAAACAAAGAAATATGCGGTTCAGCGTTTTTGAAAAATCATCCCCTAAGGAGGTAAAATAGGGGTTGATTTTAAAATTTACAAAACTGCAAGGATTTCGACAAAATTTGGCAAGGCTTTATATAGCATTCCGGGAAAGGACATAGGATACTATTTTTTTCAAAAATAATACTACAGGGGGTGATATAGGGGATGAAAGTTTGTAAGGGAAACCCAGTATTTCTTAAGTTAGGGATAACAAATTTATGCTATTGGTAAGAAGTTAAGAAATATGCGGGTCAGCGTTTTTTTAAAAATCATTCCCGAAGTGGGTAAAACAGGGGTTGATTTTAAAATTTAGAAAACTGCACGGATTTCGATAAAATTTGGCAAGGCTATAGATAGCATCCTGGGAAAGGACATGGGCTACTTTTTGTCTTAAAACATAATCCTACAAGGGGTGATAAAAGGGATGAAAGTTTGTATGGGAAACCCAGCATTTCTTAAGTTAGGGATATGCCCTATGTTTTCCACATGAACGTTCCCATGGGATATTTTCCGACATCCACGCGGGCGAAGCCGCGGGCAAAAGCTAGTTTAAATATAAAATAAGTTCGATTTTATTACTTTCTACATATATTTGCTTGTTGTAAAAATTAATTACTGCTATAAAGTTATAATGAAAACCAATATTAAAGATCTCATCCATTATTCTTTCATTTATTTTGACTAAACTGAATATATTTACATTACATTTCTAAAAACACTATTCTGTCAATATAAGAATCGAATAAATGTGTCACTTTCTACTTAGGTAGGTATTAAACTTTTAAAGTTTCGCGATTTGTACACAATATAAAACAACATCGAGAACGGGTTTTATCGCGATCTTCCTTTTTACGAGGTTTCCCGACGTTATGTAAGCATTCTTTTATTTCTCACTTTTTCACTAAGAAAAATTAAAAGCAGATTATTTTAATTAACTAGTCAGTCTTTTGGTAAATGTCGCAAAAAAAACAATAATTAGGACTTATCCCGACCAACCCTGAAACCAAGCCAACCCTACAGTTGTATGATTTTATTATTATCGTCCGTGTGAACTGTGTGTTTGTTCGTTTGTCTGTTCGCCTGTTAGCAAATAGAGGCATACCTTGCTTAATTAGCTCATTAACCCCTTCAAGTGAAGTTTTTAAAAGACCGTGGTTTCTTAGTAATAAATAACACAGTGTAACTAATATAACTGTTTTATTCAGTGGACCAACGCTTTTGTCATCACATATGATAGAGGGTGTACTAAATTAGGTTGATCTTGCAATATATTTTTTTATGTTTTAATTTTTAATTTTTTCTTGGAAGTTTTTTTTTTTTTTGGGTTTCTTTATCTATACTGAACATACCCCTAAGCTATGGCACGCAACTACTTTAACACCCTGTATACTTCATTTTGTTACCAGATTTATTTTTTCATCACAAATGCAGTTGTAGTATGGCGTGAATTGAGCCTATAAATAATTCGTTGTACGTATTTTGTTACGGAGTTTGTTAAAAATCATAATTAAATCTTCTAAAAAATACTAAAATGACAGCTATCATTTTATATTTGACCGAAAACTTAAAATATAGGTTAGATACACAATAAAAAAGACAATTCAGTATTATTTAAACTGTTTACTTGTAATCTAGTCGAACAAGGAAATCCGAAAACGTTTAGAATTAATTAATTCACGATTCCATTCATATAAAAACAAAAGAATGTAGTTGGAATCATTCAAAAATTTTCACTTAAAATTTATAGTAGTGTTAGCATTTTTAACTATCATCAATAAAATTAATAGGGATTTGCAAGCATAACTTTCCTGCTGCGTGGTGGTTGTTTAGCTCCTATTGTTGTAGACCGTGGCGCGGCTACGTTTTACCTGCGATGTTGCCTATCTATCTATACTAATAATAAAGTTTGTTTGTTTGTTTGAACACGCTAATCTCTGGAACTACCACTCGGATTAGAAAAAATATTTTTGCATTTGATAGCCCAATTCTTGAGGAAGGTTTTAGGCTATTTAAAATCATGCTAGGACCCGTAAGGATCCGGGCAAAAAGAAAAATAGACAGAAAGAACGGTAAGCGAAAACGAAGTAATAGCGCGGGCAGGCAACGCGGTGCAACGAGGTAGGTCGGGGGAGCAAGAAATTGCACGCGGACTAAGTCACGGGTAGAAGCTAGTATATTATAAAGGTAAAATGTAGTCTTCGGAACAACTGATCCGATTCCGAAAATTATTTCACTAATTGGAAGCTACAGTATTGCCGATTGTCATAGGATATAAGTAACTCTGTCTGTCTGTTTGTTACCTTTTCACGCCTTAACGGCTGAACAGTTTTCGATGAAATTTGGCACATAGCTAGGCTTTGACCTGGTCTATGACCCGGCAGTGCGTTCCCTTGGAATAATTTCCGCCATTTACGCGGGCGAAGCTGCGGACGAAAGCTATAGTCTTATAGTGCTTATGATGTAATAGACAGTAAGTATTATTATTTACAATATTGGATTTACTACTGGTCTAATGCTTTCAGAGATTATATTCTTAATCTGTCGTGAGACATCTCAGAGAGCAGGGCCGAATTTAGAGGCTAATTATTTTACGTAAATAATGTATAGGCACTATACTTTGAAATTGAGAATACACTTAAATCAGTACACTGAGTTCTTCCCAATTTTTTGATGATATTCATTGCTTTAGCAGTTTAATTAACTTTAAATAGTCATCACCAAACGCAGTTTTTTCCAATTTCTATAGATATAATAAATACTCCTCAAATATGACTTACCCTTAATCAACAAGCAATAAATTCACGGTTCTATTTACCTTAGAAACATGTAGGCGTTAAACAAATATTATAAAATATTTAGGTACTTCTATTTTAAGTATATTTACTCAAGCTCGTGTAATTCCACAAAGTCGGTTGGTATTTGCTTTGTCAAAAAGCTTTTATTATACCAACTAGATTCTGCCCGCGACTTCGTTCGCGTGGTTGTGGTAAAATACACAATTTTCTAAAATTAACCGCTTAACTAAAGCGGTTAAGTTAGAGGCAGCTTCTGTCAATAAAGCTTGTTAGCTGATAAACTAATGAATATCAAACAAGATCACAGAAAATGTTCTATTGGTTCAGTAGTCTCTAACGAGTATTGCTTATGGTTTATAAATAAATTTAAAAAATATACGTATAAGACAACAGACTAATAATATTACGTAGATACATAGGTATGTAGTATTCGCTGCGAATGAAATTGAGCTTTATCACCTAGACAAAAACTTATAGAAATTCATGCAGAATCCGATAGTAAAAACTATTTTTTAATAAAAATGTTAGTTATGGCCGCTCACCGTATGACGTCAGTATTATTTGCATGTCATTTATGTAGGTACGACAAAAAAATCAATTAAATAAAATCAAAAGACTAACACGCACCAAAGCTGAACCAAAAACATTGCAATTTATTAGCAGCCACGTTTCACCGAGTACGGCCCTGCATGCTAAGCTGCGATTATTCAACTCACCACAATGGCTGCCTTCTAAAAATAATACAAAAACAATTAATTAATTTAAAAATTAACATTTTTATTGATTACAATATATTTACTTTAAGACTAGCGACCCGTCCCTGCTTTGCACGGTTTTTACGACATAACAAAAATCGAAACTTCTTTATTATTTGGTTAATTTAATATTAATGTATTATACACATAAACTTTCCGGAATCATCATCTGCTTAACCTTTCCCCAACTATGTTGGGGTCAGCTTCCAGTCTAACCGGATGTAGGTGAATACCAGTATTTTACATGGAGCGAGCTGCCTATCTGACCTCCTCAACCTAGTTACTATTTAGGTACTTAATACGATACCTCTTGGTAAGACTGGTTGTCAGACTTTCGGGCTTCCAACAACCCGTAACGACTGTCAAAGATCCACAAATGACAGCGGGGACCAACGGCAAAACGTGCTTTCCGAGGCACGGAGAGGTCTTAGTATGTAGAGATGGTCATCCATCCTTAAATCTTCTGGGATATATTCCCTAAATTATGTGGAAATCCGCATCAAAATCCGATGCGTAGTTTAGAAGAACAACGCGGTCACACAGACGGACACGAAAAGCGACTTTATTATTTTTATAGTCATGAGAGTTGTTAACCCCCCGTGGTCAATACAACGTTTTCGGAATTAGATTTGACATGTTTTTTTTAATAATAATATACCTACCTACCTACGTAGTATTAGGGTTCCGTACCAAAATGGTAAAAAAGGAACCCTTATGGTGTGACTCAGTCTGTCTGTCTGTCACAGCTGGATATCTCAAGAACTACTAATGCTATCAACCTGAAATTTGGAACAGTTTTAGATGACGTTTACCCAACTATTTTCCAAATAAGAAAAAAATAAAAATATTTATGTTTTTTTTGCAACTGAAAGGGGGTCTCAAAAATTCAAAGTGGGCATGTGGGGTATCACATGAAAGAACGCTGTTTGCTCATTCTCAAAAAAAATTTTTCTTTTTTTTAAGCCGCATAGTTTTCGACTTTTCATGAAAAATGTAAAAAAAAAATACCGTTCCCCCTCCCTTATCTCCGAACTTTGCAAAGAAAAAAATCTGAAACTATTCTAAGTGATAGAAGTGTATGTGAAGATTACGGTAAAAATAAATCGATGTCTCTAAATAGCACACTTTTTCAGAAATCGATCGGAACGGAACCTTCGGTGCGCGCGTCCGACTCGCTCTTGACCGGTTTTTTTTTATAATGGTCGTTGTCACACTTAGTAATTAGTATAAAAAGGTGCTTCAAAAGCACGTTATAATAAAAATGGCTGTGAAAAATGTATATTCATACCTAAATTCACACCTTCTTCCCATGGGGCTAGGCAGAAACTACAGAAAAACACCTGCTAGTATCCTTACATACTCCTTTTGCTTCTAAAGAATATAGTACTTAAGGTAAAACATTGATATTGTTTTGTACCATTTAACATGCAATATTGAATTAGGCTCGCTTACACCAACGTATTTCAAACATCAATAACTTTCTGTCAAAATCAAAATCAAAAGTCCTTTATTCAAATTAGGCTGAGAATCAGTACTTTTTGAATGTCGAAATTACAGTAAGACAGTCCCCACAAAACGCCCGCCCTTCACCACTTCCTAGTGCTTTAGCTGGGAAGAAGAAGTAGCGGAACAAACTCCCCAGCAGCACAGCTGTCTGTTCAGTTAGAAGAACTAGATTCTATACAATAGTACCTATGCAAAATAATTTACGCAACACAATACATTAAATTATATTTTTGTCAAATAAAATAAACAATTTTAGTACTTAACTCATGTAACCTGTCATTATGTAAGCTGATCCTGGAGAAAGAAAGACGTCAATCGTTTGAAGATGGCAGAGACAGAATTGTGTTTGAAATACGTTTAGCGCTAAACGTATTTCAAACATCAATCTCTTTCTGTCAATCGTTTTGAAAATGGCAGAGACAGAATTGTGTTTGAATTACGTTTAGCGCTAAACGTATTTTAAACATCAATCTCTTTCTGTCAATCGTTTGAAGATGACAGAGACAGAATTGTGTTTGAAATACGTTTAGCGCTAAACGTATTTCAAACATCAATCTTTTTCTGTCAATCGTTTGAAAATGAGAGACAGAATCGTGTTTGAAATACGTTTTACGCTAAACATATTTTAAACACATAGACATAAAAAAAAACTTTTTCACAAAAAAAAAACAACCGACTTTCAAAAAAAAATGCTACAAAGTGAAAAATAACTTTAATTTCGGAAGTCGGTGTCTTTGGATCTGTATTTTAGTTTTTGCCACCGACTTCCAAAATTAAAGTTATTTTTCACTTTGTAGTATTTTTTTTGAAAGTCGGTTGTTTTTTTTGTGAAATAGTTTTTTATTTTTCACTTTTTAGTGGGTCAGTTTGTAATTTATCTAAGTTACAATAGCCTAATGTCAACTGCTCATCACCCTTTACGAAATATAGTTTTTCCCGATACAAGGACGTTAATTGTTGAGGAGTTCTTCTAGTAAGGAACCAGGAGAACTGGAATTGATGGTGAAGTCACCATCAACTCCACTTTACCATAAGCATTGTGACGAGTATATAAATTGCCATACACGTAATAAATAATAAATAAATAAATATCCTTGGACATTTCACACAACGCCATCTAGTCCCAAGCTAAGCAACCTAATGCTTGTGTTATGGTAACGAGATGGCTGATAAACTACTTATATACATTTTTTTTTTTTTTGTAAATACTTACATATTATAGATAGAAAAACACCCAGACTCGGAACAAATACTTGTAGGTCGTACAAATATTTGTTCCGTGCGGGAATCGAACCCGCGACATGCTGCGCAGCAGTCAATCGCTCAACCACTGCGCCAAACGTGTCGTCAAATCGAATCGCAACCCAAGTGAAATACGTATTATTGAGTAGTTCCGATGGCGATCTGTGGTTTTCCTCATCAGTTCCACTTAAATGGTGCTTTCCGGGAGCAAATGCACGAGTTACTATAAAAATATATAAATCACTATAGGTGTGCCTATAAAATTTGAGGGTTTCCCTCGATTTCCATGGGATCCCCTCATCAGATTCTGACTTGGTGATAATGGGACCACCTCGAGAGTACACCCTTTCAAACAAAAAAAGAAATTTCAAAATCGGTACACAATTGACGGAGAAATCGGTGTACATTCATAAAAAAAATATATACGCGACGAATTGATAACCTTTTGTTTTTGAAAAGTCGGTTAAAAAGGAGGACTCCGCGCCACGCATATCGAAAGTGAAGCACAGTAAGTACCGCTTGTACAAACACGCCTCGCACACACATTTACATCATAGTATGCCGACTAGCCGCCATTAAGTAACACGAAGCGACGGCGTCATTGCAGAAAGGTACTCAAATCACGCACACATAAATCGGTACGGTGCTTCACTTTTGATATGCGTGGCGCGGAGTACTCCTTTTTTTTCAAGTCTATGTTTAAACATTAATCTTTCCGTCAATCGTTTGAAGATGACAGAGACAGAATTGTGTTTGAAATACGTTTAGCGCTAAATATATTTCAAACACAATTCTGTCTCTGTCATCCTAAAACAATTGACATAAAGAGATTGATGATAATACTTTAACTTTTCTTTAAAAACTTATAACACGACTAGCTGCGCCCCGCGGTCACGCGTAGACTGGGATATAAAGTAGCTTATGTGTTAATCCAGAGTATAAGCTATCTACATACCAAACATCCAAATAAGTCTCGCCGTTTGAGCGTGAAGATGTAACAAACACACACATACACATACTCACAAACTTTCGCCTTTATAATATTAGTGTGATATCCTTAAAAAAAAGCCGTAATTAATTCTTGAATAACATAAGTGATAAGATTGATAAATGATGTGTGTTTTATTATGTAATTAAACTCTGGTCTAACATTAATGAGTTGGTCAAGATTTATGAGCTTTTTCTTAATTCATTGACTATATTAGGCACGCTTTTAATGGCATTCTAGTGTAATTTGGTCTAGTTTCTACTTCTTTATCTAAAATGAAGTAGCTTCTGCCCGCAACTTCGTTCGCGTGATTTCATGTTCCCCCGACCCACGCATTACTTTGTTTTCGCTTAGCGTTATTTCTGACTTTTTTTTTATTTTTGATCGGTTCCTAAGGGTCGTAGCGTGATGTTAAATAGCCTATAGCCTTTTTCAACAAATGGGCTATCAAATGCAAAAAGAATTTTTCAAATCCCATAGGCAGTTCCAGAGATTAGCGCATTCAAACATCCAAATAAACAAACTCTTCAGCGTTACTATTGTATAGATTAAACTCTGGTCTAACATTAATGAGCTGGTCAAGATTTATGAGCTTCTTCTTAATTCATTGACTATATAAGGCACGCTTTTAGTGTCATCCTGGTGTATTTTTTGTCCAGTTACTATTTCTTTATCAAAATTCTAAAATAATGCAACTGTTTCTTCGACATCGATTTGGTCTATAGTTGGTGCGTTTGTAGATTTAAAATTACATTACGGAATATCGGTAGAGAATATAATTTGGTCACCCATAATGTAATTAAGGCGAAATGGTATCGTAACGGTTTGGAGCATTTGGTATGATCAAACGGAGCATATAGAATATAGAAAAATATTTATTTTCAAAATTCTATTTGCCTATTCTATATTCTGTGTACCAACATTAAAATAAACCCATAATCCCCATATCGTGTAGCCGAAATTTTATTGAAATTACTTTAATTACAATCGAATAAAATAGTTTTTTCTCATAAAAATGCTAATTTTAATGAAATTTTGCGATTATTTTGTATCGAGCCAAATTGTGTTAATAGTGTTTTGGCCCTCTTATTTTACTAAAGAAAAATCTTAAATTTTTATAAACATGTCATGTCATTTTATAAGGTAAATTTATAGTTTTTTAAGGACAAAAATTGATTTTTCATGCAGCCGAAATACGTCAAAATGTCTTCTTTGCGTCCCGTTTCGCCTTAAGAGTAGGTACCCATAACTCATTAACATAGAACAGGAAAACAAACGTTGAAGAGGTTTCCCCCTTATGTTTTGACTTACCTAATTATTTGCTATGTTCCAGGCCATTAGGATATTCTATGATTTAATTTGATTATTTAAGTTAAAAAAGCAGAAATAAAGACGACGTCGGTTCAGTATTAATAACTATATGGTCCAGTTGGCATCATTTGGGTACGGAACCTTAAGAATTGAGCCTCCGATTTGAAGTACACAAAATAAAGATGACTTCTCTTTATCTCTAACTTAAAAATACACTAAAACTGTTATGACACAGCAAGTACGTCAAGCACGACCCAAACTGACTGAACTCACACTTGGACATAAAGATTTATGCCAGTAATGGTGCTTAAAATACTGATATTGGTGGATAAGTGACACTTAAGTGAGTAAGCAGTTATGTACTTAATCAATATGAATGTTTTAACTTAAAGTGGGTGTAAATGACGGAAAACATTAGCTTGAAATGTGAGGTAAGTTGGTGATAAGTATATTTTAAGGAGATCTCTCGTAGTTTTGAAGATGCCTCTTTTGTCGCTTCGCTTTTATTTATTTTAGAAAGGACAGTTCAATGTTCTTAAAACTTAAAGTAGGTACCCTCAGAACGATAGTAACTTAAGGCGCGGTATTAGCTCAATATTCACAAAAATTGGTTTCATGGATTGTCGAGTATGACGTAACGCAATGAAACTATCCGACTCAAAAAATACATTGGACAGAGAAGGGTTTAAAGAAAAACTTTAACCGAATAGAATAGTAAAAAACAATTTGATATTCCCAATAAAAAATTTGTAACTTGCTCCAAATAAACTTTGTCGTCGAACATCTCTGTATTTTCAGCGATAGCGACATTCTGTTTTTTAAGAATTTAATAGAATTAGATTTTTTTCAAAGCTTTAACCGGACAATTATTTCATTTATTGTATATATTCTGAATAATCTAAAGAAAACCCGGAAAACAAATGCGCTTTCGCAGCTTAGTCACATCTCGGCAACACAAATATTATTTTCAATTTTCAACCTTATTTCAAGACAGCTAATGGTGACAACAAATTACGTGGTTGTGTGCTGTTTAAAATCGTAGCCAGTCCGCGCCTTAAGTAACCCTTGTCATGTTAACAGTAAAATATGTGTACGACGTGAAAACATCTTTTCCAAAACATTAATCACAGCTACTCTCCTTTACAAAGCAAGCAAAAGAGTAAAATCAAGTGAGTGAGCATATTATCTGCCCAGCCTCATCCCAACTATCTTAGGGTCGGCTTCCAGTCTATCCGGAATATTTTACATGGTTCGACTCCCATCTGACCTCCAAAACCCAGTTAGGTACTGGGTAACATGACACCCATTGGTGAGACATTTAGGCTTCGGACGACCAGTAACGTCTGTCAAAGATCTACGAATGACAGCCGGGACCAACGGCTTAACGTGCTTTCCGAGGCACGGAGGGGTCTCGGTATGTATGGTAGGTATGGACCGCGGGAAGCATAGCTTAAATCCTTCGATCATCCCGTGCGGCTGTTATTATTGACCTAATCAATCAAAACTCTTAATAAACACTTACTAAACACATGCATTTTCCCTTTGCTTACCCAGGCAAAAACTAAAGAACGTTACGATCCTGCTACGGCTCTTACAAACTCCTTTACCTCAAACTCATAACTTTCCAACAAAAACTTACTATCGGTTCTAAAAATCTTCGTACATAAGTACGTCGACCATTACTTATAATGTATTTTTACCATAAATTGTGGAATGACGGACGGCCGCTCGATATGTAAGGGAAATATTAGGTCTTTACCTATGAAATTGCCGTTCTGCAGTACTGGCCATTTCAAATCAAAATAATTTTTGTTTGGCTAAGAATTCTAATTTCAAATTAATTTTATTTTAAAAACATGGTTTTTTTTTTCCAAAAGTAGTCATTTGTTTATTGATTAGTGTTACATTTTCATCGCATTTCAATCTTTTTCGTCATCATGGATACGTTAAAAATTCGAGTAATTATGGAATATGAGTACCGTCGTGGCAGCAACGCGGCACAAGCGGCACGCAACATCAACGACGTTTACGGAGCTAACACCACAAACCAACGCACCACCTGTTATTGGTTTGCTCGCTTCCGTTCTGGAAATTTCGACCTGAAAAATGAACCTCGCGGTCGTCCGAAGACTTTGGTCGACAATTACGAATTAAAGGCGATTGTGGAAGCTGATGATACACAATCTACGGCTGAATTAGCAGCAGCTTTCGACGTTAGCGTCAAAACAATATTGGTCCATTTGCGTCAAATTGGCAAGGTAAAAAAGCTTGACAAATGGGTGCCCCACGAACTCAATGATCGCCAGCGCGAAGTACGCGTCGAGACGTGCCTTGCACTGCTCAACAGACACACAAATGAAGGAATTTTGAACCGCATTGTTACCTGCGATGAAAAATGGATTCTGTTTGATAACCGCAAGCGCTCAGCAAGTTGGTTGGATCCTGGTTCAGCACCTAAACAATGCCCTAAACGAAAACTTACCCCTAGAAAAGTGATGGTCACTGTTTGGTGGTCTAGCGCCGGTGTGATTCATCACAGCTTCTTACCAAACGGGGTGAGCATTACTGCAGATGTGTACTGTAGAGGTTTTAATACGTACAAGCCAAAGTATGGGTAACTGGCTGACATTCCGATCATTCAAACATCGAATGTTCTTATAAAAAGTGATGGTGGCTTTTTATAAGATTGACAGATAGCTGGTAGCTAGGGCTCCGCGTAGGACCTAGGGAGTGAATTATAATTTTATTTCTATTTTAATATAGCGGGCTTCAGCCCCATTTCTTCAGTACACTACTGTCTTTTATTATAAAGTAGTTAGCCTCCCGCTGTGAGGTTCGAGCCCTCACATTTGGTGGAGGCGCCGCCGCCGCCGCCGTAGCTGAAGCTGCACATCGACCGCGCGTACGCCCGCGGTACCTCTCGAAGGTTTTTTGTAGTGCGCCGAAACGGCCGCGAGTTTTGCAGAGCGAAGAAGTATTTAAGAATTTATTGGTGTTTGGCGAAGAAGTTATTCCGCCGGACACAAGACGCATCACTATCGCATGCCGAGCGATATGAGGAGCAGTGGATCCCCTTAAAAAGACTAAGTGGTTTTAAATAATATTATTATTAGAGAGTGTTCGACATGGTGCTGATGTTGGATTATTATTTCACGGGCATCGACGCCCGTTGTCTTGAAAAGTTTATTGCTGATTTCTTACGAATAGCCAACATCAATGGATGGCGAGAAAGCGATTGGTCGCTAATTTTGGGTGCGTTTCTTGCAAGTGCTGCAAGATCTTTTTACAACTATACATGGTCGGACGGTATGTCCTTTGAGGCACTGTGTGACGCATTATGGGCAGAATTCCCATGTAGATGCCATAAGGGAAAGATTTTTAATGGTGCGCCACAAGAGGCGGATGCACAAGAAAGGTCTGTTGAAGACAGACAGAAAAATGTTTTATGTGTAGATGATAATATGCAATTAATTTCTAGTGAAAGAGAGCAGGAAGTTGATGTGCTAGAAAAATGCGATGCAAGCAGTGTTGACGATGAAGTTGAGGTCATTGCTGAGCTCAGCTGCGCAGAGAGCAGCCCTGTGGTGACCGAAAACGATGTGCAGACAGACGAGGTGCTTATGAAGGAAGATCAGGAAGCACTGGAATATTCGGGTCTGTCCAATCCTGCTATTATGTCTAATATGTCGGTGTGTCAACACGATCATGTTCACGATGTGGAAATCATCAAAAATAACATCGCGTGTGAAACATTTGATCAAGATAAGTTTAATTTAAAATCTTCGATTTCAAAGGAGAATGCCCATTCCGGTCTGTCGTCGGAAACAAAGGAGATTGGTGATTTTAGTCTTTTGGAAGTTGATTTTTTGTTAGAAGAAGATGAAGTAGAGTCATGCGCAGTCGACGCCATGATTGATATCACGCTTGTGGAAATTAAAAAAAGTTGTGATAGGTTCCCTAGTGCCCCGTTACGACACCGAAGTATCATGTATATTCCAAAACGTGTTGTATCGAAGAGGAAAAAGTGTTTATCTGTAAAGAAGATTAAATTTAAAAAATTGGTTCCTAAAATAAATAATTTAAAAAGGATTAAGATAACCAATGATCATTTTATAAAGAAGTTTTCTATTTTGAATTTTAGGTTTTTTAAAGTGAATAAAAGGAGGTTGTGTGATATTTTTGTAAACAATATTATTAGATGTAAACTTTTTAAACCTCCTAGTTGTTTTATTAGATGGAAACTTTTTCTTTTAAGGATTATTTAATTGTCATTGTCTTTATTTACAGTTTATCATGTCACTGCATTAGATTTATGACATCAGCAGGGCATGAAATATTAATGTGTATATTTTCAAATGTACTAATATTGTTTTTTTTTTGTGTAATATTTCATATGCTGAGAACTACATCGGACGCAACCAACAGCGTGTGAGGTTACGCTACCCCACAACGCTGACCAAAACAATGAAGAGCATGAGGGAGTGAAACCTACGACAACGTCGGTTCGTTACGGGTCGATAGGGCAGATTAGCATGAACATCCTCCAGTATTTTAGTAAGACGTATTAGGAGTAGTGGATGTTTTGAGAAACTGTGAATACCTTCTAGAGGGGGGGTGACTTTGGTATGAGTTGTAACCAACTTTGCTGACGGGACATAGTCCTTGCAAAGAGTGTTGAGTTGACACAATTGGTGCAGTTTATATCAGAGTATCCACAGTTTGGTCAATATGGACCAGTAGTAATACGTAAGGGTTCAGTGTTGACATTACGCGATATATTTCTTTGAATTTGCTGGAGATTGAACATGAGTTAGGTTCTACGGTAGAATTTTGACTTCCTGGCGCATTCCTCCCTCTGGCTCGATACTGTCCGATGGATTAATGAATCACGATGTTGAGTTCTTTAGATTTTCAACCCCTTCTGGGCTGATGTGAATTGCCACATCATTTTATTATCGAAAGAGGCACGTCATTCTTTTCCCTCCGGGTTTTGTCTGACGGGGCTCAGACTGGATAAATGCGATATTTTTGGGTGCACAATGGCACACTTTAATATTACTTTGACTGACACTTAGCATAGTGTTAGTTTTTCGCGTTTCGTTTGTCCAGAGCTGAGCCTGTACCTAGAAGTACAATCCCTCATATTGTCGCCATTTTCCCGGAGTTAGGTAGGGTGTCTATTTTTAGGTTTAGGTAGGTTTTGTCTGTATGATCGAATGTCTTGGTCTGAATAAAAGTTTTATTTGGAAGTTGACTACGTTAATCCTTTTATTCAAGGGTGGGCGTAGCTCATGTAGAGGTTTTAATACGTACAAGCCAAAGTATGGGTAACTGGCTGACATTCCGATCATTCAAACATCGAATGTTCTTATAAAAAGTGATGGTGGCTTTTTATAAGATTGACAGATAGCTGGTAGCTAGGGCTCCGCGTAGGACCTAGGGAGTGAATTATAATTTTATTTCTATTTTAATATAGCGGGCTTCAGCCCCATTTCTTCAGTACACTACTGTCTTTTATTATAAAGTAGTTAGCCTCCCGCTGTGAGGTTCGAGCCCTCACAGTACTGTGAAGAACTGAACACAATGATGGAGAAGCTGGCACATCTCCAACCAGCATTGGTCAATCGCTCGTCTCCGCTGCTCCTGCACGACAACGCGCGACCTCATACTGCACAGCAGACGGTCTCCAAGTTGCAAGAACTGGGGTTGGAAGCTCTCCGTCATCCGCCCTACTCACCAGACCTTGCGCCTACAGACTACTACTTTTTCCAAAATTTGGATAACTTCTTGGCGGGAAAAAAATTCTATACCCGAGAGGCAGTACAAAATGCCTTTGAAGAATTTGTTGCCTCCCGACCAGCTGATTTCTTTAAGAAGGGCATCAATAAACTGCCACTGCGTTGGCAAAGATGCATTGATTGCATGGGTGATTACTTCGATTAATACAAATAAAAAATACATGAAAAAAATTCGTTTAAATTTTTTCATACAAAACGGCAATTTCATAGGTAAAGACCTATTATTATGAATATTTCATGAGGTTTTCACTTAATTTGGTCTAAAATAAACAGGTCAAGCAATTTTGTGAAGTGTTGTTGTGGGATGCCGTTGTTAGGGGTCGGTTTTGAGGTGATAATTGTGTCAGGTTTTAATGAATAACTGATATATTGATTAGGAAATACTTAAATGGAGCGCGTTTGATTTTTGTAACAAAGTTTCCGCCTTAAAACATTTTCAAAGTGTAATTATTAACAGATTCCCGCGCGGCAAACGACACATAAGTTTTATTGTTATGACGGTTATAGCAGCCGTATACCGCGCAGGAAATTGTTAAAAATGTTTAAACAATGTTAAAAGGCATAATAATTTTAAGTACCTAGATCAAAGGTGAAAATTGGCTACCTCATCAACATACAAGATACTAAAAAAAGCTATTAATATCAAACATTAAGGCTTGTCCGCCGCAAAAAGCGCGGTCACTGTCGGACTGCACAGAAAAGAAAGAGAAGCGCGATGACACAACGCCTGCAAAATATGAAGTAATTACTGATTTACAAAAAATCTAGGGATTGGACTAAAAAAGTAATCACATGAAATCATTCCTTATTATTTTGTAAAGAACTGTATAAATTTATGAACACTTTTAATGAAAACTGTAGGAGTAATATGGTAAATACTCGAAAAAATAGACAGAAATAGATCTGGGTTTAGCCTTTTTTTTCTTTAGTTCTACAAACTAAAATAGATTTCAGGACACATTAAATCACTTCTTATATATTCTAGATTATTGAGTATTTTTTTCTACCAAAAAAGTGCTATAGTTACTGTAAAAAGTAGAAACAAAGGTACTTATTTTCGCCATATTTATATAATAATATGTGGAAATTAAGGCTTGTCCTCCCTAGACAAGCCTTAATTTCCACATATTATTATAGTCGTTAAAATACCGCCTAAGTTTATTAGTCGGCAAAGACGTTCTATGTAGTACCTACCTATCGAGAAGTAAGTAAGTAATCGTATACGGTAACTGTTTTATCCTTTCTTTGTAAGATGTGTTAAACTATTAACGTTGCATATTTATGTTTTTTTTTGTAAAATTAGGGTCTTTGTCGAATGGGACTATCCCGGGGTAAGAGATTTTGAGGTGGCTAAAGTTTTTTAAGCTTGATTTGAGATGTAATTTTTTCATAAAAGTAAATCATTTTTAAAATGAGATACATCATGTTAAATTAAACAGCTCTTGTTGATTTTATAGTAATACAAGGTAAAAAAAATGGATTTGTGATGTAAACATGATAAATTACAAAGAAAATATATGATTTTGTTCAAAACAATGAATTTCAATATTGAAAAATTCAGAAACATTTTTACTTTAGTTATGTAATTTCTTTTTGTCTTATTCTTTTCTTTGACCTACCCTTCGGGGAATACAGGCTAGGTAGGTATGTTTTTAGGGTTCTGTACCTCAAAAGGAAAAAACGGAACCCTTATAGGATCACTTCGTTGTCCGACTGTCTATCAGTCTGTCAAGACCCTTTTTCTGAGGAACGCATGCAGGTATCAAGTTGAAATTAATATCAAATACGTAGACTATGTGGTCCCTTGGAGCTCTAAAAAATCAACGCAATAAAAAATACGGCTATTTATGTGACATATTTTGATACTCGCAAGTAAATTATTGCTATCCTATAACTTAATTAAACTATTCACAAACTAAATAAACTTTTGTAATAAATACATAAATAAATAAATAAATTAATAAATAAGTAAATAAATAAATAACTTTATGGAACCCTTCATTGAGCGTGATATTTTTTTGTTATGTTTATTCAAATATTTATTATTTTCCCTGGCTTTTAGTTTTTTCACTTTTCTATTTAAAGCATAATCACAATCACACCAATTTGTTATACCGTGTTCTAGCTTATTTACCATATTTCTCTTTTAGTATCCCACATTAATTAGAAAATACATAAAGCATAATCCGATCCCGTTTTTTCCGGGACTGTCACAGTTCGAAGCGACCTTTACAGCTCAAAGGCCCTTGTATCATGATTGTCCCACATATTACCACGCCCTTTCCATTGGCCATGACAAACACATTTGATACAAATGTATGAGGCAGGCTAAGGCAGCTTTAGTTCTTATGTAATTTAAGTAATAGTACTTGTATGTTGGTAAGAAATATTAAATTACTGTTATAGGTTTTCATTGGATATCCTACGAGCGTAGAGAGCGAAGCGTCACTGCTTCAAGTCTGGCAAAATTTGCTTTCGTCTGTCAGTTAGTTGGTACTCCTCTACATGTCGTTATCTACAACCGGTTTGGCCGAAACTTGGTACAGTTGTTTTATCTCACGAAAGCGGGTGAGCCATACTTGTAGATGTAATGAGTATAGACACGCGCTCTTGTGTGCGTACCTGCAGGTAGCGCGCTCCCGAGCTTACGCACACAAAGACAATGTGCATGTAACATTTACACATACAAGTATGGCTCGACCGCTTTCGTGAGATAAAACAACTATATTATCTTGGTATCGAGTATCAAACTATGTCGCATATGTGGCCGTACTTTTTTACTGCGTTGATATAGGTAGAAGCTTGATTTTTTTAGAACTCTAAGAGACCATAGATTTACGTATTTTATATTTATTTCAACTTGATACCTTCACGCGTTCCTGAGAAAAAGGGTATTGACAGACTGACGTCTGTCAGTCTGTCAATACCCTCCATTGCATATCAAGACCCGTCCGTGCCTCGGAAAGCACGTTAAGCCGTTGGTCCCGGCTGTCAAGTCTAAAAAGGAAGTCTAAAAAGTCTGACCACCAGTCTTACCAAGGGGTATCGTGTTACGGTGTTACCCAGTATGAGTTGTGGAGCTCAGATAGGCAGTCGCTAAAAATACTGGTATTTAGCTGCATCTAGTTAGAATGCAAGCCGATCCATAGTTAGGAAAAGGCTAGGCAGATTGATTTGAATTTTGAATAGTCCCTTAAAAAGTAAACAGAGACGTAGGTACCATCGCGGACATTCGCGGTGAACCACTTTTGAACTTTATTACCATAGTAATAAGGTCGAAAAGCATTTCACCGCAAATGTCCGCGATGGTACATAAGTTGTAATATCATGCAGGATGGCTTCCAGTTTCCCTAACAAACACACAGCTTAAAAATAACGGAATATGAGAATTCTCCGTTCACTTGCATTCAAAATGTTGCAAGATAAAGGCTGAACACACGAGTGTAGCGGTAAGCTGCGTACAGTGTAATAATGTGACGATATAAGGCAGGTGCACATGCACGGCTGACGAGGCATTATAATGTGTGTTTGCGAGGCACACGTTCATATTTTGAGGTTTGTGTGTTTATGGCATTAAGTTATGCTTATATTACTTAGAAAATTGTTGACAGTTTGAGGTTATTAGCACACTCCTACTTATTATTGTACTAGTTTTAGAAGAGCGGGGCCTCCTAGCACAGGTATTTCTCTTACTTAAAAGGAGACCCCTATGTATGATTAAATATTGTAGAAGTTGTAAAGTTACTGAAATAAATTTTATTTTATTTTATTATTTTTTATTTTTATTTTTTATTATTTTTATTAGCGTGATTCCAGCCTTTTGTTTACATTGTGTGGGCTTCTGGTATTTTTCGCTATCTGAAGGCAGATACGGTATTTTACTCTCTAAGAGAAAAAATCTAGAAATATATTATTTAGATAGCTTAGGCAAAATGCAGTCGGAAAATGTTAGTTTTAGTTCATAAAATAACAATATAATTCAAAGTTTTCAGTTTTTTATTATGTTTTCTAACACCATGAAAGTAGCCGCCATGTTATTACGTCATACCGCTATGTAAATTAAAAAGTGTCAATGTCAACTGTCAACTGATCAGCGTATATAAAGTGTTTGTTTACACGGTGAACTGACGTCATGAGCAATATGGCGTCCACTGCGTTCAGCGTTTTCGCGCGAAATTTGAAAATGTAAAATTTAAATGCATTTTTATGGCACTTATCGATTGAATAAAATTTTTGTGGTATTTTTGGTGGCTTATTAGTACTATAGAATCTAATTGAGACACTTTTCTACCGAGCGAGCGAAGCGTCTCTGCTTCAAAGTCTGGCTAAATTTGCTTTCGTCTGTCTGATTGCTGCTATTCTGCTACAGGTTGTATTTTACAACCGATCTGGACGAAACTTGGTGTACAGGTTTTACGACTTTATAGATTTTTTCTTGTCGTCGTGGATTTTTGATTGGAGGGGTACTTCCTCCAAAAAAGTGTAAAAAGGGGGCTACTAGATATCTCTTTTTTTATTTGAAAGGAAGTGTCTTTAAATTGGTCTCATAAAAATTTGGTGAAGGTCTGATTAAGATCTTCGGCGTGATAAGCGGAATAGCTGCTCAAAATGCAGTGAATTGCTTAGTTTTAGATTTGTACCAGTAGAATCGGCCCTTTAACTGCAATGTAGGGATTGATGGAGCACCTGGGACAACTTCTCATCACAAAACTACTGATCGCACAACTACTAGTTATAAAATACTTTTACGTAATTTGCCAAATATAATTTTTAGACGTACTTCTATTCTACCTACGACCTACGAAAATCGGCAACTATTTGCTTAAGTCGATTCTTACCTTTTTTCTGTCGCCTCTCAACCGTGTGTTCTCTACTTAACACATGCCCAACAACTCGCTAAATGCTAGATTCATATTCGATATGAATGTTAACATACAATAATTGTTAATGTTAAGATCCTTTGCATCACAAAATAAAAACAGAAGATTGATTTTGTCTATCGTGGGGTTCTTAGTGAAAAAATATAAACAACGTAATGTTGAAAATGGAGACTCAAAGCCAGTTTCAGTGTCCGCGGATAGCCAACTCAATCAATCCGCCTAGCCTTTTCCCGGACGACATTTTCCTCATTCATCCGAATGAGGAAAATGTCTCGTCAGGAAAGTTTTTCCACACAAATTTTCATTCACCGGTTTTATTTTCAGACTTCCTCTTACCTACTTATTTCTTATTCTATGCATGCTGTTGATGCTACTGAATAGATTCTGTTCTTTTGTACCTACTATTGTATTTTGTATTCCTTAAAGTCCGGTCATAGGCTATATCATCACGCTATTAGCTATCGGGGATTAGCAGTAATAGGTAAAACGTGACTTTTTTTCGAGGGCTATTCACAATTGACGTTCTGTTCCTTTCTGCTTCATGGTTAGGCACTCTACACTGTAAACCAGGAGGTCTTTCTGTTCAATCGTTATGCAAATTTTAAGAAGGCTCAATGGTCTCGTCGTTATTAAATTATGCATTAAAGTGTATTAGTAGCATAATCTTAAATTAGGAACCTGTATAATTTGAAATTACGTATGTAAAGATTTGTAATAATAGGAATAGCCAAGTAATGAAATGTTATTTGATAATCTCCTTTTAAGGTTTTCCGTTTATACGGAGGAGTCTTGGTGTGTAAAGATGGTCACCCATCCACTGACCAACCCGCCGCGGTTGGTCCGTTGATGGGTGACCATCTTTACATACCAAGACCCCTCCGTGCCTCGGAAAGCACGTTAAGCCGTTGGTCCCGGTTGTCATTCGTGGATCTTTGACAGTCATTTTAAGGGTCGTCAGAAGCCCGAAAGTCCGACAACCAGTCTTACCAAGGGGTATCGTATTACCCAATAACTGGGTTGTGGAAATCAGACAGGCAGTCGCTCCATGTAAAATACTGGTATTCAGCTGCATCCGGTAAGACTGGAAGCCGGCCCCAACATAGTTGGGAAAAGACTAGGCAGATTGATTGCGAACGTCGGCCCATTCCAAAACGTAGTAGGTTTCTATAGAGAATAATGGGCAAGAAACTCCATGGATTAATTTTAACCAGAAAGCAGAGCCATTTTTGGGCTAACAGGTCAACATGAAGTCATTTCCATTCATCTATGAATACCATAAAGATGCGCCGGATTGATCATAACATTACAAACAGGAAATATTATGTTATCATCCCCATCACATTAGCTTACAAACGTCACCACAGACCCTCCCGTTACGACCGTCACTATCATATTTTATGCCAACCATAAACTATCCTAGCATTACTATTCAAAGGGTCAGGACTGGACTATCGTCTATAACATACAGAGTTACAGCCTCATCACTCTTACTGACCCTAGCTTAAACAGGTTCAGGTAGCAGAACCAAACTAGACGAATGTAAGTAACGATTACTGCTGAAATACCAGTTATATTACAGCCAGCAATTTGGTAAACTGTCAGCTTCAATTCCCCATAACTTTAGACATTTTACTCAGTTCAAAACTACCTCTGACATGGAATACTGGGTAAAATGGAAATGTGTTCAGTATCTGTGTTTAGGATCGTATATTTTAAGTTCTATGGTGTATAAAAAGACCCACAGGATTGCTTAGTGCTATATTATTGGGCGAATCTGCCCACGAGTGGCTGTTTGGCATTTATTTAGTATTTTATTCAAGGACTGGAGTGTACCGTTGCAGATAACACGTGTCGTATGCTACCGCTATGTCAATCTGTTACGGGCTTACTATGCGGTATTGAAATAAGGTTGTATACAGGTTGTCTGGTAATTAATGGATAACCTTGAAATGGATTATGCACTTATGGCTGTAAAAATAAAAAAAAAAGGATAAAAATAGGATTAACATAAATGTTTTTAGACAATATACTCGCTTTATTTTAAATTCTAGTACGCCACGGCGTGTATAAATGAATTATATCGGTTTTTTAGGTTTCCGTACGTCCGAATGAAAAACGGAACACTAGTGTCTCTGTCTGTCCGTTTGTCACAGCCAATTTGCTCCGAATCTAATGGCCGATTATGTTGAAATTTGGTATAGGTACATATGAATTTAGCTGTGATACATGAATTTTGAATATGGGGTCACTTCTGGGGGACAAATTAGAAAAGAAAGAAACTTTTACAAACTGTACCGTGTGATATAAAAGGGTGAGGTGAGGGTCTGAAATATATATTTTTTACAAATAAAAAAAAAATGTTTAAATTTATTTAAGAAAATAGATGAAAATTTACCATTCGGGCTTTAGGTATTTCCGAAACTACTGAGCCTAAATTACAAACATACACTTGCAGTTGGAATGTATGGGAGAACGTGTTTTTGAACTAAAATATTATGTTTGTTCTTTCAAATAAGCAGTTACAGCAGCAGAAGTGGCAGTTAGGTCTTTTTTAGTTTGAATTTTTATTTTATTTTTAATTTTTGTTTTGTTACTTTTATATGCTCCTTCTTTACTGTTTCCTGTGCGTGTCCAAATAAAATATTTTTCTTTCTTTTTCTTTTTTTACCGGACACCCTGTATTATACGTATTTAAAGAAAATAGTGAAAGGAGTGGGCGGGCAAGGCGCTATGCTATAGTCTCAAATGCTTTGGGATTTTGCCCGTGGAGATACCCTGTCTATAATAAAATAATGCTTTTGCTTCGAGCTAGGCTTTATAGTACAGATTTCATTTCAACGAGTTGTTTTTGTGTAAAACCGCGGCTTTTCTCTTCAAGGCACTTTCTAAACGACAGCTAGTCAATGGCTGTCATTTAATATTACATTATGCTATAATTTGATGAGGGAAACTATCGGACCTGTGATTTGTAAGTAATTATTTCCTGTCGAGTTCTTGGGAAGGGGTGTGTCAGACTTAGAAGTACTTAGATTCAGTAGCCGTTCTCAGACCAAATGGGAGCAATAAGACCACACAGATGGAAAGCACTATTACAGTGGTCCTTTTGTGAAATGGTTTTGGTACTTTCCTTTGAAAACAATGTCGTTTTCTTAATGCATAAGTTAAACAAGAGGTACAATTACAATTTATTTAAGAATGGTTCAGACTTTCGGGCTTCTGACGACCCGTAACGACTGTCAAAGATCTATAAATGACAGTCATGTTATGAACATGTCATGTAATGGCAGTTATGTTATGGATGGTCACCCATCCTCGTACCGACCTCGACCAGCGTTGCTCGACCAACTAAGAACCCTATCAATCAACCATCATCAATATCAGCATAATCAGCCTATAATGTTCCCACTGCTGGGACACAGGACTCCTCACAGTGAGAGGGAGCGGGCTGTAATCCACCACGCGTACTCAGTGCGGGTTGGTAGATGTCACATGTCTTCGAATTTTTGGTTCTAGGACATGCCGGTTTCCTCACGTTGTTTTCCGTCACCGTTTTGAAAGCAATGGTAACGTAATAATTTACACCAAGTAAAGCGCCTGCCTGGGGCCAAATTCATCTATCTATATAAATAAAAAGAGAAGTCCTGACTGACTGACTCATCAACGCCCAGCCCAAACCCTTGGACCCAGAAAGCTGAAATTTTGCACAGAGATTCCCTTTGTAATGTAGACAAGGAATAAGGAAGGAATTCGAGGTAGGACGTTCCCGTGGGATATTTTCCGACATCCACGCGGGAGAAGCCGCGGGCAAAAGCTAGTCATCATATATCTCGTAAGTCGCGGCCGTTATCACTTGGCCACCAACTACTCTCTCATCAATCAATCAATCTGCCTAGCCTTTTCCCAACTATGTTGGGGTCGGCTTCCAGTCTAACCGGATGCAGCTGAATACCAGTATTTTACATGGAGCGACTGCCTATCTGACCTCCACAACGCAGTTACTGGGTAATACGATACCCCATGGTAAGACTGGTTGTCAGACTTTCGGGCTTCTGACGACCTGTAACGACTGTCAAAGATCCACGAATAACAGCCGGGACCAACGGTTTAACGTGCTTTCCGAGGCACGGAGTAATCTCGTCATGTAAAGATGGTCACCCATCCACTGACCAACCCCGGTAAGCGTAGCTTAACCTGACGGATCGACCCGTGCGGCTGTTATTACTTAGCCACGAGCTTCTCGGAACTACTCTCTCATCAATATAAATAAATAAAATAAAATAAAAATAAAAAAGCCTTTTATTCCATGCAACACAACGTATCTTTTTAACTATGAAAAAAACATGCAACGATTTCATTTAATCAATGATCAACAATTAATTCCAATATATTTGATAATAAGTTCATCAATTCAATTTAAAAAATAATTAATAATAATTCATTTAGGTACATGCTTTTGCTCATCAATATATCCATGAATAATCTCATTCCCACACCGGAATCTGATCCGCTACCTCACAAGGCGGAACTGAGTTAAGTATCTAAAGAGGAATAACTTAAGTTCTACTTAAGTTGCTCCTGTAAAGGCTGCTAATTGAGGATGGTGACCGTTAGCTGTGGCGTAGGGAAAATAACTACATACTTGAATAAGTGTGCTTGTTCTACATGACTAGGTAATGTGAAGGCATTACCACTTTATAAAAAAAAACCGGTCAAGAGCTAGTCGGACTCTTGCACCGAGGGTTCCGTTCTGATTTCTGAAAAAGTGTGCTATTTAGAGACATCATTTTATTTTCCCTGTAATCTTTACATAAACTTCTATCACATAGAATAATTTCAGATTTTTGCAAAGTTCGGAGAAAAGGGGGGGGGGGGACGGTATTTTTTTTACACTTTTCAGCAAAAGTCGAAAATTATGCGGCCTAAGAATCTGCAAACAGCGTTCTTTTATATGATACCCCACATGGCCTAGTAGCCCCACTTTGAATTTTTAAGACCCCCTTTCGGTCCCTTTTACAAAAAATATATAAATATTTTTACTTTTTTCTTATTTGCAAAATAGTTGGGTAAACGTCATTTAAAACTATTCCAAATTTCAAGTTGATAGCATTAGTAGTTCTTGAGATATCCAGCTGTGACAGACAGACAGACTGAGTCATACCTTATGGGTTCCTTTTTTACCATTTTGGTACGGAACCCTAAAAACACAGAAAAAAAAATTATTGCAAGATCAACCTAATTTAGTACTAACTACTAACTTAAAATAGTAATCCTTTAGAACTAAAATTATCGCGATCCATTTTCTGTAGCAAATAATGCGCCGCCCGCGCTGGTAATTAATAGTCGAATGCGAGAAATGAAGGACAAAATGACAACGCGTTCGATAGTAGGCAAGTAATTAAAGCATAAATACAAATAATACAAATATTTTTTTTTAAGTTAGTAGATCAAAAATTTTTTTTTATGTTTTTGTTTTTTATTTTTTTTTGCGTTCCTTTATCGATACTGAACCTACCCCTAAGCTATGGCAAGCAATTACTTTAACACCCTGTATATTAATAATTTATGTCCATAAGTTTTTTCTCCCGAAGCAACAGTGACGCACGCATGGTGTGACGTTTCAATTAAGTTCAATTAATAGGCACCTTGACTCCCTACATCCTTCTTTGGAAGAGGCCAATGGAATATTGTATTTGAATTTGGCCTATGTCCAACACTGCGATTGGCCTTCGAACCTCCTTTTTAGGGTTCCGTAGCCAAATGTCAAAAAAGGAATCCTTATAATTTCGTCATATCGTCTGTCCATCTGTCCGGATGTGGCACCGCCACTTTTCTCGGAAACTATTAGCACAAAATGGATGAAAATTGGAAAAAGAGGTGTATTCTGTATACCGATAAAAAATATTGTAGTGAAATTACGAAAAATATAATTAGGAATGGTACTCCCCCTAAATATAACCGATGGATGAAAAAAAAATGAACTTAACAGTGTCGGGTATTTCTTTAATGCAGATTCTATGATAGCCCACAAATTGGTACACACGGCTACATTATCAAGCTATACATTTCCAGTATAAGCTGATCTCGTATAGTATAGGATTTCCGTTCAATGAGAGGTCAGCTGGAAATGGAAATGTATACCTTGATGTGTAGCCGTGTGTACAAATATTATGTTGAAACTGTAGAATACAAAAAGATGCTTAAAATTGATGGTTGGAATGTGTGAAAGATGAGAGGTATGGCTAGAAAGGGGGTGACTGCAGAGATGATAATTGTATATGTGACAGCAAGATAATTTCAACCTTAGTGATGTTATTAAGGTTCCGTACCAAAATGGTAAAAAAGGAACCTAGATGACGTTTGCTCAACTATTTTACAAATAAGAAAGAAACAAAAATACATAATTATGTTTTTTTTTGCAACAGGGACTGACCCCCCGGTCTTAAAAATTCAAAGTGGCATGTGCAAACATTTTTTTTTTTTAGGCCGCATAGTTTTCGACTTTTGATGAAAAATGTTAAAAAAAGGATAGTATTTTTGTGTTCACCAAAAATATTATCCGTACATCAAAATACTGATCGTGCACCAAATATTCCTGAATGTTACACAAAACACCCGCGCGTCCGAAACTTCACATTGATGAATCATTTGGGTTAGAATCATTTGGGTTAGGTTAGGTTAGGTTAGAACAGTGACCCTTAACGCGCGACGGCGAGCGGTGCCGCGGCAGCGGCCGCCGAGCGCCATATCCAATAGATGCTCGTTATGACATATTTTAATGAACATATTTTGGTGCACATTCAGTATATTTGGTGGAACGCAGGCAAAATTAGGTAAATGAAATGGGAATAAATTGAAGTACTTTTAAATACCATCCTTAAAAAAATACCTTCCCCCCCCATCTCTGAAGTTTGCATAGAGAAAAATCTGAAATTATTCTATGTGATAGAAGTTTATGTAGGTATAGATTACAGGAAAAATAAAACGATCTCTCTAAATAGCACAGTTTTTCAGAAATCATCAACAAAAGTTACATATGGTATGGGTCTTGACCGGTTTTTTATTTTATGGGAATTGGGTCAAAAGTTGTAGAATAAATGAGGTGGACGTACACACCATGGATTATTTTCCCAGTTTCCCACATTCAAAAATTAGGAATGGAAAAATAATAAGTAATACTATGTCTAAAAGGCGAATTGCCTACTGCACCAGTCAACAAGTAACACAAGTAATAAAATGTATCGACGCGATAGTGTACTCGTAACTACAACCACAGATTAATACAGATGGGACACTCCGCAAAATCATTTAAATAAAAAGCGACTCTTGCTACGACACAATAAAGTGCAATTCAGATCGCACAACGCTTATTAGGTACCTACAGTTATATTCAACTACAAGTTGCCTCTCTTTCTATCGCGTAACTCTTATACCTTCTGACCTACTGAATTAGCCCCGCGGACGGGGCCCCCCGCGTGCTTGTAGCTTCATAACTAAACTGCGGAGTGTCCCCTCTGTATTAATCTGTGCTACAACATAGTATTTTACTACACGCAAGTAGGTTAGTAATATTCAGAATTGTTTACAAGATTATTTTTATGTATGTATTTATCTTTACAGTACACGTTGTAAGGTAAATGGTTTTAAGCGGATTCGCGAAGAATATGAAATGACGAGTGGCTATTTGCATTCAATGAAGGAAATTATAGACTATGTAAGTATGTTTATGTCATAGAACTAGTGGGTTAGATCAACATTTGCCTAGCTTTTCCCAAACTGTGTTGGGGTTAGGGTTGCCAGAATGGTAATTTGATAAAGTACCAGATGGGTTTAAAAAGCAGGATTTTCTGTAAAAAAGGAGGACATTCACAATTAAACGAATTTTTCACACTATTTTACTTTATTTTAATCATATTCAGCTGAGCTGCCAATTTTTGCAAGAAGTTCTTGGTTTTTCAACAAATAATTTATGAAAATCTTCACATGTCATATTTTTGAAGTTGTAATGAGTAAGAATAAATTAAAGATTTAACTGACGGCACACTTAGTCTGTTCCTCTCTTTGCTCCACTGAGTATCAATCAGTGACGAAACGCATGCATGCACGGACGCACGGCGCACAACAGGGAATTTTGTACGATGTTTAGCAAAATGGAGGACTTACAGGAGGTAAGGGAGGACGGGAGGACAAAACATGCAAAAGGAGGACATGTCCTCCTTTTGCATGTTTTCTTCTCCCGTCCTCTCTACGCGCGCACGCACGCACGGCGCACAACAGGAAATTTTCAACGATATTTAGCAAAAAGGGGGACTTAAAGGAGGTAAGAGAGGACGGGAGGACAAAACATGGAATAGTAGGACATTACTATCTGGCAACCCTAGTTGGGGTCGGCTTCCAGTGTATCCGGATACAGCTGTATACCAGTATTGTACATGGAACGACTGCCTATCCGGGGGAGCAGTAGTCCGACTTACGAGTTGTAGGTCGTGTGTTCGAAGTCGAACCCTGGCAGGTGCATTACTTTCTGTAATTTATTTCATCACCGCTGCTCTCAAAACGGTGAAAGAAAACTTCGTAAGGAAACGGGCATGTCCTAGAACCAAAAATTCGAAGACATTTACCATCCCGCACTGAGTACGCGTGGTGGATTACGGCCCACTCACTCTCACAGAGAGGAGGCCTGTGTCCTAGCAGTGGGAACATTATAGGCTGATTATGGATAGACTGCCTATCTAACCTCCCAATACGACTGGGTAATACGATACCCCTTGGTTGTCAGACTTTCGGGCTTCTGACGACACTTAACGACTATCAAAGATCCACAAATGACAGCTGGAACCAACGGCTTATCGTGCTTTCCGAGCCACGGAGGGGTCTTGGTATGTAAAAATGGTCACCACGGACCAATCCTGGCAAACGTAGCTTAACCTGATCGATCGACCCGTGCGGCTGTTATTACTTAGCCACGAGTTCCATAACTATGTGGATTAGATATTATTATAATATATCTACCAAGGTTTTGCCTAACGTAGTCTACCTACTGTCATTCGTGGATTTTTGACAGTTGTTACGGGTCGTCAGAAGCCCGAAAGTCTGACAACCAGTCTTACCAAGGGGTATCGTATTACCCCGTAACTGGGTTGTGGAGGTTAGATAGGCAGTCGCTCCATGTAAAATACTGGTATTTGGCTGCATCCGGTTAGACTGGAAGCCGACCCCAACATAGTTGGGAAATGGCTAGGCAGATTGATTGAGTCTACCTACTGTTGAAAACAAAACTTTTCAGTAACTTTATCTAAAGGTATAATATGATGTAATTTTAATATCGCTGTAGAAACACTCTGTGTTAATAACCTGAATTAAAACATGGTAGGTAAGTATAAACAGTAATTAATTTTTATATCGACCTAGAAAAAGCCCTCATAATATAAACGGTTTCAGACGTTTTCTGTAGACTGAGACTCGATTTTACTGTATCTTACTAATTGATTTTGTTAACTTAGAACCAAAAGATTATTAAGGTCATAGATGCTTCTTTGATTTAAATTAGTAACCATAAATTCACGCCTAGTTCTTCCTATTTAAAACTCTATTAGTTTCAGCACATCAAAATGTTTTTTTATTACCCTTGAGAGCCTACAATGGCGTTAGAATCCGGTTAACAATGGTTTCTAGTTAGGCGTTTGCGATTTTTAGGGTTCCGTACCAAAATGGTGACCGCTGTATCTTTTCAACCGTAATATTAGACACTTAAAATTTTCACATAGTGTGTAGGTAGGTACTTATATATGGCCGATATAACAACAAATAATAAAAATAAAATAAATTTAAAAATTATTTGGGGTTCCCATTCCCATACAAGAAACGTGTTTAATAAAAATAAAGTATTTAAAAAAAATGTAGTGTAAAATATTGTACGATGGTACCTTTTTGCGCTAATCACGCACGCACTTTTTAGTCAAGGATAATGGTAATGGTCTGTGATTCACTCTATGTTGTTAGTCGGGTTACGAGAATGGGCGAAAAATGTTTTAATTTTATTTTATAAACCGTTTTATTTTTATTTTTCAATTTCAAGGCACTTGAATTTTTTTTTTGATTCTTTGAATTGAAACGGGCTTCAATCGTGACTATGTTAGAAATTCCTTGACTCTTTTTTGTTTTTGGTCATGGCCTCTCGTACTAAAAGAACAAAAGCCGGTTGCCAAAAAGCAGTATAAACCGGTTTTAAACCAAATAAAGAACGCGTCGCGCTCAATGCCGGACGTCACACCTACACTATCTATGTGCACTCACATAAATGCAAAGCTCAGGACCTCGCGGACTGTACCGTCCCGTATTACACCACAGAACTCTATACTTACTTTTAAAACAGAAAGTACACAACAGATACAGTTTACCACAACCGCACCGTAGGTACATTATGTACTCACGACTCAATGTTATATTACGATCTAGACACGAAGTCTATACTTTGCTACTCCGAGTAGTTAAGTTGATAAGTGGTTAGCAGCACCTTAATATGTACCGTCAACAAAATAGAACTGCCTATTGATCTAGTTCCTAAGCTTAACTTACGCCTGCCAGACATGGGTCTTCACTGAAAAAGTAAAGAACAAAATTTCATCATGCCAACATGCAATGGAACGAAGTATACTGAAACTGAGAAAAATTCAGAAAACGAGAAATGCAGACATCCGTATGAAAACTAAATTAACAGATGCACTTCATTTTAGTTTAAAACAGAAGTGGAACTGGGCAGGGCACCTGTCAAGATACAAAGAGAAGAGATGGACTCACCAAATAACTAAATGGCAGGGCCCAAAAGGCAAAAGGAAAGTGGGAAGACAGAAGAAAAGATGGGCGGATGACATAATGTACATAGCTGGAAAAGGTTGGATGCATATGGCAAAAGATAGGGAAAGGTGGAAAAGAATGGAGGAGGCTTTTACCCATAGGGGGCCACATAATAATGAAACGGAAAATAAATAATTATAATTGCATGTATATTTGTAAAGGGTTAAGTGGAAAATAAAGCTGTAATAATAATAATAATTGGTCTAGTGGTCGCAAACTTGACTGAGCGTGAGGTCCTGTGTACGATATCCAGGTCGGGCGAAGTATTATTGGGTTTTAGGAATTTTCCTGCTAGGTAGCAGCAGGAGTCCTGATCTGTGCCCGGTTGATGGCAATAGACTCGCCCCCTATTAAAAAAACAATCTGCCTAGCCTTTTGCCAACTATCTTTGGGTCGGCTTCCAATCTAACCGGATTCAGCTGAATGCTAGTATTTTACATGGAACGACTGCCTATCTGACCTCCACAACCCAGTAACTGAGTAATACGATACCCCTTGGTAAGACTGGTTGTCAGACTTTCCGGCTTCCGACGACCAGTAACGACTGTCATAGATCCAAGAATGAAAGCTGGGCCCAACGGCTTAACGTGCTTTTCGAGGCACGGAGGAGTCTCGGTATGTAAAGATGGTCACCCATCCACAGACCAACCACGGCATGGTTATTATTTGCATGAATACCAAATTATTCTGCTGACTATACCCACTACTCATGACGTAATGTGGGAAGCTAGGAGTTGCAAGAAATAAGGTTTATTGGCGGAATTAATGATGAGAAAATCGTTTCTGGGATTTGTAGACAAGCGTTACTAAATTTTTGAAAGGTTTCGTTCAGAACTTCTCTAGGAACTTCAAATTTAGAAACGACGTGCCTTATTATGATGCTAAGGGCCTATCACGATGTCCGAATAGCCAATACTCACCGAATTTAAATGTAGATTTTATTAAATATTATTTTTTTTGTTTTGCCTCTTAAATTTAGTCTGTGCTAAATAAATGTGTTTTCTTTCTTTCTTACTTTCTTTCAAAAAATGGAACAGAATTTGTATGAAATTATCTGAGAAGTAAGTTAATAGGAACTTAATCGTAGGTGGGGAAACAGGCCCTTAGTCAATGCAGCAGGTTGTTTTTCAGTAAGTATACATTTCAGGAAAGGTTCAATGACTTAAAAGCTTGTAGGTACATGATTTATTATTAAGAAAAAGTAACAAAGAAATGGCTTCATTAGTTTGTAAAGACTAAAAAAATACTAATCGGATTAAGATTACATATCCTCTCTAGAAGCTCTGTGATTATGACAATAATTCTCATCATCATCATCATCCTTTTCCCAACTATGATTGGGTCAGCTTCTAGTCTAACTAAGACTGGTACTGACTGGACTGGTAAGACTGGTTGTCAGACTTTCAGGCTTCTAACGTCCCAAAACAACTGACAAAGATCCACGAATGACTTCCGGGACCAACAGCTTTTAACGTGCTTTCCGAGGCATAAATTTATTCTCGTGATCGTTTATGTACCACACACACACCCACACACATACCCACACTCCACATACATACACTACTTTCACACTACATATTCAATAGGTACCTTAAAATTATATCTCCACTTGTTGTAATTTTTGTAATTTCTGCATGCTCAAAAAAAAAAAAAAAAAATATAGTGTTCATTAAAAATCTTAGTTGTAACTAAATATTATAATGTACCTAATGTATTGGGAGAAGGCGCTGAAATCTGACATACAGGTTATTACCTAGTTTGGGTTTCAGAGGCTTCAGATTTTTGTAACTCAAAATTTATTGTTCAATAAAGATTATTATTATTATTTTTTTGTTTACATATCTCGTGACCCTGGGATCCCGGACCTTTGGAAGGCATACGAGGTGCCGAAGCCAATTCGCAGAGGCCCCTTAGACAATTTTAAATTATGATGTGGCACCAGCCGACGATTATCCCTGTATGCAGTATGCAAGTGCACCCAAGGACAACCCCCGGTTGCTGCAGGACTATTGCAGAACATGGAAACAAAACATATTGGGCTATGGCTTTGGGTGGTTATGGACTGGTTACCTAGAATTATAGAAAAACACTATGGCCCCTGCCTGACTAATGTTTTGTATACAATAGATAAAACGGCAGGGGGTGACTTGCACACTCAATAATGGGCCCCCGAAAACGGTCGCTAGCACATAGTGTCGTAGCGGCAAGGGGGTAACATGTCCTGAGGTGCTTGTGAGGAGTGGAGATGTATCCCACGGTTCTCAGAACAATCCCAGAGCCCGGAAGATGGTCAAGATCCCTACAAACACTTACTGGAATACTTCCTTCCTCCGAGCACGTTTGCTCTTACGAATCTCCACTCAAGCCAGCCAATAAAGGCAAGAATGAGGTGGGAGCTCTGTTCCCGTCAGTGTTCACTCCAGCCGGCCAATAAAGGCAAGCCAGAGATGAGGAACACGACTACTCCCGGGAGATAGGGTCCGTGGGGTCGCTACTGCCCAACAGCTCGCCACATGCTGCCCTGCGGGTTTTTGTATCTCTCTTGGTCTGGCTCCTCACCCTAGACCTGTTTAGGCAAAGTAAACTCTACTAGCACAGGCCCAGAGATCGGAGCGCGCAAGCCCCACCACGACGTCAACGTAGAGATACTGCGGTGGGGTTATTATTATTATTATTTTTCATTTTTGTCATATCTCGGGACCCTGGGGTCTCGGTCCTTTGGAAGGCGTACGAGGAGCCGAAGCCAACTTGCAGAGGCCCCTTAGACAATTTTAAATGAAGAGAAGGCACCAGCCGACGATTATCCCTGTATGCACTATGCAAATGCACCCAAGGACAACCCCCGGTTGGTGCAGGACTATTGCAGAACATGGAAACAAAATATATAAGACTATGGGTTTGGGTGGCTGTGGACTGGTTACCTAGAACTATGAAACGCTACGGCCCCTGCCTCACTAATGTTTTGTATACAATACACAGATAAAATGGCAGGGGGTGACTTGCACACTCAATAATGGGCCCCCGAAAACGGTCGCTAGCACATAGTGACGTAGCGCCAAGGGGGCAACATGTCCTGAGGTGCTTGTGAGGAGTGGAGAGGTATCCCACGGTTCTCAGAACAATCCCAGAGCCCGGAAGATGGTCAAGATCCCTACAAACACTTACTGGAATACTTCCTTCCTCCGAGCACGTTTGCTCTTGCGAATCTCCACTCAAGCCAGCCAATAAAGGCAAGAATGAGGTGGGAGCTCTGTTCCCGTCAGTGTTCACTCCAGCCGGCCAATAAAGGCAAGCCAGAGATGAGGAACAAGACTACTCCCGGGAGATAGGGTCCGTGGGGTCACTACTGCCCAACAGCTCGCCACATGCTGCCCTGCGGGTTTCTGTATCCCTCTTGGTCTGGCTCCTCACCCTAGACCTGTTTCGGCAAAGTGAACTCTACCGGCACAGACCCAGAGTTCAGAGCGCGCAAGCCCCACCACGACGTCAACGTAGAGATACGGCGGTGGGTTATTATTATTATTATTATATGTAAGTAATAGTCATTTGAAGGTATTGATTTTCCTTTCAAATATATAGAACCTTTCAGATAGATAGAATACTCTTTATTATGCACACCATAAAAATTACAGATATAAATCTTGAAATTTTACATAGGGTGACACAATGGGCGGTCTTATCGCTAAAAGCGATCTTTTTCAATACTGAGTTATGACGATTTGAGATGATAATCTTCATCTTCCTGCCCTTATCCCATGTTACTTGGGGTCGGCGCAATACAATTTGAGATGATGAACAGTATATTTTCCCACATGTAGACCTCACAAGAGATAACAATCCTCCATGCCTCATTGGCGCCATTACGAAACCCAATCAAACCGAAACATTTCGCTAATCAAACGCTCCTAGACCGTGGTATGCACCATCTCATATAAAAATCGATATGTCACGCCGACATATCCAAAATAATGGTGAAATATTTAACGATTCGTTCCTTTTAGGAACGCCGGGTATTTCAACGGAACTGTATACAATATGGCTGACACGCAATAGGTTCAATGGAAGGAAATGTTTTGGTATTTTAAAGGCATAGTTCCTGGTTTTTTGGTGGGTACGTTTCTCATGGGATTTATGAAGTTATTTGATTGTGATAATCAACTATGGAAAAAATTATCCCATAATTTTATGAGAACCTGAGAAAAGTTTACAGGGTGGTAATTTTGATGAATAGGTAATTGGTGATAAACACATGGTGGCCATTATTTTGCCATACAACCATACAACGTGGCAATGCTGCCAGCATTTTGGGAACATTGCCGAAGTTAGCGGTCTGTTAGACTAGTTTTAGTTTTATTTTTATTTTAGATTAGTCTATAGTAGATAATTGTTCTTATATTTGTTGTTTTAATTTTATTAGTAAAATAATTTATTTAATCTCTAAAATAATGGACAAATATCATTTTTTAACACATGGTCATAGGTAGAGGTTGGTAGAGGTTAATCAAGAACGACTTCTACATATCAAAAACTTTTCCTTAGAACGGGTTTAAGGCGAAAGCGGCAGGGAAACCCGCGAAATTAAAATTTTCTTACGTTTTTTGCAAATTTTCAAGTCAGTAGGTATTAGGTTGTATGTTCATCGTTTCTGAGATACAACGAATTTTTGTAAACTTACCCCTACTTTTTGGGCTAACTTGACCGGACTACATCGTGAAATAGGCCTAACACTTTCGATATTTATTAGTCCCAAAAATCTAGTAGGATAAACGATACAATAACGGCGAGTAACAACATTTCGCTGGATGTTCGTGCTACATACATTTTTATCTACTATACATTCTGGTTCTATCGTCCATTATTACTAGTACTAGGAACTTGTCGTGCAGTTGGTAATGACTTCCTCTAACCAAAGCGAACCCTGGAAATATGCCAAGAATCAAGTTAATAAAGTATTATAAACTAAAACACGACTGGTAGCCTACCGCTACCTTACAGTATGCCAGTATGAACGATAAACATACGAAAACGTTGATCACATTAGGACTTTGGCTCATTAAACCTACATGTTACAAACCTTAAAAAAACTCTATTGGACAAATGTCTGTATGCCTTTGAAGATTTGTAGTGCTTATCTGATTAATTTTATTATTTAGAATTTCTATATGACATATGATATTGAACTAATTTTGTAAAATCAATGATAAGTATATGTCTTGTTTTGTGTGTAATTTAATTTTTTGAATGTAGATTTTATTTTATTTTTATTATATTATATTTTTTTTCTTTTTGTGTAAATTCAAATACAAATTATTGTTACTGAATAAATTACTAATGACTATTGTTATTTAATTTAATATTGTACGTCCCGTTTCTTTACACGACTACCAAAAAAGATTGTAATGTTTTCAGCGTTCATGTATGTTTGTGAGTTTCTTTATTCCACTATAACCACAGTCTATACATCATACAGTCGTCCGACGAAGCCCAAGCAAAAGTTCGCCGAATTTTGCAAGCAGCTCGGGCTCTCGTCGGACAACTGTATGATGTATCTATAGACTGTGCTATTACTTTTGAATGCCTGAGATTTGGATGTATGGGAAATCGTTAAAAAAAATAAAAAACACGACTGTCATGCCAAAAAACGAACTAACATATAAAAAACAAGTTGTATTCCCTGACTAAATAGCTAAATAAAATTGTCATTGCTGTTTGCTTGTTTTTACTTTTTAGTTCGTTTTTAGGCATGGCAGTCGTGTTTTTGAATTTTTTTGTTATTTATTTTTTATTGACGACACCATTTGCCTCCAGTGTGATGTGACAAGGTTCCTTAAGGTTAAGGTTACCGAACATTGGGTATCTACTGTTATGCTTACGTTAAAACTAGCTCTTTTCCATTTTCTTCTGAACAGCACCTAGTTTTCTTAACCCTAAATTTCAGAAGCATTTGCAATATAAACCTAATTTCTTTCTTAAATTGTGTCCAAAATAGATTTAAAGGCATTACAAAATTATTCGCTTGTCAGATTGAACTGGGCACTGACTTAGGTCAGTAATCGCATAAAAACTCAGTCAGTAAGCAATATGGCGACCCTACCTCTCGATGACGGCTCATTATGGCGGCCGGAAGTCGGGAGGGGGGCGACCGGAAGTGACGTAGTGTGCGCGTGCGCTCAACCGCGCAGCCCCGCGCTCGCGCCACTTGCCGACATGATTATTTTTATCAATTTATCACTTTGTAACGGTTTTTAGGACTTTTAATAACTGGTTCTGTTTTTATTCGATTTTTTGTTATGTAAGTGTTGTGTGTGAATGTTTAATTGAAGTTTTTTTGTTTCCTTTTTGGCCGCTTTTGAGCTTTGCATCAAATTAGTGCCTAAATACAATAGTGCATGTATTATATTATTTACTAGCTTCCGTCCGTGGCTTCGCCCACGTGGTATGTCGATAACAAGTAGCCTATGTCCTTTCCCAGGGTTTATAGTATCCCCATACGCAATGTCATCAAAATCGGTTCAGCCGTTTAGCCGTGAAAGCGTAAAACATTAGCAATATATCTGCAATGAGGTAAGTATAGACATATGAAAAAAGCTCTCAGCCTCCACCTCCCCATGCCCAACCCCCTTCTCCTCTTACCCCCTCACCGCATCCCCTTCATGCTAACATCCTCCTCCCACTCTCACACCCCCTTCACTGCTTCCCCCTTCCCCTCGCCCCCCTCCACTTATCCCCCTCCCGTCTCCACACCCTTCTCCCTCGCCACAGCCTCCTATTCCTCTTCCCCCTCACCAACCTATAGCCCTCCCCCTCCCTCCATCACCCTCCCCCTCTCCCTCCTCACTTCCCCCTCCCTCTCTACCCTTCCCTCCGGGGTACTTTTGGAAAACTATTAATGACAAACTATTACTAACTTAGGCAAGTATTTGTGCCAAGTTTCAAGTTATACATATACCAAGTGAATAAGATTTTCATATAAACTATATTCCCTGTTTTCACCCCCACAAGGTTGGAGTTAAAAAAAACCGTTTGGGATATTTCATTTACTTATATAAGTATTCGTGCCAAGTTTCAAGTCTATTCTACTCAAAGAATAAGATTTTTCATACAAACTTTCATCCCTTATTTGACCCCCTTAGGGATGGAATTTCCAAAAATCCTTCCTTATTCCTTGTCTAAATGGTAAAGGGAAACCTCTGTGCAAAATTTCAGTTTTCTAGGTCCAAGGGTTTGGGCTGGGCGTTGACGAGTCAGTCAGGACTTCTCTTTTTATTTTATTTATATAATAATATAGATTCAGGAAGGATTTTAGGACTTTTCATGCAGATGCATTATCTACATTATTTTTATTAGTTCCTAAAAAACACGAGTGAAACCGCAGGCCAAAAATACAAAAACAAGATACCCAGCAATGCACCTCACACATTTCACTTCTGACCAATTAAAACAATGCTATTATAAATCGTGTTATCGCTCCCATCAGAATATGGCTCAGATAGCTTTCTCTCGACCCAAAGCCTTCAGGGGTCTAATTGTGGTTGGTCGAGATCCCGTAAATGCCTTCGGGACCTCGCATTCTGGATCTTGTGAAGCTCGAGACTATCTATCAGAATCTGTGGTATTTAAAATCCAGGTCAACTATCTTATATATAATACTTAAGTTATAATACTTACCCAGTTTTTGAATCGGAAATGAACACAACAAATTCAAACGCAATGTCTATTGCTGTGATAGGTTGACTGAATTTTCAACAGCTGGGGTCTACTCCCTAAGCACGAAGCCCGTAGTTTCGGCCTTCGTTACAACGGGCGGCTCCTACTCCGTATCACCTACGTATGTATGATTGGTTCGGGGCCCGAACGAACTATGAATGACAACACGATTTGACAGTTGTTCCTACTCCCGATGTGTTTTTGCCCGTCCGAAAAATTTATCTTTTACACTTGTTTTGACGGATCGTTTTGTCAGACGGGAGGACTGACGGACGGACGGACGGACGGACTTAGGAAGTAGACCCCCTGATAAGATCACTTCATCGTTATCATCCCAACCTAGCCTAGCGTTTTCCCAACTATGTTGGAGTCGGCTTCCACAGTCTAACCGGATGCAGCTTAATACCAGTATTTTACATGGAGCGATTGCTTATCTGACCCCCACAACCCATTTAGGTAACACGATACCCCTTGGTAAGACTGGTTGTCAAACTTTCGGCATTCTGACGACCCGTAACACCTGTCAAAGATCCAGGCGGTACTAACGGCTTAACGTACTTTCCGAGGCACGGAGGGGTCTCGGTATACCAGATGGTCACTCACCCACGGACCAACTGTACTTTTTTCCGGATGAAAGGTACCCTATGTCTATTTCTGTACACCTCACAACGTGACAACGTATATGCAAAATTTCAGGATGATCGGTTCAGTGGTTTAGGCGTGAAAAGGTAACAAACTAACAAACAAACTTACTTTTTAATTGTTATTGTTCATCATTCATTTTTATTGTTAGTTAGGATTCAAAACCTAGCATACTAAGTAGCTTTTTAGTTAATAAATTACTACTGAAAACTACGACCTATAATACTAATACCACTATATAATTTAGTCCCATTTATGTCATAAACATGTCATGCAAGTACATTTTAATAATGCAATGTTCATAATGTCACTACATGGCACTAATACACACACATACATACAATACAAATTCGCACAATACTAGCGAACACAATGAAATTACGTATGACGTAATATACTCATGGCTATATTTTGTAATAATTCATTGTAGTGTGAAAATCTTATGATTGTTGGATTTTTCTTTTGTGTGTTGTTTTTGAATAAAACTTGATTTGTGGTTACGAAAATTATTAGGAAAATGTGTAAAGATTTACACATCACTTATCGGTAAATTTTTGGTAAAGTTAGAAAATTTGACTTAGGTTAGTACCTTGATTTAATGATTTCAAAATTATAAACAGCTAAGTAAATAATTACGAAAGAAATCAGGAAGAATTAAAAGCAAAATAAATAAGCAGATACTATTGCTACTGCTAAAAACCAATGTTTAGAGGGGCTCGTGGCAAATAATAACAGCCGCAACGGTCGATTGATCAGGTTAAGCTACGCTTGCCGCAATTGGTCCGTGGATTGGTCTCCATCCCCCTCCGTGCCTCGGAAAGCACGTTAAGCTGTTGATCCCGGATGTCATTCGTGGATATTTGACAGTCGTTATCATTAGAACCCAGTTGGTAAGACTGCTTGTCAAGCAGTCTTACCAACGGGTATCGTATTACCCAGTTACTGGGTTGTGGAGGTCAGATAGGCAGTTGCTTCATGTAAAATACTGGTATTCAGCTGCTTCCGGTTAGACTGTTGGGAAAAGGCTAGGCCGATGATGTTGATGATTTGTGATGTTTATATAAAAAATATGTATGAAACTATGAACGTGGTTAAAGTACATATGTATCACAGTACAAAAAGTTTTTTCTTTTTGTGATTTATACAGACTTTACAGACACTTAACCCCTCAAGTGTCTGAGTTTGGCTAATTTAAGACCCAAAACCCCAGCGAGTGGGGAGGGTTGGGGGTTAGTTGCGAACCCCATAGGTTCACAACTACTGATGATGATATGTTTTTCATCGGATGATGTTTTTTTACGTTTATATATATGTGATCTAAGCTTATATACCTATTATGTAAAGTTTTGTACTTTTGCACACTTTGGGTGCATTTCACACGCGGGGGGAGGGAGGGGGGGTTAGCTGCGAACTCCCTAAGTTCACAACTAATGATGATTATTGGTTTTCCATCGGATGGTGTTTTTTTACGTTTACATATATGTGATCTAAGCTTATATACCTATTATGTAAAGTTTTGTCCTTTTGCACACTTTGGGTGCATTTCACACAAGGGGGGGGGGTGGAGGGGGGTTAGCTGCGAACTCCCTAAGTTCACAACTAATGATGATTATTGGTTTTCCATCGGATGGTGTTTTTTTACATTTATATATACCTATGTGATATAAGCTTATATACCTAACAAAAAAAGGGTTTTTCTTATGCACACATGGGGTGCATTCGACACTTGAGGGGTAAAAAAAACTAATTACACGAACCATTACCCCTTTATTTCACAGTCGGCTAAAACAATTCCGACATTAGAAAATCACATGTAGCAAGTTTTCCAGCCCACGAGCACCGACAATAGGAGATGTTGCAAACTATTCCATTGAAATAGGTTTTCACTTGAGCGACTCAGCAATGGTGGTTACGGTGTATGACTGTAACTATCTATGGTCTTGTGGGGCAAGCGGTTTGACTATATGTAGTAATTTAAAACATTTATTTATATATAAGTACTTTATTGTACGCCATAAAAATACATGCTAAAGGCGCGGTGTTAGGTCAACATTCACAAATATTGGTTTCTTGGATTGTCGAGTATGACGTAACGCAATGAAACTATCCGACGCAAAAATACAGTGGACAGAGAATGGTTTAAAGAAAAACTTTAACCGATTAGAATAGTAAAAAATAGTTTAATATTCCTAAAATAAAAAATTTGGAAGTTGCCCCACAAAAATAAACTTTGGCGTCGAACATCTCTGTATTTTCAGCGATAACGCCATTCTTTTTTTTAAGAATTTAATAGAATTAGCATTTTTTTTAAACTTAAACCGGACAATTATTTAATTTATTGTGTATATTCTAAATAATCTAAAGAAAACCGGAAAAATAAATGCACATTCGTAGATCAGGCACATCTCGGCAACACAAATATTATTTTCAATTTTCAACCTTATTTCAAACCAGCTAATGGTGACAATAGATTACGCGGTTGTGTAACGTTTAAAATCGTAGTCAGTCCGCGCCTTAACAGAAAAACATATTAAACACTACAAAATACAGGGTGTAAGTGTAAACAGTGATAATCAGTGCTGTGCAGTGGCTGTCAAACGGTTGCTTACTCTCTCTTGCACTCGCAGTAACAACCTTACGAAAGGCGGCCATGTTAAATGCCCGATTTTTGTAGGTATGCACGCTAATTTTGTAGATACTGCAAGTCCTTATGTTTGTAAGTCAGTGGCCTCAGACTACACACACTACACACACATACACACACCCCCACACACACACCTTTACACTTGAATACGCGTACACGCGCGGTTGTCACATTTGACAGGACACATCTTTAGTTTTTGTATATCTGTAGTTTACATTCAACCTCTATGGATCAATATCAGCAAAAATGCTCGTTCCATCTCTTCATGAGAAGAGGCCGTTGCCCTATAGTAGGACCACGACATGCTGCAATTTTCTCCACTTGTTATTTTTTTGCTGGTTCAAAGCAGACCTTAATTATTCATGGTCTGAATCTTTCAGGCTGACGGTAATCAACTTGACAACATGACAGCAGCTGTCACCTGCTGCTTCTCAGGATAATATCCCGTAATAACACACGATCGATGACATGACGCGACGTGGAAGTCAGTTCCTGACATTTTTTATGCTCTCCTAGATAATAAGCTTTTGATAGTCCTTCTATGTAAAAAGTAGCAACTTCCAGTTGTACCAAAATGGCAGTACACAATATTTTTGGTTTGAAAGCAGTGCAGTTACTATTGGATACTAGCACTTCCCGCGCGGCTTTGCCTGCGTGTATGTCGGAATATATGCCACGGGAACGTCCAACCGGGAAATCCTTCCCTATTCCTTGTCTACATTATAAAGGGAACCTTTGTGCAAAATTTCAGCTTTCTAGGTTCAAGGGTTTGGGCTGGGCGTTGATGAGTCAGTCAGTCAGGACTTCTCTTTTTATTTACATATAGATATACCTACATTTTTATAGTGCATGTTGCTGCCTTTACTTATTTACTCTAAAACTCGTGGCTAATAGCAGCCTCGTAATAACAGCCGCACGGGTCGAATAACCAGGTTAAGCTACCCTTGCCGCGGTTGGTCCGTGGATGGGTGAACATCTTTACATACCAAGACCCCTCCGTGCCTCGGAAAGCACGTTAAGCTGTTGGTCCCGGCTGTCATTCTTGAAATATCTTTAACAGTCGTTACGGGTCCTCAGAAGCCCGAAATCTGACAACCAGTCTTACCAAGGGGTATCGTATTATCCAGTAACTGGGTAGTGGAGGTCAGATAGGCAGTCGCTCCATGTAAAATACTGGTATTCAGCTGCATCTGGTTAGACTGGAAGCCGACCCCAACATAGTTGGGAAAAGGCTAAGCAGATTAATTGAAAAAGAAAATCTTTCAACCTAAGCTTTCAACTATTGAAAATGGGTCTTCCTATTATAATGATAGCCTTTAACGAACTATGATTGCCATGCAAAATGTCATATTCACGATCAATAGCTGTTAGCCCTAATGGGCAAACTTTCTTATGACATAAGACATCATTTTCATACATGAACTATGGTCTTATTCTGTAAAGTTCACTTTAAGGGACTAACTACCTTATCCAGCTCACTTTAGCTTTTTAAGCGACGAAAAAAAAGGAGGAGGTTCTCAATTCGACACGTATATATCGAACGGATCAGTACACATCTCTCTTAAAACCTCATTCAAATGAGCGCACTTAAAGGCTCTTACAGACAGAGGCGATATCGCGGTCGCGACGCGATATTTCGATATTATATCCGTAGAAAAATATCGCGTCGCGACGCGATATCGCCTCTGTCTGTAAGAGCCTTAATTCGTAAGCGAACTCATTCGACACTGTTCGGATTTCGAAGTGTTAATACAATCATAAAGACTGTTCTCCCAGAATAGTTAGACAGAAGTGTAGGTATATAATATTATATACTAACTATTCTATTATTATATTAGTCTTTACCTATGAAATTGCCGTTCTGCAGTACTGGCCATTTCAAATCAAAATAATTTTTGTTTGGCTAAGAATTCTAATTTCAAATTAATTTTATTTTAAAAACATGGATTTTTTTTTCCAAAAGTAGTCATTTGTTTATTGATTAGTGTTACATTTTCATCACATTTCAATCTTTTTCGTCATCATGGATACGTTAAAAATTCGAGTAAATATGAGTACCGTCGTGGCAGCAACGTGGCACAAGCGGCACGCAACATCAACGACGTTTACGGAGCTAACACTACAAACCAACGCACCACCTGTTATTGGTTTGCTCGCTTCCGTTCTGGAAATTTCGACCTGAAAAATGAACCTCGCGGTCGTTCGAAGACTTTGGTCGACAATTACGAATTAAAGACGATTGTGGAAGCTGATGATACACAATCTACGGCTGAATTAGCAGCAGCTTTCGACGTTAGCGTCAAAACAATATTGGTCCATTTGCGTCAAATTGGCAAGGTAAAAAAGCTTGACAAATGGGTGCCCCACGAACTCAATGATCGCCAGCGCGAAGTACGCGTCGAGACGTGCCTTGCACTGCTCAACAGACACACAAATGAAGGAATTTTGAACCGCATTGTTACCTGCGATGAAAAATGGATTCTGTTTGATAACCGCAAGCGCTCAGCAAGTTGGTTGGATCCTGGTTCAGCACCTAAACAATGCCCTAAACGAAAACTTACCCCTAGAAAACTGATGGTCACTGTTTGGTGGTCTAGCGCCGGTGTGATTCATCACAGCTTCTTACCAAACGGGGTGAGCATTACTGCAGATGTGTACTGTGAAGAACTGAACACAATGATGGAGAAGCTGGCACATCTCCAACCAGCATTCGTCAATCGCTCGTCTCCGCTGCTCCTGCACGACAACGCGCGACCTCATACTGCACAGCAGACGGTCTCCAAGTTGCAAGAACTGGGGTTGGAAGCTCTCCGTCATCCGCCCTATTCACCAGACCTTGCGCCTACAGACTACTACTTTTTCCAGAATTTGGATAACTTCTTGGCGGGAAAAAAAATCAATACCCGAGAGGCAGTACAAAATGCCTTTGAAGAATTTGTTGCCTCCCGACCAGCTGATTTCTTTAAGCATCAATAAACTGCCACTGCGTTGGCAAAGATGCATTGATTGCATGGGTGATTACTTCGATTAATACAACAGAGATAAATTTAAAGAAATTAATATAATGACTGTGCCTTCTCCCTCAGAGATAAATTTAAAGAAATTAATATAATGACTGTGCCTTCTCAGTATATCTATGAAAATCTTTTGTATGCTCATAAAAATATCAATTTGTTTAAAAAATACAGTGACGTCCATAATGTGAATACTAGAAACAAACACAAATTTGTTGTTCCTACAACCAGGCTTAAGAAAATAAGTGGTTCGTTTAGTTGCCAATGTATACGTTTTTATAATAAACTACCTAGCCACATTCAAGAACTAAGCCTTAATAAATTCAAAAATTGTATAAAGCGGAAACTTTGTCAGAAAGCCTTTTATACTGTCAAAGACTATATTGAGGACAAAAAGGCTTGGGATTGAGCTGCTCCAATAAATTTACTCTATTAATGTTGATTTAAATACCTTTTTACATATTCTATACAATGACATGAATATTTACTTTGTAAAGTATTACTTATACTATTTTTAATTATTGTGAATGTGAAGACTACGTGGATCATTGTTTTTTATTTATTTTATCCTTTTCTCAGTTTTAGTTATAGTCTGACAGTTTGAGTAATTTATGCGGCCTACCCAAATGTCTTTTCTTTGGTATTGTTCGTCGAATCGTTAAGCTCCTTAAGTTTTGAGTTGAGCTGCACGATTACTGACAAATGCGTGCACTGACTGGACAGGTCCACTCAATCTGTGTGGTTCTTTCATCAAAAGACCATTTCAGACTGCAATCTACATGGTCTTCACATGATCTGACCAAGATTATGTCTGGACTTTAAAAGAGACTGTGACCTCTGAGTTTGTTTCGGCGTTTCTTCTCAGAGTAGTCAGATAGGAAACGTCGAACTCATCTAGTTAAATATGTTTGACGTGTAAAAGTGTTTGTACAAACCTACTTACAGAAATAAATCATTTATCATTTATCATTTATCATTTACAAATAAAAAATACATGAAAAAAATTCGTTTAAATTTTTTCATACAAAACGGCAATTTCATATATAGGTAAAGACCTATTATTATAATGTAACTGTTCTGAATTTAACACCTACACATTATGAAAGTAGTTCGTTCAGAATCGTGTACTGCATCGATTTCTGACATTTTATATAATAATTAATGGTAATTTTTATCCAAAAAATTATTAAAACTACGTAAATTATAGTCACACTTCCGCTGTTTACACAGTCAAAACAAACCAAAATTGGACGAAGTATCTAATAGGCTAGACCCTTATACGTGTGCGAATGTGTGCGTGCGTAGATTTGTAACGTGACCATAATTTTCTCCCACAATCAGTATAACTATTTAGTATAATAAATAAAAAATGTTTTATACATAATAGTAAAAACTAAATGTATGTATTATTTAATTGGGGCTGTCGTGGCGTTGTAGTGCGTCCGGTATGTTTGCGGAGGCGCACGCAGATGACTTTTACGCCATAATAAGAAAAAGGACCGCATCCATGGCCGGCCGGCTGCGCACCGCCACTAATAGTATCCTGAGTGTGTTTCGGGATCGGTGGGACTCCCCTCTGCTGCGCCATTGGGTGAGGATCCACACAGGTTGAGGATGTATACATATTATTATTAGTTTTATTAGATTACTAACACTAGTCTTTAAGTAATGTTGTTATACTAACACTATGGACTCATGTCTGAAATAAAGAATTTGAATTTGAATTATACATGATATTCTAATTGGGTTGTTTGGTGGTGTACGCTAATTCCGAGACATGTTGTATATGCCAATGTCGCCTCCACCCGTTCGATTCCCACCCAATAAATGGCGTCTGAATAAAAAAACGGGTGTGTACAACCTTTAAAAGTATACAATCAGAAAAACTCAAACTAGTAAAGCCGGAGGCACACGAAGATTTGTAGGTCGTGGGGTGCGGACGTCTGTTGTCACTCCTGCAGGGATAAGTACTCCCCTGTACCCCGCTGCTGGCCGGAGATGGAAGTACGCCGACGTTCAGTGACGCATTGTACGGTGACGTCACTGGTAGGTATATATAACGGTCCTTTTTTTTTTTTTTTGAGGGTGGGAAATCATCAAATAACTTCTCCAGCTCTGGGTGGAGCGGAAGGGCGTGTCAGACTTTTACCGACTAAAACCCACCCGTGTTCCTTCACTGCCTATGCCAGAGCCGCGGTATCTTCTTACAACTACCAGCGACCCCAGCGGCGTCGGCGCCGTCCGATTTGCTCAGCCCACCAGTGGCGAAGCGTCGAAACGGTCTTCGGTCCGTAGAAAGCCAGATGCGAAGACGCACCTTATTTCGCCAGAGGGGCGAGGGTAAAGCCATCATTAAATCTAGACTCCGGAGACCCAATAACACTTTGCCCGACATGGGATTCGAACCCTAGAGACTACTAGAGCATAGATTTATAAAGACGGATGTTTGGGTGAGCCCCTTGCATCTCGCCTAGGATAGGCATCGCCTTAAAATACCCTAAACACATAAAGGTCGGTGCATGTATGACGTAATTCTATGGTGGCACGGGGCTTTGGGGCTCGCCCTAAAGTGGGTCACGGACTATATAAATATGTAGGTTGTTTACGCCTCATTTCATATGTAGTTGAATAGAGGGAAGACGAATGAGAATGTCCTGGGACAGTTTTGAAGCAGGAAAAATTGGTGAAATCTACCATTTTGATCTGGAAAATTATAAAACGTAGAAGACCCATGGCTTAGTAATATTTATGAGTTCCTGTGGGCGGATAAACATTTTCCTTTTTTGATTTGGACAAAAGGGAAACGTAAAAGGTCGAAACACAAATTTTCTTACTTTTTACGCAATTTTCAAGTCAGTAAAAGTTTATATGCTGATCAAAATATGATTCGCGATCGTAACAATTATGACATAATATTGTTACGGTTGCGTACTTTGTATTTGTATTTACAGAATTATTATCATTAAAGTCCTAAGGTCCAAGTCATAAGGTAATCCTATTGAATGACTATTTCATGAAATCTTGACATATGAAAATTATACAAACACTAGCTGACCCGACAGACGTTGTCCTGTCCCAATTTCAATATTCCCAGATAAAATCCACTTTCAGTTTTCCAGAATTTTCCAATTTTCCCGGCAACTTTTCCAATTTTGGAAAAGTTGCCGTTAACCTTCCCTGGACTATGTCAAACATTTCAAAACCAAAATCAGCTAAATCGGCCCAGCCGTTCTTGAGTTATAAAATTACAACGAAAAGTGGCATTGATTTTTACAGATATAGATAAGGAGTTGTATCACTGGTTGTAATGATTATAATACTGTAAATACTTATCATACTTTTATCAACATACAACCTAATACCATCATACAGTCGTCTGATGAAGCCCGAGCTGCATACGAAGTTCGGTGAACTACGTACCTAAGCAGCTCGGGCTCTCTTAGACTGTGCTAATACTGACTTGCAAATTGCAAAAACCGTTAGCAAATTTGAATTACGCGGGCTACCCTGGCGTTTCCCCCAAATTATTCACCTTATAGGGATAACCTAGACAAGATTGGCGCGAATAGCATCAAGAGAGGAAGTTTTTTTTTATTTTGGTGATTAATTCATCAAACTCATAGCATTTATTTCAAATAAACCAATTACAGCCACTTTTGAATTGTCAAGGGGTCGGTCAGTCAGAAAGATGAAGCTAGTTGCCAATTCCAAAGCGTAATAGGTTCCTATGGAGAAGAACAGGCAAGAAACTCCATGGACACTCTTTCATTCATTTCATGATGATGGTATCCGTTCATTCCAAAACTAGTTGAAATATCGCGTTAGTAAAACCGTTAACTTTTCTGTATGTGCTCACGAAAGTTATTAAAATAAAAACCGGTCAAGAGCGAGTCGGACTCGCGCACCGAGGGTTCCGTACCATTATTTATATGTAATTAATGTTGATGATTTCTGAAAAACTGTGCTATTTAGAGACATCGTTTTATTTTTCCTGTAATCTTTACATAAACTTCTATCATATAGAATAATTTCAGATTTTTGGCTTTGCAAACTTCGGAGATAGGGCGGGGAACGGTATTTTTTTTTACATTTTTCATTAAAAGTCGAAAACTATGTGGCCTAAAAAAAAGAAAAATAATGTTTGAGAATGTGCAAATAGCGTTCTTTCATATGATTGATACCCCACATGCCCTAGTAGCCCCACTTTGAATTTTTAAGACCCCCTTTCAGTCCCTGTTGCAAAAAAAATATAAATATTTTTATTTCCGTCTTATTTTCAAAATAGTTGAGTAAACGTCACCTAAAACTGTTCCAAACTTCAAGTTGATAGCATTAGTAGTTCTTGAGATATTCAGCTGTGACAGACAGACAGACAGACAGACAGACAGACAGACAGACAGACTGACTCACACCATAAGGGTTCCTTTTTTACCATTTTGGTACGGAACCCTAAAAATGATTTTGTAATTTCCTAAACCCATATCCACGTAAATTGAAACAAGACGACAACATTACATCATTTGAAATGACAAACAAAAACCAGCTTCAAAAAACATCCATACGTAAGTACAGGATGAGGCCACGAAACATAGCGGAAGCGCGTAAGTGTCGCGTTTCTCGTGGCCACGTTGCGGTGAGGACATAATGCTCGTCTGCCAATCATCACGAGCATTGAGCGTAGCGATGAGAGCGTATCTGGCAGATGCAGAAAAGTGCTTTTTATGGTTCCGTAGTCAACAAGGAACCCTTATAGTTTCGCTGTGTCCGTCCGTCTGTCTTTCCGTCCGCAGCTTAGCCCAGAGACTCTTAGTACTAGAAAGCTATAATTTGGCATGGATATACTCATATTCATCACGCCGACAAACTGGTAAAATAAAGTCATGAAAAAAAAATTTTAGGGTAGGTAAGTACCTTCTGTACACACAAAGTGGGGATGTTTTTTTTTTCTCATCTAACCCATGGTGTTGTTGGATGGGTCTTTCAAAAATATACTGGGTTTGTAAACACAATTTTTCGATTTAAGGATCCGTTTCTGAAATATTAAGCTTTAATGTGCTAATTAGTGTTCCGTACCAAAATGGTAAAAAAGGAACACTTATGGTGACTCAGTCTGTCTGTCTGTCTGTCGGTCGGTCTGTCTGTCTGTCACAGCTGGATATCTCAAGAACTACTAATGCTATCAACTTGAAATTTGGAACAGTTTTAGATGAAGTTTACCCAACTATTTTGCAAATAAGAAAGAAATTAAAATAGTTATATTTTTTTTTGCAACAGGGACTGAAAGGGGGTCTTAAAAATCAAAGTGGGGCTACAAGGGCATGTGGAGTATCATATGAAAGAGCGCTGTTTGCACATTCTCAAACATTTTTTTTTTTTAGGCCACATATTTTTCGACTTTTGATGAATGATTTTTTGATGATGATTTGAATAGAAAAACAGTTTAGGTACGTTTTAAGTACAATCTCAAAGTACAAACTCACCTTCGTATTTATTACAATTAGCACTTGTGTATGAATATAATTTTAATCCTTGCTTAGTTTCCCACCATCCAATTAACTGTAAATCTCCGTCAGTTCCGTTCAAACTTTAACGACAAAAAGTTTAAGCTTTAAAGCATAAATTGTGCATCCTTTATCTTCCAACTTCCTGCTTTGCTAAACAGGTGTTGAAAAAATAAAATAAAAACATAGTGTACCTTTAAGTATAAAAACCTAAAATCGATGCTCGGAAACCTTAAAAGAATTAAATCACGGAAGTGACAGATGGTAAGCGCTGCTAATCTATTCTGTAAAAATCTCACCGTGAAAACAAAAGCGAAGAGAGCTTGAAGTGAGATGTCAATAGTGTCAATCTCTAGCATCGGGAGGTGTATTGAGATATAAACCTATGGAGATGGCATAACCTACTATAAGAATAATAGTTACACAACTAACTATCATATCGACACACACGTCATATAGCGTTTTGTCTCTTTTTACACGACTGCCCAAAAAGTAGTGTAATTATTCAGGGGGGGGGGATTATTCAGGGGGTATGTGAGTTTCATTATAAATAAAATAAATAAATAAATATCCTTGGACATTTCACACAACGCCATCTAGTCCCAAGCTAAGCAACCTAATGCTTGTGTTATGGTAACGAGATGGCTGATAAACTACTTATATACATTTTTTTTTTTTGTAAATACATACATATTAAAGATAGAAAAACACCCAGACTCGAAACAAATACTTGTAGGTCGTACAAATATTTGTTCCGTGCGGGAATCGAACCCGTGACATGCTGCGCAGCAGTCAATCGCTCAACCACTGCGCCAACCGTGTCGTCAAACCACCATAACTTTTAAATGCCTGAACAGATTTGGATATATGGGGTATCCTTACATCATCCCGAGTGACACTGGCTGTATTTTTTTTTAAACCAAAATGTTGGCAGTAAGAAGATTTTTTTTTCACATTTCAAAATGGACATGGACAATGGACATTTTGAAATGTGAAAAAAAATTTTTTTTCTTCAATTATTACAATATGGGTATCAAATTGAAGGCCTTGGACAGCACATTCCAAAAAAGCTATAATTTAATGGCATCAACTACGTTTCATAAATTTTTGGTCCAAATGTGAAAGCCAAACAAAAATTGTGCTATATTCTATTTGAATTTGTCAGACAGAGCATTTAATCAGGCTTTAGTAAGAATACGAATGTCTACATTGACACTAAAATGTATAATAAAAAAATGTCACTAAAATTTTTATAATAAAAAAAAATAAAAAACACGACTGCCCTGCCATAAAACGAACTAAAAAGTAAAAAACAAGTTATATTCCCTGACTAAACAGATAAATAAAATTGTCATTGCAGTCGGGGGACCATTCTGTGGGACACTTTTTAATCTTAGAGGTCCCCCAACTGCAATGACAATTTTATTTATATCTTTAGTCAGGGAATATAACTTGTTTTTTATTTACTTTTTAGTTCGTTTTTTGGCAGGGCAGTCGTGTTATTTTTTTTTTTAATTTTTATTTTTTTATTTAACTAATCAAGAGCTACATATGAAAAGACATGAGCTACATCTAAATGTTTATCAAGGACTTAATTTGGCAACACTTTTGTGTGACGTCAAAATCATGTCTATGCGTGATCGGTCGCCATGTTGTGTACCGAGTTTTATGGTAGATAATTGGTAGATGTGCTGTCAAACGGTTGCTTGCTCTCTCTTGCACTCGCAGTAACAACACTACGAAAGGCGTACCCGATTTTTGTAGGAATGGCATGCTAATTTTGTAGTCCATGGGTTTGTAAGTCAGTGATCAGGTGAAAGGAATGACAGCTCACTTCACCTACGCTTTCACGGTGAGATTATTACAAAATAAATCAGCTGTTTTCATGGCCACACCCCGTGGTAGGGCCATAATGCGCTGCAATTTTCCTGAGCAGCGAGCGTGATAGTTCTATCACTGCATTCATGATTATTATATTTTTTTTTACCCCACTACGGCGATGCAAAAAGGAGGGTTATGATTTTGAGCGGTATGTATGTATGTATGTTCATCTGTTCCCTCATAACTTCGAAACTACTTATCATAATTTGACAAATGAGGTAACGTTAGAAGCGTCTTAATTGTCTGATAGTTATAAGGTATGTGAAGTTACATTGAATTGAATTTAGAAATAATTGGGAATAATTTCTAAAATCAGGCCTCAGATGTGAGCCAAACATATTGTCTCTTCAAACCTACCCAAAATACATATTATTATATAGTGATTATTCTTCTTTAAAAATGTAAATTGACTCTAGAAATAATAACCCTAAATATAATTTAAATAAAAAATAAGTTTAAAACTAAAACCCGACTAGGTACTGAAAAATCGCGCTTTAAAAAGTATGAAACAAGAAAATATTCTCATCAGAAATTAGAAGACAGAAAAATTAAAAATCCGGAGTCACACGACATGTTAGCCATAAATCGCACAGATAACGTGTGACTCCGGATTTTTAATTTGTCTGTCTTTTTCAACCGCGGGGGGTGGGATTGAGGCGGCTCCTGCCCAATCTGGGGGGTCCAAACGCCTCCTGCCGGAGGCTCTACGCGGGGGTCGTGCGGTCCATGGCCCTTTACGGGGCACCGGTGTGGGCGCGTTCCCTAAGGCTGCGGCCAGCCCAAAGGTTGAACGCGTCCCAGAGGGTCATGGCCATCCGGCTAGTCCAGGGATACCGCACGGTCTCCCGGGAGGCGGCGAGCCTCCTTGCCGGATTGCCGCCGTGGGATCTGGAGGCAAAGGTCCTCGCGCACGTGTGGGAGTGGCGCGAGGAGGCGAAACGCCGGGGCGTAACTCCGCTGCCGCGAGAAATCACGGTACAGCGGACATAGCTCCGGCGGGATCTCATGGCGACATGGAGAGCGCGACTGTCGCAACCCAGCGCTGGGCACGCCACAATTGCGGCGATAAGTCCCCTCTTTGAGGAGTGGTTAGAGCGGCGCCACGGCGTCCTCACCTTCCGCCTGACGCAGGTCCTCACCGGACACGGCTGTTTCGGGAGGTACCTGTTTCGCATAAGGCGGGAGGAAACGCCCGGGTGTCACCATTGTGTGGATCGCCCGGAGGACACGGTGGAGCATACAGTGGAGGTTTGCCCGGCTTGGGCAGAGCACCGCCGTGTTCTCACGGAGGCGATCGGCGGCGGCGATCTCTCGCGTCCGAGCCTGGTTCAGGCCATGGTGCGGAGCGAGAGTGCATGGGAGGCCGTCACCTCTTTCTGCGAAGCAGTGATGCTCGCGAAGGAAGAGGCGGAACGCGTGAGGGAGAGGCAGCCTCACGCCCTAAGTCGCCGCAGGAGACGCCCTGGGCGGCGGGAATTGCGTGGCGATTTCCGGCCACCGTAGTCGCGGGCCTGCGGACGGTGAGTAGCGGGTAGCTCGCCGTCCGGTAAGGACCCCGAGTCCCGAGTCCCGAGTCGACGGCGCGTTGTGTTCCACGCGCGCCTCAAAGAGATGTCAGCAAGTGATGGGGTCCAATAGGGCCGACGCCGCTGGGGTCGTGGGTTGTTTTAAGAAGATACCGTGGCCCTGGCATAGGCAACTGAAGGAACACGGGTGGGTTTTTAGTTAGTAAAATTCTGACACGCCCTTCCGCTCCACCCAGAGCGGGAGAAGTTATTTGATGATTTCCCACCAAGGGGGGTGGGATGCCGAGAGTATTGACGAATGAGCGGCCTGCACTACCCCGCATATGTATTTACATAATTTTGTCCATAAAAGTCATCAATACATGAATACATCTTAGATAGTTAGATGTGTTGATGATTCTCATGGTTATAATTATGTAAATACATGTTAGGTCGGGGAAAAAGTTCCTTCGTATTTTATATACAAATTCAAGACAATATTTTTTTCATAGTTTATTATTTAGTTATGTGTCATTTGCCAAATGGGTCAAAACTGTTTTGTGGTCAATTCCCAGTTCTTCAGCTACGTCGTAACTACTGATATGCCAATTTTGCTCCACTTTTTCAAAAATGGCATCCATTTTATCCGTAATAGGGCGATCAGAGCGACGTGCATCTTTGACATCAAAATTTCCGGATTGAAAACGCTTAAACCAAATTTGTGCTACTCTCACAGACACTGCACTAGGTCCATAAACATCGCAATTTTTTTTCGCGGCTTGCGTTGCATTTTTACCTTTTTTGTAGTAAAATTTTAAAATGTATCGAATTTCTTCATTAGATTCACTCATCTTGACAGTACGAAAAACAAATGAAAATCACACATTTTCCTAATTTGAATTTGGAATTATGTTCTTTAAAATTTAAACTTTCAATGATACCAAAACCAGCCAGATACAAATAGTAGGTATAGCCAAAGAGATTTTATTACAAGTTCATACATATATTCATTCATAGGAAAAAACTTTTTCCCCGACCTATTATGTTTTACTGTAGCGTATCATATTTTGATCAAGATACAACGTGACACGGACCTGCAAATTGCAAAAAACCCGAAAAAAACTGAATTTCGCTGGCTACCACTGCGCATCCCTCTTAAATACACACAACATAGTACAACGGAAGTGACAGATTGCAACCGGTATTTTAATGGCCACACTGCGGTAAGGCCATAATGTACCAATCATCAAGTGCAGCGACCGTGATGATGAAGATCTTGGACTATTACAGCATATACCAGAGAATATTTTAATAGTTATTTTTATTTTTGGTAGTTATATATTTGTGGCGGCATCTACATCGCCACATATGAACTACGCATCACAATGACATGACGTCACGCAACCTGCATCGCGCAATCGGAGTTTACCGCTCGACTAGTAGACATATGACATGTTGTGTGAAATGTCCAAGGATATTTATTTATTTATTTATATTTTATACAACGTCCCGACATCAACCGTTGGGCAGTTGCCCACCAGACACAACACCCGTCTGGTCGGAGGATCCTCCCTTTTCTATGGAGGATGAGTGAACTTTACACCCTGTTCCTCATGCCTCTATATGTTCAAAATTTCTAAGAAAGGATTAAAAATTTGGTTTTATTAAAAAAATCGACAAAATGTTTGTTCCTCCGTGTCTTGTTTGTACATCTTTGACAGTTCTGTGGTTAGGAGTAGTCAGAAGCCTGAAAATCTGTTAATTAATCTTACCAAGGGGTTAAATGTTACCCAGTAACTGGGTTGTTTAGGTCAGATAGGCAGTCGCTCCATGTAAAATACTGGTATTCCGCTGCTTCCGGTTAGACTGGAAGCCGACTGCAACATAGTTGGGAAAGGCTAGGCAGATGATGACGTTTGGTTCGAAAATGTAGGTTTCGGAGGATAACCTCCAATCACCGTTGTCACTAAAACTCAATAGAGATCTTATTCTTTCACTTTTAGCGATAAGACCGCCCATTGTGTCACCCTATGTAAAATGTCAACATTTATATCTGTAATTTTTATGGTGTGCATAATAAAGAGTATTCTATCTATCTATCCATCTTATTTCAATTTTCCATCATACATTAAGAGCAAAGATCATAATTATATCAGACGGTATAATATTATATTTTTTTCTATCATACAAAATATAACAGCTTCACAAACACAGCTAATAGGTTCTCAAGCTCAAAAATAAACCAACGAGCCTTAAGAGCCCATACTATCTCAGCTTTTTATCTCGCTCGCACGATACTGCTCGCGGACTGAGTGTGGGCGAGACTGAGTGCGGTACTGGGCGATAGTTTAGGTTATGCTTATTACGGTGAAAAAAATGTTAATTTGAAAAAAAATAAAACAGAAGACCTGCTTTATAGTTAGTTCAGTTAGTATGCAAAGTTTCATGATCTAATTTGAAGTATTTTTTGAATACCAGCGGTTTATTGTTCGATTTGGAAATAATGATTGATGAATGATTCGATTTGGATAAAGAAAATTTTATGGAATCGTGTTTTCGTCAAACATTAAAGTCTTAACATTACGCTCGCGCGCCGCTATTGCGTACGGTTGTATGTCAACGCACCTGTGACCGCGTCCGACGCGGGGTAACACTCAGTTATACCTACCTACTTAACGAAATAAATAATGTCGAATCAGTGCAATAACTTAGTGATAAACGAACTACTGTGCTTTCTACAGTGTAAAATTGATGTTATGGACGAAATTAGTTTGGTGCAGATATGTGAATCTGGATTTAAGGAGGCTGATATTTCTACTGCTAAGACCATTCTCTTCGAAGCAGCCAACTGTCGTTCTACAAGGAAAGGGGACGGAAAAAACAAGCGGTCTTTACAAGATATTATTAAAGTTTTAAAAGAAACGGAACCCGCTTCGCTGCCCACCTTCGTAGCAAAAGACCTACACCGTCTTCCTCCAGTAACATTTGATTACGTGGATGTAACGAGCTTACTTAAAGATATTTTAGTGCTTAAACAAAGCATTCACTGTGTTCAAACTGACTACGTAAAATCCTCGGAATTATTTCAAATACGGCAACAGATAGAAAACATCAAAACCATCCAACATCAGCAACAAAGCGAACAACATAATATTGGCGCTAAATTGTGCAACGGCTCATTTTCAAATAAGGAAGCCAAGCGCGTCTCAACAACGTCGACTTCGCCGCAGCAGCTAGCATCGACAAGCACGCATGCGCCGTGTAGCGCGCCGCCGACACCGTGGCCGTTCCTCACGCCCGCGCAGAGCGGCATCGCCGCGCCTCCCACTGCTCCTGTACACGAGCCTTGCCCCGCGCCTGCACCTCCCCCCGCGCCCGCACCGCCCCCTGCGCCCGCACCACCCTCGCGACACGTGCACTCGTATGCGCCTGACCCCGTGACACCATCAGCTGATTGCATAGAGATAGCTATTTCTGCTAAACCGACCGAACTACCAAAGACTAACACGAATCGGTACACGAGGCGAACTGCTACCCCGTTAAATTCGGCGGATACCAATTTCGCGGAAGTCAATTTAGATGATAGTTTTACGACGGTCGTGAAAAAGAAAAAGACGTACAAAGGCCACAAGAATTCAAATCAACAGGGAAAAGCCATATTGAACTCTAACAAAATTAAGATAGTGCCCAAATTATCTTACATTTATGCTTCCCGATTTGACAAACATACCACGGAAAACGACATTTGCGATTTTATTAAGGATTACGGACACACGGTCGAAAAAGTTGAAAAACTTGTCCAATACAAAGAGACTGCATTTTCTTCATTTAAAGTTACTGTTAACCAAGACAAGGAAAGTATCTTCCTAAGCCCCGAGTTTTGGCCTTGTGGAGTGGAATACAGGAAGTATACGTTTAAACGCAAATATTTTAACGAAGTAAACAATCCAAAACCGAATAACAATGAGAACTAGCATAGTTTCCTTTAATTGTAGATCTATAAAACGATGTGTGAACCATGTTATCGACCTATGTGAAGAACACGACATTATTGCGCTCCAGGAACATTGGCTATTACCAGACGACCTAGGTTATCTGGACAAAATTCACCCAGATTTTTCCAGTCAGGGAGTTTCAGCGATAGATATGACGACTGGTGTGTTAAAAGGAAGACCCTACGGGGGAGTAGCAATATTATGGAAAAAGTCGGTATTTTCCAACGTAAAACCAATCGACACAGGATCGACGCGCGTCGCGGCCGTGTGTATCCAGCTCTCGGACGGCCGCAGCTGCATAGTAATGTCGGTGTACATGCCTACGGAGGACGCGGACAATCTGCCTCTGTTTACGGAATGTTTGGGTGTCATAAGTGCGGTCATAGAAACGAGTGATACAGAATCAGTGTTAGTGCTCGGCGATTTTAATGCGGATGTCTCGCGTTCAAATAGTTTGTTCGGAGGTAAGATGCTGGAATTCTGTCACGACCAGAGCTGGATCTGTGCTGATCTTGCCTTTCTTGGTTCATCTTCGAATTCATTTACATATCTAAGTGACGCGCACGGAACCACGAGCTGGTTAGATCACTGCATTGTTACTGAGGCCGGTTTAAATATTGTTGATAATATTTCTATTTCAAATGATGTATATTGGTCGGATCATTTCCCTATTATAATTAAATGTAATATTGATACGTTAATACCAAAGATAGATAAGTCACATAGTAGCGCAATTAATAAGGTCATATGGGGTGATAGAAATCCGGAACAAAAATTTAATTATGCAAACCTATGTTTTAATTATTTAGATTCATGTGAGTGGCCCACTATTGCCTGTAAAGTGGATTCATGCAAAGACACTCAACATCACAGTCTAATTGATACATACTATAATCAGATTGTAAATAGTATAACGAAAGCTGCAAAACACTCATATTTGGGCAAAACTTATACTAACAAACAAAAACCAGTTATTGGATGGAACTATCATGTAAAAGAGTGTCATACTATAGCTAGGCAGTATTATCAATTGTGGAACTTTTGTGGACGCCCTACGCAGGGTCAATTATACGATGATATGTTACATAGCAAAAAGGTTTTTAAGAATAAAATAAGATGGTGTCAGTTAAACGAAACAAAAATAAAAATGGATATTATAGCCACGCATAGATATAATAAAGACTTCGGAAATTTCTGGAAAGAAACCAACAAATTGAATTATAAGTCAAATAGGCCTGTGTCTGTTAACGGCAATCAAAACCCATCTAGTATAGCTAATTTGTTTGTTGATAAATTTAATCCTACACCTCTATCTCATTCTGCCGTTCCCATTTCCGATAGTCAGAGTGGACAGGTGAGTCATGGGGCCCATGGTGGTTCGGAGGTGGCATCGGTGCCGTTACATGAGCGTGAAGAGTGCACTGCCAACGCTGCACTGCACGTCACTGCGGAGGATGTGTTTAGGTGTGTCAGGGGCATGAAGCGCGGCAAATCTCCGGGCCACGATGGGCTCAGTGTCGAACACCTTCTATTTGCATCTGTATTACTTTTTGAGAAGTTGGCTTTGTTATTTAATTCATGTATCGATCATAGTTATTTACCTACAGATTTTATGAGAACTATTGTTGTTCCTATTGTAAAGAACAGAACCGGTGACGTATCCAGTTCATCGAACTACAGACCTATCTCCTTGGCTACTATATTTTCTAAAGTATTTGAAAACATAATTATGAAACATTTGAATGAAAAGAACATACCGCTAAACAACGCTCAGTTTGGTTTCAGACGAGGCTCATCCACCGATCTAGCTATCTTTGCTTTAAAAAATACAGTTTACGAGTACTTAAATAGGAATACAACAGTTTACTCATGCTTTTTAGACCTAAGCCGAGCATTCGATTCAATTAATTATAATATATTATGGGAAAAATTAAGAAAAACAGAAGTACCACCGAGAATAGTAAATATTTTAGAATTCTGGTATGCTAACCAAGTAAATCAGGTTAAGTGGAATAATACTCTGTCGGAGACTTACAGGCTAACAAGTGGAGTGAGACAGGGCGGTCTGACGTCACCGGTATTGTTTAACCTGTATGTAAACCAGTTGATCGAGGAGCTGAGTAGCACCAGAGTCGGATGCCAAGTTGGCGGTGTGCGCGTTAATAACCTTAGCTACGCGGACGACATGGTGCTGCTCAGTCCGTCGGTCAGCGGCCTCAGAAAACTAATAGACATCTGTGAGAAGTACGCAACTCAACACCACCTGACATACAATGTAAATAAAACGGAAGTTATGATTTTTAAATATAAGAAAGGCCCCGATGTAATACTCCCTATTAATTTAGGTGGAACTAATTTAAAAATAGTTACAAAATTTAAGTATCTCGGGCATATTGTAACAGAAAACTTATCGGATGTTGATGATTTGGAACGACAGAGACGCAGTATCGCTTGTAGAAGCAATATGCTAGCTAGACGTTTTTCTCACTGCTCGAATCAAGTTAAGGTGACGCTGTTCAGAGCCTACTGTCAGTCGTTATACACCAGCCAACTTTGGTATCGGTACACGGGGAGTGCGTTTAACACTCTTCGTGTACAGTATAATAATGCTTACCGGGCTATGATGAACTTGCCCTGGCGGTGTAGTGCGACTGATATGTTCGCCGAGAGCAACGTTGCCGGCTTTTCCGCGCTGCTAAGTAAGCTCAGAGTGTCATTCTACACAAGGGTAACCCTGAGTAGGAATGAAATTGTAAAAGCTGTGTACCGTGTCGTCCATCTTGCAAGAGAGGCAAAAGACTTTTAATATTATATTTTTAGTTATTGTGATTGTGTATTTTATATTCTATCTGTGTTATTATTATTATGTTAATGCTTATGGTATTTAAGAGTATGTGTATGTATTGTATGGGTTTAATAATTGCCTGAAATAAATAATATTTAATTTAATTTAATTAATTAAAGGCTCTTACAGACAAGCGATATCGCGTCGCGACGTGGCGCGTAGCGGTGTTGCGACGCGATAATATCGCAATATCGCTCGCGATATCGCCTCTGTCTGTAAGAGCCTTAATCCTTAACTTTACCATTCATTTATTTCAAAATTAATGCTGCAGTATTTTCGACATTACGGAGGATCATGCTAAGCCATTTGAGGTAGTGTAGGCTCTTAAAAACAACAATACAACGCATGATGGTGCTGCGCGTGAGTCGATCACAATTCACCAGGTCACTGAACCCTACTAATATGGCTAACGACTTATGAATGGACCTACCTACTATGTATTTTAGATGCGTCTTTATTTTATTTGAATTCTGTTTATGGTTCGTCTTGTGTGACTAATGTAAGTTTTATGACCATAGTGGACAGAATTTGGAGGGCGGAGTTACGTCAATTTTGTGACTTAATAAGACAGTAGCGGTACCTACCAGTTGTAATGATAATACCATCACCAGGTGCTACGAAGCGTCTAATTTGTTTGTAGAGAACCTAGTATTTGTTTGCATAATTATGTTCGTTTAAAATTATGACAGAAGATCTGTTTGTGAAATGACTAAGTTTTATATTTGGATTCGACTTAGCATGTAGATGAGCTCAGTGTTTTGTATGACAGGAGGAGCTAGCTAGTATGGTGTTAAGGTGGAACTAGTCGATATTTTTTCCATACAAATTTCGGAAGAGTATTACTCCTCTATTTGACATTGTGCATCCAAAGTTAAAGATGACATCGTTTTGTTTCATTATTAATGTTGTCTGTGCGGAAACAGAATATAAAGCCATTAAAATCTTATGAGCCAACAAAGATTCGTTTTACTTGCTAATTTAACGCAACTTTGGGCGTAAATAAGTTACAAAAGAAGTGTAAAATCTCCAAAACAATGTCAGCACCGACAAAGTTCAATTATCGAAGAGTTCAATAAGCTTTATTTGTAATTGATTTATGCAGTGGTTTTTTCAACTTCCAAAGGATTTTCATATTTTTTTACGCGTTCGTTTCAATATTAGTTTTACTTTACTACTACTAACTGTTTATTATTTTACTAGCGTCTAACTGGTCATCAATGATACTATCTCTGTCGGACACGATGACAGGTGAGACAGCGTGCTTTTTGGCCAATTCCTCCAGTGAGTTCGAATCAAACCTGCGACTAGTACAACCTTAAAGGTTCCAGTTTCAACGTGGAAATATATTGTATGGACCGGCCATAACAAAATACTTCCACGCTAAAATTATAACCGCGAAAGGGAATAAATGCCTAGGATTAGCTTCAGATTTCTTTGTTCATTTAACGGCAAAACTTTTTCTGTGCAAACTTTTCGATGAAAGCTAGAAACTTAGCTTTGATCCTAGAGTTGGTCTTAAAGTCTATACTTTTGTGTTATCTTAAAAACCCCGATAACACCACTTCGTCACCCTAAGTATTTCTACATTTATATCAACAATGTATCATCATCAACTGCCTAGCCTTTTCCCAACTGTTATGGTCAGCTTCCAATTCAACCGGATGCCGCTGAGTATCCGTATTTTTCATATAGTGACTGCCTACCTCCACAATCCAGTTACTGGGTAATACGATACCGCTTAGTAAGACTAGTTGTTACACTTTCGGACTTCAGACGACCCGTAACCACTGTCAAGACCATGCTTTCCGAGGTACGGAGGGATCTTGGTATGTAAAGATGGTCATCCATCCACGGACCAACCGCGACAAGGGTAGCTTAACCTAATCAATAGACCCGTGCGGCTGTTATTACTTAGCCACAGTTATTTTCATCGCTTAAATTGGTGGCCTTTACAAACGGCCAACTAGTTGAAGATATTTTTAAAGAGCTTTGCTACTTGTTTGTTAAAAATACATCCAGCATATGATGTGTCCATTGATTCTGCATACATTTGTATGTTTTGTAAGATAATATCGTCATTGTTAACAGTGGGAAGTCGAATACTCAGACTATGAATAATGCTATGAGTAATAGTGAGCAGGTACAGTCGGCGACGTAATTGCGTTACCACTTTTAACATCTTTGTTATTATTATTAGCCTTCTACCTTCTAGTCGCACAAACATTAAGCGTAGTCGTTGGTCGCGTATTTGGCGTTTGATTATGTTATGTTTGCCAGCTGGCAAAGGACTCCTCCAACCTTCTTCATTCCTGTCTCTCTCTGGCCACTCTGCCCCCCCCCCCCCCACATATTGTTCCAGCGATATCTGATGTCATCATCCCACCTTTTCTTTGGCCGTTTCTTGGGTAACTATTTTGCTCCATGTGTCTTATGCCTCTTATCGTGTGTCCAGCTGATCATGTGTGGTCTGGTCTGGCTTTTACTAAAGTGCTACAAGAATCCTTTGGCGCTTGAATGACATTGACAGGGCGTTGTTGGTAAATATTTGTGAATTTGTCTTGAAAAAACAAGATGGGGTGTCGTTAGTTCCGATTTTGGCCATGCTCCAAAAGATGATGTCCACAGAAGATGAACTAAGATGTCAACAGGGTCGAACTGTCACCTGTATTGTTACCAAAAATAGATCTTGAAGTTTTGACATTCAACCTTAGGGAGGTAAAGCAATTCTATGGTCGATTATACATAGGTAGTGTGCGCTTGCGTCTGTTTTTTGTCTACGATAGATGTGAAGATGTGTTGTATATTGTATAATTATCTGTTGCTGATTTTAAGTAATGAATGGATAATTGATTTTCTTTTGTTTATTTTTTGCTAGCTTTTGTATGGCTTTTGTTACGCCAAATTCGGTTTTGATTTGTTTGGGATGAAAGTAGGCATCTTAGTTTACACTGTGCGAGCTAGCGTGCGAGTCACCCTACCGAGTAGCTGCAGTGCAGCAACTAGCACTGTGTGCACGTATCATACGAGTTACTCGCACGTGCGAGTTAGAGAGTAGCTCGCAGCCAAGTAACTTCAACATTTTTTTATTTCACTCGCTTGCTTGCCTTGCCCCATCACTCGCATGGCAGCAGCTCGTACACCACTCACATCGTTCGGACGTTTTCGGCAGTAGCTCGTCAGTTAGTCGCAAGGGGATCCTGTACTTATAATCTTTTGTAAAGTGACTAGGCAGCTTCTCTCATAATGAAAACAGAATAACCCGCGTAAGTCTCGAACCCGAAAGAATATCGAGATAAAAAGTAGCCTATGTGTTAATCCAGGATATAAACTATATGTGTGCCAAATTTCATCAAAATCAGTTCAGTGGTTTTTGCGTGAAAGAGTAACAAACATCCATCCATTCTCACAAACTTTCGCATTTATAATATTAGAGGATAGAGGATGATGCCTTTGTCAAATAGCGTCTTTGAACAAGCAAGCAAGAAAATAGGCTTAAGAAAAGTTGTAGCCATAATTATTTTTTACTGACCACAATTTCTTGTAATTACTTACCGATTTGCCTTGCACCGCCAGACTTTTGCCTTAAATGTTGCGTCAAATCTTAACCTACATTTTTAAACCGCTCTTCATTTGTTTCCATGTCTAAAAACTTGCTTTTATCAACTTTTTCGTTGTAGTTAAACAAAGTCATTTCATGGTTCTTTATGTGTCCACGACTCAGTGAACAATTTTTCTTTCGGTACTGGTTCCGTACCCAAATGGTGCCAACTTAGGCTCCACTGTGCGTCCGTCAGTCTGTCACAGAGCTGTATCTTTTGAACCGTAATAAATAAATAAATAAATATCCTTGGACATTTCACACAACGCCATCTAGTCCCAAGCTAAGCAACCTAATGCTTGTGTTATGGTAACGAGATGGCTGATAAACTACTTAATATATACATTTTTTTTTTGTAAATACATACATATTATAGATAGAAAAACACCCAGACTCGGAACAAATACTTGTAGGTCGTACAAATATTTGTTCCGTGCGGGAAAATAGTTAGACACTTGAAATTTTCAGTGTATACCTACTACTATGGGCGATATAACAACAAATAATAAAACAATGTTAGAAATTAAAGGGGTCCTCATCCAAGAAACGTGTTTTTTTACTAAAGCGTTTAAAAGAAATAATAAAAAAATAAAAATAAATAAATAAAGAAACATTTTATTTCCTGCAAGTGGTTTACAAAACATAAATCAATTCTAATTTCTTATATAGTGGTCTTAAGTAAAAAGCTAACTGGGCGGGAATAAGAAAGTGACAGAAACAATTTATTCTATTACTAGCTTTTGCCCGCGACTTCGTCCGCGTTTCCGTCGTTTTTCGTAAAAAAGTACCATATGTCCTTCCTCACGGTTCAGTGGTTTTGATGTAACAGACAGATTAACTTTCGTATTTTAGTAGGGAAATATAATATGGCAATCCACAATACTGTTGAAAAATATCGCAATAAGGAACCGCAGAATATTATTATTAATAGCCGTGCCCGCGACTCCGTCAGCGTGTAACTCCTTGTATGTTATTAAGTTAATGTATTGGACTGCTAAGCTATCGGGAGTTACACGTGTTATTGTGAGTCAACCATAAAAGATAGACATATGCAGTTGTGGGATATTTTTTAGATAATTTTATGTAAAACATTTCCGTCATAAATGATTTCTATGTAGCTTTAACCATTAAGGCTGCACACGCGACGGAAGCTTAAAAAATGGAACAACTTCTCCCGTTTTCCCAACATTTCCCTTCACTGCTCTGCTCCTATTGATTGTAGCGTGATGAAAAGTATACTATAACCTCCCCAGGAGTATGAAGAATAATTGTACCAAGTTTCGTTAAAATCCGTCGAGTAGTTTTTGTTTCTAAAAGGAACATACAGACAGACAGACAGACAGACAGATAGACAGACAGACAGACAGACAGACAAAAATTTTACTGATTGCATTTTTGGCATCGGTATCGATCACTAATTACCCCCTGATAGTTATTTTGAAAATATATATCATGTACAGAATTGACCTCTCTACAGATTTATTATAAGTATATAGATTTTAAAATGTAATTTTTGTGATCTTCTTTTCAGTTGGATTTTATTTGTGCACTATTTTCACTTGCAAGAATACCTCCGCAGGTAAAGGCCTCCTTCAACGCTAACCAATCTTCTCTAGATGTTGCTACTTTAAAACCCAGTTTGAACCTTTTATTTTCTTTATGTCTTCGTCCCATCTAGTACCCAATCATCTTAATCATCCCAATCTTCCCTTCATTCATTTTCCTTGTGGGCCCTTCCATGTTGTCACTCTTTTAGTCCATCTCTGCTCCTGAACGTGTCCTGTCCTGCTACGTGTCCAGCCCATGTCCATTTTGAAGTTAAGGCTTGTACTAGTACTTCAGTAGCTTTGGAAGTTTGTCTATTTCTAAATGTCGAATTTTCTGTATTTAAAAGAGAAAAGAGAAGAAATATGTTGTGATAAATATTACGCGGTGGTACGGAACCCTTCTTGTGCAAGTCCGTCTCGCCCTTGGCCGCTTTTTTTCTGTTACTGAGCAGCATCAAATTGATTACCCGCGGATAAAATGTTAATGAGGCAATTTAATTAAAATGTTTTCGTGACATTGTTTTGTTTTAATTACTTGGCATTTGTTTAATAATTTGGTTGGGTAAGTTTTACGGTGATTTTCTATTTTATTTTGATAGGTACTAAAACTGTTGATCGATTTAGGTAATTTGATTTGAGTGCACTCGCACCATCATCTGCCTAGCCTTTTCCCGACTATGTTAGGGTCGGCTTCCAGTTCAACCCGATACAGGTGAATACCAGTATTTTATATGGATCGACTACCTATCTGACCTCTACAACCCAGTTCCTGGGTAACGCGATACCCCTTGGCAAGACTGGTTGTCAGACTTTCGGGCTTCTAACGACCCGTAACGACTGGTAACACGCACAATGGTCCACATGAAGGACTAAGTGCGGAAACCATACCCTCTATCATAGAACGTAGACGACTGTTTAAAGATCCACGAATGACAGCCGGACCATCCCACACCTATGGGATACATGGTTTGGTCCATTCATAACTGCCGGTCAACACACGGCAAGCATATCTTTGAGCTAAGCCGACACATAACCACTTTCATCGCCTCTCAAAAGAAAATAGTCATAAGTACAGTACCTACCCATGTTTCTAAAAATCTGCACATTTTGTTCAAAAAACACTTAAGGCGCAGATTTCCTGAAAACGATCAAAAAGGTCGTTTTTTATCTCATAAACCGTAAATAATTTTGACATGTAAAAAAATATGATATTTTCAAGTCCTTTTCGCATACAGTGATGGAAGCCAAAACATAATTAAACATACTTTAATGCACCAAAAAAATCTTTAAACATACCTCCTAATAATCTTTAAAAGCTGTTTTTCCTTCATTAGCAATTATAATTATAATTAAAAATATACCATGAAATGTCAAATTCCAAACTGCATCCAGTGATGGATTACTTTTTATTAAATAGTTAATTTCTAATTTTATACGATTTTATTTGCACTTTTACGACATAATTCCGGTGCGCGTGAGAATCTTCTATCTCGTGCGTCAAACTAGACAGCCATAAAGCCACTTACACACCGAGCTAAACCAAGCTTGGAACCAGGGCCTTAAGCGACAACAGAATTAGTGATGTTTCTTATTGAATCTTAAAGAGGAGCGCCTGTTTTGAGGTTGTAATGTTTACGCTGCTGATTCTCTATGGTTTACGGTGATGTTCATCCTGAGCCTATGAAGATATTTTGCAAATACAAAAAGGCGGCATGTCAATCTCAACTTCTTTATTTGTGTAAATTGGCCCACACAAAATGGCCACTCTAGTCCTTGTGTGGTCTGCAGTGAAACAGGACCATAATTGATAAATAAACTCATCCTGTGCCCTCTTAATATATTTCTAGAGCAGTTTCAAGACTATTTGTGTTTGGAAAGCAAACCTAGGTAATTAGTGGAGTGCAAACTCAATAAATGGACCACTTGATTGCACGTGAAATATGATTTGCTAAGCCATTAAATACGGAGTCATACTGGAATCAGACGCAGTTTCTGGCTCGCCTTTCTCTTTAAAAGCCTTTGTCTGGAACCCTTTTTTTTGTGGATGATGGGAAATCATCAAATGATGTTCTGGATCAAAAAAAAACATGGATATTTTAAGGGTTCCGTTTTAATTCATTGGTTTTTATGACTTGGCTTTCGAATTCAAATTTCTAATCTGCCTTGATTAGCTATTAGAGCAGGAAATAATACGAAATAATGAGTAGGTTCTTGCAACTTTAAATTATTAAAAATTTCATAAGATTTTCCTACCGAGTCCAATTGTGTTTTCAAACCATCCAGTTGTTTGAAAAAACACACCCAGTAGGTGGCGCTGCAGTCGGATTCTAGGTTCGTTCAGACAGGACAACGTCTGTCGAGTCCGCTACTCCACCTACTGGGTGCAATTGTGTTTTCAAACCACCCAGGAACTCATTGAATTAGGTATACTTACACACAAAATTTCGTCTTAATCGGTCCAGCCATTTTCGGACATTTCACTCCAAAAAATCTATGAATCATCTAGTTTATTTATTTTTATTTAAATAACGCTAATGTAAACAAATAGGTCTTAAATGCCTCGTCAGCAACCTAAACATAGAACAAGTAAAAATAGCCCACTTTTTTTACTAATGCCAATTTTGTACAACCCGTTCTTTCGTAAACAAAAACACAACGGAATCGACTCCTGCGCAAGTTCCCATCAGACGGGTGTCTACCGGATAATGATCAATACTTGTTTACAATCTAAATAAAAAAAAATACTAAACGGGTCTTATATAGCCGTTGTGTATGATGGATAACTTGTTTATCCGCTGACATGAAAGTGCCCCTGTTAGGATCGGAACTAAAAATATAAAATGTACAGTACCGAAAATGGCCCCTGAAATTTTAGGGCAACGTAAATAGTAACTGTTGCAAGATTTTTTGTGATAAAATCTGTAGTTATGGAACATTATTAGATGCTTGAGAAGATTACTTTTTAATACTTAGTATTTATAAATAAATAAATAAATAAATAATCATTTATTTCAGATTCATCGCACATTACACGATTACATCCATATTTTTTAGTACAATAGCGAGCTTACAAACTAGTGTTAGTAATAATTAATTGGCAATTGATTGATATAATTATAATAATTTAATTAAATATTATGTAACAATATTAACAATTTCATTTCATCCTATTTAACTAAATACTAAGTGACCGGTCCGGGTGGACTCCCCAGTGACTCCCTGATGACTCCCCGATGACTCCCCGATGATTTATGATTAAATCATGAAATTTTTCTTGACGAAATAGAAGTTTACAACAAGTAAGGATTCAATTCAAGTTTTCAATTTATTTATTCAGTAACAAAGCACTTTGCAGCATTCATAAGTAGGTTTTAGATGTACAAATATACAGGGTGGAAGGGACATCGACCCTGTATAAAAATACATGCATTTCAAAAACCATATTATGTCAATAAATTGATAGCAATTTTAATGAAAACAATAATCAAAAAATAAAAGTCAAATGAACACGGAACTATTTTTTTTATCATGTTTTTATCGAAAACCATCGCGATTGCGGAGTTTAGCTAAATACATAGTTTAAAATAACCATGTATAGCGACAGCGAAAGTCGGCGGCCTATAACATGGCGTCTAATCATTATGTTGCCAATTTGCAAAATGCCGCTGGTTTTTGGTAAAAATTATCATCAATCGAAAAAATACCCATTATAGTAATTGCCCTAATGCACTCTATACCTACAGCAAAACTTGTATATACGTTTTTTTAGGTTTTATTTTATACACCCATATTGTTTAGTGTCAGAAAAGACTTATCACTACATATTATAAGACAAAGTCCACGCCGCCGCGTCGATGATCTCAAAAACTAGGTTCTGAACGGATTTTCATACGGTTTTCACGAATGGAAAAAGATTTAGGTGTATAATTCATTAAGGTTTTTAGTAAATTGGCTGAAATATGACGACGATTGTTGAAGATATCGGAAAAAATCATGCCGACTGGTAGCGTACGTTTCCGTGGTATTATTATCGATGTCCACGCGGGGTAAACCGCGGGAAAAAACTAGTATTTATTCATAACAATGTGGTAACACTTTTTTACATTCTCAGGCAAAACAAATCGATTATATACAATGTAGTTTATTGAATTAAGTTATAAATAAATCTATGTCAGCACATACGACCTTAATAGGTAGTTATGTAATGTATTTAGGGCATATACAGTGGGGCCTAATGTTGCCTATATATAGAGATATGTGCGTGTCTAATAGAGCTACTTTCATTCGGAGTAAACCGATAATGCTTCGATCAGAATTTAGGTTACGTAAAATTAGGCATGATTGATTTTAGTGTGTATCTAACTAAGGACTAATAAGTAATAGAAATCCATGAGTCTAGAATATAAATACCTCATCTATCTGCCTAGCCTTTTCCTAACGATGTTGGGGTCGGCTTCCAGTCTAACCGGATGCAGCTGAATACCAGTATTTTACAAGTTACTGGGTAATAAGAACGATACCCCGTGGTAAGATTAGTTGTCAGACTTTCGTCCTTCTGACGACCTGTAACGACTGTCAAATATCCAAACATGCACAAATATTTATCGAAAATCAGCACTTACATATAAGAGTGAAATAGGGTATAAAAATCCATGTGTTGAAAATTCTAAATCTGTACAGATGAAGTCACGAGAAATAGCTAGTAGAAATACATGTCCAATATAACTTTATTCCCTCCTGTCATATTAATCCACATACCTAGTAACAAGCGTCTGTCGGTTCGTTCACTACGGCGGGAGTTAGTAATCGTCGCACGCGCAAGTCGCCGTCGACTTGGTCGTCTATCTGTCACCCATCATCCATTGTCCACTGTTGACTGTATGGCCTGGATTATTATACATTTACAAGAAAGAAAACGTAAGGACTGAGGTTTAAAAATAAAAGTGTAGCCTCGTTTTGTAGCACGGCTTCTCAATGAATTTGTTTGTGTTTGATATGTTTAACACGTTGGCTACCAAACGAGTATACTCGTAGTAACAGTATACTCATAGTAACTTTTTTTATATGCTCATTGCCACCATACAAAAATAGGCATGTACGAGTATACTCGTAGTGGTTTACTTTCAAATGCCAAAGAATTTAACCCGGCCATCCCACTGCGGATCTTTTAGAATTCGTTGAAATAGCATGAAATCAACTACGAGAATACTCGTAGATGGCAGTGGGTCCCAGATCTTGTATTACGAGTATACTCGTAGGTTGGCAGTTTCTTGCAGCATTGCCTTGCAGCATTTCTGTGCGCCAGTTTGAAGAGTATGATGGGTTTCCAAATATAGGTACATTTACATAAAATTAGGTACAGTCGAGTTCATAAATATACTGGCCCTTTAGGCTTCAAAAATATATGAACGTCAAAAGAGTTCATAATATTGTGACAACTATTATATGCATTAAATTGTGGTCATGATTTAGATTAATATATGACTGCTTTTGCTAATGTTACTGAGAAAAAGCAGTCACATACAGAGTGTAAGGGACAGACCTCCGCAAACTAATAGGGTGAATTCAGTATGTCATACTAAGATGACCGGTACATTAATTTTTTTCAGGAACGTTAAGGGAATCCAATAAACCTGATTTGTTTGTGTTTTTGTGCACAAATTGGAGCGTCTATTACTGGTTGGGAGGCGTAGGTAATAGGTATGCGTTGAGTTCGATGAACTCTGTAGCTAGACAGAAAGTGAACAGCTGATTTCACGCGTCGTTGGTTAGAGTATTTCAACATCCATTGCTGGTTTTTTTTTTTGCTGTTTTTTTGCAGTTTTTTTTACATAAATGGAGTGCTGCGAACACACAATGCAATTATACATTGAAATAATGAAAATGTAACTGAAAAAAAATTGAAAAAATGAAAATTTTCCTGAGAAATTTTCCGGTGGAATATGATTCAAAATGAGGAGCTGAATGCACCCTGTGAGTTTGCGGAGGGCTGTCCCTTACACCCTGTATAGTTGTCACACTATTATGAACTTTATTTTTGAAGCCTGAAAGGGACAATATATTAACGAACTCGACTGTATACATATTGTCGTAGGATCAGATTAAGTGAAGCCAGGTTTTCAGTAGGTCACATCACTAGGTAATTATGAGAAATATATTTTGTCTCTGTTTATTATATTTAATGCTTCCATATCATAAGAAAAAACCGGCCAAGTGCGTGTTGGAACACGCATTATGAAGGGTTCGGCAGTTGAAAAGAATTTATCCTATAGTTGAAAAACATTATCTCCCATACATTGATATAGGTCATGGTCAATTCTCCAACTGCAAATTGAAGTTTATAATCGCAAAAAATTTTTTTTTACTTGTGCTGTGAGACCTTGCTTCTTGCCAAATTTCATGATTCTAAGTCAACAGGAATGTACCTACCTACCTACCCTTATAGGTTTTGATTTATTTGCGAGTATTAAAATACGTCGCATAATATATGGCCGTATTTTTCTATTGCGTTGACCTAGAAACTAGATTTTTTTAAATTCCAGAGGGACCATAGACCTACGTATTTGGTATTAATTTCAACTTGATAACGCCACGCGTTCCTGAGAAAAAGGGTCTTGACAGACTGACAAACATACGGACAACGAAGTGATTCTATAAGGGTTCCGTTTGTTCCTGTCGAGGTACTTACGGAACCCTAAAAATGTAGAATATAGTAGATATAGAGTTGTATCTACGAGTGACGCTGAATCAGCCAATCAAGGCACGCTACAATATCTAATCAGTATGCTAAGAAAATGCGATGATTAATTACAGCATTGTCAATGTGAGATCAATGTCTAAGACAGGAAGTCTGGAAGAACTTAGATTGCATAAATGGTTGAGATTTTTTAGAATACGAATCAATAGAATTTTACAATTCTTTTGTATTTAATTTAAATACCTATAATAAATAAAATATAAAGGAATTATAAAGTTCTATCGATTCGTATTCTAAAAAATCTCAACCATTTATGCAAGAGTGGGTCAGCTAATTGCTATAACTAACTGTACATACCTACTTCAAAATCCCTAGCGGTGGAAAATTCTGTTAAAAAAATACAGCCAGTAAAAACTTCTACATTTTTAGTACAAGCTTGAAAAAAGTTTGATAGCTAACTTTGCTTTTTTTATTTTTCCAGGTAAGGCGACCTGCAAGCGGTACCAAGTAATGACAGGTATTCGTTACTTAGTTTATTTATTTATTAGACGAAATATTTAACTGTAAAATAAAAAAATGTAAATTGTATTGTACCCAAAGTTTTGTAAAGCTTTTTTTACACTGTGTGTTTACAGTTCTTGTACTGTATTTTAGGGTTTCACTCGACTGGTATCGGACTCAAATACAGGCTCTCATAATCATTAGTGGACAAAAAGGTCGCCATTCAAAGTATTTTTCAAGTGGAAAATGTGGGAATTCGCTTATCTATCTTGTCTCTGAAAAAAGTTCCATATAGGTACCTGCTGTCTGACTTTAAGACATCTGACGAGGTATGAATTATCAGTGGAAGTAACAAAAATATTAAAACACGCATATATTATACTCGAATCGCTTTAGCGTGGCAATAGCGGTCATTGACCCACCTACATTTTCTTATTTCAAAAACTGAAATAAAGTCCGTTAACGCCCTGAATCAATATCTATCGTGATCTTCAACATGTTCCAATAACGAAAAACCAAACATGGTTTATAGTTTGGGTCCCCACATCGAGATATTAGAGAAAGGGCAATGATCGCTATTGCCACGCTAAAGTGATTGGGGTATACTAAAGTCATAGTCCAAACTATCTAAAACTCGCTAAAACTAATCTACACTGATGACTATTCCTTAGCATAAACATCACGTTCTAATACCTAAGGTGACACTAGGTGTTTGTCATTGGAAGGTGACATCGATATTATCGTTTCCCAACACTAGTTGCCTAGCAACGTGCGGCTATGTACATGCAAGGACGTGATTGTAGGCGAGCCGTAGTGCAGTGAGTTCAGTAAGTCAATGGATTATTTAAAGAGTGATTGGATCACGAGGAACGTGGCAAAATAGAGAACAAACATAAAATGTATAGTGCTACTAGGATCTTTTCTTATTTTTTCTGATCTGAATGACATTGACGGGGGCGTTGTTGGTAAACATTTGTGAAATTGTCACAGATATTGTATTGACAAAAGAAGAAGGCGGTGTTAGTTCCGATTTCGGAAAGAAGAGAATCTTGTAGCGTTGAACTTTGCATTTGACAGATTTTTGCCAACTTCCATTTAATAGCATCGCCGCCATTACTTTCATTTTCCGCGTCGCAACGTATGTCAATTTGTGGTGTGGATGCAACTCTTATGGACACAGATGCAAGAAATATACACTGTAATTTTGTTGTTACCATGTAGCCTCCAATGTCTTGCTAAGATGAAGAAGACCGTATTTTTGTCCTTTGATGCCGAAAACTCATCAAAATCATGATATTGATATAATTATTAGTTTGTCGCTTAGACCGCTATGTTGCAAAAACCTTTGCCTCATGTTATTTTTTATTAGAATATCTCTGAAGAATCGCCTTTTCTAAGGGCATTCGGAATTCCTAGTTCTATGTTCACATACATACATACATAACATAATCATCCTATAATGTTCCCGCTGGTGGAACAAAAGGCCTCCTCTCGGTGAGAGGGAGTGGGCCGAAATACACCACGCAGGCCCATTGTGCATTGGTGGATGTCACATGTCTTCGAATTTTCGGTGCTAGGACATGTCGGTTTCCTCACGATGTTTTCCTTCACCGTTTTGAGAGCTGTGGTGATGAAATTATTTGCACAAAGTAAAGCGCCTGTCTGGGTTCGAACCTAAACCTATAAACTCGTAAGTCGAGGCCGTTACCGCTGGGCTACCACTGCTCAAGAAAAATAAAGAGTGAAATTAATAAAAGGAAAATCGCGCCACTTTCTTCAAGAGTTACACAAACTTAGCCTACTATGTTCATTCCACTATGTCTTGGCTACCGTCGGCGTGTGAATTAGTTTTGGTGTAAAAAAAACTGTTTAAGTCGTCGCCAAATAGAATTGATGATTATTCTTCAATACGTTTTTGTGCGGAGTCAATGGTTGTCAAAAGAAACAGCAACTGCTTTTAGAATTTAAATGACTTTCGTGTGAATGGCTAAGCGGAATATTTTGACAATTTTAATTCTTTATACTTACTTATATGGAGGTTAAGAAAACTGAGTTTGTTTGAGTTTTGTATGTAGTTAGTGGAATGCATTGAAGACTTTAATGGATTTTCTTATAGGCACTCTGGGTGGGGCGTCACAAAAATCGTACCTCTGAAAATATTCTTAAATCTATTTTTATAGAATAGGATAATAATCTATAAAAATGCTTTTGACCCTATTTGATCAATGGTAAGGGTACGACGACAGGACTCAGAGGTTCCAGCGTTTATCTTCGGAATAGCCAAAACATAGCGAATAAATAAAAAATAAAATAAATAAATAAACAAGCAATTAATTCAGAATCATTTATTCAGCATATTTGTTAGTAACAATGTCAACTTATAAACTAGTGTTAGTAACATTGACATTCTTCAACACAAACACGATAAACACGGTAAAACATAAGAAAACAGTTTTTGTCAATTCATACTTAAACAGCAATAGCAGCGATCGTTGACCTCCCAAAAAAAACATCTTTTTATTTTTTTATTTTATCGATACCCACTGAGTCTACTGAGTTCAGCTAGCCAATTTAAAAAATACTTTGTATATACCTACTGTTAAAGGTTTATTACAACACTGTTACAACAATTTGGGTTCAGGAAAAGGTAAAAAAGTCCATAAATTTTAAATAAAAGGAACCGATATGAATAATTTTCTCAGTATTTCTTACTGATAATATTTTTTTTACATTATATTAAAAATAATAAAAAGGAGCTTTAATTTTTTTTTTTTTGACTTTCCATTCTATGTGCATAGTAATTTATTCAACATCAGGAACATCGAAAAGTATATGTGAATATTTAAATATTTTTTAAAATAAGCAAAAACATGTTATATATAAAAAAATGTGATGGTCCGCCTGCAGAGAGCGAGGTAATAGAATCATTTTGTTATTAAGATACCCATATACCCGTATCTATGTGAATGTTACGTAAAGCATATAATATGGCCAGAAACAATTCAAGTTACGCAAACAGTTTTTAAATGAAAATCCTAATATTCCTAGTGAAAGTTCTAAATATTTCGTTCCTGCACACATAATTCCTTTTAGTACAATTTAATAAATTAATTACGTATTTATAATTTAAGGCCCGTTCACACATATCACAACCACACCACATAGCAGCGACAAAATGTGGGCAAGTAGTGGTTACGTGTGCATAATGTCTCTGCAACTTCTTGCAGTTTCGTTGTGGTTGCATTGTCGCTAATAGTTGCGATGTGGTTATGTTGTGGCTAGTGTTTGCAGACAGACAGATCGTTGTGTATGCGATGTGGCAAACCGGTGGTTACGTTGTGGTTGTGATGTGGCCTTGATGTGGTGATCACTGATCATCTACACGGTTGATTTTGACGGTCAAATGTGGTCGGTGTGAATAAACTATTAATTTTCATGCAAAATAGCGCCTGTCCACGTGTTGTCGTTGTGGTGTGGTTGTGGTTGCACTATGGTTGTCGTAACTGTGATCGGGGCCTTAAGTAACATAAATGGCGGAATCTAGGCTCTATATAAACAGTTTCAAACACCAATGAAAACTACTATGAAAGGAAAATGTCACATATTATAAGGTAATCAATCGGTAACTGGTACGGACAGTAGTTCGTAGGTAACGTTCGTGGAATAAAACCCTATTTAGGACGTAAGCCTGCCACACGAATCTAGAACAGAATAAATTTTTACCTTAAAGGAAAATTTTTGTGGACTTAAGTAATTTATTGGTTTGACCTGGGAATGGATTATCTTTATGGTTGCAAAGGCTGATGAAAAAATTGCCAACCTAGTAGTGATGGTTAGTTTCTTCTTGAGATTGCACATTTTGGTGCTCCTTCTGCGAGGCTTCTAATAATTTATTCTTTCGTAGAAGTTTTTCTTAAAATAAAAGCCCTTAGAGAACTCTGACGCTCATGCTTGGAAAACAGATGATCATTGTTTACATTTTACAATTACTATCAAGCTTTGGAAGAAAATAGTGCCTTCCTTCTTGATGGAGTTCGTGTTTTCCATCATCCACGGAAAGACAAGCTTGAGACAAACTTTGCTGGAAAGCAAAATTTCAAGACGCAGATATATGCCAACTGCCTAGCTTGCGTGTTCTGTGCTGACCTCACGCAACGCATCGTATGTCCAACCAGTAATATAACTCGCCTATTAAAGAGCTCCGTCCCAAATAAAACACATTAATTAATTTATTATTCATAAAACAAAAGATATTATAGTAAAACACGTGTACTAAAAGATAAATAATTACATTATCTTTAAAATGGTGAGGGTTTCATAAAAATACGCTTGCTAGTTTTGCGTGATTCTCAGTTTTTTATCCACGTTAGTCGTAATTTTACAAATTAATTACACTATGTAATATAAACATATCTAAAATATTCACATACTAAGTTATTAAGAAAATGCTCTAATTTAACATACTTTTTTTTCAAATCATTAACACTACTCGTTTAGGCGTGACGATCTTCAGTTTAAAAGTCGTTTATAGTCGCCTTAATTCTAACATTACGATTCTAAATTCCTAATCATCACAAGGGTACAACAAATTCCTGCATCACTAAAAAATCTACCTATACCAAACACAGTCACAAAATCACTTAAACCTATATAATTAAGCCCATACAACAGTGACCTTGTCAGAACCATTCAAAAAGACAATTGGCCGGACGGACTATGAGAATATGGCCCCGTCAAACATACAATACGCCATCGCATCGGACGTAGGTAGTTGCCACATGAATATTCAGCGGGAAATACTGGCGTAACTTCACGCTCTTTTATCGTTGATGGTGGACAGAATTCCAAACGGATTAGACGTGGATACCTAGAGATAAATTTAATGCTAAGAGGGATGTGTGGTGTCACACGAATGGATAGAATAAGAAATGAGTACATAAGAGGAAGTTTGAAAATGGCACCGGTGACTGAAAAGTTGTGCGGAAATCGGTTGTCATGGTATGGGCATGTGATGCGGAGGAATGAGGAAAATGTCGTGAGGAAAGTTTTGAGTATGAATGTCGATGGCTATAAGAGTAGGGGAAGACTAAAGAAACGATGGATGGACTGTGTGTAAGATGACATGGCTAGAAAGGGGGTGACTGCCGAGATGACGACTAATAGAGAAGTATGGAAAAAAAGGACATGATGCGGCGACCTCAAATAGATTGGGATAAGGGCAGGAGAATGATGATGATGAACTAGGGATAAATATACGGATTCATTCCTATTTATACTATGTAGCAGTAACCGCAAGCACGCAACCACGTGCTCTCGGCTATTCAAGGATCTTTGACAGTCGTTACGGGTAATCGGAATCCCGAAAGTCTGACAACCACTCTTACCAAGGGGTATTGTATTATCCAGAAACTGGGTTGTGGAGGTTAGATAGGCAGTCGCTCCATGTAAAATACTGGTATTCAGTTGCATTCGGTTAGACTGGAAACTGACCCCAACATAGTTGGCAAAAGGTTAGGCAGATGCTGAGTATGTAGCAGTAGAGATACCCGTGTTTGTTTCGCCATTTCTTCGCAAAGGAAATAAATTGGATAAAGAGAGATAGATAGGTAATGTCGACACCATTTAGCTTATTTTTTAACCGACTTCAAAAAGGAGGAGGTTCTCAATTCGTCGGAATCTTTCCCCGATTACTCGAAAATGGCTGGACCGATTTGGATTTTTCTTTTTTTGTTCGAAAGGGTATACTTTCCAAGTGGTCCCATGATCATCAAATGATCTGATGATGGGATCCCATGGAAATCGAGGGGAAACCTCAAATTTTATGGGCCCACTTATATCGATTTCGGTATTTTTTATAGTAACTTGTGCATTTGCTCTCGGAAAGTACCATTTGGTGAACTGGAACTGATGATGAAGACTACAGATGGCCATCGGAAATACTCAATTATATCTAAGTATATCACAGGCTGCGATTCGATTACTTTAATATGGTTTATGCTCGTCAAAATGCATAATGGTGATGGTGACTTCACCATGAGCTCCAGTTCTCCCGGTTCTTACTAGGAGAACTCCGCAACAATTAACGTCCCTGCATCGGGAAAAGCAATATTTTGTAAAACGTGACGAGCAGTTGACATTGGGTTATTGTAACTTAGATAAATTACAAACTGACCCACTAAAAAGTGAAAAATAAAAACTTTTTTACAAAAAACAACTTCCAAAAAAACACTACAAAGTGAAAAATAACTTTAATTTCGGAAGTCGGGGGCAAAAACCTAAAATACAGATCCAAAGACACCAACTTCCGAAATTAAAGTTATTTTTCACTTTGTAGTGTTTTTTGGAAGTCGGTTTTGTTTTTTGTAAAAAAGTTTTTTTAAATTATTGTTTAAAAGTGATTCCGATATTCTATTAATCAATTTAATTACAGAATAATTTCTTTCTTTCTTTCAGATGGCAATAATATAAGCCACTTAGGTATCGTTAAGGCGCCTTAGATGCTGAGGCTTAGATTTCACAACTTTGATTAACGAAGGCAGAAACAAAACTCACCCAAGACAATAATTAACAGTATGATGAAATAACTGATTAACCCAGTTCACTAGGAACAATTTATCTGACCATATATCGGCTATAGTAAACTGAACATGTCATTTATTCTGATATAAACACTGCAGTTTCTATTTGATTACAGCGATTTTCTGAACCAACTATACCATATTTCAAGAATTTAATTCATGGATCATTACGTGGCTTTATTTAATGGACTATTGTCTTTCAATAGAAAACGTCACGTTTATATTTTGCAAACGCATAGGCGGAGATGTAAATAATAACGCAGATGAAATCAGTGACGTTATCGTGGTTAAAGTGGAGGTGCGGGTAATAACAGCCGCACGGGTCGATCGATCAGGTTAAGCTACGTTTGCCGCGTTGGTCCGTAGATGGGTGACTATCTTTACATACGAGATCCCTCGTGCCTCGGAAAGCACGTTAAGCCGTTTGGTCCCGGCTGTCATTCTTGGATCTTTGACAGTCGTTACGAGTTGTCAGTTGCCCAAAAGTCTGACAACCAGACTTGCCAAGGTTATATCGTATTACCCCGTAACTGTTTTGTGGGGTTTGATTGACATTCGAGCTTACGTTGATATGAATACCTATCGTGTTCTTAAGTATATAAATGACGTATTAAGATGTTTGAAGAGTTGGTCATGTTTGGGGCTCCTAATGACAAGCAGAGTACCTACACAATTGTGAACTTAAAAACCGTGCTGGGCAAACGAATTGGTGATCGAGATTGTGTTATTAGAGAAAACTTCGTAAGCCAAATATTTTACGTTGCCATAGAATGAGAATTTTATGAATATACTTAGCACAGGATATTATCATCTCCTATAAAGGGCAACACCGGTAATTAGTGACTGATACTTAAACACATGATTGCACTGATGATAACAAACAACTTTTACTATTGGACCAAACCTGAAATCGCGAAAAAAAAATCAGGTGTTCCCTATATTATCTTCGCATAACTCGTCAAAATATAGGAAACATCATGTTTTGTTTTTGCGATTTCAGGTGTGGTCCCATAGTAAAAGTTGTTCATAATGATGAGTACAATGACTTAAGAGGTTGTACGTTAAATTACACCTTATATATCCTCAAAATCCTAAATATCCGGAATTCAATTTCTGCCTCCTGAAACCACTACAACCCATGGCTATTGTCTGTTGATAATAGGTACGATAACTCACACGTGGGTAGTTTCACTTTTGATTTCTTAGTACCATTAATTAGCAGGCGTTATGTTGGTAGACACTTCAATGGTGGCCATAAGACAGGAGAAACTGGGATTGTTATGTTCTTAAGCGTTTGTTTTAATATAAAGATAGTGTTTAATTTATGCTTGTGTGGTTTGGTTGTTGATTTATTACTTTCTAGAAGCGGACTAATTGCTGTGGGATTTAGGAATCAGCCAGTGGTGGCTAGACCATGACATGTTTGTTTGCTACCCAAAGAGTCGATTCAACTCAAGTACTGCATTATCATTAATTTTATTTATGCTGATCGTTACCAAGTCAAATACTAGTTGAGGTTTATGGACTGTAAGAATACAGCGACAAAGTGACTCTGCCAACAAATTCAATTCAAAATTTTATTTTATTTTTATTATTTGTTGTTATACCGGCAATAGAAATACACAATTTATGTGAAATTTATTTATTTATTCATATAACAATTTGCATTGTGTTTGAAATGGGAAATAGTACCTACATTAAACATTCATTAATTAATTACAGCTAAAAATAATAAATTATGAATTTCTAACTAAAAAATAATAATCAATAACATTATGATAAATATTATGTCTATAGATTGTAAATAGTTATTATATAAAAGATTGTAAATATTATTATGTCAAATGATTATTAATGTTTAATACTGTGTTCAATATATTTTTAATGTCATAAGTTAGCAGATTGCAGGTACAAGAAGGTAAAATACTAAAAATAAAAACTATTTACAATTCAGATAGGGAATATAAACATTTATTTAACAGGAAAGCTTTAGCTTTGAAAAGAGTACCTTTGTAAATCAATGATCTTAAGTCAGAAAATTTCAACTGTCTACGTAATTTACGATTCATGAGATATAGCCCGCTGTCAGACGGATGAATGGACAGCGGAGGCTTAGTAATAGGGTTCTGTTTGGAGTGCTAAATAAATAGTTTCTGCTCGCGGGGCTTTCGTCCGCGTGGAAGGCAACTATACCTACCATAAAAATATCATATGGCACTCGATAAAAGTGTAGCTTTCTCATCATCGCATCTATTTTCGTGTCGGCTACCAGTCAAACAGTATGCAGCTAAATACTAGTATTTTTTACATGGAGAGACTGCCAATCTGGCCTCCACAACCCATTTACTGAGTAATACTAACATAATAAAATGTGTAGCTTTCTACCAGTGAAATATTTTTTGTAATCAGACCAGCACATACAATTTATTTCTTAATATTAGTTTAGGTAATTGCTTCAAATACTTAATTAATATTTATTTCCTAAAAAAGTTTGTTTGTGAAGTGAAATATTTATAAAACATTTTATACCCACACTATTTTTAGCCATTTAGCCATTCATCTCCTAGCTCCAATGACACATTTCCCACTGCAAACATAGTTTAATCAACTACACATACTGCATGAACCGTATTCATTGTTAAAAATGTTGTTGTTTCAAATAATTCTTCGTATAGTGTTACTAATTATTCCGATACCATCTATCTACATATGTGTTCGCACCTTTACGTGAAAGGTACGTGAGAACAATCTATTGTTTTACATACGTATTATGTACATTTGGTATTAATATATTCGTGTAAGAAGTAGTCTGGCTTTGTGTGACTCAGGAGATGTGAGTCAGAAATATCTTACTGACTTTGTAATATGCGACTGTTAGATTTGATTCAGTTCATTGAATTTTATTAAGATGGAACAGAGAATGAACAGGAGATATTAGTCTCTACATTAAAGTTTCAATGTTTTTTTTTTCAACTCAGTCTAATTAAATTCTTATCTGCTCTGCTCTACTGCTGCCTGCTGTATTCAATTTCAATGATCTTCATTGCAATGTTATTTTTATGCTGAACTTCACTGGACAGCGTATAAGCAGTAATTGATTTACCTTCTAATATTTCCTAAGCTTCTACTTCTCTATCAACTATCATAATTACAACATTGCACCCAAAATAGCTCCTTGCAGAACGCCATACAAACTCAGCCTAATTTCTAGAAATTTCGAAACAACTGCACGCTAAATACACTAATACATACATTTCAATACCATATCTTTCCCTTTCATCGTCATGAAAACACAATTATAACGCGAACATTCACTAAATCATTCATAATTATAAGCAGACCACGATCAAACGCTACAGTTAGTTCGTTTCCCGATGAACGAAAACATTTTACTCTATCACGAATCTGGTTACTTCATTTAGTATTATGGCGTGGCGTGCTGACATGGCTCGCAATTAACTGGACTTTGTCACACCGGAGTGTATCGAAATATGTTTATGATTGAGAGTTGCTTAGCATAACATCACGCCGGTGTTCCCCGAAGGGTTAGACAGAGGGGTACCCATACTACACCCACATTTCTGCCAAGGTCGCGGGTCAAGGCAACAGAAGGAACACGGGTGGGTTTTCGTCAGTAAAAGTCTGACACGCTCTCCCGCTCCACCCAAAGCGGGAGAAGCCATTTGATGATTTCCTACCCAAAAAAAAAATACACCCACATTTCGCTAATTATGTTAGTCCCATGTAATAGGGGCCGAGCATTTTGCCACCAATCAGTCATTAATCCATACTCGGGGCTGGGAGTGGACAGAGAGAAAGAGGAACGGAAGTTGTGAAGAGAAAAAACTTTGATTCTTGTTTGTTCTTTACACTGTACGATTTGGGGTACAGTGGCCAAAAATCTGGGCACTGGGCTATTTTCTTGCCAAAATTTGAAATAACTGCGCAGCTAGGTGAAAAGGAGCCTAGAAAAGTTATATATGCACTTTTTATTGAAAATTATAGCTCGATAAAATCAGGAACTGAAGAGAACCAGGCCATACCGAACAGTCTAAAAATAAATATAGATTCCATTTAAATACACAATGTACAAGTACAACGTGACACAATGTTTCGGATATGCATGCAACGTACGCCGAAAAATTTGTTGTTTTCTTGTAATTAATATTCAAAAGGTGCAGTCTTTCGTTCATAGCTGAATACTTATTAAGTGATTTGTTTGTTATTTTATTCGTGTTAAATATTTATTAGCAATTTAGAGTACCTACGTTATACACATTTGGACACGTCGTAAAACAATAGAACTGTTGATTTTATGCTAGTGATTTTGCAACGTACTTACGTTACTAGTATGTACATACTTTTATTGCCAACTACTTCGTAAACACTACTTTGTAATGTATTATGTTATTACTTTATTAGAGGCTTAGCTCCGAAGACTATAAAATTTGTTTTCCATAAATCTTCATTAATTTAAACTGTGGAATATGGCGAGCACAAAATTGCTCAGGTAAAAATTAAAATTGCGTTAACCAAAAAGAAACTATAAAATTCTGCAAAGTAATAGTTGATAATCATCATCATAAGTCATCATAACAGTCAAAAGACGTCCACTGCTGGACATAAAGTTTCCTCAAGGATGGCCAAAACGATCGATTCTAGTAAAATTTAGGAATATATGTTTAGCATTCGTCACGGTGTGAGCAGGAGTCTAACATTTCATAGTTCACATTTATGCTCTCACAATTACAATATTCAGTGTGATGTCCGCTGCGTCTGCGCAACACACGAAGCTTATATTCAAATGATTTGTGGCTGAGAAAGTTAGCCATATATTTACGCAATTTTCTATTGCCAAGCAAATACCAGTGAATATATTATGGCAGACGTTTTAACTGTTAAGTTATCGTAAAATTGTAATTACTTAATGGAACTGAGTTCTTTAACGCGGCTTGCGGTACGAGTTGACTGGTAGAAATCGTCACGTAACGAAAAACCGTTCATACACAAGTTTCCTGCTTTTTTTTAGTCTTTATTATAGTCAGCACTGATATTGCTTGAAAGAAAAACGAAGCTATGATATTTTCAACCTTTATCAAATTACCTACATCATTTAAGTAAGTACCAAATCTTTCCTAAAATTGCCAGTTTGTAGAGATATAACTTGCCCATAGAAGAAGATTAATATAAGAAGATTGTTTTTTTTAGGAATTTTCATGGCAGAAGGTGCTAGATTTTCGTACTGATCAACACATACAGCTTTTGAGAAACCAATTTTCGGCGCCACAAAAATTATACAAACCCCATGTTCGTGAACATAATTTCAAATATCCTGAACTTAACGATCAAAACGAGCATATTACACAGTTCGCACATAGTTCTCGGTGATAGATGGGTGAAGCGCACGCGCATTGATGTGCGCCAGAGCGTACGGGATTACATCATCATGACGGCTGCGCCGGAGTCGCGTTTTGAGCACGAAAGCGATAATGACGGCGGAATTAACATTAACATTGTATCATCATCAGAGCAATGAATTAGTATTATAATGTTATTTCAGAGATATAAATCGATTTTAATAGCGCGCATTAGTTTTAATACCAATAGTAGACAATGATGAACAGAAGAAGATATTAATGTCCTCAAATTACTAAAATTCTCCGCTAACACTGTAATGTAACTGATATTTTATTTTAGTAGCGATTTGATAACAATAGTAGGTAGTAATTCACACTTCCATCCTGACTAATATTATAAATTATATCCTAACATAACTAAAACTATTCACAAATAGCTACCATATTTTATTTTATTTTCGACGTAAGCATACCTATGAAGTTCCTTATTAATTGACAGGCAACCAATGCAACCATAGACGAAAAAATGCAATACTTCATGGACGCTAAAGAAAAATAAATGGTTGGAAAGGAAAGATGAGATAATATGTATTTTTTACAAATCTGGAATTCTGGAAAAACCTATTTAAATCCAAGAAGTAGATGGAAAGTAGTTGAATGCGACAACATAGTAACCACACCAGTAACAGGTTGTCAAGCACTAGACGGTAATTATTTCCGACACTCGACTTTTATTGAGATTAACTGATCTGGTTGATACTTGATGAAGATAGTTAACTGTGGCCTGTCACTGTAATAAATGAGTAGGTGGAAAAGTTATACGTAAAACTGCAATGCTTAATGCAAAGGATTCAAAATCAATACGCAATGCAAAAGTTTCAATATGGGCAACGATGGTGCTATTTTGCATCATTATTTTTATCGACTTATGGCATTTTATTTTATTTTTAGGTCGTGATATTTTTGGAACGAAGATTCTTTTACGCGGCTTGCTGTAGGAGATAATCTGGCAGAAATAGTCACGTAACGAAAAAACGTTATGCCCGAAAAAGTCATTAGCCAATCCAAGCAAAAGCTACACTAGATGGCGTTGTATTAAAAACAAAAACGTTTGACGCTTGAAACTTGAGACTGTTCTAGGTGGCTCTGTATTAATACGTAAAATACAGCGAAAGGAACTTACTTCCAACCGGGAGTCCCACGACCCTTCCCGACTTTTTTTATATGAATAAATATGGCAGTTTGACATTACATTTTATAAGCTGTCAAATCGCGATTTTACTTCTCAGATAAAAGTTACTGAAGATTGAATCGTCGCCGTCGGCCATTACCGTACAGAGACTAAAAATTTACTTCTAAATATGATGACTATGTAGAAGGAAAGAATTGGATGCTGGAGGCATTTGCTGCTGCTGATGCTGGAGGATCGGGAAAAAGCCGGGTAATAGAGGAGACGCACTCAGCATTGGGTGAATATAAGTTGAAGAAGAGAGAGAGAGAAGGCGACGGCGGCGGAGGCGTCGTCGTGCCGCCGACATGTCTTCGGCAGCCACCGACCTAAAGCGAGGCTTGCAGTTGTAGCGTGTTGCGTCCGCCATTTTGTCACTCCTGAACTATTTGCAGTCCACTGACAAAATGGCGGACACGATATGCTACAATTGCAAGCGTCGCTTTAGCTCGGTTGCCACCGACATGTCGACTGTGGTCGTCGACGCGTCATTGACCGCCGTCGTCGCTTACGCCTCCGCTGTTGACGCGCGTTGCTTGTGTATAAGAACACTAAGGTATTTTTCCGTCCCCTCAAATCAATATAAAAGCGTTGCTAACACAGTAGTCTTCTAAAAATATAAATTACACTCAATCCACCCCAAAAATACTCAAATTACAAAGCAATAAACTAAATACGCTAAGTACCTCTTTATATTCTGAGGCCGATCTTCAAAAATCTCAAGGCCACCTTTTCCAAGAAGGCCGGTGTGAGAAGGTATACCATTGATCACGGGCATGGGAACGTGGAGGCTCATTTAAATATTCATGCTATTACAAGAATTGGTGTAGGCTGAGCTGGAGGAGGACAGGATGTCGAAGATATTGAATTAAGATTAGTTATTGGGACTTAGAATTTACTTAGTATTAATATTAAAATGAATAAGCCTTCGTCTGTTAGGATTAATGACGTAAATGTACTGATGATTGATAATAATGACGGAAAGCGAAAGTACCAAAATGCGCATGAAGTTTATGATCGATGAGAAATAAAATGTAAACGAAATATAATTATCTGATATAAAGTGTGTTTGGTATATAACTGCGCGGTGCTATATTGTAATAAATACTTAGTATAATAATCAAACTTCACGTATAGGTAAGTTTATTTAATCATTCCCTCGTTCCTCAGAAGGAACTATGAAAGGAGAAAGGAACAGGGAAGGAGAACGGGAAGTGTATAAATAAATTAGCAAATATAGATATTTGCTATAGAAGATACCAAATTAAACAGAGTAATAAAGAGAAGAGTCCTCCGTGCATAGATAGATGTTTCTAAAAGATGAAAGTAATCTTCTAAGCTGCTGGATCGAAACACTATGAGCGATTTTTCGATGGAAAGTCGTGGTCTAAACATTTAAGAGTTTCAAAACAAAAACCATTAAATACCCATAAAGTTCCAACTGAACTAAAATAACTACATAAACCTAATCACTAAATAATGTACTGAACCAATCAAGCAGTAATTGTCCTTGTAATATTAATCAGTGTTTACACAATGGGTTTCATACGATCAATATTGTTAATGGTCCTATAATCTGGCTTATTGGTTGAGCTTTATTTTTAACTTGGCCTTGATAATAATACCTACTATCGATAATTAGTAATTATAATTATAATTTGCGATTGACTGCTGCGCAGCATGTCGCGGGTTCGATTCCCGCACGGAACAAATATTTGTACGACCTACAAGTACTTGTTCCGAGTCTGGGTGTTTTTCTATCTATAATATGTATGTATTTACAAAAAAAATGTATATAAGTAGTTTATCAGCCATCTCGTTACCATAACACAAGCATTAGGTTGCTTACCTTGGGACTAGATGGCGTTGTGTGAAATGTCCAAGGATATTTATTTATTTATTTATTATTAATTATTAAGAATACACAATTAGACAGTATAAATGCCAATTTAAAACTAGGTTAGATAGAAAACAAAATATACTCCCAGAAATTAAGCATAGACAGTCATAAAAATCTGCCTAGCCTTTTCCTAACTCTGTTGACGTCAGCTTCCAGTCTAACCGGATGCAGCTGAATACCAGTATTTTACATGGAGCGACTGCCTATCTGACCTCCACAACCCACTGGGTAACACGATACCCCTTGGTAAGGCTTGTTGTCAGACTTTTGAGCATCTATCTGCGGCAGCGGCCGGCGAGCGCTACGTCGAAATTGGTCGCAGTAACAAAGTTAGGGCACTCCGACGGTTTTCATAATAACTATATTACGGTCTATGCTATATCCCTAGGGATACAACTATATCACGGCTGCAACCAATCTCACTGCGACATTTACGTGTCCAAGCCTATCCAAGATTATGGAAGAGGAATTTTGTATGGGCAGTTAGTTGTCTGTCTGATTAAAGATATGTTATGTTGTATAAACCTCTATAGTAACTGGTGGGAACACTGTCCTGCTTATGTCAAGTTACTGGCCCCATACCCGTACCCAATGCAAGTATAATGAGTTCATTGCAAACATACATTACGCTCTTTATAACAAGATTCAACAGAATCTCTCGATTCAATCAAATAGGTTAGATTCTGACAAGAATTATAAGCTTAACATTATATTAATTTGTGGTATCCTGTATGGAGGCAAGGCAATATACCTAGATCATTTCTCTTGAATCCTTGAATGAACTATTTTTCGCCCACGCCACTTTTCCTTCTTAATTCGTCAGTTTTCCACATACTAACTTCAACACTCCACTCTACCTCCTTCCTTAGGACGTGGGTCCTAACATCCACTACCTAATATGTCTTTTTAGGGTTTCGTACCAAAATGGTAAAAAGGAACCCTTATGGTGCGACTCAGTCTGTCTGTCTGTGACAGCTGAATATCTGAAGAACTACTAATGCTATCAACTTTAAATTTGGAACAGTTTTAAATGACGTTTGCCCAACTATTTTTCAAATAAGAAATAATTTTTTTTTTTGCAATAGGGACTGAAATGGTCTTAAAAATTCAAAGTGAAGCCTCACTTTGAATTTAGAACTAGACAGCTAGGGCATGTGGGGTATCATATGAAAGAGCGCTGTTTGCACATTCTCAAACATTTTTTATTTTTTTTCAGTCCGTATAGTTTTCGACTTTTGATGAAAAATGTAAAAAAAATACCGTTCCCCCCCCGTCTCCCAAGTTTGCAAAGATAAAATAAAATAATTCTATGTGATAGAAGTTTATGTAAAGATTACAGGAAAAATAAAACGATGTCTCTAAATAGCACACTTTTTCAGAAATCGGAACGGAACCCTCGGTGCGCGAGTCCGACTCACCGGTTTTTTTTTTAGTAATTAAGTCATTTATTAATTTGAGATGATTCTACAAGCAACTTATCAACGTAATAGTGTTTTATTTTTTAGTACAATCAATAGATTTTTTTTCCGGCGGGGTGCTAGCTGTTTTAGAACCCATTGGTTTGGCACGCGTCGATGGGAAGAGACCAGACGGAATGACCATAATGCCTTGGAAGGTAGGTAGGCCTTTGGTGTGGGATGCAACGTGTGTCGACACCCTTGCGCCATCCCATCTTCCTAGCACGGTAGGCTGGCCTGGGGCGGCTGCTGCAGGTGCGGAAAACCTCAAACAGCGCAAATACTCCAATCTTATTGGGACTTATATGTTCGAGCCGTTTGGGGTTGAAACACTAGGGCCATGGGGTCCAAGTGCCCTTTTAGTTTTTCGGGACATCACCAAGCGGTTGGTCGACTCTACACGTGACCAAAGGGCTGGCCTATTTTTTGCCCAAAGAATTAGCATTGCCATACAACGTGGCAATGCTGCCAGCCTTTTGTGCACCTTTCCTTTCGACAGCGAATGCGGATGAATTTTTCGATGCCCTATAATTATTTCCCTTCCTTTTTGTATTATACTAAATCATAGATTTTTTGTAATTATATAATTGCTTCATATTTTGCAATAAACTAGCGTTGTGTCCGCTTCTCTTTCTTTTCTATGGAGTCCGACAGCGACCGCGCTTTAGCTATTGTCAGCCAAACACAAACAGCTGCAAAGAAAAGGTGTGGTTTGAAACCAGGATAGGCATAGTCAGTGCCATTTATCATCATCATTTCAACTGAAAGACGTCCACTGCTGGACATAAGGCCTACCCCAAACATCGTCACTTCGACTGGCTCTGAGCTTCTCGCATCCAATGGATTCCTGCGGACTTCATAAAGTAATCGGTTTACTTTATCGGAGGCCTTCCAACGATACGTCTTCAAGTACGCGGCCGTCACTGCAGAACCTTTCAGCCCATCGGCCATCTGTTTTGCGAGCAATGTACCCTGCCAGTCCCATTAACTTCTAATCACCAATTTAAACGTAACAATCAACTGTGTTCGCAGACATCAAAGACTGCATTAATGGGAAAAAGTGTTTTCTGTATGGCTCCTAAAGTTTATAATAAGATACCACAGTCATATAAAACATTGCCGGTAAATTTGTTTAAAAGAAAGATTCGAGATTTATTAACGGACAAGTGTTATTATAATATAAATGACTTTTTGAATGACACTATTTGACATTTATTATTCTATCTTAGTTATCATTAAATTTTGTGACATTTTATGACTAATTTATTTTACTTATTATTGTTGTTTACAGACTATTATGTGATTTAATTTTTTATTTTTATTTCTTGTAAAAGTTATAAATTTGTACGCCTTACGGGTGAAACATGTACGTACGAAATATTAATATTGTGACATCCTGCATGCATAATTTGCATGTATACGCATGTTGTAACAAATAAAATTATCTTTATCTTTATCTTTTATCTTTCATCCTTAAATCCTTAGGGCCTGTTTCACCACCTAGGATTAAGTTCCAATTAACTTACTTGGCAGATAATTTCATACAAATTCTGTTCCATTTTTGAACTTATTCGATATGTAGTGGCTATTCGAACATCGTGAAATAGGCCCATAGCTCAGAATCCCATCATTACCACAATGTAAAGATTACATAACTGATAAATACGACACACGGTTTAAGAAATAACATTTTCAAATGTTTCCTTCAACTTTACGATGCGTTGCGTTCGCTGTCAGCGGAGTAAGTGCAATTTTCACAAGATAGTAAAATCGTAATGCAAGTGTAAACGCGTTTTTCGTAGCTCCTTGTTTTATTTCATTTTTTGCGGTACTCAGTGATAGGTTGGAAAGAGTGTGGTGCAATAGTGTGTTTTAGATTGTGAAGTATGAAGAAAAGAATTAGTTACGAGTACTTTTATCGATATTTTTAATTTTTTCTGTTTAAGAGCCTACACTACCTCAAATGGCTTAGCATGATCCTCCGTTATGTCAAAAATACTGCAGCATTAATTTTGAAATAAATATATGGTAAAGTTGAAGATTAATGATAAGTAGGTACTATGTTTGACGAAAACACGATTCCATAATTTTCTCGGTAGTTGAAAAAAATCCAAAGTTACCTCCAAACGGAACAATAAACCGCTGGTATGCAAAAAATACTTCAAATTAGATCATAAAACAGCCCGGCGAGCACGGCCCTGACATGGCTTGAGTCACACATTTTATCATAGTTTGGGCGATAAAACTGTTTTGTCTTAAATGCTAGCACGGCGGCGTGAGATAATTTCTTAAATGTGACATAACTTCTAGACGTTTAGTTGAGACTCATTATGTCTTATTTTCTAATATGGCCGCACAAATTATATCACAAATGTCACATTTTGACGGTGACTAAGAAATTTTTTATCACGTTCGTTCGGAAGTGGTGATAAGATTTGAAAATTGAAAAAAATAATGTTTTCCTGCTATTCACTCTGCACCAAATGGCAATAAATTATTTTCTTGCATTGTGTGGTGGTGGTTTATTTGTGTGAAGAATTGCGCGTGATAACCAAAAAAAATTGTAATAAGTAAATAAATAAATTACTATTACTATAATTTAAAACGGTTTTTTTAATTTTTAAAAATACATATTTACCAACAAAAAAAATAAAAATAAATAAATAATTTAAGTAAATGCATAGGTACTTAAATACTACTTTTTTTTTTTTGGTACCTACATGTTAAGAATAAGGGGTTATGGCTTTTATAAAGGGGGGCCAAATTTTCATTATTTTTGCAATAAGACACACCGTTTTCGAGTTATAAGCAAAAGAAAATAAAAGAAAAAAAGATTTTATTTGGCTGCATATTCAGTCTTAAACATTTTAACTTTTTCAATTTACTATGTCACACTATGAATTTAGCAACAAGAAAGGCATGTCGCGCCTTTAGATTATGTCACATGGTTGACCCGTGCTAGCATTTAAGACAAATTCTGAGACATGACATAATTAAGACATCACATTAATTTATCATGTCTTGTCACAAACGTCTTGGGTACGCCCGTGCTCGCCCCGCTGTGCATACTAACTGAACTAACTATAAAGCAGGTCTCATGTATTTTTTTTTTTTCAAATTAAGCACCATTACCTTCACCGTAAAAACCAATTACCTAAACTATCGGCGCCCAATACCGCACTCAGTCTCGCTCTCACTCAGTCCGCGAGCAGTATCGTGCGAGCAAGATAAAAAGTTAAGGTAGTATGGGCTCTTAAAGAGTTGTTTAGAAAAAAAAAACTAAGACATATTATTCTAATCGCTACAGACATATTAATTACTAGCTTCTGCCCGCGACTTCGTCCGCGTAAAATTAATTTTTTGCTCGACCCACCCCGTCGCATCGCATTGCCTACCCGCGCTATTACTTCGCTTTCACTTAGCGTTCTTTCAGACTTTTTTTCTTTTTGCTCGGCACCTAAGGGTCCTAGAGTGATGTTAAATATGCCTTCTATAAGATTTGGGCTATCATTAATGCAAAAAGATTTTTTAAAGTCCGACTGGTAGGGTAGTTCCAGAGTTTAGCTCGTTCCTTCACCACATCCCCTTCCGCTACCTCTGCTTCCTCCTCTCCCTCCCCCTCTCACTCACTCTCACACCCCCTTCACCACTTGCCCTTCGCTCTCTCTCTCTCACCACCCCGTCCCCTCCCTCTCCCCCTCTCCTCCACCTCCGGCTCACCGACCCCTCCCCACCCCTCAGCCTTCACCATGTCTTCCTCCTCTCCTCACCAATTCCTGCCCTTTCTCCCTGCGTCCATCTCCCTCACACTCCTCACCACCCCTCCCTTGCCCCTCCCCCTATAACCCTCCCTCCGGGGCAGTTTTAAAAAACTAATAATGACAAACTTAGGCAAATATTTATGCCAAGTTTCAAGTCAATTAAAACCAAATGAATAACATTTTTCATGTAAATTGTATTCCCTGTTTTCCACATTTTTTTTAATTCCACCCCCACAGGGGTGGAATTAGAAAAAATGGTTTGAGATAATTATTTCCATAGCTTGACTCAAAGATTATTTACACCATTTTTCGAGTTAATCAAGCCACGCAGTAAAATCCTCACCTGTGAAATTGACTACCCCTTTCCACCCCGTTACAGGTAGATTTTCGAAAAACTCTGACACACATTATTCTTTTTTTTTGGTTTTAAGTATAAATACTGAGTTTTGAGTTAATCGGATTGCGCGTTAAAATTTTTCCATACAAACTTTGAGACCCCCCAATTCCCCTTTAGGGGGTAGTTTAGAAAAACAAAAAATCACAAAAATCATAATTTAATTAGATAAATATTCGTGCCAAGTTTCAAGTTTATTAACTCAAGGAATAAGATTTTTCATACAAACAATATCCCCCCTTTTTACCCCCTTAAAGGTCGAATTTCCAAAAACCCTTTCTTATCGGATGCCTAGGTCATAATAGCTACCTGTGTTCCAAATTTCAGCCCAATCCGTTCAGTGGTTTCAGCTGTATGTTGATTATTGAGAACAACATATATTGTCCATTTTCGAGATTTTTCTTTAATCAAAGATAATTTATCTTTAAGTTAATTAGGAGCCTTTTGTGTGCCATTGCAGTGCAAAGGCCTCTCTTTCCTCCTTCTTCTTAGCCCTTGCTATTGCTGTATGTGTCCAATCTTTAAGAATATAGACGAGTTCGTCCCGCCATTTCCTCCTGGGCGCTGAATAGACACAGAATTTTTTTAAGCAGTGCGCAAATTTTCACAAGGTTGTTCTATCCATGAATATGAACAACTTTTACAATGGGATCAACTCTGAAATGACGAAAAAAAAATCTGCTGTTTCATACAAAAGTTCAATACCTACTCGACCAAAATGTATGAAACAGCTGAGTTGAAATTAATATCAAATACATAAGTCTAGGTCTCTTGAAGTTCTAAAAAACTGAAGCTTGTAAGTCAACGCAATAAAAAAATACGGCCATTTTGCGACACATTTTGATACTCGCAACTGTGGCAAGTAAATCAAAACCTATAGGGTACTTTCCGTTGACCTAGAACAATGAAATTTGGCAAGAAGCAAGGTCTCCCAGCACAAGTAAAGGAAAATTGTAAAAAATTGTGAATTTGTTATTTTAAGACATAATTTTTTTTTTTGATATCCAATGTCAAGTTTGTTTTTGGGATAAATTCTTTTCAACCCTTCATTGTGCGTGGTCCGACACGCTCTTGACCGGTTTTTTTTTTGGTGATTTCGGAGTTGTTCCCATGGTGGAAGTTGTTCATATTCATGGGTAGAAGACCCTGTGAAAATTTGCGCACTGTTTTCCTGTATAAGCACTTGGTTTATGTTTATATTAGTCCACATAAGATGTATTAGCTAATTTACAATATAAGCGGTCGAATTTATGGGCCAAAACATCAAGTAAAACTGAGAAATTAGGTACTATAAAAGCTACCGAGGTACTTACTATATTTTACGATCGTTTAAAAGCCTCCAACATATCTGACAGATTAAACTAACGATATTGGTTGAGATAAGTGCACGAGTCTTTAAAATATAGCTGTCATCCGGTGTATCGCTCACCCATCTAATGACTAACCTAGTTGTGGGTTGCTTAACTTTACTAAGTGAAGGACGTGTACTGTAAGTGAAGTACGTGCTCAATGAGGTTGGTGTTTGAAATAGCACTAAAGTTTTATACCTAGGATTGATTGATAGAACCTAGGATTTCCCCTAACGTAAGAGTTTAATGAAATCGGCGTGTGTGAGCAAAATCTTACGAAGAAAATTCCCTTCGGCCGCTATGGCAACTGAAGTTCGTAACTGGGCATTTTCGTCAAAATGTCTACCAACCCACTTATGGGATGTCCCATACATACAAGTTGCAAATAATTAACATTTTTATAACATAGAAGTGTCGAGTAATTATTAAATAGTTCCAAAAGACTAGTTTTCTTTTTTACTTAAATTGCCAACAGAAATTTAAAAAAAAAGTAACAAAATTAAATCCTGAAATGTGTCATCTTACGTCTTGTAGTACTGTCCTTATTATTTGGTAACGGTCATGACCAAAACGTATCTAAGTTACTATTTATTTACATATATCATTTGAAATAAGCTCCATATAATAAAAAAAATACATACCTAGCAAAATTCGTAAAATTTATCATTCGACTAAATCAAGAATTTGCTAAAATATCCAAAACAATGTTAGTAAGCTGTTTTCAAAGTAGGTAGCAGTTTAAAAAAAAATGCCCAACTAGTTGTCAACAAAGAAGTAACCTTCGTTCTATGCAACCGGTTGCCAAAGAAGACCTTTATTTCTTGTTTGGCAAGCACTATAGAAAATCTTGGTTTCTTCAAATTCAACCCCTTTTCTGAAAATAAACAACGCTTAAAAATATTATTTGACTATTGGATTTTCCACCTTCGGCGCTAAGCCGAGCGTTCAAAATCCAAAAGTGCGCTTTTATTCAGCCATTCATTTAGATGACACCTAGAGTTTATGAAAACGGGCATTAATATAATACAGAATGTTTCAGAAAGGTGTGGTCTTTAAGGATGTGGTACAGACCATCAAACTGAACAACTTTCTCGATGGGACCAACATCTTAATCGAGAAAAAACTATCAGTTGTGCCGTAAAAAACCTTCAATACTTAGGTACCTACTCGACACAAATTTTAATGTGTGGGACAGCTGATAATTTTTTTTGATTACGATGTTGGTCCCATGGAGAAAGTTGTTCATGTTGATGGTCTGTACCATCCCCTTTTTGACCAGATACACCCTGTTTAATTATCTTGCAGTAACATTCGGTTTTAAGTAGGTACCTAACTACCTACATAGTTATAAAAAAACTTAGGTACTAGGTATATTACAATATCATTATGAAAATGCCTCTACGCAGTTAAATTCGTCAAACAATCCAAGCTTAGAAAATAACTGTCTGTCAACTATCGATCAAATCATCATCATTATACACTCACATTGCAAAATCAACTCTATCCCTACCAGAATAAGGTCTAATTTCGCAAACCATTGCAGTCTGCGCACGCGCCGTTGCATACGCGCATCTCGGGACCGCATCTCCGTTTTTCGCAACGACATACAATCGTTACCTATGATCGTTACGGTCGGGTAAAATACAATATGTTGCATAGAAATTGTATTTCAATTTTGCTGTTTTGTAACTGTTTTCATTATTTGTACATAGGTAAAATATATGTAAATGTAGGTACTATGCATACGTTAGTTGTATATTAAATTAGCTGGGTAGCGGTGTTTGAATGGCAGCTTCTCTTTGTGTTTAAATGTGCTGATACTCAGCTGTTATTTTTTATTTCCAAAACGCTTAGCCTATTTTATTTCACAATTTGTTTTTAGCCACACAACGAAAACCTTTCAAGCCGGCTTTTCACTATGGGATGTAATTTATATTACATATTGAACTATCTATGAATGGTATGTAAAAAAAAACCGGTCAAGAGCGAGTCGGACTCGCGCACCGAGGGTTCCGTTCCGATTTCTGAAAAAGTGTGCTACTTAGAGACATCGTTTTATTTTCCTGTAATCTTTACATAAACTTCTATCACATAGAATAATTTCAGATTTTTCTCTTTGCAAACTTTGGAGATAAGGGGGGGGGGGGGACGGTATTTTTTTTACATTTTTCATCAAAAGTCGGAAACTGTGCGGCCTAAAAAAAATAGAAAATAGTTTGAGAATGTGCAAACAGCGTTCTTTCATATGATACCCCACATGCCCTAGTAGCCCCACTTTCAATTTTTAACCAATTTCTAACTAATTTTTTCAGTCCTTGTTGCAAAAAAAATATAAATATTTTTATTTCTTTCTTATTTGAAAAATAGTTGGGTAAATGTCATCTAAAACTATTCTAAAGTTCAAGTTGATAGCATCAGTAGTTCTTGAGATATCCAGCTGTGACAGACAGACAGACAGACAGACAGACAGACAGACAGACTGAGTCACACCATAAGGGTTCCTTTTTTACCATTTTGGTACGGAACCCTAAAAACAAGAAAACACAAAAAAAAAAATATGAGTAGCGATAAAATATTATATCTCAAGGTGTAAATATCCCACAGTGAAAAGCGAAGCCGGCTTCAGAGTTCATGTATATATGATGCGCGAATGATGATTCAGCTAGATGTGAATCAAATCCTATGCGGCCTGTGCGGCTGATAATACTTAGCCACGGGCCCGTCACATAAATGGATCATAAAAAAATAACCACCAAAATGTGAGTGTGTACCTATGTGTACTAGCCCTCTGCCTAAGCTTTTACACAGGCGTGAAGCTATATTTATGTAGCGTACTATGTACAATTATTTAAACCCACACCACAGATTAATACAGATGGGACACTCCGCAAAATCATTTAAATAAAAAGCGACTCTTGCTACGACACAATAAAGTGCAATTCAGTTCGCAGAACGCTAATTACCTACAGTTATATTCACCTACACATTGACTCTCTTTTTATCGCGTAACTCTTATACCTTCGGCGCGCGGCATTTCTCCTGAATTAGCCCCGTAGACGGGGCCCGCCGTGTACTTGTAGGTTCATACCTAAACTGCGGAGTGTCCCATCTGTATTAATCTGTGCCCATACACACAATGGACCATACATATGCATCCTCCAGCGCTATCCATTCGTTCCGCCAGTGTGTCACTGCGCATTTCACAAGTTTGTCGCGCCGTCACGCGAGCCTGGCATGTGGAGCGCCAGCGCAACGTTTCCGTCTATTGTCACTGTGGATCTGCTGAATTACTGCCTGTAAATTACTTTTGCTATCAACGGGGAGTTTTATGGTGTTTTAAAGATTATTTAATTATTTTTAGTTGTTGAGCAATTTAATCCAATACTAGACTGTATTGTACTGTCTTCAGCGGCGAGACTCGTAAACGTCGACTAAGTCCTTAGTCGACTTTTGCAAGCCTTAATTATATACGATCTTATTAGTATAAGGTCAAGACCTGCCTGCTGACCTGTGGGCTGGAGTGTCCTCCTACTAGCAACATCTGTGAATGTGATGATGACAACAGAAGAAGCCTAACCTACTAATGTGATGCTGATATTAAAATGTGTGTACCACTGTGTCAATTTGACGACACGGTTGGCGCAGTGGTTGAGCGATTGACTGCTGCGCAGCATGTCGCGGGTTCGATTCCCGCACGGAACAAATATTTGTACGACCTACAAGTATTTGTTCCGAGTCTGGGTGTTTTTCTATCTATAATATGTATGTATTTACAAAAAAAAATGTATATAAGTAGTGTATCAGCCATCTCGTTACCATAACACAAGCATTAGGTTGCTTAGCTTGGGACTAGACGGCGTTGTGTGAAATGTCCAAGGATATTTATTATTAATCAACAGCAGATGAATAGCCCTGTTCAAGTTATGTAGAAGAAGTTGTACATGACCAATTTTATCAGTAAAAACTGGTTCAGAGCGAGTCGGACTCGCGCACCGAGGGTTCTTCCGATTTCGTAAATAAAAAGTGTGCTAGAGACATCGTTTTATTTTTCCTCTAATCTTTAAGTAACCTTTAATCACATAGAATAATTTCAAATTTTTCTATATGCATTTTTCGGAGATAGGGGGGGGGGGACGGTATTGTTTTTTACATTTTTCATCAAAAGTCGAAAACTATGCGGCCTAAAAAAAAGAAAAAAAATGTTTGCTAATATGCCAACAGCGCTCTTTCATATGATACTCCACAGCACTTTGACACTTTGCCCAGACAGGGCATCAAAAAAAAGTTAAAAAAAAATAAAAAGTTATTAGGGTAAAATTTGCCATCTACATAGTCATGGTCCAACACACAACTTGACGGGGCCCAACAGAAACCTTTTCCCATTGTCGCCATCAGTGGAGAAAGTAAAATAACTGCTAAGTTACTGTACATGGGAATTTCCTTCACTTAAGTACCTACAGCGTGCATAATTGGAAAAGTCTGTTCATGAGGCAAGCACTTGGCACTTACAAATTACTCCAGTAGGTTTTTATGTTTTGCAAAGGATGGAATCTTTGTAGTAGGTAATAAACGCTGATACTCTGTCGGCCTCTATTCTTTTTTAAATGTCTGAATATCTTCATGCTAACTAAGAGATGGGTTACCGATGTATCCCAATCCGATGTATGTTCAACTCCTACTGACTGTAGTGATGAATCGGAAATCTGGGATCTTGTAGACTGGAACTCCAAATCAATTATGTGGATCGCATACCGCCAATCTTAAGCCGCTAATAGACTGAAGATTAAATCATACCAGAGTTTGTGTTTGTTTCAAGTCTATTAAAACAATATTAGAAAACACCAGCCAAGTTCGTTTCAGACCACGCACAATGAAAGGTTCCGTAGTTCAAAAGAATTTATCCCAAAAACAAACTTATGAGATTGTTAACCCAAAAAATTTTTTTTTGTTTTATGATAAAATTCCAAATCAACAATTTTCGGACTTTTTCCTTTACTTGTGCTGTAAGACCTTGCTTCTTGACAAATTTCATGATTCTAGGACAATGGGAAGTATCTTATAGGTTTTGATTTAGGTACTTGCGAGCTTGCGAGTATCAAAATATGCCGCGTAACCGTATTTTTTTTTATTGCGTTGACTTAGAAGCTTGATTTTTTTTAGAACTCCAAAGGACCATAAACCAACGCATTTGATATAAATTTCAACTTGACACCTCCACGCGTTCCTGAGAAAAAGTGTCTTGACAGACTCACAGACAGACAGACAGACACACGAGTGATCCGTTTTTTCCTTTTGAGGTATGGACCCTAAAAAAAGAAACGAAGTAACTTTGTAACAAAATAAGAAACCGATCCCATTAGAAGCACACATAATGCAGAAATGACGTCTTCTGCCAATATTTGTGGTAGGGTGGTCCATTCCCTCACAGACTTAAAACCGCTGACCCAAAAACTATGGTAATCGTCAAGTAACAGTCACGTAAGCGGAAACGCGTCGGGTTCCGCGAATTCGTTACTAGCCACCGAGCCTACTTTAAATTCATTTGGCTGTAAACAATGCTGGCTGTGTTTCCTGCCTTTTCTTAGATGTTCGTATTGTGTTAGGAGTGTTTGAACGTTACTTTTAAATCGTAGGAAAGTTTTGGGGTCAATGTCTCTTTTTAAACTTGACAGCTGTCAGTCGGCCATCTTTGTAAAACTGATATGAGAAGGACTTGCTATTTGTGAGTATATTCTGCTTGATTAAAATTTTAAATTCACTGACAAAAAATGCACAGCCTAAGCCGCTGGGTTTTCTGTATTATCCACAAAAGTTCCTTAAATAAAGAAAGTAAGGAAGGATTTTTGAAAGTTCATCCCCTAAAGTGGTAAAATAGGGGATGAAAATATATATGGAATTTCGTGTGTATACACCATGCTGCCTATCGTCCAATCGGCATGACGCTGCAGGCTTGGTCAAATCTGCAGTTCGTTCATATACACCACACACGATCAATTTGAATTGTCCAATCGGCAGCGACGACGTTCAGTTGAAGCCATGGTGTCACCAGTGGCGGACGACGATGTTTTAGCCATCTTGGGCATTTTACTCGTGATAAAGAAACAAAACAAAAGATTGTGTGGCGTTGTGCAAGTGGTTAATGAAAAGGAATCAGTTTTCTCATACAAAAATAGAAGAATATTGAGGACTAGCTTCTGCCCGCGACTTCGTCCGCGTGAAATTTATTTTTTGCTCGACCCACCCCGTCGCATCGCATTGCCTACCCGCGCTATTACTTCGTTTTCACTTAGCGTTCTTTCAGACTTTTTCTTTTTACTCGGCACCTAAGGGTCCTAAAGTGATGTTAAATATGCCTTCTATAAGATTTGGGCAATCATTAATGCAAAAAGATTTTTTAAAGTCCGACTGGTAGGGCAGTTCCAGAGTTTAGCTCGTTCCTTCACCACATCCCCTTCCGCTACCTCTCCATCCCGTCCTCATTCACTCTCACACCCCCTTCACCACTTCCCCTTTGCTCTCTCTCTCTCTCTCTCACCACTCCATCCCCTCCCTCTCTTTCTCTCCTCCACCTCCGGCTCACCAACCCCTCCCCACCCCTCAGCCTTCACCATGTCTTCCTCCTCTCCTCACCAATTCCTGCCCTTTCTCCCTGCGTCCATCATCCTCCCGCTCACACTCCTCATCACCCCTCCCTTGCCCCTCCCCCTCTAACCCTCCCTCCGGGGTAGTTTTAAAAAACTAATAATGACAAACTTAGGCAAATATTTGTGCCAAGTTTCAAGTCAATTAAAACCAAATGAATAACATTTTTCATGTAAATTTTATTCCCTGTTTTCACCCCCACAGGGGTGGAATTTAAAAAAATGGTTTGAGATATTTCCATCACTTGACTCAAAAATTATTTACACTAGTTTTCGAGTTAATCAAGCCACGCAGTAAAATCCTCCCCTGTGAAATTGACTACCCCTTTTCACCCCGTTAGAGGTAGATTTTCTAAAAACCCTGACACACATTATTCTTTATTTTTGGTTTTAAGTATAAATACTGAGTTTTGAGTTAATCGGATTGCGCGTTAAAATTTTTCCATACAAACTTTGAGACCCCCCAATTCCCCTTTAGTTTAGAAAAACAAAAAATCACAAAAATCATAATTTACTTAGATAAATATTCGTGCCAAGTTTCAAGTTTATTAACTCAAGGAATAAGATTTTTCATACAAACAATATCCCCCCTTTTTACCCCCTTAAAGGTCGAATTTCCAAAAACCCTTTCTTAGCGGATGCCTAGGTCATAATAGCTACCTGTGTTCCAAATTTCAGCCCAATCCGTTGAGTGGTTTCAGCTGTGTGTTGATAGATCAGTCAGTCAGTCAGTCAGTCAGTCAGTAACGCTTTCCTTTTATAGATATAGATTACGTCAAAAGATTATCGTAATTATTTACTATAGGATGAAGAAACTTAGTTAAAACTTCTATCATTATAGTGACTCCTCTAATTCAGAAATGCTTTATTCGCCACCGCCATACACGGTCCAATCGGTATAATCCAATGTGCTTGATCAAGACAGAAGAGTTAAATTTCGATTGTTCCGTCAAGTCATGCCAATTCACGCCCACACACGGTCAGATTGGACGACAGCCAGTATGGTGTATGGCAAGCATTAGAATAAACAAAATTCAGCCTACTGGCACAGTCAGTCAGTCATAACTTGTAAGAGAATGCATGCAACCTTTACTGTGTAAGTAAGTACCTATCCCTTTTCAAATAATATTGTAAACATATACCATGAAAGGTAAAAAATTTTCTTTACCGTTTGAATAAACCTAACCTAACCTAACTTTTATTAGCAAAAGGCATACTTTGCACCATTCTAGTCCCAGTGAAAGACCTTAAAATATAACAATAGAGTACCTACCTGTACCTTCTCTAAGTATTTGGCACACTGACCGGTATATGGAACTATGTTACAATTTTTACATGTTGGATTTATAAGTACATCGCTATTGTTTAAGAGTTTCGTAGATTTCACTGTAGATTCTTTCTTAGATAAGAGAGAAGGGCTCATATGTACCTATTATGTGATTGCTACTTATAGATACGGAGAAGAAGAAACCAGATTATAATGGGATTGAGGGGGGTGATTATTAAAAGTTGTCTGGGACCATAGAAATATAAAAAACAGGAGAAGTGGCAAGGGGGCGAATCTCGACATGCTCAGTATGAGCCGTTCATAGTCAAATGGCCGTCTCCGCGTACTAGTGCGCTTTCGACTGTGACCGTGACAATTTATAAGAATGCCGTGTTGTTCAGTGGTTTCTTGTAAAAACCGAAGCCAAAACAAAAACCATGTAAATCATGGAATCACTTTCCATATGTAAGTACAAGTATTTTACCGTATTTGTCTTTAAAATCATTAAAGTCACAAAGGGACATAGTGGAGACACAAGGTTTCGATACATTTTAAGATACTGGGCACATCTCCTTCTTTCTATGGCTGGGACAGACTGGATGCGGAAGGCGGAGGACAGGGTGTTGTGGCGCAGCCTGGGAGAGTCCTATGTCCAAATGTGGACTGCGATAGGCTGAGTTAAATAAAGGGATAATTTTAAAAAGGAATGGATTCTCCCCCGCTCACATACCTACTCGCGCACACTATACCAGAAACGCGTCACACTGTCACGTCGCGACAGTCTGGGGGAGACTTAAGGGCTGATGATGATAATGTTTTATTAGTTGACCCTGAAGATGAAGAATAACATAATTTATAAATTTCAGTACTAACCTTAATATTAAAGTTTTGACTGAACCCTACATTAAAGCTTTTTGCTAAAGCAATTTATTCACGATATTTATCTCAATAAATCTCAGTAAATTAACATTTTGCAACAAACTTTGTTTAATTTAACCGACCCGTTATGCCTGAGATACACGACTATATTTTTTGTCAAGCCAGGATAGTAAGTTAGCAAAGCTAGTAACTCCCTCTTCGTGTATACAGAGCTAGCTTAACTTCTAGGGTAGTAAGCTAGTGATAAAGCTAGTAAGCTAGCATCTCAAGCTAAGATAGTTTAAGGTTGATGCGCCAGGGTAGCCCACGAAATTCAAAATTTCTTACGTTTTTTGCAATTTGTAGGTCAGTGTGAGCTTGTATGTTGATTAAAATATGATTCGCGGCCGTAGCTAATATGGCTTTACAGAATTATAATCATTAGAATCAGCAATACAACTCCATACGTTAGCATTTATCTCAAATCTAGCGATTTCATGAAATCATGAGGTTTGAGGTAAATGCTAACTTATGGAGTTGTATTACTGATTCTAATGATTATAATTCTGTAAAGCCATATTAGCTACGGTCGCGAATCATATTTTAATCAACATACAAGCTCACACTGACCTACAAATTGCAAAAAACGTAAGAAATTTTGAATTTCTCGGGCTATCCTGGCGCTTTCGCCTTAATAGGATGGGATCTTTGAGCTAGTAGCACCCGCAGTCCCGCACCACTGATTTTACTATCCTGGCTTGAGTACTTGCTGCATGCGTTATCAACTTGACGGATTTCCCGTTAGTTATGGCGGGATAGACGAATGGAAAACGGGAAAAAATATGGTCGGCTGATGGATTCTTAATAATAATATATTAAAATAAAATTGCAAAGTGCTGTTTATACTGGTTTTTATAACAGTTCTGTTGTAGACCATCGTCATTTTCGGGAAGAAAATGACGATTATGGATTCGATTCAATTTTTTCATGGTCAATTTTCATCAATTTTCTTAAATAACTTTAAAAAGATTTAGTAGACCATTCAATATTTCCTCTTGATGCGGCCATTTTCGGGAAGAAAATGACGATTATGGATTCGATTCAATTTTTTCATGGTCAATTTTCATAAATTTTCTTTAATAACTTTAAAAAGATTTATTTTGAAATCATAAAAATCATATTATTTGGGGCCTCACCCTTTCATTTAATATGTAACGCGAGGTAATGCAATTTTTTTTTTAAATTTTCTTGTCTACCACCCAAAAGTGACTCCCTTAATCAATATTAATTTATTTACATTACACGTTCAACTTAAAGGGATACAACGATAAATTTTGTGTTTTTAAAATTTCTATAATTAGAACCAAACGTATAATATGGTAAAATCATTTGGATTTTCCATAGTGATATTTGACTATATTGTCTACCGCTGTATTATAACCGAAACATGAACATGTACTTCAATTTTTTTCGATAGAATAAAATTCCAAAGTAGCACCTCTATTTTCTGTTTTTTAAGAATATACGTAAACAGTTCCTTATTGTGAGTAAAATTTGCTGTAAATCAAAGGTATTTAAATATGTTAAGAACTTACTAAGCTAAAAAATTATTGTCATAAATCTACATTTAAACGAAGCGCGCTTAGTTCCGGTGCACGTGAGAGTCTTCTACGAGTATCTCGCGCGTAAAACTAGACAGCCATAGTGACATTTCTCTACACACCAAGCTAAACCACGCTTCGATGTATCCTCTTAATCAGTCGATGAGATTCGGAGCAAATTGGCTGTGAAAGACAGGCACACGTGTGATCCTATAAGAATTCCGTTTTTTCATTCGGACGTACGGAACCACTGTAAAATAGCCTCGTGTATCTCAGCCATTAGGCTGTTTTGATCGAAATTTATGTTTTGTATGCGGATTGGATCGAAGTACCAAAATGGGAGCAATCGGACCAAATTACCAGATTTAGGCGGTTTATCTACACAATACTTGTATGAGTGGGTATCAAGATTGTAAGATGAAATAGCGGTTTATTACGATTTTAATCTTTTGGAGATTTATCGTTGATTGAAATGCCAAAGGTGATATATTGTTTTCATATAAATTGGAATACGTTAAAAGCCGTTAAGGGGACTACAAGACCTAAAGCGCGGTCACAGTCGGACTGCATAAGTTTTTAGAGGTATATTCTTTATTTTTAGGGTTTCGTACCTCAAAAGGAAAAAACGGAACCCTTATATGATCACTTCGTTGTCCGTCTGTCTGTCTGTCAAGAGCCTTTTTTTCAGGAACGCGTGGAGGTATCAAGTTGAAATTAATATCAAATACGTAGGTCTGTAGCCCATTGGATCTAAAAAAAATCAACCTTTTAAGTCAACGCAATAAAAAAATACGGCCATTTATGCGACATATTTTGATACTCGCAAGTAAATCAAAACCTACTTCCCGTTAACCTAGAATAATGAAATTTGGCAAGAAGCAAGGTCTCATAGCAGGAGTAAAAAAAAAATTCCGAAAATTGTTTATATAATTTTATCACAAAAAAAATTTTTTTTTGGGATTACAATGTCAAGTTTATTTTGGGGTAAATTCTTTTAAACTACGGAACCCTTCATTGTGCATGGTCTGTCACGCACTTGGCCGGTTTTTTTCCTATCGTATGAAAGTTATATTATGTTTTCAACACACTATCTAACTACATGTGTCCTGAAGAATATCATAGCATATTTTTCTGATTTTGTTTACTGCAGTAGATCATATAGGTACTTTATTAAGGCATTATGAAACTTGCGTTTTATTGCGTTTAGGACCTGTAGTTCCCTTAAGGTCTGTGGATATCAGATCTATCTGCAAGGTTAAGATATACTGTTGCTATTGTTTATTTATTTATTTATTTATTTAAACTTTTCGCACTTAAATTTGTACAAAGGCGGACTTAATGCCTTAGGCATTCTCTACCAGTCAACCAAGGGTGGTGAAGAGAATTATGGCAGGTGCTCAGTATGAGAGGCATAAATAGAAAGAACACTAAAAATATATCTTAATTAATTATAAATAGACTACATAAACAGATACATAAATAGGTTATAAACTAATAATAAACATACATACCTACTTACTATAAAATATACCTATATTATATATATATATATATATATATACAATACATATTATATACAAATTCAAGAGAGAGAGATGTTCCAATAACTCTACACTATTGGTTAAGAAAATAACTCTGCAATTTTCGCTTAAATGCATACCGACTGGTGGCCGTCCTGATATCAGGAGGAAGCGCATTCCAAAGAAGAATGGACTGAATATGAAAGGAAGAATGAACAAAGTCAGAAGTGTGAGAAGGACAAAGTAGAAGAAGATTGTTAGAAGAACGCAGATTCCTAGCGTGTGAAGAACATAGATATTGGAAGTGAGACACAAGATAAGAAGGAGGAGTGGGAGAGTTAAGAAGGGAGTAAAGCGTGGTCAAAGCACGTAAACTTCTTCTTTGACGTATGGACATCCATTTGAGCTCAGATCTATAGCTCGACACATGGTCATATTTTCTGAGGTTGAATATGAACCGGATACAATTATTGAGCAGTCTGTCAAGCTTATTGAGCAAAACCGCATTCAAGTCAAAGTAGCACACGTCACCATAGTCGATGATAGGGTAAATCAAAGTCTGCACAAGCATAGTTTTCGTCTTAGCAGGCAAAAAGTTTCTCAGACGATACAGTGACCGCAGAGTACCGTTCACCCTTTGACTAACACTGGAGACCTGACGTTGCCAGCTAAGTGTCGAGTCAAGATGTAAACCGAGATCTTTCACACTAGGGGTAATGGGTATGACGGTACCATTGAAAGTAAGAGGAGGAAGAGAGCTAAGCGTCACCCTACCCAACATGCGCGAGCTTCCAATTACAATGGCCTGACACTTTAAGGGGTTTACTGACACCCCAAAACTATCAGACCACTTCCTGATAGCCTCTAAGTCTCGGTTTACATCCGCTATAGCGTCCGACAAACCCTCTACCCGCGCAGCTGCATACAATTGAAGATCATCAGCATAAAGATGATACGAACACCGAAGACAGTGAGTTATAAAATTAATGAAGATGGAAAATAGCAATGGAGAAAGAATACCGCCTTGTGGAACACCAGCATCTAAGTCACGCCAACTCGACGAGCTCTCATCAACGCGAACCGATTGCTGACGTTCCCGAAGATAAGAAGAGAACCATTCCAAAGCCTCGGACGAAACCATAAGATGAGAGAGCATAGAAAGGAGAATATCGTGACTGACGGCATTAAAGGCGTTAGAGAAATCAATTAATACCAATACGGTAACCTTGGTATCCTCCATCGCTTCTCTAACGTCACCAGTCACTTTGAGGAGAGCGGAGGCTGTACTGTGCCCAGGCCTGAATCCAGACTGAAAAGAGCTGACAAGTTTGTTCCGGTGAACAAACCCTGCAAACTGCTTGTGTACGCAGGCCTCAAGCACTTTAGACAAGAATGGTAGAATGGAAATGGGTCGATAGTGACAGGGTAGGGAGGGATTAGAAATTTTAGGGAGTGGGCGGACATAGGCCATACGCCACAGGGATGGGAATTGTCCGGAATCAAGAGAGAAGTTGATGATGTGGGCAATGGGAGGGAGAAGGCTATCAAGGATCCAAAGGATCATACTACGACTGATGCCGTCATAGCCCACAGCTTTGGATTTTATGGACAGGATGATCTTTCTAATTTCGTCCAAGGAGACCGGAGAGAAGCGAAATGGTTCTATGATGGGACTAGCTAGGCCAGTGATGAAATCAACCGTCTGGGACAACATTTGGGAATCCAAATGACAGGAGGTTGTGAAGTGACGGTTGATATCATCAAGGCCAATTGTATTAGGAAAACCCACATGACGTGGTCTGCCGATACCAAGAGTACCAAGGAACTTCCAGATATCAGCAGGTGAAGAAGAAGATATGTTCTCGAGAATATGGCGGCGTTTAGCGTTGCGTATCATCTGATTACACCGATTTCTAGCAGCTTTGAAAAAGCTCCGATTTTCTTCACTGCGATCCTTTTTAAATTTGCGAAAGGCCCGATCCCTGCGCCTCATCGCCATTCGAACCCCTGTCGTCATCCAAGGAGCAGGAGGACGCCGAAGTTTGATCTTCTTAACAGGAGCGTGTTTGTCGTAGAGACCAAGAACAGTCTGATTAAAAATGCGCAATTTTTCATCAACAGCTGTGGCCGCTGCAAGGAGATCCCAACTGAGGTCTGAAGCATCCTGACGAAGCTTATCAACATTCATGCGTGCAAAACACCGCATGTGCAGAATTTTTGGGACAGGTTTAGGCGGTTTTAGGACATAGGAGAGGAAAATGAGGTCATGATGGGAAAATCCAGGAGCGGGACACTGACCATGAGAGGGAACGAGGGAGGGAGTGGATGTAAGGATTAAGTCGAGCCATGTGTCATCGCCTGAGATATTAAAATGGGTAGGTTGCAGTGGAAGTACATGGAGACTAACCGAATCAATTATGTGAAGGAGCTTATGGGATCGAGGAGTGTGGTGTGCAAGGTCAGTGTTGAAATCGCCCATGATGACGCAATGTGCATACTCTGACCCTACGGATTCCAGCGCCAGTTCGAGATTAGAAAAATAATCAACGGCGGGTGGACAATAGACAACACCAAGAAGGGTCTTGACACCTTTGACGCAGACCTCTAAAAAGAGGTACTCAGCAGTAGCATGGTATTGTGAAGGAGATGAAGCAATGATTTTGAAAGGAAAATCGCTACGAAGATAGATAGCTACACCACCCCCTCCCTTACCAATCCTATCATTGCGGATAAGAGTGAAACCTGGGAGAGAGTAGGTAGTGGAAAGAAGATGAGGTTTAAGCCAACTCTCAGAAACCAGAACGGCATGGACATTGGCGTAGGCAAAGGTGTCCAACAGATCACTGTGGTGACTTGGGATACTTTGCGCATTTATATGGCAGACATTAAACAAATGACCTGTTTGTTGACTGAAGCACCGATGCACAAAGTCACCAAGTGTGTCAGTCAAGGAGCTAAAACTTGCATTAGCGAATGAGCTAGAGGAATCAATGGCAGAGTAAAAAGAATCATCATCAGATAACATAAAATATAAATAAAATAAATATAAATAAAATAAAAATAAATATCTACTAAATATATAGGTACTTTAACTAAGTAAAATTGCTTTCGCTCTAGGTGCAACACCACTATCTGTGCACCACCCACCAGTATACATAAGGATCCTTTGACGCGTAGCCAAAAAAAAATTGTTGCTTATTCTTTGAGTGGGATTATTTCAAAGAGCACGCTCTATGTTGCATTACGCTGTTTTCCCCGAGGGGTTAGGCAGAGGTGTACCTATACAGGTGGATTTTTAACTTTAAGTAGGGGAGACGGAGGTAAGACGGGGTAGCGGGTAAGACGGGGTACCCAGCAAAATTCACTGTTTAAACTGACTAATCACGGTCGTTCATGCATCGTTCGATGCCTGCCATGACACTTGTCAGTCGCCTGGCCATTAATTGTTCGCAAGTGCACGCATGTCGAAAAAATCTTAAAAAACTGTTTTACTACAAATTGCTTATCATATTTTCTTCTGGTTTGACACGTGACTGTGGTTTGTTAAATAATGCTAGCTGGTGAGGTGTAGCTGTGATTGACGCTTAAACTAACCTATAATAAGGTAGGCATTGTATTTCCTTGAGATCGCCGACTGTTTTTTATTTCTTTGATTATTGGTAGAAAATGGCTCGGCAGGCAAGATGGGGTAATGATTACTCCAGTATATTCCGCTTCTATTGAAGAGTGGATATCATGCTCACATTGTGGAAGATGGTCACATAATAGCTGTGCAGGAATGTAGGATGATGATGACGAAACCATCCACGTCTGCGTGGTATGCCAGTCCAAATAATCATCTTTCTCTCTTATAATTCTCATCACACCATCTTACCTCAGGGGCGTACCCCATCTTACCAGCACCATGGGGCAAGACGGGGCAAAACACCTTTTTTTTATTTTGTTTTTTTTTTACTAAAATGGATAGCTAAATGCTCCTTATGTCACCAAATGTTAGAAGAGTAATAACTAGTTGTTAATTAAAAAATAAATATGATTGTCTCACTATGTAATTTTTAATCTTACCACCCTCTCCCCTACCATAACCATGTATCAAATAATAATTTTTGCTGTGCCTACAACGGCTCTACAACGGCTCTTAGCTATAAGCCTTATATTAACATCTTAGTTTACCTTGTGGAACGCAAATAAAGAATATGAATATAAATATGAATTTTTCAAGTGGGCGTAGATGGGCAAATTCGAAACTATGGGGAATATTGTAATGCTGAATGCAGTACAATCCTTGAGACGTCGAATGCAGCTAAGTATGTATTGAAAACAATGGTCATCAGTTTGAACAATTAATCATCTAAGGTTTAATAGGTAGGTACAGTAGTACCCAACTGATAAGGCTCGTCGTGAATCTTCGTTCGCACAGAAAAGAAAGTATGACCCCGAAGATTAAAATTTTATATAGAAATTAAATAATCTTCATTAACGAGAATGCTTAAAACTTACAATCAACCTTATATCACTAATATAAGGTTCATAATACACTGCAGCTGTTAGTTCCGTCTCACTCGCAAGTATGGCGGCTGTCCAGCGGCGCGCGCTAACATGGCGGCAGCTGCCAACCAATAGCGGTAAAGAAAAAAGCGTGGAGCGTGCCGATTGGTCAATAGCATTTCCCGCGCTTTGAAAATTCATCTTCTGCGCAGGTACATCGATAAGCCATATTACTTGGGTACTACTGTACTCGTACTTAGATAACATAAGAAAAATAAAAAAAGTGTTTTGTTAAAAATGAGCTCTTTCCTTTAGTTTGCCGTCTGTCATTACTTCCCAGAATGCAATCCTTATTAGCGACACTATCAAATCGTGAAATAATACAGTGTGCTTTTTTTTTCAAAATCAACGGGTTCGATTCCTGGCTAGAAATATTGATTTTTGAAAAATCCAATGATCCAGTTTTAGTTTTCATCAATATCGAGCCCGAGACTCCTTTGAGTACTTTTCGCTATTCCACATAGTTTTGGATTTGGCCATCCACCGTATACAAGGTGTAACATAAATAACGCACAACCTCTTAAGAGTTCATTCTACTCATCATTATGAACAACTTTTACTATGGCACCAAACCTGAAATCACAAAAAAAAAATCAGCTGTTCAGTACATTTATCAACATCAAATCAAACTCGTCAAAATGTAGGGAGCAGCTGATTTTTTTTCGCGATTTTAGGTTTGGTCCCATAGTAAAAGTTGTTCATAATGATGAGTACGATGACCCCTTAAGAGGTTGTGCGTTATTTATGTTACACCTTGTATAGTACATACACACTTCGCCATTTATGTATAAGGCTGCTCCTTCCTAAAATACGGCAAAACTAAGTAACTTTGTAACCATCTTTTACAGTAACTGTAGCATCTTTCTGATAGGAAAAAGACACAGTAATCTACAATACATAAGAAGTGATTTCATGAGTCCTGAAATCTATTTTAGTTTGTAGAACTAAGGAAAAAAAACCTAAATCCAAGAATCGGACCTATGACCTCATGCTCAGTAGCACTTGCTATCACTAGACCAACTATGCATGTTTCATACATCTGGTGCTCAATTCAAAGAGCTCGCTTTAAGTTGTTTCTGATTTATTAGACGAATATTTACGACTGTGAATTCTACTCGTAACTAATACGAGTAATATAATTTAAGGCGAGTATAGCTGATAACCCGCAGCGCTATCATTGAAAAAAAAACCGGTCAAGAGCGAGTCGGACTCGCGCACCGAGAGTTCCGTTCCGATTTCTGAAAAACTGTGCTTTTTAGAGACATCGTTTTATTTTTCCTGTAATCTTTACATAAACTTGTATCACATAGAATAATTTCTGATTTTTTTCTATGAAAAAATAAACTTCGGAGATAAGGGGAGGGAGGGGGAACGGTATTTTGTTTGTTTTTTACATTTTTCATCAAAAGTCGAAAACTATGCGGCCTAAAAAAAGAATGTTTGAGAATGTTCAAACAACGCTCTTTCATATAATACCCCACATATTAGTAGTCCCACTAGTAGCCCCACTTCGAATTTTTAAGATGCCCTTTCAGTCCATATTTTATTTCTTTCTTATTTGCAAAATAGTTGGGCAAACGTCATCTAAAACCATTCCAAATTGGAAGCATTAGTAGTTCTTGAGATATACGGCTGTGACAGACAGACAGACAGACTGAGTTGCACCATAAGGGTTCCTTTTTACTATTTTGGTACGGAACCCTAATAGGAGGAAATAGGGAACATTTTGAAATTTCTTATGCACACATTTTTAGTCAGATGAAAAATCAACACTTAACCTCCTAGGTTCGAAGTTATAGATAAGTACAGTTATAACTTCGAAACCAGGAGGTATAATGTTGATTTTTTAGATACAAAAAATTGTGCATAGGAAATTTCAAAATGTTCCATATATCTTGACTTATTAATTTTTTTCTCATTGGTAGCGCTGTAGCATCTATACTTACCTTAATATAAATTTTATGACTGTTATTAAACGAGGCTATAAAACCCCAGTAATACTGACAATGCCAAATGTCATGCTGTGTGTCTCAACGATTTGGGAAGTACATAATAATTTTCCCTCTATACATTCTAGCGTCACTAAATCGTATCTGAAGATAAAGACTAGCAAAGTCGAATATAGTGAAACCAGAACTATGTCACTGTAGCATAAACAATGTACCTTTAGTCTTGCAAATAAAACATTCATTCATTCATTCAAAAAGGAGATTTTTTAATGGGCCAAATATGTTCCGAAATGTTTCTGAAACTATGAGATAGTGTGAGGTATGTATAGCTTATAAAATCGCGAACACTCAACCACTATTCCAAATGACGTTACCCAAATGACGCTTCCTTGTGTTTCTGTCGTACTCATTTCTATAGAACTCACTCACAATCAATCTCACTTCTCTATTCGCAAACACAACACAACACTATACATTGTATAGTGTTGTGTTGTGTTATGAAGTTATGATATATGTATTATTAAGTTGTGTCATGTTAAATTATGATGTTGTAGCTCAGTAGTTTCGGAGGGTGGGGGCGGGGTTCAATGGTCAATTTTCGTCTATTTTCTTAAATAACTTTAAAACAATTTATTTTAAATTATAAAAAAATATATTTGAGATTGTCATACATAGTAATTTTCTTATTTGCCCTCCAAAAGTGATTTCCATATTCAAAATTCATTTATATACTTTACTTGTCCGTGTTTGGGTCACAAAAGTTCATATGTGTACCAAATTTCAACTTAATCGGTCCATTAAGGCTGGGATAGCCGTAAAAACGTCGTTTCGGTTTGTGTTTTATTCGTAGATAACTCGGATTTAAATTTTGAAAAAAAAAATTTTTTTTGGCTGTGACAGACGGACAGACAGACACACGAGTGATCCTATAAGGGTTCCATTTTTTCCTTTTGAGGTATGGAACCCTAAAAAGCAAGTATTTTTACATGGTTGTCAGAGACAGTTACAAATAGAACAATCTGGTATAATAAGTAATAATATGCCGCCACAAACCCATTAGAGTCGGAAATCAATACTTGTATTCATTTACCTACAACTAATATCAATTCAATTAACCATAACAACAAAAAACAGAGCTCAAAGCTAAACTTTTATATGCAAGTCTAATTGAATCTCACTTCAATTCAACAGCGAATGTATTATGAATCATAATGAATTCCCACAGTTGTATCATAATTCATGAGAGAACGCTAAGCTTTAAATGTATTCATTGCTATGTATCCGGCTATTAATGAATTTGTCGCATAAGAGTTAACTATCAGCGCCCCACGGTTACACTCGCGAAAGTCTCGAACCCTTAGGAATATCGGGATAAAAAGTATTGTATGTGTTAATCCAGGTTATAAGCTATTTGTGTGCCAAATTTCATTAAAATCCGTTCAGTAGTTTTTGCGTGAAAGAGTATAAACGAACACATGAACACACACAAACATTCGCTTTTATAATATTAGAGGGAAGTGTGATATAACTGTGTTGTGATTGTGATCAGAGGGCTTAGTGCGAGTTTTTATACTTACTCGATCACGTTAAAGTAAACGTCAGTTTGTACTGAAACTGAAATAAGCGCCGTCTGGTGACTATAATGGGAATCACAATTATTCCATACAAATTGACGTAAGGTAACGTTAACGTAAACGCGATCGAGTAATAAAAAGTCGCACTAAGCCGTATTAGCCGTATGTTTGCAGGACGAGAAGAGTTTGGTTAACCAATGGTCACATTTATTATGAGCATATAAATAGATTCGTAAGCTAATTTTACCTGTGATAGCTACTTCCATATTATGGAACAAAAAAAAAATGGAACATGTAATAATGGGAAAGTGTAAATAAATGAATATAATGAAAAATTCGGAATAAGTATGTAAAAATAAGAATACAGGAAAATAAGAATATGAAGGAATAAGAAATTGGACAATTTAGATTTCGGAAAGCATCGCCGACACCGAGGGTCAACTATGCAAAGCTATGACGTCTTTGTTTCATTATTGATGAAGATACAAGACTTAATTTTAGCCAATAACGGCCTATAAATTGTAGGAATCGGGCATCAGTCTTATGTGGCGCAAAGCTTGGAGTTTGGAATTGTGCCTCATAGAAATTGGGGAACCGTGAGGAGACCGGTGGGGTAGTTGGGTAACACACTTACAGTAGGGATCGGTTTTGTTGACAGTTCAACAACATTCATTGCGTTATTTGCGTTGTTGAGCAGACAAATTTTTCGAACATTATGAAGCAATGGATTAGCAATACTATGCTTCAAAATCATTCAGATTGATAATGTGTTATGCAATTATGACGCAATTAGGGCCCTCACCCACGACTACTTTTTGTAGCGATGCTGTCGCGCGTTTACGAAATGCGCGACTGCATCGCTACTAACGCGCGTTAGTCGCTTTTGCAACGCGCTACAGAAGCGATGCCAACGCGGTACTAACGCGCTACAGTATCGCGACTGTATCGATGCAAACGCGCGAACGTGTCGGACGATATCGGGGAGAGAACAGAGGGAGGGTGGCGCGTGAGTGGAGAACCGAGCTTTCGTTGCCTACGCTTCGGCTGCTTACGTAAAAGCAGCACCAAAGACAACGTGACTAATGTTGCCTCAATGGAGTCCATCTTGCAACTGTAGCGATCGCAGGTATTTTTGTGCCGTTACTGAATCGCGTTTGCATCGCGACAGAAGCGCACCGATATCGCGTTTGCATCGCGACTGAATCACAGCGCACAGCTAGCGACCGCTTCGCGACTGTATCGATGCGGACGCGCGACAGCATCGCTACTGCATCGCTACAAAAAGTCGCCGTGAGCGAGGGTCCTTTAGGTCTTGCAGTGGACTGTGATGTTGTGATGTAATGCTCTGGCAAAAATCCTCTTCAAATATATGCGTCAGATCGTCAGGATTTACTCAGATAGATTCACACACCACCATTCAATAACGCAATTAATGTTGTTGAATTGTCGAAAAGAAACTCATTCCTACTGTAAGTATGTTTCGCAAGCACCCCGCAGGTTTCGATTTTGCTCAGTCTATACTTTTTTTTTCCGATTTTTGACAAAGCCAATGGATAGTCCACTGGTCCTTATGTCAACCCTCAAAATATCCTAACAATTACAACTTTTCTACAATAAATTATATTACGTAATCGTTGTTAAGTATATGCCCTTAATAATCTCGATTACATACCAATATCGTAGCCACAGCCGATATATTTCTTCCATAAATACTTACAGCAGATAATTATTGCGTTAATTTCTAAATTTATCCATTCAAGGATACATTAAAACTCTAGGCCACTTTAAAAACCGGCCAAGTGTGTGTCGGAACACGCACAATGAAGGGTTCTGTAGTTGGGATGAATTTATCCCAAGAACTATAGGTATAGAACTATTTTTATTTTTTTCAAAATTTTAGGCTCAGTAGTTTCGGAGAATAGAGCCCTCCCCACTATTCTCCGAAAAACCTAAAATTTTGAAAATGGTCGATTGCCGTCTATTTGCTCAAATAACTTTAAAATAATTTATAATTAGTACATAATCCCTTTCATTTGATATGTCACACGGTACAGTTCAAAACTGTTTTTTCTAATTTTCTTATTTGCCTCCCAAAAATTATAAATATTAATAAACTAAAAACTATATTATTTCTACTAAAAATTTTATATTAAAAATTCAACACCACCGTGTTTGGGCCACAAAAATTCATATGTGTACCAAAGTTCAACTTAATCTGCCCATTACATTCGGATCAAATTGGCTGTGACAAACGGCCAGCCAAACACGAAAGTGATCCTATAAGGGTTTCGTTTTTTTCTTTTGACGTACGGAACCCTAAAAACGAAATGAAACAAATTGAAACACTTGTCCTCACTTGTTATTCATTAGGTTACACCTAAAACTATTAAATCTAGTTAGCAATAATTATGCAAAATAAACGAATAATTATTTCCAACTTGAGTTTTATATGACCATAAAGTAGTGTAGAGAAGCGCTGAGTTTCGGTTTCGGCAGATACCAAATTAGTGACCGACCGATGAACCGATACTAGAATTATTGTAAAAAAATTACAATGAAAAAACATCACTTCGAGTAGTGCGTTGACCTGTAGTGATAGTAAAACCCTTTTTGTTTTTAAAATACAGTCGTAATTATTATGGGTTTACCACTGATAATATTTATGAACATACTAAACCATTTCCTTTAAAAATATTTTATGGGCAAAGATTAAAAACACAGTGCGTGCGTAAGTATTCACTTATCACTGCTTTTAAAACATTAAAAGTTATGGAACATGGCTTGCTTTTGTAACTTATAACTAAAGTTAGAAATACAAAAGAATGTTTGAATAAGTCAGTTAAAACATGGATTCTCGTCCGATAAATCACATCGATTTAATGGATCGATATATATTTTGTTTATTCAAACAATCGAACTAGTTTGGTTTCTAATTAAAACTTTGTTGAGCTGGTATCATATATTAAGCCGACACTAAAAACTGTGCCGAGGCCGAGTGTGTCCGGTCTCTGCCGAGTTTCTTAGAGGGATCTTAATTAATTCGGACCGGCGGCGTCCATTCATATGAATGTGTTCGGTGGCAATCTTTTATCTATTCGCTTTTAATATAGGCAGCAAAGAGGTGTGGAAAGCACTTTTATTTATATTAAATATGCTGCAACTGCATGATGCAAAGCGAAGCACAAGATGGAAGAACAAAGCACGATGCTTTTTTAAATAGAGTTTTCTGAAATTCGAAAAAAGTGTAAAAAATATCATAAATTTTATTATGAAGGTATTTTCTCTATTTGGAGTACCTAATTTTTATGTACAATACGCACTTCAACTTGAGTTGTGTTCTCCTACAATAATTTCAGATTGAACCAATAGATATTTCAAATCAAAACAAAATACACTACAACTCAAGATATCACTTAGTCTTTCAATAAAACTAAATAATTCATACACAAAACTTAACATTTTCCATACACCTAATAAATAATTAAAATTTATTCTCGATACCGGTATTTATGAATGCAAAGTCTGTCTCCGCACTAGCGAGCTATCGACAGAATGACAGGCCAAGCAATATTTGATAGGAAATTCATTTAAATGGAATCATTTTGATTAACATTATATCATTAGCCGGATCGTAATACCGATAGGGTTTATTGCAATCAGCTACTGGTCGTGCCAACCTGTTTTTATATCAATTTCTTGTATCAATAATGTTTTGTTAATGAATACATGTGTTATTTGTGGCTTGTATTTGATAAACGGGGTTGTAATTTGTTCTTGAGTTTGTTCTTGTTATAGGTGTGAATAGGCAAGTAATATACAGGGTGTAAAAAGACACATCACAAAGCCGTCAACTATGCATACTGTACATCTAACTAAGTAGCTTTGCGCAAAAATTATTGCTGGGAAACGACTTTTAATTTTAGGTTTAAAAAAAAATATTCCGCGCAATGTAACGCGAACCCAGGCAAACGGAGTTAAGCCCTGCCACTTTGCTCTACGGTACGCGTAGGTACTTGTCGGAAAAAGTTTAGTAATAACACTTGGAATACGTTTTAGTAAAAAAAAAATGCGACTTTGACCTGCAATATCTCCAGAACCAGTGGATTCCCAGGTATGGTCTAGTGGAAAAAAACGATCCAAATAATGGGTAGAATATGTGGCTTTCGGCTTCGGCAAGTGTCTTTTTCGGTAGTGTTAAATCTGTAATTTGCTTTGTTCCTATTAGTTACTAAGAACGGATCGTTCTGTAACCAGAAATTGCGTTCAATATCTGCATTATCGACTGGTAACCCAGTCGATAATGCAGATATTGAACGCAATTTAATTGCCTATTAAAATGTTAAAGCCCATAATAAAGCATGTTTTTCTAATCTAAAAGCCTTGTTCAAACTAGAACAGATTTTGTATCGACTCAAAAGGTTTCGGTACCTACTTAAATTGAAAATAGGAATCCGATCATTGATATTTTTTATATATCAATGAATCCGATACAATAATTAACTTTTTATGGTTCCGTGCCTCAAAAGGAAAACGGAATTCTTATAGGATCACTTCGTTGTCCGTCTGTCTGTCTGTCAAGACCCTTTTTCTCAGGAACGCGTCGAGGTATCAAGTTGAAATTAATACCAAATACTAGGTCTACGGTCCCTTGGAGCCCTAAAAATGTCAAGCTTCTAAGTCAGCGCGTCAGGCGTAACTTCCCGTTGACCTAGAATTATGAAATTTGGCAAGAAGCAAGATCTCACAGCACAAATCAAGGAAAAAGTCTGAAAATTGTTAATTTGCATAGTTTTATCACATATTGCGATTGCAAACTTACTTATATGTTTTTCAACTATAATGATAAGTTTGTTTTTGGGATAAATTTTTCCCAACTACGGAATTCTTCATTGTGCGTGGTCCGCACGCACTTGGCCGGTTTTTGTTGTTTAAAGTTTTGTTGTTATAACAGTTCATTAGGAAACAAAACTTTTAACCTTTTCCCTAACTAGCTTATTTTGTAACTTGCAATGAGAGTTTAACATTTAAAGGTTTAAGTTTTATATCGTAGCCGTTTCAAATTTATTTGGTATCATTTTACTAAAGTTAAAGCTACATTAAAATAGATAAAACGTCAGATAGCTAACTTGCACCTTTATTAATTACCTATAAAATTTTGTTAGATACTTCGTTTATTTTCATTTTATTAGCAAAACAAAATAAGTATTGGAAAGGTTTACCTAGTCTAAAATGAAAAATGTTACTAGAAATTTGTAATATGGATATACCTACCTGAGAATTTGTGTGTTGATTATTTGTGTAGTAAAATACTAGTTTTTCAATACAAATTCCCTGAAAATAGTAACAGAAAATGTAAAAATCCGTCTTTCTTATATCTATGCAAAAATCGAACTACATGTCTTCAAAACACTTCTTTTTTTAGTCGGTAAAACATGAATTCACCGAAGTAGTTTTTATTATAAATAATTATAGGTACTAGTTTAATAATGCTACTGGTTTTTAAATTAGTGACCCACTATGGCGTAACATTAGAGTATTTTTTAAGGTTTTTAGGGTTCCGTACCAAAATGGTAAAAAAGGAACCCTTATGGTGTGACTCAGTCTGTCTGTCTGTCTGTCTGTCACAGCTGGATATCTCAAGAACTACTAATGCTATCAACTTGAAATTTGGAACAGTTTTAGATAACGTTTACACAACTATTTTGTAAATAAGAAAGAAATAAAAATATTTATATTTTTTTTTGCAACAGGGACTAAGACCCCCTGTCTTAAAAATTTAAAGTGGGGCTACTTGGGCATGTGGGGTATCATATGAAAGAGCGCCGTTTGCACATTCTCAAACATTTTTTTTCTTTTTTTTAGGCCGCATAGTTTTCGACTTTTGATGAAAAATGTAAAAAAAAATACCGTTCCCCCCCCTTATCTCCGAAGTTTGCGAAGCGAAAAATCTGAACGTATTCTATGTGATAGAAGTTTATGTAAAGATTACAGGAAAAATAAAACGATGTCTCTAAATAATACACTTTTTCAGAAATCGAAACGGAACCCTCGGGGCGCGAGTCCGACTCGCTCTTGACCGGTTTTTTACAATCTAATTTAGATTAAATCGACTTTCGAGATCTTTTAGTGTGACCGGGGTTTTGGTAACCATAGTTACTATTGGAAATCAGATTATAGCACTATATTAAAATCTGGGCAATGCAGGTTCCAATAATTTAGGTCGTGAAGTAGTATTTATAATCATCATAACCAGCCTACAATGTTCCTACTGCAGGGACACAGGCCTCCTCGTTATGAACTCAAACTCAAAACTCAAACTCAAAGCATTTATTTCAATTAAACCAATTACAGGCACTTTTGAATTGTCAAAGAGTCGGTCAGTTAGTCAGAAAGTTGAAGCTAATTGCCCATTCCAAAACGTAGATCTCTATGGAGAAGAACGGGCAAGAAACTCCACGGACACGCTTTTAAATCAAGATAAGTAATACAACATCCCGGGCCCCAAGTCTGCTATTTTTTACATTCCAACGCGATCCCATTGTCACTGCATTGTCATTTTGCTAAAAGTTCGTAATCTGCTAAATTCATATTTTCATACATTGGAGTGTCAGTGGTTGACCATTGGAAAGTCATAATGACGCCATTATATTAGTAGATTACCAAACTTGTCAAAATCAACAATTATGAAATCAATGATAGACCATTCTGACACTATTGTAATAGCAGACTTGAGGCCCAGGGTACATTACATTTGTTGCTTCTACATGTGAGAACAATGTAAAAAAATAAAAAAATACTTAAAACCAAGTTAAAATATGGAATTAAAAATAAGGCCTGGCAGATAAGAGATGACCAGTCTCAACTGACGGCGCCCGTTCACGAACATGACGCGTGGATCAGCACCATCCAGCTCAACCATTTTGTAGGTAACCGAATGATCCAAGAGGCAGTGATGGGCCGCAATCCACCACGCGGCCCTAGTAGGGGTTGGTAGATATCACGTCTTAGAATTTTTGGTAAAAAAAACTTTTTAACAAAAAAAAAATACCGACTTCCAAAAATCACTACAAAGTGAAAAATAACTTTGATTTCGGAAGTGTCTTTCGTTATTTATTTTCTTTTTTTTTTGCCACCGACTTCCGAAATCAAAGTTATTTTTCACTTTGTAGTGATTTTTGGAAGTCGGTTTTTTTTTTGTTAAAAAGTTTTTATTTCTCACTTTTTTTTTGACAAAAATGGGACCATTTGGGAAGTATACCCTTTCCAACAAAAAAATAATTTTTCAAATCGGTTGGCAAGCGACGGAGTTATGCGCGAACAAACATAAAAAAAAAAAAAAAATACAAACATCCGAATTGAGAACCTCCTCCTTTTTTAGAAGTCGGTTAACGGTTAAAAAGTTTTGGTTTAAAAAAATAATAATCAGCTCTTCCCTACATGTTGACGAGTTAAGGCTCTTACAGTATAGTATCTATTTATTTCACTACATCACTTACTACAATTTCTTACACTGCATCCATTTTTATTTATCTTTTATAACGATTTACATTGTAACTTGTGAATTGGTCTAAAACAATTCGTTTTCTTTAAAATCTGAAATAAAAACACCTATAGGTATTTTTCATTGTTATGACACTTACGTCAGGCTGTCAAGCTCTTTACTTTTTCTTCTAACTATCTTTCATAGAGTTTCATAATGGCATAGACTATGAACGTTTCTTTTGATTTATGTAATCTAAATTCTTTTTATCAATATGTTAGGTCAATATTGTATTTTATAGATAATTTTGATTTATTATTGAATGGCTGTATCTTTAATTACTTTTATAAAATTAATCCACACACACTCGGAATTCATCGAAGAGGTTAGAGGTTTTTCAACGTATATTACTGGCAGATTCAAGCATTGACTGTGGCGTTTGGCATTCTGATGACGGAAAACTTCAAATGTGGAAAGGATATGAAATTGGAAGACGTTTTTGAAAAACGCTGCCTGATGAACCGATGTATGGAAGACTCGGAGACTAGTCAGTTCTGCTCCGGAAGCTATAAACGAAACATCTCCTAAAAGTATTCTTCGACCGGGAAAACTGATTCCGTGACTAAAACTTACCCGACTGCGGTCGATCCTTAAAGGAGGGTTATAGAAAATAACCATTAATTTATCGGAGCGGTTCAATTCAAAAACTTCCTCTTCCAAACTATCCGTGCGTGTTTGCCTAACCTGGACTTACTCAAACTACTACTTCAAGCTATCCTCTACCTTCCTAAATAGCTGTGTGTGTTAGGTAGGATGTGTTTTTTTAAAAACCGGTCTGTATTTTTTATCTTTTAATATTTAATATATTGTTTCAAGTCTTACTTTAGCCCCCTTTTATTTCTGTAGGCTAGTAGATTTGTTACAGTCTGGGAAATATAGTATCTATTTATTTCACTACATCACTTACTACAATTTCTTACACTGCATCCATTTTTATTTATCTTTTATAACGATTTACATTGTAACTTGTGAATTGGTCTAAAACAATTCGTTTTCTTTAAAATCTGAAATAAAAACACCTATAGGTATTTTTCATTGTTATGACACTTACGTCAGGCTGTCAAGCTCTTTACTTTTTCTTCTAACTATCTTTCATAGAGTTTCATAATGGCATAGACTATGAACGTTTCTTTTGATTTATGTAATCTAAATTCTTTTTATCAATATGTTAGGTCAATATTGTATTTTATAGATAATTTTGATTTATTATTGAATGGCTGTATCTTTAATTACTTTTATAAAATTAATCCACACACACTCGGAATTCATCGAAGAGGTTAGAGGTTTTTCAACGTATATTACTGGCAGATTCAAGCATTGACTGTGGCGTTTGGCATTCTGATGACGGAAAACTTCAAATGTGGAAAGGATATGAAATTGGAAGACGTTTTTGAAAAACGCTGCCTGATGAACCGATGTATGGAAGACTCGGAGACTAGTCAGTTCTGCTCCGGAAGCTATAAACGAAACATCTCCTAAAAGTATTCTTCGACCGGGAAAACTGATTCCGTGACTAAAACTTACCCGACTGCGGTCGATCCTTAAAGGAGGGTTATAGAAAATAACCATTAATTTATCGGAGCGGTTCAATTCAAAAACTTCCTCTTCCAAACTATCCGTGCGTGTTTGCCTAACCTGGACTTACTCAAACTACTACTTCAAGCTATCCTCTACCTTCCTATATAGCTGTGTGTGTTAGGTAGGACGTGTTTTATAAAAACCGGTCTGTATTTTTTATCTTTTAATATTTAATATATTGTTTCAAGTCTTACTTTAGCCCCCTTTTATTTCAGTAGGCTAGTAGATTTGTTACAACAGACAGAGGCGATATCGCGTCGCGAGGCGATATTTTTCTACGGATATAATATCGAAATATCGCGTCGCGACCGCGATATCGCCTCTGTCTGTAAGAGCCTTTATGCGAACATAAATGTAGCGTACATTTTTTTCGCGCTTTCAGGTTTGGCCCCATAGTAAAAGTTGTTCATAATGATGAGTACATTGACTCCTTAAGAGGATAACGGTGATTATATTTACACCCAGTATAGTATTTTAATTTGGAGGAGCTCGTGGCTAAGTAATAACAGCCGCATGGGTCGATCCGTTAGGTTAAGTTACGCTTGCCGGGGTTGACCAGTGGATGGGTAACCAACACTGACCATCTTTACATACCGAGACCCCTCCGTGCCTCGGAAAGCACGTTAAGCCGTTGGTCCCGGCTGTTATTCGTGGATCTTTGACAGTCGTTACGGGTCGTCAGAAGCCCGAAAGTCTGACAACCAGTCTTACCAAGGGGTATCGTATTACCCAGTAACTGGGTTGCGGAGGTCAGATAGGCAGTCGCTCCATGTAAAATACTGGTATTTAGCTGCATCCGCTTAGACTGGAAGCCGACCCCAACATAGTTGGGAAAAGGCTAGGCAGATTTATATTTGTAGGAAATCTAGGTTCTAACACTTCAATAAAACGAGTTATGGGCTTTTTGTAATATAAAGATTATTATTAGCCAGTTAAAAGTCACTAGGAAGTTTATACGTCCGTCTTTCTTAAGGCGCTAACGAGAAGTGAAGTAATAATAATGGTGGGTAGTATTTATATAATAAGTAGGTACTGTGAGGACTCGAACCTCACAGCGGGAGGCTAACTACTTTATAATAAAAGACAGTAGTGTACTGAAGAAATGGGGCTGAAGCCCGCTATATTAAAATAGAAATAAAATTATAGTTCACTCCCTAGGTCCTACGCGGAGCCCTAGCTATTCGCTATCTGACAATCTTATAAAAAAAGCCATCACTTTTTTTATAAGAGTATTCGATGTTTGAATGATCGTCAGCCAGTTATTCATACTATGGCTTGTACACATCAAAACCTCTACATGAGCTACGCCCACCCTTGAATAAAAGGATTAACGTAGTCAACTTCAAAATAAAACTTTTATTCAGACCAAGACATTCGATCATACAGACAAAACCTACCTAAACCTAAAAAAATAGACACCCTACCTAACTCCGGGAAAATGGCGACAATATGAGGGATTGTACTTCTAGGTACAGGCTCAGCTCTGGACAAACGAAACGCGAAAAACTAACACTATGCTAAGTGTCAGTCAAAGTAATATTAAAGTGTGCCATTGTGCACCCAAAAATATCGCATTTATCCAGTCTGAGCCCCGTCAGACAAAACCCGGAGGGAAAAGAATGACGTGCCTCTTTCGATAATAAAATGATGTGGCAATTCACATCAGCCCAGAAGGGGTTGAAAATCTAAAGAACTCAACATCGTGATTCATTAATCCATCGGACAGTATCGAGCCAGAGGGAGGAATGCGCCAGGAAGTCAAAATTCTACCGTAGAACCTAACTCATGTTCAATCTCCAGCAAATTCAAAGAAAAATATCGCGTAACGTCAACACTGAACCCTTACGTATTACTACTGGTCCATATTGACCAAACTGTGGATCCTCTGATATAAATTGCACCAATTGTGTCAACTCAACACACTTTGCAAGGACTATGTCCCGTCAGCAAAGCTGGTTACAACTCATACCAAAGTCACCCCCCCTTTAGAAGGTATTCACAGTTTTTCAAAATATCCACTACTCCTAATACGTCATACTAAAATGCTGGAGGATGTTCATGCTAATCAGCCCTATCGACCCGTAACGAAGCGACGTTGTCGTAGGTTTTCACTCCCTCTTGCTCTTCAATGTAGTGGTCAGCGTTGTGGTGTACCACACACGCTGTTGATTGCGTCCGATGTCTCAGCATATGAAATATTACACAAAAAAACACAATATTAGAACATTTGAAAATATACACATTAATATTTCATGCCCTGCTGATGTCATAAATCTGATGCAGTGACATGATAAACTGTAAATAAAGACAATGACAATTAAATAATCCTTAAAAGAAAAAGTTTCCATCTAATAAAACAACTAGGAGGTTTAAAAAGTTTACATCTAATAATATAGTTTTCAAAAATATCTCTCAACCTCCTTTTATACAATTTACAAAACATATATTTTGAAATGGAAAACTTCTTTACAAAATAATTATTGGTTTTCTTATCCTTTTTTAAATCATTTATTTTAGGAACCAATCTTTTACATTTTATCTTCCTTATAGATAAATTCTTTTTCTTCTTCAATACAACACGTTTTGGATTATACATGACACTCCGGTGTCGTAAAGGGATATTAGGGAACTTATCACAACTTTTTTCAATATATTTATTTTCTACTTGCGCGATATCAACCGTTGTCTCGACTGCGCATGACTCCACATTCTGTTCACCTAACTTTAAATCGACTTCCAAAAGACAAAAATCACCAATCTCCTTTGTCTCCGACGACAGATCGGAATGGGCATTCTCCTTTGAAATCGAAGATTTTAAATTAAAATTATCTTGATCGTCTTGATCAAATTGTTCACAAGCGATGTTATTTATATTATTCTTCACATCGTGAACATGATCGTGTTGACACACAGACAAATTAGATATAATAATAACAGGATTGGACAGACCCGAATATTCCAGTGCTTCCTGGTCTTCCTTCATAAGCACCTCGTCTGTCTGCACATCGTTATCGGTCACCATTGGGCTGCTCTCTGCGCAGCTGAGCTCAGCAATGACCTCAACTTCATCTTCATCTACTTCACTGCCTGCATTGCATTTTTCTAACACATCAACTTCCTGCTCTCTTTCACTAGAAATTAATTGCATGTTATCATCTACACCCAAAACATTTTTCTGTCCGCCTTCCTTAGACAGTTCTAGTGCACTCGCTTCTTGTCGCGCACCATTAAAAATCTTTCCCTTATGGCATCTACATGGGAATTCTGCCCATAATGCGTCACACAGTGCCTCAAAGGACATACCGTCCGACCAAGTATAGTTGTAAAAAGATCTTGCAGCACTTGCAAGAAACGCACCCAAAATTAGCGACCAATCGCTTTCTCGCCATCCATTGATGTTAGCTATTCGCAAAAAATCGGCAATAAACTTTTCAAGACATCGGGCGTCGATGCCCGTGAAATAATAATCCAACATCAGCACCATGTCGAACACTCTCTAATAATAATATTTAAAACCACTTAGTCTGTTTAAGGGGATCCACTGCTCCTCATATCGCTAGGCGTGCGATAGTGATGCGTCCGGCGGAATACCTTCTACGCCAAACACCAATAAATTCTTAAATGCTTCGCTCTGCAAAACTCGCGGCCGTTTCGGCGCACTCCAAAAAAACCTGCGAGAGGTACCGCGGGCGTACTCGCGGTCGCTATGAAGCTTCAGCTATGGCGCCTCCACCAAATGTGAGGACTCGAACCTCACAGCGGGAGGCTAACTACTTTATAATAAAAGACAGTAGTGTACTGAAGAAATGGGGCTGAAGCCCGCTATATTAAAATAGAAATAAAATTATAGTTCACTCCCTAGGTCCTACGCGGAGCCCTAGCTATTCGCTATCTGACAATCTTATAAAAAAAGCCATCACTTTTTTTATAAGAGTATTCGATGTTTGAATGATCGTCAGCCAGTTATTCATACTATGGCTTGTACACATCAAAACCTCTACAGTACCTACGACATATCGATTATTACAGAATCGACTAAAGATTGATTTTTGTAAACAATTAAATCAAATAAATCAACAATATTAATTTACTATAGGTAGCATGCTTCATACCATGAACATAATATCAAAAACGAACCCGTTTATATAAATATCCACAGCCACACTTTATTTCTTTAAAAGGTGTGTTTTTTTAATGAGCCTGACTGTGACGACTCTTTAATTAGTTTGTCATGGATTAAAACAATTCCGTCAATGCACTAATTGTTCTCGGAATATCGGTTACATTTAATAAAGACTGTAAACCTCATTAAGAATCCTCCACTTACGATCTGAAATTGTTCAACACGTGTTGTTGACAAACTCGTTCTTCTCTGCCTAAGAAGGCATTTGCCACAGAATAATAAACTACAGTAGTTTATGTGGGCAGTGACCTTGAATTAAGGCGATACCCCGACCAAAACCTTGCGATAGGGCGTTATTCAGAGGCTGTACTCATTAATTAAGAGTAATAAATTACATCTAAAAGCACATTATTAATGTTCGATATTCTGTCATCACATTGCTCGTTCACTTTTGTTTTTATGTGAAACTAGCTGACCCGACAGACTTTGTCCTGTCTTAGCTATGATTATTCCAATGTAAACGCGCGAAGTTCCCGAAGGCGCAAGCTGAGAAAATTTTGAATTGTGTAAGAAAACTTAATATATATTTTAAGAATTTAACTACGATTTTTTGCTGATAAGTAAAATACCGGAATAAAGTTAAAGTAAAAAAGTCTAAAATATGAAAAAGATTAATAGGAGCTAACAAATTTGAAAAAAGAAAAATGTTTTGAGTATGAATGTCGATGGCTTTAGGAGTAGGGGAAGACCATAGAAACGATGGATGGACTGCGTGAAAGATGACATGGCTAGAAAGGGGGTGACTACCGAGATGACGACTAATAGAGAAGTATGGAAGAAAGGGACATGTTGCGCCGACCACAAATAGATTGGTATAGTGCGTTTGTATTTGTATCAAATCTCCACATATTTAGTACAGTAGTGTTAGTAAATTAACTCTGTAACAATAAACTGTTTAGAAGTTTCTTTCATACTAACCTTGTCCTGCATCCGTTCTGAACTGGCAATTGATTTTTATTTTACAATACTACATAATCTAAGACTACATAGCTGACCCGCCAGACGGTGTCCTGTCAAATTTGAATAAACCGAACGGCGGGAAAACAACTGATTATAAAATTAATTTGAATTTGGAATTCTAATAGAATGAAAGATCGGGAATCTTTAATTCTATTACAGCCCTGTTCAAATGTTTTGTGAAAATGAATTTTCTTCATATTTTTTTGTGACTTTTCCTATATTTTTAATAGTTATTCTGCTATTCGGGACGAAGAAAAATACAACAAATAAAAAACCATGAAAATCCGTTTAGCCGTTCTCGAGTTATAAGTGTTCGAACAAACCCGACTTTGTTTTATATATTAAGATGAATACATTTAAAATTTCCTAGTGAAAAAGTGTCTAAAATTATTGATTGCATGCATCTTTAGCTAAAGGTGACGTTCTAATCATTTTAGGATTACACTAATGGGATAGATAATTTAAAAATCTAAATTATTCACGTTTTATTTTATTTCGGGGTATGGCCTTAATTACCTACGCTCCGTAGATAAATAGGTACGCGTCCGTGCGTGTGTAACTGCCGCGTACTGCCATTGCCTACTGGTAAATACTGCGTTTACCAGTAGGTATATACTGAGATTTTGAAGCGCGTCGTTTCGGCCGTTTTCTATGAAGTTAAACTACAGTAAAATTATTATTCTGTGCCTTTACTTTTGCAGTGATGATGAATGCAGGCAGGTATTACAAGTAGTACCTATATTGATTTGATTTTTATTAAGGGTCCCCGAAACGATCAATGTAAATTTTTACTTCATTGGTCACATTGATGCGTAAATTGATCGTCTACCAAATGCAATTGAAGCTTTTGACAATACTACTACAATATAACTTGATGGCAATTAATCGTTTCGGGGACTCCTTAACCTCACATAATAATTATGCCGCAGGATTGGAAAAATCTAATCTTTGTGAAAATTCGGTTTTTCTAATTATTCTGCGACCCATCGTCAAGAATTCCGATTCACTTTTCAGAAATAATTAGTAGGTAAGTGGTTCTAGTTTTCTGATGTTTGATTCTACGTTCACATGCCGCAATGTGCCAGTGATGATCTACGGCACTGAAATGTGGTTGCTCACAATGAGCCTTATTAGAAGGCTAAAAGTCACAAAGGGCAATGGAGTGGGCTATATTTGGAGTTTCTCTACATAATCGAATCAGAAATGAAGAGATCCACAGGAAAACCAAGGTAACCGAAGCCCGAAAAATTGCTAAACTTAAGAGGAAAGGCGGGTGGCCAGACTTTTGACAATTAGGTATTTTAAGAAGGTATTGCTGTCGCTCTGCGAGCGCTCCACCCTCGAATTCGTGCGATAAGGACAACTGCAGATCCGACTAAATAGCCTATGTAAAAAGTCACATTTCGAGGTTTGGCTCTTGCCTATTTCCTCCTCCAATATTGGACCAATTTAAAAGATATTTCATAAACTGAATAAGAAGGATATATACTATGCCCCTATGTTTTTCTTTTTTCGTTAATAGTTGTCAAATTGGTACACTAGGCGTCTGTTGACAGGGGTCTGAATAGGCAATTTTGAGCATTTTTTGAGGGTTCTAGTTCTTATAAAAATAATATATCATCAAAAAGGAAAACATAGGGGCATACAAGTAACTGATATTTATATTTCTGTAAAAAATCATTGCTTTATGGTTATTAACCAGAAAGAAAACAGGCGAGACCGTTTTTATCTTTTTGTATGGAGAAAAGAGCACCCACGTTTCCTCTTAAGTAGCAGTGGGTAGGGCACATTGCTCGCAGAACAGATAGCCGATGGTGCCGAAAGGTTCTGGAGTGGCGGCCGCGTACCGGAAGACGTAACTTTGGAATGTGGACCGATGGCCTTGTGAAGTCCGCAGGAATCCGCTGGATGCGGGAAGCACAGAACCGGTCGAAGTGGCGGTGCTTGGGGGAGGCCTATGTCCAGCAGTAGATGTCTTTCAGCTGAAGTTATGATGATGATGATGAACGATGAATACCTATCCCTAAACAATGATTCTGGTTACCTATTCCGTAACTCTTATCGACACCCATGGCTAGAGAATATAGTGGTCCTACTTTGTCAGGCATGACTGATTTATTTTTTAACAATCACTAGAATTAAATATGCAAAAAAAAAAAAAAAATTATAAAAAGAAACAAAACAATCCGATATCTTTACATTCCTATAAACATTGACTCCCCTTTAAAACCAACTTCATTCTTCAGATCCATTTAAAAACTTCTCGATGAACAAAAACGAAATTAGCGATTCATTAAATAGTGATACTTAATCGTGGATTATTTAAATGAATTTAATTAAGGCGTGAGTATATGATGGCAGGTGGAGCTACTTGTAGGGTAGGTTGATTCTCGTGAGGTAAGGTAGGTGGAACAATTAATGCACTGTGGCGGATGGTGCGTTTTTGTTTTATTGATAATGTTCTATGTGAAGAAGTATATATATGTCGCAGTAAGATGGTTATAGCCATGATATAGTTATATTCCTAGCTATATATCGTAATATAGTTATATGAAAACTGTCAGAGTGACCTAATTTTGCTACCGCCGGCCGCAAACGCGGCACCACTTCTTTCACTGGCAGAAAGCTACACTATTGCCGAATGCCATAGGTTATGTTTTATATTATAATTGACGTGTTTGACGCAGAATGTGCACTTCGCAAAATGTGCACTTCACGCAAAATGTGCACTTCGCATAATGTGCACTTCACAAAACGTGCACTTCTCAAAATAGCACATTTTTTTTAAATTGTTTTGCACGATTTTTAGCACGATAACAGTAGTAGTTTCTTTGTAAAAAGCAATCATCACGTTCAGGAAATGTTTGATTATGTATTTTCAGTACACGTCAGCTGTACACATAGGTAATATAAGTACTCCAGCCATTAATTTTACAAAGAAACTACTGTTATCGTGCTAAAAATCGTGCAAAATAATAAAAAAAAATTGGTAAGCAAACGGTTTTTATTTTGACCCATTGTGATAAAATTCACACTCATTTTGAGATGTGCTCATTTTGAGAAGTGCTCATTTTGAGAAGTGCTCTTTTGAGAAGTGCACATTTTGCGAAGTGCACATTATGCGAAGTGCACATTTTGCGTCAAGTGCACATTTTGCGAAGTGCACATTCTACGTCAAACCCAAAAAGTATTTCAGTAGGTAACTCAACTGTTAAACGTTACACATCAGTGAACCAACACCCTAATATATTTATTTAATCCTCTGTTTACATTTGGCCGCACATCAAAAGCCTCCGACTGGTTAAGATTCAATAGTTAACTTACAATGTCAATCAGTATGCTCATCGCAAAAAATAACGCTCATATGATAATGAGCAGGCAGTAAAGCACGTACGTTTAATGTTATATAATTGTAGAATTATTCGCGAGAATGCTCATGTTTAAGTTAAAGGTTTTAAGTAAGAAAATAAAGTGGCTAAGGATTTCTTATAAGTAAGTAAAATTGTGTTGTACAGTCAGCAACAAAAGTCGATTAACACTTCAGTTTTTTTTAATCTTAACTATTGAGCAAGATATCGGAACAGAAACAAAGTAATAGTTATTTATGCAACTGACGTATAATAAGGGGTATTAAAACTAGTATCACATGAGTGTTTTAATACCTTATGTACAGTTGCATACAAGACTTTATCTACATCCATGTTATCAATCCTCTATAAAAGGTTCTGAAACAGTTTTTTGCAATACTAATACTCGTATCGAACATGGCGGCCGGCGTCATAGTAATTGAATTCAAATAAGTTCTTTTTTTAAATTAAGGCGCTGTTGTAGTGAAACGCGCGTGCATTACAATGTTCTTTTTTTGAAAATGAGTTGCATTATGAAATTCAGTACAACATTAAAACACCCGTTTGGATGCTATTATGGTTACCATGGTTACTATGACACTGGCTGTTTTAATGTTGACAATAAGCTAACTGTTTCAGAAACTTTTATAGAGAATTTATAGCATGGGTGTGGATAAAATAATTTAAGACCGCCCATTGTGTCACCCTATGTAAAATTTCAACATTTATATCTGTAATTTTTATGGTGTGCATAATAAGGAGTATTATATTTATCTATCTAAAGATCTACTAGACTCTTAAAAGTATTTTAGGAAAAAAGGAGATATTCAAATCTTTTTGTATTAATTTACATGATGTGTAAAATTAGCAGCGTTAACTCTTTAACACGTTAAGTGCGAAACGAGGCCTAAATCACCCCTCATGCAACTTCCTTGTGGTGCGGCAAGGAAAAACGTGAACATCTCTGTCGTGCGAAGGGCATAGCTTTGGTTTGGTCCAGTATAGAAAAGAGATAAATGTATATTTGAGACGCGCTAATGGTCCCGGACTCGGTGGTATACCTACCTTGGTACAGGATGTCTTAGGCCTCGTACCGCACTGAATTAATATACTTTTAATGCAGTGCGGAACGAGGCTAAAACGTCCCGTATCCTCCCGGACCTCGTACCGCACCCAACGCGAGCTTCCCGCGACTAGTGTTGTGCATCACGTCGATTGGAGAGCACGTCCTTTTACATCGCCGAACATGTCTAAACGTTGTCGGAAGAAGTTAATTTAAAAAAATACAGAAACAGAACCAAAACTGTATGTATTGCGATTTTTTATAAAAAAAACCGGTCAAGTGCGAGTCAGACTCGCGCACGAAGGGTTCCGTACCATATTATATGTTTAACAATCGCAAAGATAACTTTTTACTTATTTTATAATGATACTGTGTTGTGTCATTGTGTCACCCTATGTAAAATTTCAACATTTATATCTGTAATTTTTATGGTGTGCATAATAAAGAGTATTCTATCTATCTTCTATCTATACTGTGAATTACAAGGTTATTTTTTGCAGTTGCAGAAAATCACCCATGTTTAAACAAAATACCTTATGAATCGTATTGTTGATTAAATACAGTATTCATGGTACTTACATGGTATAAAGAAGTTTCAAATTCCTAATTTGTTGATCGACCAATAGGGTATCGACCCCTTACATTTTTAACTTTGCTTTATTTTTATTATTTGTTGTTATAGCCGTAATAGACAGCGGAGGCTTAGTAAGTTTGTACTGGACTGTACGTGGTTGTCTGATTTCATGGATTTTAATTTTCTTGCGCGGAACCCTAATTATTTTTCTAAAATAAAAATAGCCTAAGTTACTCATAAAATCATCAGCCATATTATTATGTCGTCAAAATCGGTGAAAATTCGTTTGGCAAGTTTCCTAACTTGACTCAAAGTACCATTTTTTTAATCGGACTGCGCTTTAAAATACTTCTATACAAACTTTAACATCCCTAACCTCATTTGAGGCGTAGTTTTGTAAAACTAATAATGACAAACATTATTAATTACTTATGCAAGTATTTGTGCTAAGTTTCAAGTTCATTAACCAAATTAATAAGATTTTTCATATAAACTGTAGGTATCTCTGTTTTCACGAACACAAATAAAGAATTTCAAAAATCGTCTGGTATGTTTCCATAACTTGACTCAAACATTATTTACACCAATTTTAGAGTTAATCAAGCCCCCAATAAAATCCTCCGCTATAAAATTAACTTTTCACCCCTTAGGGGTAGATTTCTTGAAAACCCTGATACACGTTAGTCTTAATTTTTGGTCTCAAGTATAAAAACAGAGTTTTGAGTTAATCGGACCGCGTGTTAAAGTTCCTCCATACAAACTTTGACACCCCCAATCCCTCCTTAGGGGGTAGTTTAGGAAAACTAAAAATGATAAACTTTATAATTTACTTAGATGAATATTCGTGCTAAGTTTCAAGTCTATTAACTCAAGGGATAGGATTTTTCATACAAACTTTCATCCCCTATTTTACCCCCTTAGGGATGGAATTTTCAAAAATCCTTCCTTAGTGGATGTTTACACTATATAAGGTATCTATGTGCAAAATTTCAAGTCTCTAGGTCCATTGGTTTGGGCTGTGCGTTGATATATTAGTCAGTGACTCAGTCAGGACTTTGATTTTTTATATATATAGATTTACCATGTTATTTTAAGACCACAGACTTCTTATAGGTTTTCCTGTAATCTACAGGCATAGAACTATTTTCTATATTTTTTTCAAAATTTTAGGCTCAGTAGTTTCGGAGATAAGGGGGGGGGAATGGTCAATTTTCGTCAATTTTCTTAAATAACTTTAAAACAATATATTTTAAAATTATAAAAAATATATATTTGAGACCCTCATAGTAAGCCCTTTCATTTGATATGTCACACGGTACAGTTTACAAAACTTTTTTTAAAAATTTTCTTATTTTCCCTCTAAAAGTGACTCTCATATTCAAAATTCATATATTTACTTTAGCTGTACGTGTTTGCGTCATAGAAATCCATATGTGTACCAAATTTTAACTTAATCGGTCCATTAGATTCGGAGCAAATTGGCTGTGACAGACGGACAGACAGACACACGAGTGATCCTATAAGGGTTCCGTTTTTTCCTTTTGAGGTACGGAACCCTAAAAAGTATATTGTTACTGAGTTTTTTATGTTAATTCAAGTTCTAATAAGTGTATTTTTAAAGCCCGAGGCAGAATACATAGGATATTTTCTTTTCTACTTCTGGTTTTATTTTTTTTCTATTCTGTGAACTGCATTAAGATTTTCTCACAAAAATAGATAAACGTCGTTGCGTCAATATTATTTTTTCCATCACTAATCTTAGCGAAAATTTACCCTATTTCAGTGCGTTACGAGGTGTATAAGATCCCATATTTTGTTTTGCCAATAATTCCTAAACTAGCTATCAGATCCCGGGGCGACGGTAGATTAGGGTTCATCAATTCACTGTCTATATCGATAAGGACCAAAATTTTTCATTTATCTTTGATTTCGCGCCAGAAAATGGATTTTAGTCTGTTAAAGGAGGTGGGGTCTAATAGACCTTGTGTCGCCCTAACGTCTGGTCACTGTGCGGGCCGATAACACCTCGTGCCGCAGGAACGCAAAGTTTGCAAAAATTGGTGCCGCAGCTAACGTGTAAACGTCGATTGACACCCAGGTGTGCAGTTAACAATTAAAAATCTATTGTGTCTGCTAATTGGCGTGCGACGGGTTAATCGACTTATGTTGCTGACCGTACCAAGACTTCTTTATTCAATGAATTCATTAATAATATTCTTATTTAAAGTGAAATAAAATGGTGTTGGGTAATTCCTGGTAATAAAACTTATTTAATTAATTGTCCATAAGTCTAACAAAAAGTGAGAAGAGCTCGTGGCTAAGTAATAACAGCCGCACGGGTCGATCCGTCACGTTAAGCTACGCTTGCTGGGGTTGGTCAGTAGATGGGTGACCATCTTTAGACATCGAGATTCCTCCGTGCCTCGGAAAGCACGTTAAGCCGTTGGTCGCGGCTCGATTCGTGGATCTTTGACAGTCGTTACGGGTCGTCAGAAGCCCGAAAGTCTGACAACCAGACTTACCAAGGTACCCCTTGGTATCGTATTACCCAGTAACTGGGTTGTGGAGGTCAGATAGGCAGTCGCTCCATGTAAAATACTGGTATTCAGCTGCATCCGGTTAGACTGGAAGCCGACCCCAACATAGTTGGGAAAAGGCTAGGTTAGATTGGCAGTGAAATCTCATTATAACTCTAACGATTTTGTATTGTTATTTTGATAAACGTGAACTAGGAGTCGAATAATTACTTATAGTGCAAACTTACAGAATATTTTAGGTTATAACAAAGCAGAAAATAAATACTTAACACTTTGAGCGGAGCGACGTTATAATACGTAAAATTTGATAAACGCTATTTGACACAACTTTTTTTTTCGCAACAATGACGCCTCTTGTAAGCGCTATAACTCCAAGTTGCAACCACTCAGAGCAGGCAGACCGACGTCATTCACATTAGGGGACTACTCTACAACCCATCGAAGTAAATCTAACCGTATCCATGATCGTTATGAAAAATCCTGTGACCTCTTAGTCTAAACGTTTAATCACGTCAGCAAAAAATATGTCTTTCTTTAAAGAACGTGTATAAACGGCTGCGGCCTATACCAATTCCTTGAAGCTACGTCATCGCGCCGTATCACTTTAAATTTTCGGACTGCTAGCGCCACTCCACGTTAGTTTTGTTGTACACTTTTTAAGGGTACTCACACACATACATTATAATTACGCGTACATTCGCAACGTCGACGTGTAGTAACGGTTGTGTCACATTTCATATTATCTTTGCTTGTATGAAAAACCAGAACGTCACTAATCGGCATATATTTTGTATGAGAAAATAGTGTGCCGCGCAACAAACATTTGAATACCCAGATGCTCAGCTGAAAGTGTTAAGCATTCAAATTTTCCATCACCCAATGATATTTTTATAGATAAGGTTTGTACAAACACTAACACGTCCATCATATTTCCATAACCAGATGAGGTCGGCGTTTCCTATTTGACTACTCTGAGAAGAAAGGCCGAAACAAACTCGGAGGTCTCTTAAAAGTCCAGACATAATCTTGGTCAGATCATGTAGTGTAGACCAATATCAATCTGCCTAGCCTTTTCCCAACTATGTTGGGGTCGGCTTCCAGTCTAACCGGATGCAGCCGAATACCAGTATTTTACATGGAGCGACTGCCTGTCTGACCTCCACAACCCAGTAACTGGGTAATACGATACCCCTTGGTAAGACTGGTTGTCAGACTTTCGGGCTTCTGACGACCCGTAACGTCTGTCAAAGATACATGAATGACAGCCGGGAGCAACGGCTTAACGTGCTTTCCGAGGCACGGAGGAGTGTCGGTGTGTAAAGATGGTCACCCATCCACTGACCAACCCGGCAAGCGTAGCTTAACCTGATGGATCGACCCGTACGGCTTTAATTACTTAGCCACGAGCTTCATGTAGTGTAGACCATAGAATAGAATATGGATTCAAGATATACTTCAATATAGAAATTTACATTGGGTGGGCGGTCTTATCGCTAAAAGCGATCTTATAATGACAACCTTTGGATGGATTAATGTGAGGAGAGACAATACTGCAGGTTGCCAGTGGTGTAGCATTTATATTATACAATCAACATTATCCGTAACCACAATCAACCTTGACCAATACCTACACCACTAATTATACAACACACATTATACAATTTGCCGATAGCTAGAAAAAATACTACCGACCCATAATAACCCTATTTCAGTCTATTATTACCCTATGTTTTCTAGGAACGGATAAAATCCTTTGACCTGTATGCCGCAATGCGCTTTTAGACGCCGCCCACAAATACAAATTATGACTTGTAAAAAAACTATATAATTTTTACTCTTTGACACGGAATTGTTTACGAGGAATATACCTAACCTAATTTTAGTATATGTTAATTTCAAGGGTTTATAAGTTTAAAATTAACAAGAGATTTTAATTATAACCAGATACGGAGAAAACGGACTGAAAAGTGTGAAATTTTCACACTTTTCAAGCCGAAAAAAAAAAAGAAAAGTGTAACCTTTTGACGTGTAACATTCGCCATTTTGAATTTCTTGCGACGTCAATCAAATACTATAAAAATGTAATAAACACACTTTGGATCAAGATAAATCTTACTACCTACCTACAATACTTACACCTTTTGGACTATACTCCATGCATTAGACTTAGGGCTTATTTCACGATGTCTGAATAGCCTCTACTCACCGAATAAATTCAAAAATGGAACAGAATTTGTATGAAATTATCTGCCAAGTAAGTTAATAGGTGAGAGCTGAGAGCAGTGGTGGCCCAGTGGTATTGGCCGCGACTTACGAGTTGTAGGTCGTAGGTTCGAACGCCGGCAGGCGCTTTACTTTGTGTAAATTATTTCATCACCGCTGCTCTCAAAACGGTGAAGGAAAACATCGTGAGGAAACCGGCATGTCCTAGAACCAAAAATTCGAAGACATGTGACATCTACCAACCCGCACTGGGCCCGCGTGGTGGATTACGGCCCACTCCCTCTCACCGAGAGGAGGCCTGTGTCCCAGCAGTGGGAACATTATAGGCTGAATATGTAAGTTAATAGGAACTTAATCGTAGGTGGTGAAACAGGCCCCTAAGATTGGAGTTTGGGATTCAAAACTCTTCCATTTAGCTTTGTCGTAAGTAATATAAACCTACATAATAGCAGATTGCTGCTTATCCATATTCTTGAATCTCTTTCTGCATATTTCGCTGTATCATGATAAGATTGCTTTATCAGATCATCATCTGCCTAGCCTTTTCCCAACTACCTTGGGGTCGGTTTCAAGTCTAACCAGATGCAGCTGAATACCAGTATTTTACATGGAGCGACTGCCAACACAGTTACTGATGAATGTCAAAATCGGTTGAACGGACTGTAAAAAAAACCGGTCAAGAGCGAGCTGGACTCACGCACCGAGTGTTCCGTTCCGATTTCTGAAAAAGTGTGCTATTTAGAGACATCGTTTTATTTTTCCTGTAATCTTTACATAAACTTCTATCACATAGAATAGAGAAAAATATGAAGATTTTTCTCTATGCAAACTTCGGAGATAAGGGGCGGGGGGAATGGAAAAAAAAAATGTAATTTAAAATATAAAAAAATATATACGGAATTTCAGTCCCAGTTGCAAAAAAATATATATTTTATTTCTTTCTTATTTGCAAAATAGTTAGGCAAACGTCATCTAAAACTGTTCCAAATTTCAAGTTGATAGCATTAGTAGTTCTTGAGATATCCAGCTGTGACAGACAGACAGACTGAGTTGCACCATAAGAGTTTCTTTTTACCATTTTGGTACGGAACCCTAAAAAGGTTACTTTAAATGTCTAATCGTATTGTAAATGGAGTAATACTTGTAGGTATTTCCTGTTCTCGGGCGAAACTGACTTTGATAGATAAATGCTTAATTCGCGGGTATCTAGTGCGTTTTCTAGTAGCTTAAATTATGCTTCTTAGGATTTGTGCACCTTTATACCTATTCGGTAATTTGTCATACTTTAGTTTAGAGTCTATAATGTTGAGTTTTGGGTCCGTATTGATAAGGTCTTATTATGAGCTGAGCTATTTGTAAGTGTCTGATATTGACTGACTAATAAGCTAAGTATTCTTATATACCTAGTTCGCAATTTATACTACGTGAAAAAATAAGTGTTTAACATTTAATGCAACCACTAGAAGCCCATGAGAAGTTCTGAATTCGACTGTTATTTTCACAATCTTTGTTGTGCCTTTAAAATGCTATGAGTGTCAAAACGATAGTTTTTAAAATGTTATTTATGAGTGTCAAGACAACAGTTTTTAAAATGTAATGAGTGTCAAGACACTCATTACACACACAACACATAACAATCAATCTGCCTAGCCTTTTCCCAACTATGTTGGGGTCGGCTTCCAGTCTAACCGGATGCAGCTGAATACCAGTATTTTACATGGAGCGACTGCCTATCTGACCTCCACAATCCAGTAACTGGCAAATACGATACCCCTTGGTAAGACTGGTTGTCAGACTTTCGGGCTTCTGACGACCCGTAACGACTGTCAAAGGTCTACGAATGACAGCCGGGGGGGGAACGGCTTAACGTGTTTTCCGAGGCACGGAGGAGTATCGGTATGTAAAGATGGTCACCCATCCACGGACCAACCCCGGCAAGCGTACCTAGCTTTACCTGATGGATCGACCCGTGCGGCTGTTATTATTTAGCCACAAGCTCCTTCACACACACAACACATGACATGACATAAAATTTTAAAAATAAAATGTTATGTCAAGACAACAGTTTTCAAAATGTCATGAGTGCCAAGACAACAGTTTTTAAAATGTCATGACTGCCAAGACAACAGTTTTTAAAATGTCATGGGTCAACAGATTTTAAAATGTCATGAGTGCCAAGACAACAGTTTTTAAAATGTCATGAGTGCCAAGACAACAGTTTTTAAAATGTCATTAGTGCCAAGACAACAGTTTTTAAAATGTCATGAGTGCCAAGACAACAGTTTTTAAAATGTCATGAGTGCCAAGACAACAGTTTTTAAAATGATTGTCATGAGTGCCAAGACAACAGTTTTTAAAATGTCATGAGTGCCAAGACAACAGTTTTTAAAATGAGTGTCAAGATAACAGTTTTTTGGGAAGTCAATGCCAAAAAGTTTTAAAATGAAACCAAATCGATTTCCGGAAACTATTTCGGTAATAATTCCGAATCAAGAAATTATTTTCTGTATTCAAAGCGATTATAGCATTAATTCTTATTTCTTGTCATTGATCCTGTCGGTTCCAAATGACAAGAAATTAGGCTTTAGTTCAATACCAAAGGTCTACCGACTTCCACAACCCTCTCGTCAAAATTACGCCAAGTTAGGTAAGGGTGAAGCCAGACGAGCGTAATTTTTTGGGTTGTGAGTTGCGTAATTTCGGTCGAATGATATCTGAGTACGTAAGTTGTGAGTCAGCAGACAACTCACTTTACGTCGCCGTGTGAACGAAACAGGATTTTGTATGAAACCGAATGCAGCAGAATTTCTGCGACCGAAATTCTGCGACTCACGACTCACAAAATTACGTTTGTTTGGCCTCACACTTAAACGGTTGCATACAAAGATATACCCGTTGTATTATATAAAGTGCTGTCGATACAGGTCGCCACCCCGTCGCCCATTTACTAGGAAACTACTGCGAATACCATGTGGAGTATAATCCATGAACAACTTGACGCATTTGTAGGTATATGAAACTAGCCAAAGATCCAAAATTTGTGAATAAAAACTTAGCCTATTTGAAAAATTAGCTTATTTGTGAATGTGTGAATGAAAGGCGACTAACAAAAGGTATTTTACCAGGCAGATGTGAATGGAAACGATGGGAGGGGACGCCCTAGGAAGACATGTAGTAACCTTATTGGTGATGTTATTCAGAAAGGTCACGATGTGTGTTTATGACCAGCAATGCTATTCTTTAATCATCTCACCGTGAAAACTTAAGTGAAGTGAGCGTGGAGTGAGCTGTAAGTGTCATTCCACCTGATGCTAGAGTTGGACCAAGTACATTTTTACAATCATAATCGAGATTTAAATAATATTTTTTACGCTATTCTAGTGATCATTTTATATTATTTCAAAGCTAGTATCTAAGTGTCTAAACATTACTATTTAGAGGGTTTTTAAATAAAATTGCAAAACAGAAATTCAGTCACAAACTCAATTTTGTTTTTTTATTATTTTTTTTGCAAGACTAGTCCGTATGTACTTATACTGAGGTGTGAGCGCGTCACGCACGAAAAATATGTACAACAAGAATTTCTATTTGACTTTTTTTTTTACTATTTCATTTCATGTTTAGACACTCTACTAGATTACAAATAATGTGAAATGATTATGTTATAAAATCAGCATAAAAATATAATTAAAATCACGATTATGATTGTAAATGTAATTAAGTCAATCCCTAGCATCCGTGGGATGACACTGACAGCTCACTCCACGCAAGTTTTCACGGTGAGATTTTTACAGAATCGACGTACAGATGTATGAACGTAAGCGAGGCAAAAGGAGTAGGTAATGTAAGGATCGTAGCAGGTGGCGTTCTTTAGTTTCTGCCTACCCCTATGCGAAGAAGGCGTGAGTTTATGCATGTATGTGTATGGGAAAACTTTAGGTCTTATGATCAATCAATCTGCCTAGCCTTTTCCTAACTATGTTGGGTTCGGTTTCCAGTCTAACAGGATGCAGCTGAATAACCGTATTTTACATGGAGCGACTGCCTATCTGACCTCCACAACCCAGTAACTAGGTAATACGATACCTCTTAGTAACACTGGTTGTCAGACTTTCGGGCTTCTGACGACCCGTAACGACTGTCAAAGATCCACGAAAGACAGCCGGGACCAACGGCGTAACGTGCTTTCCGAGGCACGGAGGAGTCTCGGTATGTAAAGGTGGTCACCCATCCACTGACCAACCCCGGCAAGCGCAGCTCAACCTGACGGATCGACCCGTGCGGTTGTTCTTCTTTCCGTCTTGGTCTTATGATATGAATTAAAATTACGTAAAGACCTTAAAATTTACCTTGTTCCAAAAACTGAGGGCCTACTCCCTAAGTCCGTCCGTCTTTCCGTCCGTCCGTTTATTCGTCCGTCTGACATTACGATCCATTAAAACAAGTGTAAAAGTAAAATTTTTTGGACGGGCAACAACACATCGGGAGTAGGGACAACTGGCAAATCATGTTGTCATTCATACTTCGTTCGGGCCCCGAACCAATCATCCATCCGTAGGTGATACGGAGTAAGAAACGCCCGTAACGAAGGCCAAAACTACTAATGCTAGCATATAGGTACTGAATTAAAAGGATTGGGTTCATAAAATCTGGATCGGACTGAAGTCTGTATGAGCAAATGTTATTTTTGTAGCTTTAAATACTCTACAGGGTGTAGGGTAAAAAAATCAGCTGTTCAGTACATTTATGTTCGCATAATTCGCCAAAATGTAGGGAACAGCTGACTTTTTTTCGCGATATCAAGTTTGGTCTCATAGTAAAAGTTGTTCATAATGATGAGTACAATGACCCCTTAAAAGGTTGCCACTGTTTACACTTACACCCTGTTTATCACTTGATATCATTTTACATGAACAGCTTAAAAAGTAAGTGAGATATTTGAAGTAAGTTGTTAATGAATAATAAGAAAGGTAACAATAACATAACATTTATTTTCTTCTAATTATCATCTTAACTTATACTCCATTTACAATAACATTAGACATTTAAACAAACCTTTTGTACAGTCTGTTCCACCGATTTTGACTTCTATTGCGTTGGAGGCATGACAAATGGCAGCTGCAGTAAACAGTTGGTATTGTAACCACTGTTTTGCCTTTAATGCCATCCTTAAGCCTACGGAATAGAAGTCAAAATCGGTTGAACAGACTGTAAAAAAGGTTTGTTCAAATATCTAATCTTATTGTAAATGGAGCATAGAGAAATTGCTAGATTTTAATTGCTTTTGGTTATGATAACCAAAAGCTATTCATATGTATCAACTTCTGAAAGATTTTCTACCTATTAAAAAGCTCAGCCTATTATTAGATATTTTCCTTTCAAAAATTTGAAAGCGTCCGCGTATTAAAAAGCTTTTAACACCAAACAATATTTAGTAAATTAAACCCCAGAACTATGAAAGAAAAGTACAATATGAACTCAACAGTATCGATTCCTGCCACTCACTCGATTCAAAGACTCGATACTCAGAAACTTTGGTACAAAACTTCGACCAGGACAATCCCTATCAATCATTCTGTGTACTACATAATTAATACCACAGCTCAAAAATCACCACCCACAGGCAATTTGTCTACCTCGCCGTGAATACAGCTTTTATCAGTTCATCATGGAAATAGGGGTAGAAATAATCAATAGACTCCTGCCCCACCCCTTAAAGCGCATGCGTGATGGTATTCACCTGGTGGTGGTGGTATCACCCCATGGGATCGTTCATGCCGTGGTATTAACCCACAGCTCATTCTTGTAAAAGATGGCTGGGGAGCAAGACTTGTTCGTGTTTGGGGCCGACAGTTTTGGGGACTGCTCTTCAATACCACCATGTAAGTTCTAATTTTAAAATCTTGAGTCAACCTTCTTTTAAATTACGTCATAGTTTTTTTGTTTTTATTTCTGTGTTTTTTTTTTAATAAGTATATTATTTAATATCAGCCATTAAATAATTAAATAATAAATTCACTGTTTAAATAATTACGTTCCCTAGTAAAAGGTGTGTGCGCAGTTTTCAAGTTAAAATTTTCTTACGTATTGGTGCCGCCATTTTGAATTTTCGTTCGCGAACGGCGGCGGTTAAATAAATGTATGTTAAATATTCATTTGGTGATTAAAATAAGCTTTTTAATGAAATTTTAAAGAATCTGGGAACCTACTCTGGTGTATAGGCGCTTTATTAGAATTGAAAAAAAAAACGGGTTTCTTTTATTTTAGTCTCAAATCTAAGTGACGTAACATTGAATGAAAAGATGAATTTACTTAAAAAAATATTGAATAAATCTTCCAATACAAAAATTGTAGGGTGATTACTCCAATTCTTATACTATCGATTTTATCTTACTCTATGGTCGACTGAACAGAAATATATATAGTAACAGTTTTCAATTGTTTTCACAGAAAACCACCCAAGCCTGACCATGGAAAGCGGTAAGATGTGTTTAATGATAGTTTCCATTGCAACGGATTTGCGACACGACTTATCGTTCAATACTCGTGCGTGTCGTGCGCAATGACGTGTTTTTTTTAATGATTTTTGTTATTTTATGCACTTTTATAATTGTTAGGTAAGTATACTTCTGACGTGTACAATCACTCCATGTATATTTAATTTCAATAAACAAGCTTCATAAACACACACGCTATTTGTTTTGCCTCACCTATCCGTATTACGCTCTAAGGGGTGATTCTATCAAAGCGATTATTGCAGGCTTTTTATAGTTTTGAAATACAACCCCAGGTAGAGGAGTTACCCTTTTAGGGTTGGTCACCCTTTTATGGGGCGATAATTAAAATTACAGTGACTTATCAAACATCGTTACTTAGGGTTGCAGACTCACCTTGTGTCTTTTTGAATGAAGAATGACTCAGTAGTACTGAAATATATTAATCTGTCTGTATTTTTAAAAACATTTCGTAATGGAATGTCATACAACGCACAGCCTGAACCACTAAAGAAAAACACATCAAAATAACCAGATATGTTTAATAAAGGTTCACTATGATTTTTTTTTAAAACTGAATACTAAGGCGCAAGCGGATATTTGATGTCCAAAAGCGAATACAGTGCAACAGCTATGTTTTACATTATACAGTCTAAGTTACAATTTCACCAAAAAAATCTAATAAAATTAATAGACTGAACCGTAATAAAATTATTTACTAACTACATAACCCTTAAACAAGTCAGTTTGTAACTGAATTACTAATTATAATGTTATGAATGTTCTACAAAATACTAACAAATCGATTCATTAGCTACAGCAACTCGTGATTTTACTATACATGTCTAAAGCAAAGGTAACTGGAGCAGAGTTTTAGTACCCGAATCAATTAAGCTGTTTACGATCAAAATCGAGGTTTGATTTGGAAATATTCACATAAAAGTACGAGCAAAATTATTTCTGCACTTATCTGTTTTACGCAATATACAGATTTAGTAATATAATTTATTTGGTGTTTTTTACGAGCTTTGTGGTGCATTAAAATAAAATCAGCTCATTAAAATGATTATCTATAACAAACAAAATATGAAAAGCAAATTTATTATTGTTTGTGTTTAAGAGATGATAATGCTAATCATTAGTAAGTCATTATTAAAATGAAATACCTCATCGGAGTTTTTCAAATATAACTTAAACTCACTGCACACGCTTTCGTTTCAACGCTATACCTACACATCAATTATTCAAAAAAGATTTTCAATAATGAAGATAATGCCAAATAACTGAAGGATTTCTGATAACGGCAAGACAAGTCACAATACCATAGTTTTTTCTTTAACCAGTTTTGATCAGTGGATTTCTTTCACAATCAGATTAAATTACGGGTTTTATTATGGGTACTACAGGTAGACCCCGCCTAACCCTTTAGGAATTACAGGCGTAATGTTAGTCATTTAATTGGTATCGTAATCATCATCATCATTATCAGCCTTGTTCCAACCACTGCTACAGGTGTGCATACTCCTTTTTATGCCATGATGCTACCCAGAATTACGTAATAATATACTTAAAAAAATCGTAAACAGAATCTATAGGTAAATCACTAGTTTCTAAAATATTTAATTAAATATTATAAAACTTCCAATGGGCTTTTACGACTCACGAACAAAGCGACGTAAAATCTGTAGAATAGTTATATATCAACAATTCAACATAGCTAATTTATATTATGGGTGGGCGGCGCGTGCCACACGTGCGCTATTTTATGTTTCTTTTGATTTACATCACAACGATATTTCGTGTAGTGTGGCACGGGTCGAACAGAATGGCGTGATTTAACCTTTTAGAGTCAAATATGCTTATTAATTAGACGGACGATAATTGGTGCTTTCACCTTACGTTTTCTTGCTTTATCCGTTGCGTCTGTTGGCTTTAATTTTACGTAATGGCGTCTAATATAATAAACCAAACCTCGTTGTAAGTAGCTAATTAATCGAAATAATTTTAATGAAACGCGAAATGTGAGTGGTACACCTATATGTAATTTTAAGAGCCCATACTACCTCGAGCTTTTTATCTCGCTCGCACCATACTGCTCTCGGACTGAGTAAGGCCGATAGTTTAGGTACTTAATTGCTTTTTACGGTGAAGAAAATAATGGTAATTTGAAATAAGACCTGCTTTATAGTTAGTGCAGTTAGTATGCAAAGTTTCATGGTCTAATTTGAAGTATTTTTTTAATACCAGCGGTTTTTTGTTCGGTTTGGAGGTAACTTTGGATTTTTTTTCTATAGAGAAAATTTTATGGTATCGTTTAAAAAACTAAAACGTAAAACTTTACCGTAATATTTATTTCAAAATAATGCTGCAGTATTTTCAACATAACGGAGGATCATGCTAAGCCATTTGAGGTAGTTATAGGCTCTTAATGAAGACCTCTATTAGGGTTCCGTATTAAAATGGTAAAAAAGGAACACTTATGGTGTGACTCAGTCTGTCTGTCTGTCTGTCTGTCTGTCTATCTGTCTGTCACAGCTGGATATCTCAAGAACTACTAATGCTATAAACTTGAAATTTGGAACAATTTTAGATGACGTTTACCTAACTATTTTTCAAATAAGAAAGAAGTAAACATATTTATATTCTTTTTTTTTGTAACAGGGACTGAAAGGGGGTCTTCAAAATTAAAAGTGGGGCTACTAGGGCATGTGGAGTATCATATGAAAGAGCGCTGTTTGCACATTCTCAAACATTTTTTTTATTTTTTTAGGCCCCATAGTTTTCGACTTTTGATGAAAAATGTAAAAAAAAATACCGTTCCCCCCCCCCCCCCCCTTAACTCCGAAGTTTGCGAAGATAAAAATCTGAAATTATTCTATGTGATAGAAGTTTATGTAAAGATTACAGGAAAAATAAAACGATGTCTCTAAATAACACACTTTTCCAGAAATCGGGACGGAACCCTCGGTGCTCGAGTCCGAATCGCTCTTGACCGGTTTTTTTATAAAACATTTGTCTACTTTTGTGACTACAAAGATAATGATAATATGGTCTGAAAAAATCTAGATTACTTCGTGGTAATCTATACTATAAAGATGGTTTAGGTAGATACTAAGTATAGCCAATAACTTTCTTCAAAAACTGTAGGTAGCTTAACTTTTAGCCCTAATTGTTAATAGTTAATATCGAACAATTCAAACCGTACTAACTGGCCACCAGGCTTCAAAACCGGACTCTCATTAAAACCAAACAGTCACCTGTCATAGATTACAAACAGTACCGTGAGAAACAATAAAAGGCAAAGATATAATAATAAACAACTCAACTAGATACGACACTCGCTAATCTATGTCAAGGGTGGTCCACGTTCATAATTTATAATCCTATCTCACGCAATCTTTTGCCTTTAAGCGAGTAATTATTAACACTTCCAGTAGTCAGTAAGTACAATGTCATATCTCATATTGGAAAAAGTAACCAATGTTTTCTGACCTCTGTACAGAGAAGTGCAACATTTTTTCAAGTGTCAAATTAAATTGGCTATTTTTGACAGTTGTAGGACAAAGATTAAAAGATTGGAGAGCAGACTATTATGTGACAAAATTGGTGACTATGATTTATCGCTGTCGTAAAATCACATAACAACACCTAAGCTATTTGATTTCTATTATGATTTCTAAATACAGAATTTTATAGCTTACTAGACAATTTAATTAAATTACTTGCCTTTTAAAGTGCTTGTTATTTATATTCCATGTTGGATTATAGGATATCAGAATAACTTGCTTTTTAACAATGTGAGTTTATAAGTTTTTAATAGTAAAAATATTTAAGTGTCATCATAAGTTATGGCTAAGAATTTGATTCCAAAGCTAGGCAGGTAGAATAAAAATGAGATAGACGGAACAACTAATAAACTATATAATAAAATATGATTCGCGGCCGTAGCTAATATGGCTTTACAGAATTATAATCATTAGAATCAGCAATACAACTCCATAAGTTAGCATTTACCTCAAACCTCATGATTTCATGAAATCGCTAGATTTGAGGTAAATGCTAACTTATGGAGTTGTATTGCTGATTCTAATGATTATAATTCTATAAAGCCTTAATAGCTACGCCCGCGAATCATATTTTAATCAACATACAAGCTCACACTGACCTACAAATTGCAAAAAACGTATGGAATTTTTGAATTTCACGGGCTACCCTGGCGCATCATCCTTAAGTGACTGTACAAATAGACTTTTTGATAGAAGTCTATTTAGATTTTAGAATTAGAAGTCACAGTTAGTTACTTTGAACACTTTCAAAGACCTAAAAATCCTATTGTTTATTTGCATTTTGAAATTCATTGTGAAATTAAACCGAAAAATCGCTAAGTAAATGCAAATTTAAAACTGCCCAACCTATGTCAATATTACTTTTTTTTTGTAAATCCAGCATGACAAATATTCTGTCCTCCTTTTCGTACTCAACCAAACATTTAACCCGTGTGACAAAACCTTTAACGATATAAATTCGAGTAGAATCGAGTAATGAGCGTGTCGTCGCCGACTCCGAGACCTATTTACCGGTAAACTGTCGTAATCTTTATTAATTAGTTTAATTCTGACGGAAAAAAGTGCGGTATTTCTACATTGCACGAGACTTAGGAGTCGGTGGAGTGGTAGCAAACCAATAGTCTGTTCTAAAAATGCTTTATTTTTCTGACCATCACTGATCTAAACACCGACCAAGATGGCATAAATTTTCTCTTTTTTTTTCTTGCTCTCTTGATAAACTCTCTTGTTACCTATAGGTTGTTATGTTAGATGACTTCTTCAGTGAACTTCAAAAGAAAAAAATTGCCATCATTATTTTGTAAAGAAAAACCCAGCATTTGTAAGCAAATTCAATTTCAATTTCATAGTATTCAAATTATTTCAATTTGTTTATTTTTTTATTTTCTGTGTAATGTTTTAGTACATAAGTAGGTACGCTAATTGAAAGTGCCGTGCTTTCCTATAATTTAGATACATGCAAGATCTATAATTATGACAAAGACGCTACACAAAACAACAAAGTGAAAAATAACTTTAATTTCGGAAGTCGGTGGCAAAAAAACTAAAATAAGTACAGATCCAAAGACACCGACACTTCCAAAATTAAAGTTATTTTTCACTTTGTTGTTGTTTTTTTTTTTTTTGAAATCGGTTGTTTTGTATTGTTTTGTAAAAAAGTTTATTATGACAGTTCAGCAACATTCATTGCGTTATTTACGTTGTTGAGCAGGCAAACTTTTCTAACATATGAAGCAATGGATTAGCAATATCCTTCAAAATAGTTCAGAGTGTGATTGAAAGTGTATTACGCAATTAGGGTGCACTTTGTAATTATTAGCACACAAAAACACACTACTGTCCATATTTCCACTTAATCTCTCTCAATTTTTTTTTACGGATTTGATGCGAGAAGGGCTACCGATTCTTAGCCGAGAAGAAATCCCACGCATGTTTTGCAATAACAATCGATGTTTGAAAATTTTAAGTTTCTTTACTTGGGGAAAGGATATTGCATCGGGTGCCTTTTTATGTGTTTTTAACGGAATATGTATTTAATTTAAGACTGTAGGCATAACTTTTTTGCTATCGGTACCTCTACGATTAGATTTGCAGTATGTAGGCTATGCCCTTACATCGCTGGAGGAGCCTGGCGGATATTGCCAAAGGATTCAAATTAGATGTCGTACTTGTGACAGTCTAAAATCAGACAAGTTTTTTTTCAGTATTTTAATTATTTCAGAAGAAAATTCTTAAGGTCATGTTGTGTTGCTCATTTTGGCTTACCGATTTTAGGATATAAGTAGGCTGATAAGTAAACTGCTAAAACGATTTTTTGGCGCTCGAATGACGTTGAAAAAATGGCGCCGTTGGTGTGGGAAATGGGGAAATGTATTGAAAAAGCAAGATGGCGGCGTTAGTTCCGATTTTAGCCGCGCCAATAGATCCTTGTACAGCTATAAAAGGACCAAAGAACAAGACACTTTTGCTGTCAGTTGTTGCTAGTTACCGACCATCCGAGCAGTCATTTTATAAAATAAAATAAAAAAGTTTTATTGAGTTTTCTTGAAAATCATTTGAAGTTAGGTAGGATGTCTTTACTTTATTCACATTTTACAGCGATAATATCGCAGAAACGTTTGGGAAAACCCGAAGCCAGGTTCGTCAAGTGTGAAGAAACGTAGTAGGAGCGCTTTATACTTTAAGGCGAAAGCGTCAGGGTAGTTTATGCAATTTGCAAGTCAGTACTTATTAGGTTGTATGCTGTATGTCGCAACCGTAACAAGTAGGTACGTATTTACATAATTATAATCATTAAACTCAGTTATAAGAGAGCTTAGGTAATCCTACTGAATGACTACTTCATGAAATCACATTTGAGGATTATACTAACTTAGGGAGTTGTATTACTGATTACTACGATTACAATTCTATAAATACATATTGGCTACGGTCGCGAATAATACTTTAATCAACATACTTACAACCTAATACTGACTAAACTTTGCAAAAAACGTTGGAAAATTTTAATTTCGAGGGCTACCCTGGCGCCTTCCCCTTAACGTTGAAAAAGATGGCTGGTTTTCACTGAGGCTATGTCGAGGCTCCTTAAACCAACTTGAAAAAAAAAAAACAAATTATTCCCATATAAAAACAAAAAAAAAATAAAAGAAAAGGAAATAAGCATAAGAATTCATTATAAAATTAAAGTTATTAGAATAAAATATTTAAAAAAAAACACGGTAGGTATTTATTCACTGAATATATTTTTTTAATATACCTACTAAGCACTATACCTACTATTGTGAGCCAAGCTCACCCGGCGCCTATTTTTTAGTCTACGCTTTATACATAAATAGTACGAATAAGTAATCACAAAATCATTAATCTAATAAATCTTTAAATTCAATTAACCCAATGGTTTTATCAATTTAATTGGAAAATCGTTAATTTATCACCATTTCCGTTAGTCTTGGCAGGTGAACGGAAAAATTACTATTTACTTTGCAAATGGAGGTCGCGAAATTACAGACATCGATAAAATATCAGTTAGCACTTTATAACTTCATTATGGAGATATATCGATAAATTTTGTGTTTTTAAAATTCCTATAAAACCAAATGTAACTTTAAATCATTTGGATTTTCCATATTTGTTATTTGACTATATTGTCTACTGCTGTATCAAAATCGAAACTTGGATAGGTACTTACTTGAAATTTTTTCGAAAGAAAAAAAATCCAATATAAAACAGAAAATAGACGGTGATACCGTTTATTTTCTGTTTTATACGATTATACGTAAATAGTTAATTATAGTGCAGTAAAATTTGTTTAAAATCGAAGGTATTTAAGTATGTTAAGAACTTACTAAGCTAAAAATTTATTTAAGTATAGGATTTTGTCATTAAATCTACATTTAAACGAAGCGCGCTTAGTTCCGGTGCGCGTGAGAGCCTTCTAGCTTGCGCGTCAAACTAAACAGCCATAACGCCATTTCACTTACATACCGAGCTAAACCACGCTTCGATGTATCCTCTTAAGTTTATTAGTTTTTGTGATTAATGGTGATTAAGACAGTTGCTGGTGATTGCTGGCGATTTGTCATTGATTAGAAGTTGTCATAGTATGTCGATTAGTGCTGCGTTTTGTATATAAATCAAACAATATAGTTAATGTAGGTGTGAACGTAAACAAAGCAAAAGGTGTGTGAGTTTTATGTATGTGTGTGTAAGTAGGTAATGTCGTTAATAAGTATATAGAGGCATGAGGAGCAGGGTGTAAAGTTCACTAAACCTCCATAGAAAATAGGAGGATCCTACGACCGGACGGGTGTCGGGTCTGGGTGGGCTACTGCCCGACGCGCGGTAAACTCTGATTGCGCGATGCAGGATTTTGCATGACGTCAGTGTGATGAGTTCGCACGTGGCAATGTAGATGCCGCCACAAGTACTATCATAAGCCAAGGGTTGTGGTCAAGGATGACCTTCTTAGGGGTCCCCGAAAGTACCAATTGCATTTGTTCAATTGCTATCAATTTCTATTGTAGTAATATTGTCAATCGCTTCTTGTCAATAGCATTTGGTAGACGATCAATTTGCGCATCAATGTGTATCAATCCCGTAAAAATTGACAGTTGCAATTGTTCGTTTCTGAAAAATGCTCGCGAAGAGAATCTCTAGAGAGTCCTCTCTCTAGCTCTAGGTCTAGAGATTCTCTTCGCGAGCATTTTTCGATATAGGTAGGTAGTACCTGCTACTGCCAAACCAATATTAGGTTCTAAATATAAGATAGATTAGAGTCTATAATGTCCGTTTTCACTAACATTACGCGATATAAAAATCTTTTTACAAAAAAATAAAAACAACCGACTCCCAAAAAAAAAACACTACAAATTAAAAACTAACTTCTGTATCCGAAGTCAGTGTCTTTGGTTTGTATTTTCCTTTTTTTGCCACCGACTAACTAACATAAATAACGCACAACCTCACAAGGGGTCATTGTACTCATAATTATGAACAACTTTTGTTATGGGACCAAACCTGAAATCACGAAAAAAATCCTCTACATTTGAGTTATCCAAACATAAATATAGGGAGCAGCTGATTCTTTTTTGCGATTTCAGGTTTGGTCCCATAGTAAAAGTTGTTCATAATTATGAGTACCCCCTTATGAGGTTGTGCGTTATTTAGGTTACACCTTGTTTGTAAAAGCCGCAAATACATTAGCATAAAAGTAATGTGAATTTTCTCTTGCCCACAGATTACTCTTGACAGAGCTACTGAAAATGTTCCGGTGAAGCAGTACCCAGTGTGTCGAGGTAAGTCAGCATTTTGGAAAAAAAAAAATTTACTTAGTTACTTCTTTCAACACTTTTACTAAAATTATGTTGGTTCTGTCTCATGATATAAAAGGTAACTTCACGACAAAGATTGTATTTTTACAAGCTTTTATTTAGTTTCACCTGTCCCGGTGTGCGTCTGTCTGTCTGTGATCGAATCTTGTAAGTTAAATTTGACCCACTTCCCGGTTTCCGATTGAGCTGAAATTTTATATGCATATGGAAATCGGTTGACAATGCAATATTATTATGACTCCATGTCATAATAATATTGCATTGTCAACCGATTTCTGATCTGATGAGGAAGCCAAAAAGGCAAAAATAAATGACGGTGGCCATGGGAACTCAGTAATAAAACGACGCAACCCTATCGATTTTGGGCTTGTTTGATTCGTCTTGACAAGGACTCTTGTTTTAGATTATGTCCAGAAAAAAAAGTATGATTTAAAAAAAATGTTTTTTTTAGATAATGTTTTGTATAATAGGACTACAATGTTTTATAGAAACCATGCTTCTTTTTACCATAATGAGGCAGTTCATTCAATTGTAATTATAAATTATTACTTATAATATGTATACAACTATCGCAATTAACTTTGCATAAAGAGTTAGGCCTTGAATAACAGCTGATTTGGGCCACAGATAATGTCGCCGATTTTATTTTGAACACATACAGATAGACACGTTGATTATGGTTATTATGTAGGTAGTTCATAATTAAGTACCTATATACGCAATATTTACATTTGGTAATTTTTATGCAATGAAAAAAATAAAAAAATTGTTTTGTTCTCACCATTAAAGTTACAATTACAAACAGGTAGGTACATGACAAGTATTCAAACTTTTTAAAACACTTAGGTATGTGTGTTTAGGTATTATAATTGCGGAAATAAAAGTACTAATGAGTAAAAAATACGACGAGTAGTTTATGAGTTATGAACTTATGATAGAACTGGTGAACACCGTTCATACATACATAGCCTATTAAAATCATAAGCCGCCTTTGGCTCTGCCGCAGTTCGATAAAAAATATTGTAAAACACAAAATAAGTCTGAAAAGGGATAGCGCTAGAATATCCGTAGTTTTGCTCAACTCTTTGGCCTATTATATTATTTACAAAACAGTTTATTAATCTGCTTAAATATGTAGAGAGAATTGTTCACAAAACTTGAATACAAGCTTAGGTCAACAAAACACAAGTTTTTAATAAAAATTAAGTTTTGTTTTAATAAAAAGTTGTTCTCGTTATCTTTTCCTAAAACCTTATCCAGGTAAACAAGGCACAAAAATATCACATTTATTGACAACGGCCGATAAAGATTTAGTGTCAAATAAGTTTGTTTTTTATTATTTTTGTCTGCGATGCCTAAAATCGATATTTTACCTCATTGTTGGGTTGGGTATTTAAAATTATTAAAAGAACTTTAAACAATATTAATTTATAATAATATCTGTCCTTGTATTTTTTTCTCGATCAATAAGTCAATATACCTATGTATGGTATCGTAAGGAAACCAGAAGTTTGAATGCTCAGAAATCGCTAATCTGTAAATACCTCTTCATCATGATCTTCATTCTTCTGCCCTTATCACATTTTATTTTTGGGGTCGGCGCAACGTGACTTTTTCTTCCATACTTCTCTACTATTTGTCATCTCAGCAGACACAGAATTGTGTGAAAGATGGTATGGCTAGAAAGGGCTTTTAACCATATCATCTTTCACAAAATCCATCCATCGTTTCTGTAAAAATTCTTGTCTGAAAAGAGGTATTTGGTCTGTTACAACTGTCTTATGTAGAATAAGTGACAAATCCTAAATAATATTATAAATGTGAAAGTAAGTTTGTTTGTTTGTTACCTTTTCACGCCTAAACTTGTTTGTTACCTGTGCCCGAGGAAAACAACAATAACGTTCTTATGATAATAGATGGCACCACGTGCCTTTCGAATCATGATTGAAATTACAAGCAGAGTAAACCCGAATTGATTGTCAAATTATAAATTAACGCGAGCGAATCCACGGGCAAAAGCTAGTAAAAAATAATCGTCAGACAGAGGGACAGTGTCGGCAAAAAAAGTAAAAAAAAACAACGATGTATTTTTAACCTTACTACTATTAAAAAATAAACCTACAACAGTACAAATCCCGTTACCAATAACCACTACAAAATAAAAACAGAACAAAGGGTTACGTATCTAGATCAAGTCGCACAGTGTTCAAACCGGCGTAGCGTGGACAAAAAAAATGTTTATTTATAACACCGGTCAAGTACAGAGCAACGTGCTTCAAGTTAGGGCAGGGCAGCACTGTGGTCACAAAAACTTGCTCGGCAGTAGGGATGTGGAAGTGTACCTAAAAAGTATCGACGTTTTTTGTAAGGATCGTAGAAGGTGGCGCAAGGCGTTCTGTAGTTTCTGCCTATCCCTATGGGAAAAGGGCGGGAGTTTATATAGGTATAATCGATATAAACTCCAAAAAAATATCGATAATATAGTCAAAATACATATAAACAAACTCACGCCTTCTTCTTCTTCTCAGGCAGACACTACAGAACGCCACCTGCAGCTGCTACGATCCTTACATACTCCTTTTGCCTCGTTTACGTTCGTACACCTGGGCCTCAAGTCTGCTATTACAATAGTGTCAGAATGGTCTATCATTGATTTCATAATTGTTGATTCTGACAAGTTTTGTAATCTACTAATATAATGGCGTCATTATGACTTTCCAATGGTCAACCACTGACACTCCATTGTATGAAATTATGAACTTAGCAGATTACGAACTTTTAGCAAAATGACAATGCGGTGACAATGGGATCGGGTTGGAATGTAAAAAAATAGCAGACTTGGGGCCCGGTCATAGACGCATGCCGGTTGCGAGTACTACGCACCTGACCTTTCTGAAGAACATCACCAATAAGGTCACTATATGTCTGCCTAAGGCGTCCCTTCCGTTTCCACGCACATCTGTCTTGATATCTATTAACAAAATTTTGTAAGAATATTGGTGTTTTTAGAAAGACGGCGCAACTATGAAAGAGAATTTGGAATTTTCGGGTGTCGTATTTTTACAAATCTGATCTCATGCCTTTCGAAATAGGGCATTTTTTTTTTAAATAGTTCTAGAGTCTATTATGCTTTTTGATACGTTTTCGATATGAATTATTAAATATCGTCAAAAAATATCGATATATCAAATGGAAAAGATCAATACATCGATATATTTTCGACAAGCCTACTAGCAATATGCTGTGGACTATACAGCATGTTGCTGTCATTATTTTTGCGTAAACATCAGGCAAATGTATGTTACGCATAATTTATGTCGCGTAAATCATCAACTGTATTATAACTTTATAAGGTAGAGTTGGTTTTTCATTCTTGAGTTTCAAAAGGGCTTGTGAATGGTCTAATGGATATATTTGACTCCGAGTTTATCGTTGATATCTACCAAATCTGTTTTAAAAGGAATATTGTTACTTTGTGTGAAAACGTTAGCAGCATTCATCCTACGATGAAGTAAATTTTTTTTTCGGTTTCACTAATTTGTCACGCTTTAAAATCTCATCCATTAAATAAAGTAAGTAGTAAAATTCCTATTATTTTTTTAGTTAGTCTATTCTTGTCCACTCTCTCCATCTTTCGCGATTCCTCGCTTCTTGTTCCAAGTTCTGAAGGAATCCATCCAGTTCATCCTGCTATCTCCTTCGGAACCCGCGATCCCTCATCACTGTTTCAGGGCCCTTAAATCAATCTGCCTAGCCTTTTCCCAACTATGTTGGGCTCGGCTTCCAGCCTCACGGGATGCAGCTGAATACCAGTATTTTAAATGGAGCGACTGCCTATCTGACCTCCACAACCCAGTTACTGGGTAACACATAATACCTCTTCGTAAGACTCGTTGTCAGACTTTCGGTCTTCCGACTACCCGTAACGACTGTCAAAGATCCTTGAATAGCCGAGAGCACGTGGTTGCGTGCTTGCGGTTACTGCTACATAGTATAAATAGGAATGAATCCGTATATTTATCCCTAGTTCATCATCATCATTCTCCTGCCCTTATCCCTATCTAAGGATCAAAATCGCAAAACACATATTCGTTAGTATGACACTGACAGGTGTCAGAACGCATACTCTCAACGGCGCGGGGCAGTAACAAACCAATACCACACCGACCTAAATAACACAAATTAAAACTCAAGGAGAACTCAAGAATCCGCATTACCATTACGGTATGAATCAATGAGAGGTCGCAATTACGAAAATAAGCGACTAATCACCTATAATTAGCGATTTATTGCAATGTTGCCAGTAATTACTGGGACCATAGCCATTCAACGACTCGGTATTGTCCTGTCTAGAGCAGAACCTTCTATTCTGTAGTTTGGACGTCTTTGGGATTTAATTTTTTACTAGCTGCGCCTCGCGGTTACACCCGCTTTTCCCGGAATAAAAAGACTCCTAATCGGCCCAGCCGGTTGAGCGTGAAGAAGTAACAAACATACACACACACACACACTCAAGATCGATATGCAGTCTCTTCCCAGAATGACTGGTTTATTCTAGGTTTGACCAAAGCCTTCGGGCAAACCCCGAAATAAATTCCAATTTCGGACTTTGACTAAAATATTTTTAGTCAAACCTAAAAGTTCCTAACTTTTTAGTCCAACATCGAAAGTAAAATAATCTGTTTGTCAAAAGTCGACGTCAGGGAGACCCCGAGGTTCAAACGCGCGCCTCAAAGAGATGTCAGCAAAAGATGGGGTCCGATAGGGCCGATGCCGCCGAGGTCGCGGGTTGTTCGAAAGAGATACTGTGGCCCTGGCACAGGCAACTGATGGAACACCGGGGGTTTTAGTCATTAGAAGTCTGACACGCCCTTCCGCTCCACCCTTCCGCTCCACCCAGAGCGGGAGAAGTCATTTGATGATTTCCCATCCACAAAAAAAAAAGAAAAAAAAAGGAGCAGTCAGTGTCATCATTGCTGTTGAAAATTGACACTGACTGCTTTTGAACGCGGCTTAGATGTGCTGATCGCGTTCAGTTAGCCTTTAGGCTTTTAAACTACTCCTCCACATAGCTGTCATCCGAAAACGTGCCCAGAAGATTGTCAATATTGTCACGTTGAATGGCAATGCTAATATTTTGGCCAAAGAATCAGCCAGCCCCATCCACAAAAAAAAAAAGAAAAAAAAGGACACCCATTCGAGAAGGAGGAGGAGGAGGTTCGGTTTGGTTAGGCTCCTTTAAACCTTGCACACAGAAATAGGAGCCCCGCGCATCTGGGCTCCGTCAACCTGCGGACGAAAACCCTAACCCAAGCCTAACCTAGGTGGTTTGAGATTAGTTAGTTTGACTGGTTAAACTGGTTGTAAAATTATCGCGATAAGTTGTGGCTACACCTGAGGCCTATATTCATCATCGCGATAATCAACGGCATATCCCCTTGGTGTGACCCCGACATCAGGTATAAAAGTTGGCCCAACACCGACAAGTAACAAAGGAGCGATGACAAATTCATCTTGCTCCTACATGACTTAACTACTGACAGCAAAATTAACAATACATGACGAACAGCTGTTTGTACCACTTATATTAATGGCTTGAACATAATTATTGATCTAGTTATCAACACCTGCTTGTATTGAGCTGTAGGCTATAAGGTAGCAGTAGCAATCTGTCTTTGCATCTTTATCCACCTTAGGCTGGTTGAATATCAGTGTTACTAGTAGAGTCCGACGCAAAAATAGTTTTATTTTTTCGAAATTGGGCCTGATTTGCATTTTCGGCCGAAAACCGAAAACGATAAAAAAGATTTTTTGTTTGTCTTTGGTAAATGTAAAAGTAGTACAGTTTCAATCTTTTAATCATTAACTAAAACCGTTTATATCATGAGAAATTTTATATTTTTCTCAAGACAAAACTAATAATAATCAAACAATCCGGTGTTGTACGCGAGAAAAACCTTTTTTTCTGCATTTTCACATATTCACAGTAACTGTGTTTTTAGTTGTTTTATTGAATCTAATATCGGATTTATCGGATCTTTGGAAGACTTACGAGGAGCCGAAGCCAAGGGGAGGCCCTTTAGACAATTTTAGATGATGAGGAGGCACTAACCGATGATTATCCCAGTATGCATACCATCATACAGGGATAATCGTCGGTTAGTGCTAAGTGCACCCAAGGACAACTCCCGGTAGGTGCAGGAATATTGCAGAACATGGAATATTGGATGGCTGTGGACTGGTTACCTAGAAATATGAAAGGACTATGGCCCCTGCCTGATCAATGTTTAATTATACACGGAAAAAATGGCAGGGGGTGACTTGCTCACTCAATAATGGGCCCCCGGAAACTCTCGCTAGCATTTAGTGACGTAGCGACGAGAGAGCAACATACCCTGAGGTGCTTGAAGAGTGGAGAGGTATTGCACGGCAATCAGAACAATCCCAGAGCCCGGAAGATGGTCAAGATCCCTACAAACACTTACTGGAATACTTCCTTTGTCCGAGCACATTTGCTCTTGCGAATCTCTACTCAAGCCGGCCAGTTAAGGCAAGAATGAGGTGGGAGCTCTGGTCCTCATCAGTGTTCCAGCCGGTCAATAAAGACAAGCCAGAGGTGAAGAACAAGACTTCTCCCGAGAGATAGGGTCCGTGGGTCGCTACTGCCCAACAGCTCGTCACATGCTGCCCTGTGGGTTCATGTATCTCTTTTGATCTGGCTCCTCACTCTAGACCAGTTTCGGCTAAGTACACTAGACCGGCACAAACCTAGAATTCGGAGCGTGCAAGCCCCAGCACGACGTCAACGTAGAGATACTGCGGTGGGGTTATTATTATTATTATTATTTTTTATGTGTTTACATATCTTGGGATTCTGGGGTCCCGGACCTTTGGAAGGCGTACGAGGGGCCGAAGGCAACTCGCAACGGCTCGTTAGCCGCTTTCAATGAAATGAGGCACCAACCGACGATTATCCCTGTACGCACTATGCAAGTGCACCCAAGGACAAGCCCCGGTTGGTGCAGGTCTATTGCAGGATATAGAAACTAAAATATTGGCTATGGATTTGCGTGGCTAAAGTGGACTGGTTACCTAGAACTATGAAAGGACCCTGCCTGATCAATGTTTTACTGTAGGTACATGGCAAAATGGCAGGGCCCGGGTTGAGGATTATTATTATTACGTTTTGACAAATTCTCGTCTTCAAATTTACAATTCAGAAACCGGGTTAGTATCCTGTAACTTACTAACTTAACGACTTCATAAGCGTATGTCGGAGGAATAAATATAAGACTTCAATGTTACATTTTAAGGCGAGTATAGTTCCTAACTGGCAGCGCCACCAATAAAAGTCTGAAGTTATGGAACATTAAAGCCGTTTTTGGCGTTACCTGCTATAACTTCGAACCTAGGAGGTTTAATGTTGATTTTTTTGATACAAAAATTTCTACCTCATCTGACTAAAAAGTGTGCACAGGAAATTTCAAAATAATAATAAATAAATAAAAACTTTATTTCATAAAAATACAGTATGTTTTTATATAAAAAGACAATTTAAATGAGCTACATCTGAACATAATATGGGAAACATTGCCTCTCAAACTAGGTAATCTTGAGAGACAGTGAACAATGTTACGTATCTCCTGACTTATTTTTTTTTCCAGTGGCGCTGTTAGCAGATTAACTCGCCTTAAGCGACCAGTAATAAAATGTTTAATGTATCCTGCCAATATTTTATGATCACACTCACATACACACACAAAAACACGAGATACAATGTTTAAAGTGTGATTTTTATTTGCCATCGTAAATATTGGTAAATTAAAACAACATGTTCAATTGAGATATTCGATGTTAATAGCTCTGGACCAAGTTTATTCAAGTCACATGTGACTTTAAACGCAAACGTCTGGTCTTGGATGCTAAGCAGAATGAAACGAGTACTTGCAACATGGAAGAATCTTAGATTTTGTGATCACGTTCGTTGTTTTAAATCCAGGGCCTGTTTCTCAGTGTCCGGACTCCGGAATACACACTTTATCACTAAATCAATCTGCCTAGCCTTTTCCCAGCTATATTGGGGTCGGCTTCCAGTCTAACCGGATGCAGCTGAATACCAGTATTTAACATGGAGCGACTGCCTATCTGTCCTCCACAACCCATTTACTGGGTAATACAATAGCTTCTGGTATGACTGGTGGCCAGATTTTCGGGCTTCTGACGACCCGTAACAACTGTCAAAGATCTACGAATGACAGCCGGGACCAATAGCATACACACTCTACCAGATACTTAATATAAAATCTGGCATAGACTTTTGAAGTGAAAACTTATTTAGGTATTCCTTTGCGCTTTCTGAACAGTGAACAAAATTTAACTAAACCATCACGCTTGATTCGGTGACTCTGAATCGGGTATACTCGGCTCCAGTCGGTTGGTGACGCTGAATCACGTATAATCGGCGCTGAATACTTGGATCGTCGTAAGTTTTCACTTCTATCGTGTGATCACATACACCCTCTTTTTTACCCGACTGCACGACGCAAAAGAGGGTAATGTGTTTATAAGCCTATATAATGTTGCCTCCAACTGCATGAGGTTGTTCAATAAGTCATCATGTTTCGAATATCTCACCCGTCTGCGTAAATACGCAGACTGGTTTTTAATTTTTGACTTTTTTATAGAACAATCTTAAGGATGGTGCGCCAGGGTAGCCCGCGAAATTCAAAATTTCTTACGTTTTTTGCTATTTGTAGGTCAGTGTGAGCTTGTATGTTGATTAACCTACAAATTGCAAAAAACGTAAGAAATTTTAAATTTCGCGGGCTACCCTACTGGCGCTTTCGCTTATCCAATAGGTACAGAAAATGCATGTAAAGTGACCACTTTTCATTTTTATCTTTGCTTGCATCAATGCACAACAAATAAATCATATTTATTAGAAACATCCATCGATCACTGACTGTTCCGACTTTCCTTGAATTTTTAATGGCAGCATTCCGTGTTGTAACATAATGTCGTGATGACATGTGTGTTTGCTTCCGTAATAGCTATTTTGATTGTGGCCGCCATCTTGTTTTATTGTCACTTATTTTATTGTATTTGCCGTTATCCAGGATGTGGATTGCGTGGTTTAGACTGTAGACATAGACAATGTCGTAAAATCGTGTAAATTTTGTTCTTTTTAGGGTTCCGTACCACAAGAGGAAAAAACGGAACTCTTATAGGATCACTCGTGTGCCTGTCTGTCAGTCAGTCACAGCCAATTTGCTCCAAATCTAGTGGGCCAATTAAGTTGAAATTTGGTACACATACGGATTTCTGTGACCCAAACACGTACAGCTAAAGTAAATAAATTAATTTTGAATATGAGGGTCACTTTTAGGGGGCAAACTAGAAAATTAAAAAAAAAGTTTTGCAAACTGTACCGTGTGACATATCAAATGAAAGGGCTTACTTACTATGAAATGAAGGTCTCAATTATTTTTTTTTATAATTTTAAAATAAATCGTTTTAGAGTTATTTAAGAAAATAGACGAAAATTGACCATTCCCCTCTTATCTCCGAAATTACTGAGCCTAAAATTTTGAAAAAAATACAGAAAATAGGTCTATACCTGTAGATTACAGGAAAACCTATAAGAAGTTTGTGCTCTCAATATTGGGAGTACAAACTTACATTTACTGTTGGAATGTATGGGAGAACATGTTTTTCAACTATAATGTTAAGTTTGCCTTGGGATAATTTCATACCAACTACGGAACCCTTCATTGTGCGCAGTCCTACACTCACTGGCCAGTTTTTTTTCTCGTTGGCTTAACATTATGGGCTGTCTACATTATTTTGTCGTCCAAAAGCGATAGTTCTCAGTCCATTTTTATGTCTATATCTATCTACCTATTACTTAGATATTATAAAGTCGCTTTTCGCGTCTGCGTGACCGTGTTGTTTTTCTAAATTACGCAACGGATTTGATGTGGTTTTCACCACAATTTAAAGAATTTATTCCGGTTTGCATAGTTCGTATACATTTAACTTTGACTGCAGTTTATAATTAGTATCAACAAAACAAATACCTATGAAACATTTTATGCACCAAGACCACAGCTATTGACAGCGGAAACAAAATAAACCGTATTTCGCTATATTTCCCTTAAATACACTGCTATTACGTGGACACGTAAGATAATTAAGCGTGGTTTATTATTATTGACAGGCTACTAAATTATCGATAGGAAACACATGTCAGCTGAGTGCTGCGCCTTAAATTATACGGTGCACCGGCGCGAGGTTTGACGACAAACTGCAGATTACACGCAGCAGGCTAATAATAGTACATTTTGATACAAGTGGAGAACGTTTGTTATTGCATTCGAGGCGAAATTAACACCCGAGCCGTAGGCGAGGTTGTTTTTGAGCCGAGAACTGCTCTAACAAATGTCCACGAGTATCAAACGACGTTTTTCAATACACTTTTGAAGAAATAAAATAAAATAACGGAAAATATTTTTGTCATGAATTATTAGGAAACTATGATTTAAATTTTCTTTTTTTTTCGCGCTTTGCTTTCGCCAGGTTGAAGGAGAAGCAAAGGTATAAAGCCGATAAACAGCCTAATATGAGCAATAGAAAATTCAAATATTTTCGAGTTTAGAACACAAATACCTACCTAAATGTTAATTTGTTCATAAACGTTTTTTTTATTGTAATAATTATAGTTTTTGATGATATTCTATTTATAAACATTATTTAAATATTCAAAAAATATTAACGCCGCAAAACGCATACCTCTTTGTCGAGATTAAAAAAAAAATTCACCTCCAAATAGAGTCACAACTCTATTTGGAGGTGAATATTTTTTTTATAGAGGCATTGAACCAATTTGGACTATTTGTATTGGTATAAGTTATCTGTGCCAATTTTCAAAAATCGCACGCGTGTGAAATATATTGCATTGTGAACCTAATCGTAGTGCGATATGAACCAGTTTTCGAGGAAGTGTATTGAAAAATGTATTGTAGCTGTACAAGGATCTCTTGACGCGTCTCCGCCATCTTGATTGTAATACAGTACGACAACGTTCAAAGCTACGTATCAAACTTTCCATCGTTTATTTACGGAAAAAACCGAACTTTGCCGAATTAAATGTAACTGGTCTATTATGGAGGATGCGCTAAGGTAGCCCGCCAAAATTCAAATTTTTTGCAATTTGCAGGTCAGTGTCAGGTTATAACATGTTGATTAAAATATGATTCGCGGCCGTAACTAACATGGCTTTACAGAATTTTAATCATTAGAATCGGCAATACAACTCAATAAGTTAGAATTGACCTCAAACCTGATGATTTCTTGAAATCGCTAGATTAGTGAAATAGATGGTTATCTACGAAAAAGCCCCCAATTTATTTTGATAGAATGGGGCGACTGGCATCCAAAATTGCGTATCTACCGTGGATGCCATTTAACCATCCTACTTACTTCTAATAAGGGTTAATATCATGGTTTTCACTCTGGTGGGTGGATATTCTCGACAGTTAAATGATTCAAATTTAGAAATGACTGATGTTGACTAAAATGACCGGCACTCTAATTGCGTAACATAGTTATCAATCGGAGATGGTTTTATTTTGACAGTTCATTGCGTTATTTACGTTGCCGAACAGACAAATCTTCCGAACATATGAAGCAATGGATTAACAATTTGTTTCAAAATGATTCAAACTCCGATTGATAATGTGTTACGCAATTAGGGTGCAGGGCTTGAGACGTTAATTGCAAAAGTATGAATACCAAGAGTAGACTGTAACTTGTTCTATTGAAAACCTAGCAATACTATAATGCAGAACTAACTGGCAGCTATACCTACTCCATTTACAATAAGATTAGACTTTTTGCAGTCCGATCAACCGATTTTGACTTCTATTTCGTTGGAGGCATGACAAATGGCAGCTGCAGTGAACAGTTGGTACTGTAACCACTTTTTTGCCTTTAATGCCATCCTTAAGCATATGCATTAGAAGTCAAAATCGGTTGAACGAACTGTAAAAAAGGTTTGTATAAATGTCTAATCTTATTGTAAATGGAGTTTAAGATACCTAATATCTAAAGTACTGAGTGAACTAGCACTACTGCTTAGTTCTTGTACAGTAATCCCTCGGCCTCTTATTAAGTACTATGAGTTTGTTGAAATAAATACTATCAATATATCTCTGCACCGATGGCGGTCGTACAAAGTAGATCTTTGCGACTATTAGCTATTAGATCAAGGATGTGACTGCTTTAAGGACGATTAGATACGACTTTTAATGGTCAGCTTTTAATTCTATGGCTCGTATTAATCCAAGATGGCGCTTGATGGCTAAAGCGTTGTCAAACAATAAACGTCATCTAAGGTCTTTTCAAATCCTCGTTTCCAATTGATGTTATTTCCTCAAACAAATCAACTTTATGTTAGTGTTAATTAAGATGGTTATAGAATGACAAGCAATATTAATAGATATTGAGGTTGAAGCGCAAACTAAACTTTATTTGCAGGTATTAAAAATAATTTTCAAAAACACGTATTTGTTTACATGTTGTGAAACTAAATTGCGAACGCAGCTTAAACAGAATAATAATATTAAGTACTTACATAGATCGTGTTGATTCATAACCTCCTTTTTTTGAAGTCGGTTAAAAAGTTGTTCTACAAAAATTATAAAATCTGCTGTCTAGTGGTAGCAAACGCTACTTCTGAGCATGAGGTCCTGGGGTCAATTCCCAGGTTGGGTTCTTAAATCAGGAATTTCTCCCAGTCTGGATTTGTGCTCGATTGATGAAAAATTTCAATAACTCTGTGCCAGACCCGGGATTTTTTTAAATATTTTTTTTGTTCTATTCTTTTTATATTTTTTTTTCTACACGCTCAGCATCAATTATTTTGAAAAAAAAAACACATTTTGCGAGTAACCTCAAAATAATCTAACTGTAATCTTTACTCAAGTCTCTAGCTATACTAAAAAGCATTGTCTGTCCTAAACAAGCTAAACAATAAATCAATATTTCACCAACAATTCTCTCATAATTATATTTCAGGCTTCGTACTCGAGATTAGAATTTTATACACATGTAGTAACGCCTAGTACACACCATTCCACACTATTTTGAGAATATTTTGATTTATTCTGTATTTTTTTTATTTATTTTTTTTTTTTTTTGTGGGTAGATTAGTCCACTTGATTCCTGCGCCCGCAATCCGTGTCATTCGCTTTTTAGTGCTGCGCCGTTCCACACTTGCTCGCGATTACAGTTAGGTACTTATTTAAAAAGTTAATTATCTAGTGTCGGTGTTATAATAGTATTATAATAATGTCTAAAAGAAAAGGTAATAATTGTGATCGTATAAAAGTATAAACCTTAAAAATATAAGACTAAAAAGAAAATTAAGACGCAATCGGCGTCGATCGCGTGATTCCTAGTAGGTAGGTACTCGGATGACTCACAGTTATCGTCAACCACAAGCGCCGCTGCCGCCGCCGCCGCCTTTCTCCGATAGATGATCAAGGTATGGTTTATTTTCGTACTACACAGGTAAAATTAATTAGTGTTTGACCTACTTACGAGTACCCACTACATCATTATTTTTCTTCAATGTGATTGCATATCGACGCCGACGTTATGAACTTTATTAAAATATAAGTATAATACAAGATTACACGTTTACTTTGTTTAACTTTGTATATACCTACCAACAATGTGTACATACGTCGTAGATTTTCTACTCGAGAAATTAGTGTTGCGGACAGTACAGTGGGACTGTTTTTTCACTAATACGAGCCAGACAAAATAAGATTTAATTATTCTTTACGAAATACTAGTTTGCGAACAGTACTTGCTTGCATTGGGACTGTTTCTTACTGTTAATCAGTTTAGTCTTTTAGACTACTATGTAACTAATAAGTGTCTTACATTGAAAACATTTAATATATGAACAACTTGTTCTAATTTGTTGTTACAATGATAATGCAGTCATTTTCCGGCCCTCCGAGCAGTACAATGGGACTGTCTCATGGTGCCAGATAAATTTGTTTGCGGACAGTACGTGTTATCATAACTTGGGACTGTCTCTTACAATATATTATTGACTCGCATTGCCAGGCTACATGACGCTTTACGTCTCCTTTTGACACGGAGAATATACAGGCTGGTTTAACAATGAAGCGGTTATGTCAGACCTAGATGCCTTCTCCCGAGCTACAAAAATATGTAGACCTAACGCAGCCAGTGGAGTTAGAACCAGATCCACTCCCCACGCGATGAAAACTTTCAGATTCAGTCTGTCGTGATAGTTGCGCCTGATCTTGCGCTTGAAGGGTTCCCCTTCACCGCCCGTAGTCCCAGAGCCTGCTCCGCTTGCAGGCGCGACGATACCTGCAACAGAAAACTCAGGACTTGATACTGTTGGATATATTAGGCACTTATCCTACAACAGCAACTTACCTTTGCCATTACTTCCTTAGGAGAAGCCGTCACGCTCATATTGTCTGAGGAGAAAACACCTCTTTACTCAAACTTCTGATGGATTCTACTCGTACCTATCATCTGCGACTGTCTCTGACACGCTGACTTTGTGACGCGGAAAAACTTCCTATGGAATGCTGTAAGTTAGAGAGTAGCTATAGAATACAAAAAATTATACTTAAGCTTCTTTTCTGTGAGAACTTAGCCAAGCCATCAGTAAATCTGGTACAGATGTTAAACCACCTAAATATGCAAATAAGAACACATAAACTTAGCACAGCTAATCCTTCAAGGAATTTAAACTGGAGGAACCCGGGTCTGACTCACAGGCCAACGGGTCCACCAAGGATGAAGGAGCCTGCACTGACGTCGACGCCCAATTCGCCAGACATCCAAGCAGTCTTAGCATCCGCAGCAGCGACAGCACTACAGACGTAATTTAAAACGGTAAAACTTGCTGGGCGATTCTCTTTATTTTATAAAGAATGCTTAATGGCCAATGATCAGTCATTCCAATGATTCTTTTATAAATAAAGGGTTCTAAAATTCCCTTTTCTCGGTTACCAATTCAATCGGTACCCCTTAGCATTCGTTAATATTCTGAAGCAGAAAGGGCACACTCCATGGAAAATATCGATAATTTATTATCACTAGGAGCTATTGCAGAAAATGATACTCGGTTTCACCCGACCAATATTTGTCAAATGTCTTTTTATTACCCAAGCCAAACAATAATAATGCAGTCATTTCCCGGCCCGTCGAGCAGTACAATGGGACTGTCTCATGGTGCTAGAAAAATTTGTTTGCGGACAGTACGTGTTATTATAACTTGGGACTGTCACTTACAATATAATATTGATTTTTTTTTTTTTTTTTTTTTTTTTGATAATGGCGTTCTCGCAATTGGTTCCGGGAACCTTTTTTGCTTAACCGGGCGTCGGCGGGGCCAGAAGGGCCTCTCGCCTTACAAAATAATTTATTTAAGTAGTACAGCTAAGGGCGTCCCATAGTGGGACTCGAACCTAGGCTTAGGGCACTACTGCTTACTGAACAAGAGGGGACTTGTAGCAACGAATAATTATTATTAGGGACTAATTTTTATTTACTACTCGCTCCGCGCGGGCGGGCGGGCGGGGTCAAGGGACTGGGGGTCGTTGAACTCTAATGTTATTTCGCGGTGGCGCTCTCCGTAAAGCGCGGCAACGATAGAACGGGCGTCGGTCTTGGGAAGTGTTTTGTTTAGCTAGTCTGATTCTCTCTTGATGGAGAGTAATGTCGTCATCCTTATCTAGTAAGGCATGTTTGGGACGACGTGTGCGTGATATTTGTGAGGGTGTGTATCGGGCAGCTGCGGCCACTAGTGGGTTAGTGTGAGTGGTAGCAGAATCGAAAAAGCGTATGCTTGTCTTTTTAATAAAATGCTTAATGGTCGGCATATTTAAATCGATATGTAATTGATAGTTACGTACGTACCAGGGGCTGCCCGTGGCTCGTCGTAAAAATCGATTTTGGAGGATTTGGAATTTTTTGAGTTGATACGGCTCTGCGTGTGCGAACACAACACATGCATAGGTCATAATGGGACGAATACACGTAGTATAGATTCGCACCTTTGACTTAAGGGCAAGTTTGCTACGTGCATTTAAAAGAGGATGTAGTCGGCCGAGTGCAAAGGCAGCGCGGTTGCGTGTTATCTTTATGTGCTCGGCGAATGAGAGTTTACTGTCGAGGGTAACCCCTAGGTATTTGGCCTTTTTATCCCACGGGATGGGGTGGCCAGACATAGTGATTGGTTGGGTACGGGTATATGCATTGCTGTTTTTGCCACGTTTGGCAAATAGTACAGCTGCACTCTTTGTCGGGTTAAGTTCAATCCGCCATTTGAGAAACCATAGCTCTAGAGCGTCGGCTGCTGATTGGAGGTGTTTGACTATTGCAGTTGTTTTATAGCCTGAAAAATATATAGCTGTGTCATCGGCGAATAGGGCCAATTGACACTTACTATGTTTGGGTATATCGCTAGTGTATAGTGTGAAAAGGGGGGGGGATAGCACGGAGCCCTGGGGGACACCGGCTCGGATCAAGCGGGGGGTTGACAGGGCTTCCCCTATGCGGTAGCGAAAAGTGCGGTTCGACAGGTAGTCCCGTATGATGTGCACGAGACGGTCAGGCACTTTGAGTTGGTACAGCTTATATATTAAGCCGTTGTGCCAGACTTTATCGAACGCTTTCGCTACATCAAAGAAGAGCGCGCCTGTCATGCGGCCCGTTTGAAATCCAGTACTTACGTACTCGACAATTCGGTGGACTTGGCGGACGCAACAGTGTTTGGTACGAAATCCAAACTGTTCGTCGGGGATGAGTTTATTGGATTCGGCAAAATCCATTAATCTTTTAAAGATTATACGTTCATAAATCTTCCCCATTGTACTGAGGAGACTTATGGGCCGGTAGCTGGACGGGTCAGCTTTGGGCTTGCCGGGCTTATGAAAGCCTATGACGGTGGCTTCTTTCCACGCTTGGGGGAAGATGTTATTGTTTAATGCAACGTTAAAAATGGCTGTCATTAAAACAATGAGTGGGGCAGGGAATAGTTTCACCACTCTGTTAGTGATGCCGTCAGCACCAGGAGCTTTCCTGGATTTGAGGTTTCTCACTAGTGAGTGTACCTCGTCTGGGGTCACGGGGGGGAGGGGTACTTCGGGGTCCTCGAGGGGAGGGAGGGTGGATCTACGTTCGACCTCTGCGTTCACTATGTCGCAGTGTGTTTGGTCTACTGGTAGTAGGCTTGGCGAGCATTGGGCCTCTAGGCTGTCGGCTAGGCATTCGGCCTTGTCGGCGTCATCAAAGGCTGGGCTTTGATTAGGACGAGTGATCGGCGGCATGTCGGTCACAGTATCGGACTTGAGCTTTTTGGTGAGTTGCCAAAAAGCTTGATGGGAGGGCTCTATGGTGCCCATGAGCTTATCCCAACGCTCATCCCGCATCTCACTAATGCGTGACTTTACAGCACGCTGTAATTCACGCATGCGAGCGCGGTTGGTGGCGTCGGGGAAGGCGTCATAGGCACGGATGGCTGCGTTCTTCTTGGTCAACAGTGCACGTACATCGGCTGGCAGTACCCAGCGCTGGTCATCCAACACTGGCTCCCGCCGTGAGCTTTCGCTCACAGCCGTTTGTACGTGACTGGTGAGCGAGTCGATCGCACTAAGCACATCGGGGATTGACTTTAAGTTATCTAGGTTATCTGGGATTTTATTTAAATGTACTGACGTGACGTCCTTAAGGCGATGTTCTACCTTACGCCAGTCTGTTACAAGTCTTGTAGGAGGGGGCTGACCAGGATCAGTGGGGCTTGAGTGGTGGGATAAAGCTAAGATCACTGGTCTATGATCGGAGTCTAATTCTTGTAGAGTTTCAATTGAACGTAACCTTAAGGTTATGTTCTTGAGTAAAATCTTTAAGTAAATTTATCGATACTAATCATTACTAATATTATTTAATTAGATTGTTAAAGATGATTGAAAATATCTCAGGTTCCAGATTATGTATTCTATTTATGAATACTGCTCCGTTTGTATTTATAAAGGTATGAAACCAGTGATGAAATTATTGAGAACACGTGGATACTTATCTAGTATGTTATTATTTAGATGACATTTACCTTATTGGTCATGATCAACAAAACAAACATGTTCTATAAACCTGCAAGGAACTCAAAACCTCCTTACGAGTCTTGGTGTTAGCACGAATAAGGAAAAAAGTAATTTTAATCCTTCACACACTTGCAGTTATTTAAAAAAGAGGTAAATACTTACCCTTACCTTAATTAAAAAATACAAATATTAATTATGAAAGAAAGAAAGAAAAACTATTTATTCCCGCGAAAAATGACGCACATACATTCGTTTTTTACATAATCCTAAAAAATAAAAAACAATTGGGTAGCTAAAGAAGAAGGGTCACGCTCCATACAAAATTGACCCAGGCAAATTGAAACAGTTATGAATATACAAAATTCATTAACATTAGACTTTGAATGGTGGGATCATGCTATCGATCATTCTGTTTGTAAAATCAAAATGTGTAAATATGAACCTGATGCCTCAACAACGGGGTGGGCAATTGCGCGTAGTGATCAAAGAGCTGTGGGGAGATGTTGAATCAACCAGCATACCAACTATCTAGAAATTATTGCTGCTTATACCTATTGGCCTTAAAATTATACTGCTTATACCTATTGGCCTTAAAATTATACTGCTTATACCTATTGGCCTTAAAATTATGCTGCTTATACCTATTGGCCTTCAAATTATTGCTCCTTATACCTATTGGCATTCAAATATTTGCTAAAGGTCTATCTAACTCCCAGATTCTTCTTCGAATTGAAAATACCACCTCTATTTCCTACGACGACGACGTAGGATAGGTATCTACAACAGGATGGGAGGTACCAGTTCCCCATTTGACAAACGGTACGGAGTAACTTTGGCAATGGTGCGTTTATATGTTTTAGCTTCGCATTTTAGATCTATATAGAACTTTGAAGCAAGTAGATCAGGAGTTAAAACGTACGCATCCAGATATTGAGTGGCAACTTGCAAACTATGCGTATCGTAAAATTGTTACAAAATTTCGTCTCCCAGAACATGGATTTTTTCACCCGACGCGTTGGTTAAATAATGCATAAATGCCCAAGAATGCTTTTACTTTTCTCCTTTTACTATGATTAAAATTTTTACAGAAAATTCTGTCTGATAACGCCAAGGGTATCAGGGTTGTCCCACACTGGCCAACACAGACGTGGTACCGATTATTTAAAAGTTTTTTAGTAACAGAAATGGTAATATTCATGCATAGCGATAGTTTTATTTTATCAACTGAATTTCGTCGCCTCCACATACGCAACAGCATTACCCTGGTTGCAGGGATCTTAACCGTGAGACGATGATAAGAAGAGGTGTCCCACTTTCATGTATGGATAAAGTACTAACTCACTCTCACGAAGAACTCTTATAAACAATAAGAAGAGTTTAAAAAGAGGTGCATTTATTAAAATGAGAATAAACTGAACATGTATCAATTCCAAATATTATGAACTTTCTAACAATTGCGTTTATTGGTGGTCCCCAATACGGAACATTGAATTCATACCGGTCCGCTTCGATTTTAATTACTAAAGAAAACATTTCCGGGAATGAAGGTATAAAAATATTCTCAGGAGTATTTGACCCCTTTGCGTAAGTATAACGAACCTGGAACACGTCTTTGGTATTAAATTATCGGGAAAAATGGTATCATAACGAACCCATAATAAATAAATAAAAATAAAAATTACTCTGATAGCTATCGTTACTGCGCAAAGGGTAGCAATTTGTACTTACGTAATACCGAAAAGTTTCCAAAACAAATCAAAATCAAATTCCCGACCTTATAAAAACATAGAGAATTGGGGCATCTCAACCCATGCTTTCAGCAAATGCAATATAGCTACTCGATTACCTCAAAATTACTAAAGGACTTCATTATCAATACGGGTACTTTATTTATCAGTCTATAGGTGCACAAACTTTATTTACAGGGATAAAACATACCCTAAGTTTAAGCGGAATTGATACTTCCAGCACGTTCACTGCACAATCACATAGCACTTGGCATACCGCCACATATGCTGCGCAAAGATTAGGTGTTAATCATCATTCTCCTGCCCTTATCCCATGAGAATTAGGTGTTAATATTTATCAAATCAGGAGAGCTGCTGGCTAGGGCCCTAGCTCCCAAAAATTGATAGCAAACCTGTTAATAATGTGTCTAATGATTGTCTTGGTATGGCTATTATATGAATGAATAAATTAAAAAGTAAACCTTTTAGTTACTTAATTATAGCATTGTAAAATGAAGTGATATTTAGTTATAAAAATATAAAATACTTTGCAACTTTTGTACCTACTCATGTATTTAATTATATTTTACGATTTATATCTCTAAAAGTCTACATGTGTATAAAATTCTAATCTCGAGTACGAAGCCTGAAATATAATTAGAGATTAAACGAACTTACCTGTAAGTGAAGTTCGATCCTAATTATATGAAGGCTTCGTACGAAGAGATTAGCAACCCTCCCACCCACTCGTTCAGTCTCCCCTTATCAATCGTAAAATATGAAGTGAATGGGCTAAACTCTAAACTATATGACACGGATTGCGGGCGCAGGAATCAAGTGGACTAATCTACCCACAAAAAAAAAAAAAAAAAATAAAAAAAATACAGAATAAATCAAAATATTCTCAAAATAGTGTGGAATGGTGTGTACTAGGCGTTACTACATGTGTATAAAATTCTAATCTCTTCGTACGAAGCCTTCATATAATTAGGATCGAACTTCACTTACAGGTAAGTTCGTTTAATCTCTAAGTATCAATCATTCTAACATTTCTGTAACTACAACTTATACTTGTCATATGGATGGATGTTTGTTACACAATCACGCCAGAACGGCTGAACGGATCTGGATAAAATTTGGCACAGGGATAGATTTTAGTCTGGAATAGCACATAGGGTACGTTCCCTTGGGATAATTTCCGATACGCATGCGAACGAAGCCGCTGGCAAAAGCTAGAAATTAATTTAGTTCCCGTACTTGCAAGTTGCTACTAATTGCACCTAACGGTTCATAGACTTCATTAAATACTTTAATAATCTGATTGGAACTTATGGACAGGATGTTCCTATCTAAATTAAATATACGATTTACCGCTATGGAACCACTTAAAGTTATGTAAGGATTATAGTGTTTAATTGGTGTAGTATGTAGGAAGTTATCATCCTTAGCCATGGATTACACACACTCACACACACCCTTTCTCAATTCACACACTCACACTTCCTTCCACACAGTGAGAGGTCACTCATTCATACACATTCTACATATTATAATAAATAATAATCAGATGTGTAAAATAAAATTTTTGTTAATTGTCTTGTAATAATTAATGTTAATGGCTATGATGAATGTAAAATTATCCAAGGGGATTGGCGCTGATAGCCGAAATGCAGGTTTTGCCTAGTTCGGTTTGTACTCAAAACTAGCCTATATTTAATTGGTAAACATTTGTAAAACAATCTAGAAATAAAAATAAATACTTTAAATACTTTAATAGCGTTAAACTTAATGAAAATGGCTCTCATCTTTACAATTTAAATGTCAACTCATTCTACCTCATTTCATCATTGTCCTGCAAGATCCCAATTTATTTGGGGTCATACTTCTCTATTAGCCGGTTTCCTCACGATATTTTCCTTCACCGTTTTTGAGAGCAGTGGTGATGAAATTATTAACACAAAGTAAAGCGCCTGTCTGGGTTCGAACCCACAACTTCTCGTAAGTCAGGGCAGTTATCACTGGGCCACCAAAACTCTATTTCAAAATAATACCGTATTCCCAAATGTATGGAATGTAAAGTTTAAGATACCTACTCCATTTTATAGGATAAATTATCCACATACCAGACCCCTAAAACGGGCAGCTGCCGTACCAAATAGCTTACAAAATAAAAGAACGGTACAAAATATTCTGAACTAAATGTTACTTGCTCGCAGATGATCCGTAGCTTGTCTCAGACATTTTGTAGGTACAGTCAGCCGCACGTCTGTAAAAATCAACCTTAATACCAGCCTATTACTGTCCCTCTATTGCCGTAACTTGTCGGGGTTGATCAGTGGATGGGTGACCATCTTTACATACCGAGACCCCCACGTGCCGCGGAAAGCACGTTAAGCCGTTGTCCCGGATGTTATTTTTGGATCCTTGACAGTCGTTACGGGTCGTCAGAATCCCGAAAGTCTGGCAACCAGTCTTACCAAAGGGTTTCGTATTCAGCTGCATCCGGTTAGACTGGAAGCCCACTCCTACATAATTGGGAAAAAGCTAGACGGATTGATTGACCTGACCAGACAGACGTTGTCCTGTCCAATTTAACTGTCAAAGTAAAACTATATATCGTAGAAAGAAAAAGTGTAAAATCTACGAATGCAGTTGGCCATCCCTTTTTTTATCGTGTGGAAATCCTCATGGATGTCCTCCACCGCGGGGTGAGTGAAGGGGTCTGTCAGACTTTTACTGACTAAAACCACACGGTGTTCTGCAGCTACCTTTAGCCGGGGTGCTGGAGTGCTTGCGCATTTCATCACGCTCCCGCGGCCAGGTGTCGGCTTGCATGAATTCATGCGGAACCGGTCAACCTCAGCGGTCATATATGGAGTTGGACATCCCTAGATTTGACAGCTAGGAACAGTTTGTTTCATGTAAAAAAAATGTGGTTTTTTCGTTTTTCCGTGCAATTTTCCCAATTTTTCTCTTCATAAGAACCTTCCTCGGACTGCATCCAACGAATATTTGAAAAAAAAAATGCAGAATTGGTCTAGCCGTTCTCGAGTAGCACCTTAGCAACACATTTAGCCATTAATTTTTATTTATATAAGTAGAAGATTGATAAATAGATAGCATGAATTAAAATAATTATTAACATAAAAGTGTGGTTGACTGTACCTGTAACCCGTTTTAATTTTAAGTAACACAATTTCTTCAGAAATATTTTGAGAAACATCTGTTTTCTTGTGAAATGTGTACGCTTAATGTAAATTACTTATTTTGTCGTAAGAGGCAGCTGGTGTGTTGTTATTTTTTATAAAAACATTTTTACAAAGAATACAACCGACTTCCAAAAAAAAACACTGCAAGGTGAAAAATAACTTTAATTTCGGAAGTCAGTGTCTTTGATTTTTGTATTTTCGTTTTTTGCCACCGACTTCCGAAATAAAAGTTATTTTTCACTTTGTAGTGTTTTTTTTGGAAGTCGGTTGTGTTTTTTGTAAAAATATTTTTATTTTTCACTTTTCAGTTGTGGTACTACCACATACAAATTCAAATACCACTACCTGCTAAAGAAATTAGAACATCATCCACATAAAAAGTGGGAAAAAAATACGTATTATTGAAGCTAACTCAAAAACTACCAAAGCAAAGTTAATCAATTTTACATGGGACCAACTTCGAGGTTTAAGGCTCTTACAGACAGAAGCGATATCGCGAGCGATATTGCGATATTAACGCGTCGCAACACCGCTACGCGACACGTCGCGACGCGATATCGCCTCTGTCTGTAAGAGCCTTTACTCTCCCGAACAAAACAAGAATCTTTTAAATCGGACTAAGTACTCCTTTTTTTTCTCCTTTTTTTCGTCGGTTAAAAAGTATAGGACATAAGATGAGCAGCTCTTCGATACACGCTTTTCGTGTTGTCTGTGTGACAGTGTTGTTAATCTCCTAAACTACACAACTTAGAGAATTTATTCCGGAAGGTTGATGTATAAAATACATTAACATTAAATTAACTTATTATAAAGAAATCGCCATCTTTTGACGAGTCGCTGTACGAAATAAAATAAAATATAGAGATACCTACATTTTTGCTCGAAAATATACTTAGGTACTTATTTATATTACTATCACTCCAGTGATAGCTTATCAATATTCATGCCTATAGATAAAGGAAAATAACTGTGGATTCACCTTCATTTAATTGTTATTTTTTTCATAAATAATTAATTATTGATTAATCGATAATTTTAGACATGTACTCACAGCCGAAATAGCTCAGTTGGGAGAGCGTTAGACTGAAGATCTAAAGGTCCCTGGTTCAATCCCTGGTTTCGGCAGAACATTCTTTTTGAAGAGTATGTTATTGTAAAATTCAGTCGTAATATTTTCGACAAATCACCACATTTTGCAGTTACTTATAGTCAACGAAAATTAATTGACACATTGCGTCAATTTGCCGTATTGCAGCGTTGGTTGTAGCCATCAAATCACAATTGCCATTCTTTTACAGAACGCTTAGCATGACCGCCATAGAAACGGGTTTTGTCGAAGGAAGAATAGACAAAATGGAAGATAGTAGAAATATTTGTACGCATTCTACGCGTCTAAGCATGGCAAAGTGTAGTTTTGTCTATTCTTCCGTCGACAAAACGTCGTCATGCTAAGCGTGCAGTTGTATGTAAATACAATAGTAATAAAAGAATGGTGATTTGAATAGGTATATAATATATGGATAATTTAAGTTGGTACCAACTTAAGTTAGTCAATTAATTACCCGACTTTACGCCATAATGTGCGCTGTTGTTAATCCCTTTGACACAATTAGTCGCCACATACCTGCATTTATCAATCAACATAATTCCTTATTTAAATAATGTTTAGTCCCATCTTCACTCACGAATTACTCATGAATTTTTTTTTTTATTAAAAAAAATGGAAACATAGTATCTAGTAGGTAAGTAAATCAACTTGATTGTATAATAAAGCAAAATAAATATTTTTTTGAAGTTATTGTTTATAAAATAAGTTTAATTTTAAAATATTAGTTTATTGTGGATAAATAAAGAAGATATTTTATGGGACTATCATCACTATCTCTGCCTTGGCAGTAATTGGCAAATCAAAACAGAACGGTTTGATAATAGTACATTATGATATAAGTGCGGTAAGTTGAAAATTACAGCCGAGGCGATATTGCTAGCCCGAGCCGTGGGCGAGGGCTACAAGAAAGCAGGGAAGGTGTCGAGGTAGGACTACACCTTCACCTTCTGGTCAAAAAACCCATTTATAATACATTTCCCATAGTAAAATAGAACCGTTAAAAGTTCCCACAGTAGTAGTAACACCCACCCTCTGAGTAATTAAAAGAATTACCCTCCCGACACACGCGAGTAACGGTTAGGTACACATATTATACAACAAGTTGCATAATCAGCCTGTAACATTCCCGCAGCTGGGATACAAGCCTCCTCTTTATGCGAGGGGAGGCTATAATCAACCACGCGAGGCCATAAGCGCGGTGCGGGTCCCAGTGCGGGTTGGTAGATAAGTCATTATTTCTTCGAATTTTTGGTTCTTGGACATGCCGGTTTCCTCACGATGTTTTACTTCTCCGTTTAGAGTGTAGTAGTGGTGGTGATTTAGACAGAGTAAAGTGCCTGCCGGGCTGGGGAAATCGGGAAACTTGTAAATCATGGCCATTCCCACTGGGCCACCACGGCCACCACATGGAAGTTGCACTATATATATACTCCTTTATTGCACGTTATTAGTAATGTTACGTAGATGCTAACGCCATCTGTTATCGAGTAGCAGAACTAAACGATATGTCGATTCATGACAGATTTTTCCGTTTTACAGCATTCTAGATCATTCCCGTAAGTACTAGAATAATATGTTCTGGAATTATGTCCTCGAACTTTCGAGAACTTTACACTCGTCATATTATGTAGAGGGTACAAGGTGATTCTTCCTAAAATTTCTGATTACTGTATTCAGTATTTGTGATTATTGAAATATGGTGTGTTGTTGGTGTAAATTAGCATACAATATTTTTCTTCTCTGATAATTAATTACTTAAGTAAAATTATTTATTGTGTATATATCTACAGATAGGAAAATCGTTTATTAACTAATAAAAAGGCCCAAATAAAGGCAATACTATAATGGACATTGGGGACATTGTTTATCTACTTTTGAAGGTTTCTAGATTACCTACGTCAAGTTTTCTACCAATATCCATTATTGAAGTAACTTTTTTAACAACTTTAATGGACTTCTTCACTGTATAAATAAACTGATGGCCATCAAAACCAGGGCCCCAAGTCTGCTATTACAATAGTGTCAGAATGGTCTATCATTGATTTCATAATTGTTGATTTTGACAAGTTTGGTAATCTACTAATATAATGGCGTCATTATGACTTTCCAATGGCCAACCACTGACACTCCATTGTATGAAATTATGAATTTAGCAGATTACGAATTGTTAGCAAAATGACAATGCAGTGACAATGGGATCGTGTTGGAATGTAAAAAATAGCAGACTTGGGGCCCTGGCATCGTGTAAAAAACCCATTAAGTAAGTTCACATTTTTTTCAATTATATTTTCAAACACATTATCACTAATGTCAAGCTAAGGTTAACGGTGTTGCCATAAAAATAAATTAACCTAAATCACGACAAATGTTTTTTTAATAAGGCAACAATGTTTGGGGGCTATGGGTGACCTATAAAGTCACCCGATGGCGTTAAGGGGGCAATAGGGGGGTGGTCACTACTTCCTGTGATTTCGAACACGCGAGGTTTTTTGTTGTATGTTTAGTGGAAAAGCTTGTAGAATGATTGATGGAAAAATCAAGGAAATATCACGCCTACATATCGCCTTAGGGGCAAGCAGAGATGTGGGCAATGTAAGTTTTTGTATTAGGAGTAGTGTTAAGTACCTCAACTTTATCGGATGAAAACGAAACCTAGACTAAAACGTATCAAGCTATACATTTTCATTATAAGCTGATCTCGTATTGTACAGTGCGATTCAAGTAAGAATAGGAACGTCAATGACCTCGAACTGTCAACTGAAACTTGAAATAAACGGCTTGCAAAGTTTTGTAGTGATATACTTATCCATGTTAGTTCTGTTTTTAGAATTTGTTTTTGTTAAAATATGTCACTGACTTTGCAAATGTGTAAACAAGGCGCAGTTTTGCTAAATCTTCACAATATGGCGCAAGGTCATTCCTATTCTTAGTTGAAACGCATTGTATAGGATTTCCTTACAATGAGAGGTCAGTGTAAACTGGAAATTTATAGCTTGATGTTTAGCCGTGTGTACCTACACAAAACTTCGCAACTGAAAAACCGAATTTAGCCCTTTAACCTAGCTTGGAATTAAATCCATAGACTTCTGGCTTACTAGACCGTTCATGACGACATAAGCACTTTGTTTAATGTGGTTTTTACCTGCAAACAACCATTTTTGTAGAGTCCATTTTTGTAGATCCCATTTATATAAAAGTATAATTTTTAAAGCCCGACGTTTCTGATGGGACCATAAGTATTCTAATTTAGTTGTTTTCGAGTAAATTAATTGCTATTTGAGTCGATTAGATGATTAGGAGTTGAGTCGATTTGGTTTCTCGCAAGTGTACTACTTAGACTAAACTGATAAATCTGGTGTCAGTTTATCATATCTACGAAGCAGGCAACGTTATATATAATAATAATAATTCCTTTATTCTCGACAGACGTTGTCCTGTCCCAATTTCAATATTCCCATATATAATCCACTTTCAGTTTCCCAGAATTTTCTAATTTTCCCGACAACTTTTCCAATTTTTGTCATCGTTTAAACCTTCTCGGACTACGTTAAACATTTCAAAACCAAAATCAGCTAAATCGGCCCAGCAGTTCTTGAGTTATAAAATTACAACGAAAAGTGGCATTGATTTTTATAGTTATAGACAATGATATTATATTATAATATCATTGGTTATAGATAGATAAACATATAAAAACATTAGCTAGTAACTACTTAAGGTTGATGCGCCAAGGTAGCCCGTGAAATTCAAAATTTCTTACGTTTTTTGCAATTTGTAGGTCAGTGTGAAAACACAAACAAATATGATTCGCGGCCGTAGCTAATATGGCTTTACAGAATTATAATCATTAGAATCAGCAATACAACTCCATAACTTAGCATTTACCTCAAATCTAGCGATTTCATGAAATCATGACGTTTGAGGTAAATGCTAAATTATGTAGTTGTATTGCTGATTCTAATGATTATAATTCTGTAAAGCCATATTAGCTACGGCCGCGAATCATATTTTAATCAACATACAAGCTCACACTGACCTACAAATTGCAAAAAACGTAAGAAATTTTGAATTTCGCGGGCTAGCCTGGCGCTTTCGCCTTAAGTAGTACGTTGGGTCGGCGACATATTGCGCTGAGTCGAGGTGTCATGTATAGCATTCCGCGAAAACGCCGATACACAACACCCTTCGGCCAAAATTCGTCCTTCATGAAGGTCTCCAGATGATGAGTCGTAACGCTCACCACAAAAGATTTAAAGTTAGTTTTGTGGCGGTTATGGGAAGTTCTATACCAACTAAGTATATTTCCATTCAAGCATAACCCATTAAAATTTGTTTATCAACCATCAGACTTGTCAACTAGTTGGAAAACCTTATAAAAAGCACTGAAATTCAAAACAGAATAAACATAGGCTGATTCGTACCTTGTTTTTTTTGTCGGTTGCCATGGTAACTCGGTGACAACTAACCCACATACCTCCACATATAACCGTGCTTCGGAAAAATAGACTTTACAGTTAAGACATAAGGTTGTGTTACGTTTGGGTGACGGAGTTTTAATAAGTAATTTCCCGGACAATGCGCGTGTATGAATATTTTATAGCAGAATAGTATTGGATGAATTGTATGGAATCGTGAAAGGTTTTCTTGTTATTAATACATAAATAATTTGGTTTGTACTTTTTTCGATAAATAAACGTTTTAAATGATTAATATTCCTTTATTATAAGTATTAATGTAACACAATTATTTTACAAGGATATCATTATAAAAAGTATTTTTTGCTCACTTTTTTTTCATTTTACTGATCCTCATAACTCTTGAACGGCCAAGAATGGGCGCGCGCTGATAGCGTAGAATTAGAGCCAACAAGCCAAAGAATAAGAATAAAGTAGTTTTAAAGCAAGACCTGTCAAGACTTGGCCAAATTTTTGCAGTTTCTGTTTAATTCCATACAACAAAAATTGGAAATATTTTTTTTGAAAGAAAAACGTTTCATAACAATTATTCATCAGAATGACAGATCTTGCGATAGGTATTTAAAAAAAATCGAATTTGTAAAAAAAAACCCAATGTCCCTCATATAGCAGTTTCGATCCACCGTGCCTCGGTGCGCGAGTCCGACTCGCTCTTGACCGGTTTTTTTATTTCTCTATCAACATTTATTGCTAGGTATAGGTCATGTTACGGTAAAAAGATAACGTAATCAGTTGTCAAAGTAAATTATGTAGTATATTATATTACAAAGAATGTCAAACCTATATTTCGGCATTGACTGGTATGCAAATATTAGTTACCTAACCTTTATTTAGTTATTCGTCATTGATTGCATCAGTAGATAGTTTCGTTAGTTATACCTATCACTGCTAAAAGGCGTGTTATCACAAAAAGAGTGTTCTGCCGAAACCAGGGATTGAACCAGGGACCTTTAGATCTTCAGTCTAACGCTCTCCCAACTGAGCTATTTCGGCTGTGAGATTCGGAGCAAAATTATCGATCTATAATTTCTAGAAGGTCTTTATCTATTCATACACTAAATCTCTTAAGGGGTCATTGTACTCATCATTATGAACAACTTTTACTATGGAAACAAACCAGAAATCGCGAAAAAAAATCAGCTGTTCAGTACATTTATCTTTATCAAAGTCGTCAAAATAGTAGGGAGCAGTTGATTTTTTTGTCGCGATTTCAGGTTTGGGCCCATAGTAAAAGTGGTTCATTATGATGAGTACAATGACCCCTTAAGAGATTTTGTGTATGAATACACCTTATTTTACATAACATCACGCTTGTAATCCGAAGGGTTAGGCAGATATGTAGGTACCTATAGTACACCCACATTTCGCCAATATGTTTAAATTCCATGTTATAGGGGGCGAGTCTATTGCCATCAACCGGGTACAAATCCAGACGGGCTGGTATTGATAAAATTGGTCGAGAAATTCATTTATGCCACTTTTTAAACGTTTATACAATGTTGAGTTTACAATAACGTGTTCCATAAAACTCATACGACATACCTAATGTAAAGCAATAATATCCATACGGTTTTAAAACAGTACCTAATTTGTTTGTGAGCTCCCTAAACCTGCTTATAAATAATGGTAATTTACATACATACATAAAATAAACTCACGCCTTCTTTCCATGGGGGTAAGCAGAAACTACAGAACGCCACCTGCTAGGATCCTTACATACTCCTTTTGCCTCGTTTACGTTCAGTCATACACGCACGCCGGTTGCGAGTACTACGCACCTGACCTTTCTGAAGAACATCACTAATAAGGTCACTATATGTCTTCTTAGGGCGCCCCTCCCGGCATTTCCACTCACATCTGCCTTGTAAATACCTTTTGTTAGTCGCCTTTCATTCATCATCTCAACATGACCAAACCATCTAAGCATAGTCTTCTCAATTTTTGTCACTACATCTTCTGTTTTGCTAATAAATCATTTAATAATAACATTCCGACTTCAACTACGATAACTATTTCTGTTTCTGACGACTTTAGGTAATACTTATGTAAACCTAAAGTAACTTAAAAAACTTGAGAGGTGTCAAGGGACACCCGGATGGAACGAAGTTCCTTTCGATTAATTAGTGAAGGAATTGTAACAAAATTTTATTTTTATCATCATCATCATCATCATCATCATCATCACCATCACCATCATCATCATCATCATCATCGCGACACCACACTGTTCAATGCGAAATAGAAATGAAAATATCTGGCTTGCTTTCTATAAGAGAGAGACAGACAGAGAAACATGCGCACGCCGCACGGCTTACAATAGCTACCTATAGCAAAAAGTGTCGTGACAACTTTTCGTGAGACTTTTTTCCGTCTAGCCCCCTTTCACAACGCGCGATAAGGAACTTCGTTCCAATTACAATTGATTGACAACTAAACTTTGCATTTAAAGCCGCCAAGAAGTAAGTTCACCTACCGATGTACGGTATGGAGCTCACATCTATGCAATAAATCCAACCACATACTTGATACTTATCGCCTTTGCTGACGATTACAAAAAAATAACGAAATCGGTGCAGTAATTAGGTCAAAAAGTAGAGATATAATTTTGAGTAAATGTGAACACTCTGTAGAATTGGATCACTAGGTCAGTGAGTCAATGAACTTGAATCCTTGAACATGTGTGCAAACAAAAAAAAACATGTTCGGCAAACAATGGATTGGGTACTGTGGAGTACTAAACAGAGTGATTACTTTTACTGAATTTATTTTGATAGTTATTTTGTTTGAAAAAATAACTTTTTTAATTTATGGTTTTTAATTTAACATTTAATTTTGCTATACTTCTGTGGACGAGTATTTCCAGTAGTTTAATTCATCGCACATGGTGTTGGTTCCATACTGTATAGTATCTATCACCTTCATTCTTCTACGTGACAAACCTAAAAACAAGAAACAACGAGAAGTAAAAGGAAACACAATATTTACTACGTCATCAGCTCTACAATAGCGCCCTTACACAATGAACCACTACCCCCTCCCCCTGCCCTTCCCCCTCTTACGTTAATTTGATGGCACAATGACGCATGAATTTTATAAGAGGGTGGTTTTAGGTAGCTATGTTTATTTATATATAACATAGGTAGTTCGTATCTACCTGTACATAAATGAAAATGGAGGTGGATTAAAGTAGATTTGTGTAAGAAAAGTCTTGTATGAAGTCGTGTATCTTGTGTGAGTCTTGCTAGCTTCGTTCTCAAATTCTATTTCAAAGCATTCATTTCAATTAAACCATTAAAAGCAGCCACTTTTGAATTGCCAAGGAGAAGGTCAGGCAGAAAGATGAAGCTAGTCATTCCAAAGTATAGTAGGTTTCTATAGACAAGAAGGGGCAAGGATATATCGACTGTTTCCGCTATAAAGAGCGTAAAGAGCATTTTGGAACAAATTCACTTTTTGATGCAGTCTTTTATCTATCTGTCAACTAAGTAAAAGACTGCATCAAAAAGTGAATTTGGCCCAAAATGGTCTTTACGCCCTTTGTAGCGGAAACAGTCGATATATTCTGTTAATTTCTCAAATGCCGTATGAACGCCCTCCGCTTCGGGGGGTATACTCTCTAAGCACGAAGTCCGTATTAGTTTCGGCCTTCGTTACGGGCGTTTCCTACTCCGTATCACCAACGGACTGATGATTGGTTCGGGGCCCGAACGAAGTATGAATGACAACACGATTTGACAGTTGTCCCTACTCCTGATGTGTTTTTGCCCGTCCAAAAAATTTAACTTTTACACTTGTTTTGATGGATCGTTATGTCAGACGGATGGACGAACGGACGGACTTAGGGAGTAGACCCCCAGATACAATGGCTTTGTTTCTGTATTTACGGCGTACGGTGTTAGTGGCTTTATAATAACAGCCGCACGGGTAAATCGAAAGTTCGTAGATTATGACCATCAATGACATATCGAGACCCCCCCTTGCCTCAGCAAGCACGCTGGTCCCTGGCGTCATTCATAGATCTTTGACATACATTACGAGTAGTCAGTCAGAAGGCCAAAAGTCTATAACCATAGTCTTACCTTATGAGGTGTCATATTACCCAATAATTGGGTTGTGGACACTTGTGGAGGTCAAATAGGCAGTCGCTCCTTGTAAAATCCTTTAGACTGGAAGCCGGGTCCAACATAGTTGGAAAAAGGCTAGACAGATGATGATGAATTATGGCATACGAAAGTTTAAATCAAAACCATCTTCAAACGATGGTTAGTTCGTCCCAATATAGTCTCATTTCCCTCGCTCTGTCCTTTACAAGAAATTATACAGCACATTCAAACCACTATTATACAAAATATGAATAGTTCAAGATATACAAACGAGTAGATTTAATTTGACACTAATGACTTCGTAAATGTGTCTCATACATATTTATGTGAGAAACTCATAAATTATATTGATAACGCGGTACTTTGTAAGGTAAATACAGTTATTTGAAAATAATTGCTGCTGTGCAGAGATGTTGGTCGATATGTTTGTTTTGAAGCACTACAGGATGAAAATGGATTCATAAGCATCCTTTTAAGGGGTCGTTGTACTCATCATTATGAAAAACTTTTATTATGGGACCAAATCGCGAAAAAAAAAAATCAGCTGTTCTCTAAATTTTGACGAGTTAAGCGAACATAAATGTAGGGAACAGCTGACGTTTTTTTGCGATTACAGGTTTAGTCTCAGGAAGTTGTGTGAAGTGGGCGGGCGTTTTGGGGAACTGTCTTATGTAATGTTGACGTTCAGAAAGCGCTGATTCTCAGTATAATTTGAATTAATGGGTTTTGATTTTGAATTTGAAGAGGTTGAGCATGAAAGATAATTTGTTTTAGCCTTTCAAATAAGTCACAGTGACTCTGCAGTTAATTGTGTTTGTAAAATTAACTATTTCTAATAAATTATTTCTTTTGTTACAGATAATAACAGCGACTTAAAGCAGTAACGTATGAGGTAAAGATCTTTAAATTAAACAAAGCATAATTATAATCAAAGAAAGTCTCAAAAATGTTGTTCCGTTCATTCATTTCTTTTCCGTACAAAATAATTTTTTAAATATTTCCTACAAAAATATCGTCATCTGCCTAACCTTTTCCCAACTATGATGGGGTCGGCTTCCAGTCTATAACCGGATGTATTTTACATGTAGCGACTGCCTATCTGACCTCCACAAACCAGTAACTGGGTAATACGATACCCCTTGGTAAGACTGGTCGTCAGACTTTCAGGCTTCTGACGACACGTAACGACTGTCAAAGATCTACGAATGACAGCAGGGATTAACAGCTACAAAAAAAAAAAATGGTTCGCCGGTATTGGGAGGAAGGTCCAAGCTACCGCGACGGTTAGGGCTTCAAATACAGGAACTTCCTCACGATGCGAGCCGTATCGAGGAGTACTGCTTCTGAATCAGCGCCTTGATCCAACCGCCTAACCAGAGCTCCGAAAGATATTATGAGTATGACTTAAATACGGAATTCACTATAATGTCGGTTCCACTAAAACTGCCTTTGAGTCAAAATACGTATAAATTATTTCATCACCACTACTCTCAAAACGGTGAAGGAAAACATCGTGAGGAAACCGGTATGTCCTAGAACCAAAAATTCGAAGACATGTGACATCTACCAACCCGCACTGGCCCCACGAGCTCTCACAGAGAGGAGGCCTGTGTCCCAGCCAGTGGGAACGACAAAGGCTGATTATAATGACGTATTATAGATAGACGCGTCATACACGAACATCAGTGCCTCAGAAGAACAACAAGCATAGAAGTAGTGCTTAAATAGCAACTGAACTCAATATATTTGTTTCATTTTGACTTATGGAGCCGCTATGATGTAAAAGAAGGACACGTATACAGAAGACGTTTCGAAATTTTGTAGGTTGTCATTAATTTTATTCTGACTAGTGATGTACCCACTCAATTTCAACGTCGATAGAATTTACAATGACATTCTTTCTTATACTGCCAAGAATAATATAGGTACACACGGCTACACATCAAGCTATACATTTCTAGTTTACACTGACCGCTCATTGTAAGGAAATACAATGCGAGATCAGCTTATACTGGAAATGTATAGCTTGATCTGTAGCCGTGCGTACCTAAAATTTTGAATTAACTAGGCATCCTTATGATCCCAATACTTAATATATTCGTTCAAAATGAAACAATACTTAAAGTATGAACTAAATAGTCTTCCTTGGTTCCCGACAGCTCTTCATGTATTAAATCTGACCCGGCTAAACCAGAATGTATTTAATTGCCATAATAACTGATGAGTTTATTGAAAAGAAGTGGGAGACATTCGGTTTTGCAAATGTTTTTAGCAACTTACTTTCTCATATTTTTTTGAATTTTACATCATAGACTACTCAACAAAATTTAGGGAACAAGGGTATTCGAAGTACCTAATAATTTTTATTTTAATACTTTTTAATTATGTAACATATTATTTTAAATCAGTGAAGCGTAATTTAATAGAGATTTGAATTATTTCGTTAAATAAAATGGTTGTTAGTGAAAAAATAAAATTTATTATGAAAATTCAAAATGGTACCAAAGCGACAAAAACTTTTCGCACATAAAAAAATAAATAACGACCAGATAATATTTTAAATAAAAAAATAAAATGCCTAGCAACTTTAATAATCTGTTACGCGAATTCCAGCCCACACCATAATACGGATGAACTTCCTAAGGATTCTGGAGTCGGCTCTGGCGACCAGGAACTCGCCAAAAGCGCAGTCTTCTTGAATCGGGATGAATCCAATTATTTCTGAATTTGTTATTGTCATCTGTGTCAAGGATTCCTAAAACGAACAGTTCTCAATAAAATTTATGTAAGATTTTTTATCATCATTTTTATTTAGTTATATAGTTTTATTTGTATGTCTTACCTGACTGATGTGAGATTATTTCACGAGATGTCAATATCAGTGGCGATTCATTAATCTGTACCGATGTACTAGGTCCTGTTTTAACTTCCATTGCTACGGGATCCTACAATTACGTATTTTTTATTAAAAATAAATAAATAAATTTGCACACGATTATATTTCCGACTGGGATAATTAGAAGAATAATATCGCATCAATGATATTTTTAATATAATATCATTGTATCGCATATATCAAGTGAACATATTTCTGAAATGTTATACCTGTCTTCATGTTAGATTGCTGTTGATGGTGAGCGGTTCTTTTAATTTGCAGTACTGCGCTATGTCCTTCTTCGCAGACTTCCATAAGTATTTCCTGTAATGTAATAAATCAAGTTTTAATTTGAACGGGATACTATTTATTGCCAATAAAATACCTTAATTATATCATAATACTCGATGATTTTTTTTTTAAATGCTTGGAGCATATTATGTGGCTGAGTCCAATTTCGTCTACCAATACAATTTTTTTTTCACATCGTCTAGGAAATCTGTAAAAGAAAAGTATCGACAACATTATTTCCGTCACTATGGCTGATCAAGATAACCCCAAAACAATTTCCGAATATTCGCTAATAACTTCTATTGGAATAAATATTACGACTGGTTTCAGCTATATAGTGACACAGCAATATTTGTTATGTATTTATATTCGTTTATCAGATCATATGCAACAAGAAATTGAGCAAAAACTTACCGATGGAAGGTCAATATTTATTGTTCATTTTATTTTCGCTATGAATGGGACTGGCAGCCCCCAACCACACAAGAAATTGCTCCACAGCGTCCACACACTCACTGTTTGTAGTTAAACAAAGAATTCATGCAATCTAACAGTAGAAATATTATTAAAACATCGCAAAACCATGGAAGATTACGACAAACACGTAAACAATGAACACGCGAATAAGTCAGGTAGTTCAATGAACGAACTGTCAGACATTGAAACAAAGTACTATCAAATTTGGCCGCGTCATACTTATAACTTTTTTCACCAAATGACAATTGATCTTGTGACCATGCCAAGAAAGTAAAACAAAGAGTAAAACATTCATCTCTTTCCCACATTCTTTATCGTACATTTAACGTACCTAATAATAGAACGGGAATAAAGGTAGTTACAGAATTCTGTTTTTAGCCTTCCTTCTATGCTTTAGTCGTTATTCTGAGATCAGTGCTTTCAAAAACAGCGTAAGCCCTGATGTACCAACATACCAGTATATACTGGCCGCAAAGAAAAGGAAAGACGCATGCCGATACCTGTTGTAAGAAAGAGATGAATATTGTCGGCGACGAGACCCTATCTGGTGCACGTAAGCGCAAGTAGCGGGGGTACCGCCCCCGCCACTAGTTCGGTACAGTTATGAGTCAAACTAGAATCTAGTTAGATTTTAAAGAAATTTGTTTATTGTCTTTTTCTTATTATAAATTAGTTAAACTACTTGGAATTAATGATAATTACATATTCTAATCTAATAAGACTGATTAAAGTTAAAATTGCAAGAGAATTTTGTGATAAAGTTTAGTACTAGAGTATAATTACGTAACTTGAAAACATACTTTTTTGTTTATGTATATATTTTGATAATTTTCATTTTAAAAGTTAGATTTAGTTATAAAACTAGTTTTTCTTTTTAGTTCATGTAAATCGGTCAACTAGTTTAGAAGATATAAGGGAATTTGTATAATGAGAATTCACCAACTTGCATTTTTTGTATGTTTTTGTTCTAGGATTTTTTTATTATTGATAGATAGGTCTAATATTATTATTGTAAATAATTAAGGACTAAATAAGCAAGGTTTTAAGATAAAATTGTAAAAGGTAAATGTTAAGAATTAATTAAAATAAAGGCTCCAAAGATTTCGGCTTAGGGAAAATTAACTGTAAAATGGGCTCAAAAATCGCGGACCTCGCTAGGGTAAGAAAACGCGGTATATAAGCCGGGCTAGTTTTCAAACAGTCGTCAGTCCGACCACAGCCACCGAAGAGGCAACAACTCAGAATAGGAGCCGAAATCTGAGGACAAGTCAAGTCAAGAATTCTGCGTTTCATTTCATCGCTCCAGTCTCCCGAGGTCCTAGTTGGGTTGTCGTACCCATACGCATTCAGGGGTGCGTGGTGACGTGTGTCGCCAGCAAGAAGCAAGGAACATACGTCAACAACGTTGGGAGATTGTCCCAGGACGACTGCGGGTACTGATCGTGCCCCAGCCGACCGAAACAGTTGGTCCTTCGAACCAGGGATCCCTGCAAGAAGAGGAAGTCAGAAGAGCCCAGAAGATCAGAAGATTCAGAAGACTGCAAAATGCAACCGGGTCGAGTAACCAGGTCGCAGAAGGATGCCCCCTCACGGCCCTCGTCCCGTCCTACCGTAGCGGACGCGACGAAGGAAGCATCAGGGTCAAAAGGGGTCACGTCAGCGACAGCGTCAGCGGCATCGGAAACTACAGCATCAACGGGCACGAACACTTCTTCGGGTACAACGGCTACAGAGGGGACCACGGCGACGGAAAGTACGGTCGAGACTGCAACCACGGCGGCGTCCGAGAAGAATGGACAGAAGAAAGAAGATGCCGCAAGAAAGGAGACGACAAAGAAGACCCCAGAAGATGACCCGGAAGAGGGCCCTCGTGCTACAGACACGACCCTAAAACCGAAGGGGGTCAGTCGTCGCGCCAGGTCAACGAAGACTACGAGCTCCTCAGCCAGAAGACGCGAGCTGGAAGCCAGAGAAGAAGTAGCACGCCTGGAACTGAAGCAAGCACAGGCTGCGGCGAAGCTGGCCCGTGTCAGATTGGAGATGGCACAATATGAAGATGAGGACTCCGTGGACGAAGACCAGGAAGACAGAACAGCACAGGTGCAGAACTGGATCCAGTCATCCGTATTAGAAGATGGCAACATGGAACAACCACAGCAGCGAGGTCATCTCCTTCCAGAAGAGCCACACACGGTGAAGCCTGAAGAGAACTCTTCAACGAAAGGGGCTACAATCGAAATTCAAGCGTTGGCGTCAGCATTGAAAGAAGCCTTTACCACAAGAGGAGGACCAGCAGCACAGCCGAAGTACATCCACGAGTTACCCTACTTCGACGGCAACAGCAGCGAATGGTTGGCGTTCAAGGTTGTCTACGAAGATACAGCACCGATGTTCAACGAAGTCCAGAATATGGCTCGACTAAGAAGAGCACTGAAGGGCAACGCAAGAGAAGCTATCAAGAGCCTGCTGTACTCCGAAGCTTCTCCGTTGGAAGTCATGCAGGCCCTCAGAAGAAGATATGGAAGACCTGATGCGCTGGTACTGGCAGAACTGGACAAGCTGAAGACATTACCGAAGATATCAGAAAATCCACGGGACATTTGCGTTTTCGCAAGCCAGATCAACAACAGCGTAGCAGCAATAAAAGGATTGAAGAAACCACAGTACCTGCATTCACCTGAAATGGTGAAGCAAATAATAGAGAAGATGCCGACGGTTCTCAAGTTCCGATGGTACGACTTCACTGCAGCATCAGAAGAAGGCGAGTTCTCCAACCTGACGCTGGTATCCAAGTTCCTGAACATAGAAGCAGACAAGTGTGGAGCCTTCGCAACTTCAGAAGAGAAGAGCGGCTTCAAGAGGACTCATCGACAAGCAACGCATTCAGCCAAAGAAAAGGACTTCAGAGAAAAGGATTCAAGACACTCAGAGAAGACTTGCCCTATATGTGAGGGTGAACACTATCTCGTCGAATGTCAGAAGTTCCAGAAGGCGTCAGTTCAAGATCGGTGGGCAATGGTCAAGAAGAGTCACATCTGCTTCAAATGTCTTCAAGGGAAGCACAGGAAGGAGAGCTGCAGAAAACCACCATGCAAGGAATGCAAAAGGTGGCATCATCATTTGCTGCACGTCCAGTCAGAAGAAAGGACCTCGGGAGACGACAAAAAGGAGACACCACAAGAAGTAGCAAGCATCACAGCATCAGTAAATGCAGTCAACAGTGCAAGAGCATACCTGAAGATAGTTCCAGTAGAAGTCTTTGGGTCAAAAGGATCAAAGAAGATATTGGCCCTCATGGATGAAGGGTCTACAGTATCACTTCTGGATGAGAAGATTGCAGAAGAAGTCGGCGCACAAGGAAGCAAAGAAGAACTCATCATAGAAACAGTGGGAGGCAGACTGATTAAAAAGAAGAACTCTCAGAAGCTGGACCTTACGGTGAAAGGGGTTCATCAAGAAGACAAGAAGACCCTGAAGAGAGTCCGGACTATCGACGAGTTGAAGCTTGCACCACAGTTCCTAGACAAGAAGAGAATACAAGAGTGTCAACACTTAAAGAAGATCGCCGACTCTCTTTATTACGAAGGGGAGTCACCACAGCTGCTCATCGGTCAAGACAACTGGGAGCTGATCGTGACTCAAGAAGTAAGAAGAGGGAAACCAGGGGAACCAGTCGCTTCAAGAACAGGACTTGGTTGGGTGCTCCATGGGTCAGACTTCGGAGGCGCAAGACCCGTACACTTCCTGAACACATGTCTACATGTCAGCACGCCTGAAGAAGAAATGCATCAAGCCATCAAGGATCACTTCGCAATCGAAGCACTCGGGGTGCAACCTAGAAGACCCACTACGGACTCAGAAGGAAGAGCACTCACCATCCTGGAGAAGACCTGCAGAAGACTTGAAGATGGTCGATTTGAAACTGGACTTCTGTGGAAGAACGAAGAAGAACAGATGCCAGAGAGCTACACATCTGCCAAGAACCGATTGATCAACATCGAGAGGAAGATAGACAAGGATCCTCAGTTGAAGGCGGAATACAACAAGCAAATCCAGCATCTAATCGACAGCAAGTATGCAGAAGAAGCACCTGATGGACAAGAAGACTCCAAGAAGTTATGGTACCTCCCTCACTTCTCCGTGGTTCATCCATTGAAGAAGAAGATAAGGATCGTCTTCGACGCTGCAGCCAAGTCAAAAGGAAGAAGCCTCAACGACGCTCTGCTACCGGGTCCAGATCTACTGCAGTCACTCTTCGGCGTTCTACTCAGGTTTCGTCGAGGACCTTTAGCCGTGGCTGCCGATATAAAAGAAATGTTCCTGCAAGTTCGCATCAGACCAGAAGACAGGGATAGCGTGAGGTTCCTGTGGCGCGGAGATCATCGCGACGTGTCACCGAAGAAGTATAGGATGACGTCAGTTATCTTCGGCGCAACATCATCTCCGAGCACAGCAATCTACGTGAAGAACAGAAATGCAGCGGACTACATCGAACAATATCCAGAGGCAGTACGAGCAGTCGAGCTGAACCATTACATGGACGACTACTTACACAGCTTTCATTCAGAAGAAGACTTCAGAAGAGTAACAGCGCAGGTAGACTTCATACACAAGAAGGCGGGCTTCGAACTCAGGGGATGGGCATCAAATCAACCTGAGCTGCTGCAAGATATGAAGACTGAAACGATCGACAAGACAGAAGTAGACCTTGGCGAGAAAGAAGAGAAGACATTGGGACTACGCTGGTTCACAGAAAGGGACTCCATCGGCTTCAGGGCAAACCTTCGGAACACGCCAGAAGAAATAGCCAGGGGACTCCAGGTGCCTACGAAGAGAGAAGTCACCAGCGCCGTAATGTCAACCTTCGACCCACTTGGGTTGGCATCACCAGTTCTCGTCCAAGGCAAGAAGCTGCTGCAAAACATATGGAGAAGCGGCGTCGGTTGGGATGAAGAAATAGAAGAAAAGGAGTACGAAGCATGGAAAACCTACCTAAAGAAGATGAAATTACTTCAAGATCTTCAGATTCCACGATGCCTGGCACCACATCGCACCGAGGGGGAGCTGCACACCTTCACAGATGCAAGCGAGACGGCGTATGCAGCTACAGTCTATTGGAGGACAGAAGAGCAAGATGGGACTTACCACGTCGGCCTGGTGGCGGCTAAAGTAAGAGTCACTCCCTTGAAGCCAGTATCAATCCCGAGACTCGAGTTACAAGCGGCCCTCCTAGGAAGCAGATTGGCGCATTCAGTAGAAGAAGAAATGGATCTGAAGGTGGAGAAGAAAACATTTTGGACAGACTCCAGCATCGTACTTTCTTGGATCAAGACAGACCCGAGAACCTTCAAGACATTCGTGGCTCATCGATTGGCAGAGATAGAAGATCTAACCAAACCTCAAGATTGGAGATGGGTACCTACAGCACAGAACCCTGCTGATGACGCGACGCGCGACGTGCCAGAAGACTTCGATTGCAATCACCGATGGTACACCGGACCAGACTTCCTGAGAAGAGAAGAAATTCACTGGCCTGCTGCAAGAACGTTCAAGAAAGAAACCACCGGCGAGGAAAAGTCATCAGACGTCGTGGCGACAACAAGTTCTACATATCCATCACCAGATCCTGAGAGGTTTTCGTCGTGGAAAAGACTTTGGCGAGCCACAGCAAGAGTACTGCAGTTCATACAACTCTGCAGACCAAAGGAAAAGGTCAACGTCAGCAAAGAAGATCCCACCTGGAGAAGAACAAAAGGGAAGAAGACGAAGATAGAAAAGGGGCGACAGCAGTCTTCGAAGAAAATAGAAAGGAACTACGTACCAATAGACGCAAGCATACTGGAACAAGCTGAAACTCTCCTGCTGAAAAGAAGTCAAGAAAGAAGCTTCAGAGAAGACATCAAATGTCTACAGCAAGGAAAACAGTTGGGAGGCAGCAGCAAGTTGAAGAAACTCGACGTGGTACTAGAAGAAGGGTTCCTGCGATTGAAGGGAAGAATCGACGCGATACAGGGCGTAACAAGAGACTACAAGCGACCCGTCGTGCTCGACAGCAAGGACAAGACAACACGACTCATCATAGAAGAATTCCACTGCCGCTTCAATCACGCAAATCACGCGACGGTTATGAACGAAATAAGGCAACGCTTCTGGGTATTGGGACTACGGTCAGCAATTAAGGCAGTTCAGCACCAATGTCAGTGGTGCAAAACGAAGAAAGCAAGACCACAAGAATTACCAACGGGCAACTTACCTGCTGAACGGCTGATGCATAGTAACCCTCCTTTTACTTGCACTGGCATAGACTATTTCGGCCCGATGACTGTCACCGTAGCAAGACGCCATGAAAAAAGGTGGGGAGCCCTATTCACATGCCTAACAACACGGGCTGTGCACATTGAGCTCACTCCCTCACTCTCCACGGACAGCATGATCATGGCACTAAGAAGATTCGCCGCAAGAAGGGGAATGCCGAAGATAATCTACACTGACAACGGGACCAATTTCGTCGGCGCGAGCAAAGAACTAAAAGAAGAAATGAAGCAAGAAGACCTCATCACAGAAGCAGAGAAGATCGGCGTGCAGTGGAAGTTCATCCCTCCTGGTGCGCCAAACATGGGCGGCGCATGGGAGCGTTTGGTGCGATCCATAAAAACCGCACTAGACGCCACACTCAACGAGAAGCATCCGCGAGAGGAGGTACTCCACACCCTCCTCCTAGAGGCCGAGCACATAGTAAACTCGAGGCCTCTCACTCACCTCTCCGACTGCCTTGAGGAGGAAGCTCTAACCCCAAATCACTTCCTCCTCGGGCGATCCTGCGGCGCAACAAGTATTGGGAGCTTTCAAGACGACGAGCTAGTGGGCAGGCACACCTGGAAGGCCACGCAGCGACTTGCCGATCACTTCTGGCAACGTTGGCTGCGAGAATACCTGCCCACCCTCCTGCCAAGAAAAACGACGGGCAGAAGCAGCTCCACCGACCTGCAAGTTGGAGACATCGTGCTGATCGTCGACCACAGCCTACCAAGATGCACCTGGCCACGCGGCAGAATCCAGCGGGTGTATCCAGGACCAGATGGGCGGACCAGGATCGTCGACGTCGAGACACGAGGAGGAGTGCTGAGAAGACCCAGTTCGAGAGTGGTGGTGTTGGTGCCGGGAGTATCGCCGAGTCAAGAGGATGGTGCGACGCACGAGGGGGAGAATGTCGGCGACGAGACCCTATCTGGTGCACGTAAGCGCAAGTAGCGGGGGTACCGCCCCCGCCACTAGTTCGGTACAGTTATGAGTCAAACTAGAATCTAGTTAGATTTTAAAGAAATTTGTTTATTGTCTTTTTCTTATTATAAATTAGTTAAACTACTTGGAATTAATGATAATTACATATTCTAATCTAATAAGACTGATTAAAGTTAAAATTGCAAGAGAATTTTGTGATAAAGTTTAGTACTAGAGTATAATTACGTAACTTGAAAACATACTTTTTTGTTTATGTATATATTTTGATAATTTTCATTTTAAAAGTTAGATTTAGTTATAAAACTAGTTTTTCTTTTTAGTTCATGTAAATCGGTCAACTAGTTTAGAAGATATAAGGGAATTTGTATAATGAGAATTCACCAACTTGCATTTTTTGTATGTTTTTGTTCTAGGATTTTTTTATTATTGATAGATAGGTCTAATATTATTATTGTAAATAATTAAGGACTAAATAAGCAAGGTTTTAAGATAAAATTGTAAAAGGTAAATGTTAAGAATTAATTAAAATAAAGGCTCCAAAGATTTCGGCTTAGGGAAAATTAACTGTAAAATGGGCTCAAAAATCGCGGACCTCGCTAGGGTAAGAAAACGCGGTATATAAGCCGGGCTAGTTTTCAAACAGTCGTCAGTCCGACCACAGCCACCGAAGAGGCAACAACTCAGAATAGGAGCCGAAATCTGAGGACAAGTCAAGTCAAGAATTCTGCGTTTCATTTCATCGCTCCAGTCTCCCGAGGTCCTAGTTGGGTTGTCGTACCCATACGCATTCAGGGGTGCGTGGTGACGTGTGTCGCCAGCAAGAAGCAAGGAACATACGTCAACAACGTTGGGAGATTGTCCCAGGACGACTGCGGGTACTGATCGTGCCCCAGCCGACCGAAACAAATATACTTATTTAATTACGTCACTAGCTCCTGCATGTTCACTGGCGCGCGTGCGTGACTGATATCACGCCGGGCAATTACCCTTCATTTAATTTGCCATTTTTGAGCCCGGGTAACGCATCTAAAGGTAATATTTGGATTGGATTATAATGATGTATCTACCTAGAAATCTTAAACAAAAAAGAAAAATGGGCATTTTCCACTAAGTAGTACCTGATTATGCTGCTTTGGTATTTTTTATACAGTTAATCAGTTACACTTGTTTAAATTGATTCTACTTTATTCTAACGGAGCACCACTTTAAGTCCCATCGAAGTCAACAAACCGCGGCGGCCATGACAGCTAGAGACGATCTCAAAAATGGCGGAAAATATCGGTGTTCCAATTGCGCTCTCAGCGGATCATACGGAAATTTGCGGTTACCCACTGAATAACCGTAACTGATTGCCGAAAGTGTCACGGACAGACATTTTAGTAGCCTCTAAAAATACAATTGACTGAAACCGCAGCTTCAGAAGAAAATAGTGTAGGAAAACTCAACACGGACCTTATTTTCTCTAATTAAAATTAGAAAAATAACAATCGTTCGTTAGATTTGAGAATAGTCGAGTACCAGTATATAAATAAAACCGGTCAAGAGCGAGTCGGACTCGCGCACCGAGGGTTCCGTTCCGATTCCTGAAAAAGTGTGCCATTTAGAGACATCGTTTTGTTTTTCCTGTAATCTTTACATAAACTTCTATCACATAGAATAATTTCAGATTTTTATCTTTGCAAACTTCGGAGATAAGGGTGGGAACGGTATTTTTTTTACATTTTTCATCAAAAGTGGAAAACTATGTGGCCTAAAAAAAATTAAAAAATGTTTGAGAATGCGCAAACAGCGCTCTTTCATATGATACCCACATGCCCCAGTAGCCCTACTTTGAATTTTTAAGACCCCCTTTCAGTCCCTTTTACAAAAAAAATATAAATATTTTTACTTCTTTCTTATTTGCAAAATAGTTGGGTAAACGTCATCTAAAACTGTTCTAAATTTCAAGTTGATAGCATTAGTAGTTCTTGAGATATCCAGCTTTGACAGACAGACAGACAGACAGACTGAGTCACACCATAAGGGTTCCTTTTTTACCATTTTGGTACGGAACCCTAAAAAAAGTTAGTTAGTTAATATTTTTTGCTTTATCATATTAATAAAAAATACTTAGATAAAACGCATTAAAGTTGGGGAGTGGGGGGCTCGCTACGTCACAACTATAACAACCTACGTATAAAATCTAGCAAGGAGTGACCTCATGCCACATTATCGCAGTAATCTTTGGATTACTTAAAAAAATATAAAAATACGATGTCCAATATTTTTTAATAATCTAGGTACAGACGCCAGCACATCAAGCTTAATACAATCTGTCAAATTTCTTTAATAGATTTTCATCTTTACTGCTAAAGCATTAGGTTCAAGGTTGATTGGGAAAATTTGACAGTTTCGGGTGGCTTGACCTGCTGGCTGGCGTCTGTACATGAAGGACAAAAAAAAATGTTTAGTCATCATCCCTTTTCTGGGGGCAGTGGAGTTGACGACCAAAGGACTTCCAAGCCTGCAGGACGTCTTTTAGTAGGTACAGCAACCAGAACAGGCTATTTGACTGATTTTAGAGTCTCCGTTGGATTCCGAAGTTTCACAGTCCAATCTAGGAGTAAGTATTTAACTTTGGAGTGAAGGCTCAAGTTCTCCAGAAGACCGAAGTAAAGAAGACATGGCCACGTTGAGCCTTGGCACTGGGAGAATTCACAGGAGTTTTGAATATACCCGTGAATTTCCTGATGCCTCAGCTCAATGCGGACTCTTTCAACCAAGAAGAGAAGGTGACAGAAGATTGAAGATTTTTTATAGAAGACTAGCTTTTGCCCGCGGCTGCGCTCGCGTTAATTTAGAATTTGACAATCAATTCGGGTTGTACTCTGCTTGTAATAATATAATTCAATCATGATTCGAAAGTCACGTGGTGCCATCTATTATCATAAGAACGTTATTGTTGTTTTCCTCGGGAACAGTACTTTTTTTTTGGCATGAAAGTTACCCTATGTCCGTTTCTGTACACCTGACAACGTATATGCATAATTTCAGGATAATCGGTTCAGTGATTTAGGCAAAAGGTAACAAAAAAACTTACCTCTTTCTTTCGCATTTATAATATTAGTTGGGATTATCATGACGTGAAGAGAGATTATGGGTGTGTTTCCCTCTGCCGCCTGTTAAACTCAGGTTAACTTTTCTAGCGGATTTTATTATAGTCCGTTTTTAGGGTTCCGTACCAAAATGGTAAAAAACGAACCCTTATGGTGTCACGCAGTCTGTCTGTCTGTCTGTCTGTCACAGCTGGATATCTCAAGAACTACTAATGCTATCAACTTGAAATTTAGAATAGTTTTAGATGACGTTGACCCAACTACATTTTGCAAATAAGAAAGAAATAAAAATATTTATATTTTTTTTGCAACAGTGACTGAAAGGGGGTCTTAAAAATTAAAAGTGGGGCTACTAGGGCATGTGGGATATTGTATGAAAGACCGCTGTTTGCAAATTCTCAAACATTTTTTTTCTTTTTTTAGCACGCATAGTTTTCGACTTTTGATGAAAAAAAATGTAAAAAAAAAATCCGTTCCCCCCCTTATCTCCGAAGTTTGCAAAGATAAAAATCTGAAATTATTCTATGTGATAGAAGTATAGGTATAGCTTACAGGAAAAATAAAACGATGTCTCTAAATAGCACAGTTCTTCAGAAATCATCAACAACAATTACATATAAATGATGGTACGGAACCCTCGGTGCGCGAGTCCAACTCGCTCTTGACCGGTTTTTATTTTATAAGGTATCTTGTAGTTCATATAAGTATGCATGTTTCAACTAAAATACTTAATACTTTGGTTTGTTTCACCACATTCATTATTTTAGTTTGAAAAAAACACAGGTCCATTTAATTTCATTCGCAATTTACTTAATGTAATTAGTAAAGTTAATTTTAATTAATTTACTCGTTACTCTAATCGGTGAGAGATAATATGACGTAATTAAAATGAAACACGTAGGTACTAAGAATGTGAAAAAAGATTACATTGTGAATGTCAGTTATTTATGAGTGCGACGCATTTTATACTCTAGGTACATTATTTTCACATACAATAAACGTGCACAATATATTGTAAGACATTGTGATGCCCGAGCCACATTAAGGCTGCTCCTTCCTAAAATACGGCGAAACTAAGTAACTTTGTAACCATCTTTTACAGTAACTATAGCATCTTTCTGATAGGAAAAAATACACAGTAATCTACAATACATAAGGAGTGATTTCATGTGTCCCGAAATGTATTTTAGTTTGTAGAACTAAGGAAAAAAAAAACTTAAATCCAGGTCTATTTCGGTCTATTTTTTCGAGTTGTTACCATATTACTCCTACAGTTTTCATTAAAAGTGTTCATAAATTTATACAGTTCTTTACAAACTAATAAGGAATGATTTCTTGTCATTACTTTTTTCGTTCAATCAACAGATTTTTTGTAAATCGATAATTACTTCATATTTTGCAAGCGTTGTGTCATCGCGCTTCTCTTTCTTTTCTATGCAGTCCGACAGTGACCGCGATTTTTGCGACGGACAAGCCTTAACGTCAACGTCAATGCCCATAAACGTCATAAACATCGCGGTAGTTAAATTCAGTCAAGGTTCGGTCAAATTATCTTGGTAAGTGGTGGCTGCACCTCTACGGCTAACGCCCTTAAACGCGATAATCAACGACATATCCCGTTAATGTGGCCGCGGCATATTGGAGTAATTATTGTAGTTTCTTGCCCATTCTTCTCCATACGAAACTAACTTTTGGAAGGGGCAACTAAAATCAATTCTATTTCCTTGTCTATTTCTATTTGGAACTAGCTTTTTCGCGGCTTCGCCCGCGTGAATGTCGGAATATATCCCACGGGAACCGGGAATTCTTTCCTTATTCCTTGTCTACATTATAAAGGGTGTACTCTGTGCAGAATTTCAGCTTTCTAGGTCCAAGGGTTTGGGCTGGGCGTTGATGAGTAACGAATCCCATCCTGATTTAGGAAAAGACTGTCACTAAATTAATAAGTGACTAGCTTCCATCCGCGTCTTATACCGCGTGGTTTGTCGTTACAAATTAGCTTATATAAGGATATAAGCTAATTTAATTAGTTTGGGGCTAAGGCCCCAAGGCACAATCTGTGCCCAAGGTTCAAAGATTCAAAGTATCCACACACATAACAAATTTTATTAAAATCCGTGTAGCCGTGAAAGCGTAACAACATAAAAACATAACAAAAATCAAATTTTTTCTCTTTATAATATTAGTTTAGACAAAGACAATGCCGAACTTTTTCTAAAATTTGATGCGTTATATTTACGGCCAGATATTTTACTTATTGCTATAAAATGACTTCACCATGTAAATAAGTTGGTACTAATAATGTAATTTCTTAGTTAATCCCACAATCGCATTGTTACAGCGTGATTAAGTATAAAACATGCAAATGTCATACAAAGTAGTCTGTATTGACAATCCGTGCGACCGCGTGTAGCATATTGTCTTTCTAAGGTTGAACTTCCTCACATATTGTCTTCCGATGGAGAATTATCTTATTTTTTGGCGACCAAGTTACAGGAGCAATGCGATTTCATTCTAGAATGCCTATTTTTAATTTTATAGTGTGAATGTCAAGGCTGTTTCAGATTCCCATATTATGTAGGTATTCATGTCGAGGATAACATAATAATAATTTTACTAGACTAATTTAGATAATTATCAACAGAAGCCCTGACTGACTGACTGACTCATCAACGCCCAGACCAAACCTAGAAAGCTGAAATTTTGCACAGAGGTTTTTTTATAATGTAGACAAGGAATAAGAAGGATTTCCCGGCAGTACGTTCCCGTGGAATATTTTCCGATATTCACGCGCGCGAAGCCGCGGGCAAAAGCTAGTAATACATAATGACGGCGCAAGAATAACTTATCTTACTATTTTCCAAAATAAGAACAAAATATAACACGTACTCGTTTATGAACAAGAAATACTGGTATTCAGGTGCATCCGGTTAGACTGGAAGCCAACCCCAACATAGGAAAAGGCTAGGCAGATTGATTGAAGCACAGGAAATCTTTGCGTAGTAAATAAATGTAAACAAACTTTGGAAGCTTATCCAATTATCCACACTTATATTATTATATTATTTCTGACTTCTACGCGAGCGAAGCAGCGGGCAAAAGAACATCGGTCAAATTTCTATAGAAGCTGGACCTGAGTTTTATTTTCAGTGTACAGAAGCAAATTATAGTGAGATTTGATTGTTTTATGTAGTAAACACCATCCCTTTCGAAAATAATATCTAAATAGCCAAGATATTTCAATAATGCAAAAAATACTTTTGAGGTTATCGGTGTCCGGAAATCAAAAGCACAGAATAATCGTCACAAGCGGTACCTAGTTATCAGTCTGTAAAACAATGCCAAGGTCAAACAACAGAAGGAAATCCAAAACAGTACAGTACGTATCACAATATTCACACTAACAACAACAACACAACAACAATGCGAGATCGCCGGGTGCAAAGACTACACACTACAGTATATTAGTGTCAAATTGACACCCGTTGTAATTGACAGTATTGACACTGTCAATCCATGGCGCGCGTCGATGACATATTATGACGTTCCGTTGTACACAATTGAACAAAATGCTGATACTTACTATGAACCCACATAATTATTTTTATGACAAGAAGCCAATACATAATAAAAACAGCACTAGTTGGTTTGGTACACAAGTATATAATTGAATTACATCTAATAACTTTTCAGAAAAGCGTGACTAATTATAATCTTTGAGTACTAAATCATTTCTTAAGCAAAATGAATCGTCAAAGGTGCGTTCTGAACATGTTATTTATTCTAAATAATTTGCAAATTATGCTATTAAAAAAAAATGTGTTTGTGCTTTTTTTCTGGCGACTTAAATATCAATTTCTTATGTTTTTTAAGACCTTAAAAAATACTAGATTTTTACATATCTAAGGCATATCTGTACACCACCGCCTCGTAGTCAGGTACGATTTGACCGTCCTTCTTTAGCTCGATCTCTTTCGTATTTCGTAATGATATAGAATATGGGCTACTTGACACCAAAAGCTCACAATACGTAAAAGAACAAATTAGGTACACCACAGCATTTGTTGAAGAAAACCAAATACAAAATAAGCACAGTAATTTTTTGGGTTCCGTACCAAAATGGTAAAAAAGGAACCTTTATGGTGTGACTAAGTCTGTCTGTCTGTCTGTCACAGCTGGATATATCGAGAACTACTCATGCTATCAACTTGAAATTTAGAATAGTTTTAGATGACGTTTACCCAACTATTTTGCAAATAAGAAAGAAATAAACATATTTATATTTTTTTTGCAACAGGGACTGAAAGGGGGTCTTAAAAATTCAAAGTGGAGCTATTAGGGCATGTGGAGTGTCATATAAAAGAGCGCTGTTTGCAAATTCTCAAACATTTTTTTTCTTTTTTTTAAGCCCCATAGTTTTCGACTTTTGATGAAAAATGTAAAAAAAAATACCGTTCCCCTTATCTCCGAAGTTTGCAAAGAGAAAAATCTGAAAATATTCTATGTGATATAAGTTTACGTTAAGATTACAGGAAAAATAAAACGATGTCTCTAAATAGCATACTTTTTCAGAAATCGGAACGGAACCCTCGGTGCGCGAGTCCGACTCGCTCTTAACTGGTTTTTTAGACTTAGGGCCTACTCCACGATGTCCGAATAGCCATTTCTCACCGAATAAATTCAAAAATGGAACAGAATTTGTATGAAATTATCTGCCAAGTAAGTTAATAGGAACTTAATCGTAGGTGGTGAAACAGGCCCATAAACTTGCATAAAGTAAACTCGCTGCGTCTTACATATTGAACCACACAGAACAGATGCTACAGTTACTCACGAACCGATTGTTACCCTATTCAACGCTAATCGTCGGTTAGGCTCCTGTAATCCATATGTAACAGATGATCTAACGTTACTGCTAACGGATGGTTATTGTCTCGGTTTTTACATGGTGTCGACCGCCCGGAAATGTGCAGTTTACTTTGAACGTAGGATTTGTTCTCAGGTTTGATAGTTTAATGTTATCTATGAACTCTATGATTGACCTTACACTTTATTTATCCAAATAGGTACTTGGGATGCTCTGCCAAGTGCCTCGGAAAGCACAATACACATAGACGATTAAAAACTAAACTACACCACAAAATTTGGCATGGAAGATAGATGGTATCCTGGGGAAGGACATAGGTTACTTTTTGTCTCAAAAATAATCCTCAATGGGGTGATAAAGGGGATGAAAGTTTATGATAGCCGATTGTGTAGAGGCGCCATTAGGATAGGTGGGTATAGAAACTAAATATTCACATAGGTGGTCTATGTTTTTTTTCTAGAGAGTACTTGATAAAATCGAATAGCAAAACCAGATTTTCCCATAAAATCGACTAAATGTTTTAATTATGCTCAAAAACCAATAAAAAATACAAAAATAAATATTTTGTAGTTTTACAATGATTTAGGAGGATGCAATCATGTATAATTATTTAATTAACGATATTCAACTATAGATGTAGAAACTTGGTTTTTTTTTTACGCGAAAAATTGTGTATGCGAGTAACAGACTAGTAAGGTAGGTAGGTATGTAATTTAGGCACATCAAATAAAGAAATTATCAAAATCAGCAAATGGGAAATAACAAAAGTTTATAAGTTTAGTGATATTTTCGGCGTTACCCGACTGTTTTCGCACTGAATCGAACTTAGCCATGAGCTGATCGCGCAGCAAATTTCTTAACGTAACCCAATGTGTACAGCCAAGAAATACTCAAAAGCGTGAATTTCTCTCACAAATTAATGGAATAAAGTATTTTGTACAACAGCTCCTCAACGACACCGTAAATTAGAAGGATCAATGATTCTTCACCGAGGTAGTCTCAGCAGCCATCATCATCTGCCTAACCTTTTTTCAACTATGTTGGGGTCGGCTTCCAGTCTAACCGAATGCAGCTGACAATATCTGCCTCCACAAACCAGTAACTGGGTAATACGATACCCCTTGGTAAGACTGGTTGTCAGACTTTCAGGCTTCTGACAACCCGTAACGACTGTCAAAGATCCACGAATGACAGCCGGGACCAACGGCTTAACGTGCTTTCCGAGGCACGGAGGAGCCTCGGTATGTAAAAATGGTCACCCATCCACGGACAACCCCGGCAAGCGTAGCTTAACCTGATGGATCGACCCGTGCGACTTAGCCACGATCTCCTCAAGGTAGTTTCAACAGTCACTTCTTAGTAATATAGCTCACAATACGGATAGGGAAGTGAAACATGTTATCGATGAACGCTATGTCTACGAAAAACGAAGTCATCTCTTGATTGATGGGAGTGTTGGGCTGTGAAACAAGCGACTGTAAGGAGGTAGTGTTCTGTTTATTGACGGCAGTTGAAGTGTTTGCTAATAAACATAATCGGCCATGACAACATGATGGTTTAAACCATCGAGCCAGTTTTTGTAATAAGAACCTAGCTGTGACAGAAATACAGTTCTTTATACAAAATTGACAACTTAGTCCGGTACTAAGTTGTCAATTTTGTATTCGAAATTCAAAAAAGCGTCCAAGGTTTAAACCTGGGTTCGAAGATGAACCTTGTTTTGTAATAAGATGGATTAGGTATGACCTACAGAATTCCATTATTATTGTAAAACTCCATTGGAGCTAATTTTATTTTTTTATTGAACTGTTATAGTCTGATCCAAATTCTGACTATAATTTTAGGGTTAAACAATAATCAATATTTTTTATTTAATAAAATAGGCTAGTTAAGTAATAATTTACTTTATCGCATCAGAAATTGTGAACAAGGCAGTTCTTTTTGTTTTTCATGGTAGGTAATTCACTTTAGGAAGAAAAAATTATTTGGCACATTTCTGTTACATCGAAGGACAGACTTTTGGTGTCTACGCCTTAACCGAGTTCCGTATCTGCTCCAAAACCTAATCAAATGTGACAAAATGCGTAAGACTTCTTGCTAACATACGCTATTCTATATGGCATGACGCTTCCGCTCCTTTCAAGGCCCACAGTGCCACCTTTTTGTAAGTGATCGCTAGACGGATGGGAGTCAGTTTAGTACACAATGCTGCGACTTCCTTATATCTTTGTATCAAAGCGGTTAAGTACAGTTGGGAGGTGAGATAAGGCCCTAATGACGATGTAATGAGAATTCGTGGGAAAAGGTCGATATCGGTAAAAAAGTGTCGTGTCACATCAGTATGACAGGTTTATTTTGGGAAGACATTTGATGCGTTTCAATTACAGTGACAATTAGGTACCAAATTTTTTGATGCTGTTTTATAATTTCTTGGTAGACTATTGTGATTTTTTTTTGTTGTAGAAAAATCTATTCTTGGGTTCACTTTATGCAAGTATTGGACATAGAATAGAGCAGGTATATTCTTATATATTTTAAAGCAGATCAACGAGGGTTTAGGTACGGTAATATGGTTATTGTTTTGTTTCTAGTAAATAAAACCACCACCCTTCTCCTCACCAACCATGATTGACTGGTAGAGAATACCAAAGGCATTAAGTTCGCCTTTGTACAGTTCTTAGTGCGAAAAGTTTAAATAAATAAATAAAACACCTGAAATTACACGGATTTGAGCTAGCACCAAACTTAGATCGTTATGGAAATTCCTGATCTTGTAACTAACACTGCTGGGGGTCGCCAGCGAGGAGGTCTAGTAGTTTCACCTAAAATTAATTTTACAGTTTATTTAACCAGTAACTAAAGGCATAATTATTCGTTAATAACTTAATTTTGAAGGTAATTATAGACAGTATAAATAAATCTATAAACATTTTAGCAGATATAAAAGCTTGTTTGAACAAGCAATAATTATTTAAATGGTTTTGAATCGATCGTAAAACTGCAAGGCAGCGTTAAATGATTTCGCAAAAATATAAAAATGGACGATTTTTACACACAGACACACCGCATTTATACACACAGACACACCGCATTTATACACGCAGACACACCGCATTTACCTCATAGATACAGGGTGGCATCAGATCGATGCGCAACTTGTTACCATGGCTCAGTTTCCGTCGATTATTAAAAAAATTGCTTTTTTATACATTTTGATTTTGCGTAAGTATTGTACTTTTGTTGGAAACAGCAGATTTTTTTTTTTGATAACCTACCTATGAAAAGTCCTGGGCAACAGGTTGTGCGTCGTGCGGGTGGGACATCGACGCACAACCTGTTATTATATTATTATATTATTTCATTTACGTATAGGTATACCTACTTTTCTTGGCAACCTTCAGATCGGAATACAGCGATTCTGCTTTACCGCTGACAAACTATGTCTGCGGTAAGGTGATAGAATCGAAAAGCTACACTAGCTTCATCTTTCTGATCAAACACCTTGACAATTCAAAGGTGCCTAGCCTTTCCCCAACTATGTTGGGGTCGGCTTCCAGTCTAACCACATGCAGCTGAATACCTGTATTTTAGCGTCTGCTTATCTAACCTCCACAACCCAGTTACTGGGTAATACGATACCACTTGGTAAGACTGGTTGTCAGACTTTCGGGCTTCTGACGACCCGTAACGACTGTCAAAGATCCACGAATGACAGCCGGGACCAAAGCTTTCGATCATGTTGATCATACTATACTCATCGATAAACTAGAAAGATGTGGAATACGCGGCAATGGTCTTGATCTGATCACATCATATTTAAGCAACCGGCAACAATACACAGAAATAACACATATAAATATTAAAACCAAGCGTGAACTCAAATATCAGTCAAAACCAAGAACGGTAAAGTACGGTGTACCTCAGGGGAGCGTATTGGGTCCCCCACTATTTCTGGTGTACATAAATGATCTTCCAAAAAGTATCAATCACCCAACAGTATTATTTGCCGATGATTGTACAATAATGATAAAAAAAGATGAGTCCTACATTTATGAACAAGAAATCAATGACACGCTAAAACAAACTGTAGATTGGTTGCAGTCGAATAATTTAAAAATTAATTTAGAAAAGACGTGTATAATGCATTTTAGTCAACGACAACGACAACAACTACCGGTTAATATTAGTCACAATGGTCATTCAGTTAAAAAAACGGATACAACAAAGTTTTTAGGGTTAGTGATGGACAGTCAACTTACGTGGAAACCGCATGTTGAAGAGATTTGTAAAAAACTTAACAGTTTTGCTTTTGCTCTTCATAAGCTGTCCAAATTTGTGAACCATCACGCCGTGCTTATTGCCTACCATAGCTACGTAGAATCGGTTCTAAGATACGGAGTCATTTTCTGGGGTAATTCGACAGACAAGAATTATGTGTTCATCGCGCAAAAGAAATGCGTACGCGCTATATGTAATCTACACTCAAGGGACAGTTGTAGGCCATATTTTAAATCCTTGAAGCTTCTAACATTGCCGTCATTATATATCTTTGAGGTGGCAGTGTTTGTTAAGACAAACCCACAGCTTTTCAAAATAAGAGCTCCAGCTGATCCACGCTTAAGAAAAAGGGATTCGAACATTCTTTGTGTTGATCGCAGTAAAACAGCCCTCTTACGTAAAAGTATATATCGAATGGCTCCAGTTATTTACAATAAAATTCCACGACAGATAAAGGATCTTAATATTAATATGTTTAAAAAGAAACTGAAACAATTTTTAATTCTTAAATGTTATTACTCCACAACTGAATTTATGGAGGACACCACTGACATTTAGATAGAATATTATATTATTTTGAAATTGGTAATTTATTATTATTTGACATTGATAATTGTGTGTTAGTACGTAAGGAATTGTGTGTTATTATGTAATTGAGTTTATTATTTTATTATTTCTTTTTAAATGTGTGTCTGCTGTTTCGACACAACGAACTAAGTAGTATTTGTATGCTTTCGAGCAAAATGTAGCGAACAGACATCATATTGTAACATCATATTGTATTGAAACCTACATTTACGAATAAATTTGATTTGATTTGATTTGATTTGACCAACGGCTTAAAGTGCATTCCGAGACACGGAGGAGTCTCGGTATGTAAAGATGGTCACCCATCCACGGAACAACCCCGGCAAGCGTAGCTTAACCTGATGTATCGACCCGTGCGGCTGTTATTACTTAGCCACGAGCTCCTCAAATAATTGCTAAAAAAAAAAACACCCGTCTGCTTGCAGCCATTCAGGAATCATGGCATAAGAAATAATGGAAAAAATACCAAAAATAATAATTTCATAATTGGAACAGACGGAAGCAAAAGAATTAAGCAGACACACCAAGCCCCATTTCCAGTATAAGCTGATCTCGCATTGTTAAAGATTTCCGTAGAATGAGAGGTCAGCTTATACTGGAAATGCTTGATTGTAGCCGAGCGTACCTTAAAAGAAAAAAAAATCCTACCCAATCAGTAAAGCAGTTATCTCCTAAATCGTTCCAGTTCTTAGAAGTTTATTAGCAACAGATAATTTTGGCTCGTGCCACCGAACAGGCAATTTATTTAAATTGTTATACGTTTCTCAAAAAAGGAATATTTCAAGCAAAAGGTAGAGTGGTAAATACGTATTTTTACAAGCAAAAGAACAACTGGGTAATTCGATTTTTTTAAAACTTTGGTACCTATACGTAGCAATACAAAACCATTTCTAATATTTTTTTTTCCAAAAAGATGGTTTAGTTACGGCGGCAACGTAACCCTCGCGTAACATCTTTCGAGGCTCTCGATAGGCGGTTGGATCAAGGGTCTCATTCAGAAGGCAATACTCCTCGTATTATGAGAAGGTCCCTGTCTCTGCAGCCCTAACCACCTGTAGGCTGGACCCTGCTCCCGACACCGCCACCGGTGGACCTCTATTTTTTTGGTATATTTTTTTATCATTTTATTTTAAGAAATATTTTAAAATGTAATATTTAACAAAGTAAATTAATAAACAATATATTTATTTATTGCACAATGCACACACAGTTACATGTTTAACTTACAACTAGAAGACCCCGTTGGGGCGCAGCAAGATAACTTAAAACTAGATTATAACATAACAATTAAAGAACATAACATTAACATTAACTGTAACATTATCAATTAAAGCATTATTTTACATTATGTCAAGAATTGTATTAAGTATATTATTAAGTATTTAGATAAAATTGTATTATGTAAGTAATTTATTATTACATTTATAATGTCATTATTAGTCCATTCACAATTTCACATATTCTAGGGGTTTTATACCTAAGCACTTACTAAAAGAAAACTGATAGGATACACAAAAACCTCATTTCAAAGAAATTAAAGGTTGTGTATTAACACAGGATGCATCTGCTACCGATCGCACAAATTGAGCATTTACCCATGAAGATTATAAACTCATATTCCTTTGTTTACAATACTTATTTTGTTGCGAACTATAGATACCTACGGTTGGAAAGATCACCAAGCTTTAAAAAAAAAATTACTATCGGCTCGCGAACCGTAAACGAGACAATAGAAGTCGTCATAGACGTCAACCACCCGCGAAAGTGTTAAATACTTTAATCTCTCTCTCTCTCTCTCTTCTTCTTGTTATTCTTTACTAGCTGCGTCCCGCGGTTTGACCCACGTAGACCGGGATAAAAAGTAGCCTATCTGTTGATCCAGAGTATAAGCTATCTAAATACCAAATTTCATCCAAATCGGTCCAGCCGTTTGAGCGTGAAGAAGTAACAAACATACAAACTCACAGACACACTCACAAACTTTCGCCTTTATAATATTAGTGTGAAGTGTGATTTTACGAAATTACGTATGAAATTACGAAAAAATTAATCAGGTATGGCCGGGTGGCACATACAGGTACGTGTAACCGAGAGATGAAAAAAAAAAAATTGCACATAAGCGTGTAGTAACTAGTAGGTACCTACGGTATTGCTAGAACCCATAATTTAAACAAATATGATGGTCTAAGTAACTCTGCTATATAAGTAGGTATAATTCATTAGTTTTCGGTTAAGTATGGGATATTTTATTGGTATTCAGCTGCAATCGGTTAGACTGGAAGCCGACCCCAACATAGTTGGGAAAAGGCTAGGCATATTGATTTTTAAGAGTTATTTTCAGTTACAAGCGTAGAAATATCATAATTTTGCTGTCGATAAACACAATACTTACCTTACTGTTCATGCGTAAATCATGTAGGTAGACTTACACGCGTGTAAGTCATCAATTCAGGAATAAGGCCTTTAGCATATTGACAAACAAAGGCACCCCTTACGCAACTATTAATAGCCATTACGGTTGTCAATTTAGGTAATTGGTAACCACATGGGAACCCCCAATTACGTGTCAAGTTTCATGACAAAAACTGACATGGCATTCGACGAATTTTTCCATTCGGTTTTTGTCATGAAAAAGAAAGTAGAGATGGAGTAACATTATGGAGGGTTTTATGTCATTAGTAAATTCCACAGAACAGCTCTTTATCTGTTCTGTGGTAAATTCTAGGTACTGAAAGATATGTTAAGTTTATTTTCTGATTACGTGGAGTAGTTCCTAGTCTTTAAACCTAGTCTTTTATTAACTTTCTCATAAGGACCCTAGGCTGAAGTTTACCTTCTACCTACCCTCTTTTCGCCAATTTTGATTAAGTCCCATGACGCATTCATAGGGACCAGAGTCGATTCGACTTTTAAGGTAGATCCGCTGTGGTAGCCCGCGAAATTCATTTTTTTTTTGGGTTTTTTGCAATTTGCAGGTCTGTGTCAGATCATATTTTGATCAAGATACAACATCTTGATCAAAATATGATACGCTGCAATAAAACATATGTATTTAACCAAATAATTTAAATAATAAAAATTAAAAAAATTAAATATATATATATATTTAATTATTTTTTTAATTAATTATTTTTTTTTATTTTTGTTTTTGTATAATGTTAACCATACAAATTATCAATACATCTCTCTAAGTTAGATTTCGTGCAGATTCGTTGGATTTCGTTCGTTCGACGAACCACTGCGCATCGGGGGATGCGCAGTGGTATCCCGCGAAATTCAATTTTAATTCGGTTAATTAACCAACAAACAACATCTAAAAAAAAATTCACGGAAGATTAATTACTGATCGTAGTCTCAATCGGGATTTCAAGAACGGGGGTTTAGATTATCGGACTTTTAATTAGATGCAGTAAAATGACACTTCTTATCTGTCATTTCGTTAAAATTGTTCCCATTTGATAGCAAAATGACAGTAAAAATGACATTAGAAGTGTCATTTTACGCCAGCTAACCACAGAACTAGGTATACTTGTTCGCAGATCGGTTGCCCCCACTAACAGTCGGTGTGTAGAACATAATTTGAGTTCGTCCTTGCGTGCAGGAGCGGCGTTCGCTCTGTTATTACGGCGAGCAAGGACTGCCGATAATTTGCGCACTAGTGACGAGGGAGTGTCGATAAATAAAATTGATACTAACGATTGATATTAGTATTTTATTGGAACGAAGTTCCTTAATGCGGCTTGCGGTAGGAGTTGACTGGTAGAAATTGTCACGCGCGTTCATTCTTTAAAAGCGTTCATATTTCAGTGGAATCTCGATAACTCGAACCTCGGTAAGTTGTAATCCATTGTAAGTCGAAAAAAAATCAAATACGCAGTATCTTGAATTATTTAGACCAATGACATTATACATCTAGATGTTGCCATGATTACAGTGTGAAGTGTGGAAGTGAGACACATATATACGAAATAATTAGGAAAATTGAGACAAAGCATCGTATCTTCTGTCCCTTACGGCATGCCGTATTTTTGAGTACTTTGCATGGCAAAATTTAAAAATGTTGCCAAACAAAGTACTTTCACTGTTAATATTGCTGTCTCATGACCGGCCACGCGGTGGCTCGATCTAGATGTATATTATCTAAGATTTAGACATACACGGTCTTATAACAAAACGAAGTTTTTCTTCTGTCATGGTTTAAACCATCGAGCCCGTTTTTGTAATAAGAACCTAGCTGTGATAGAAATACAGTTCTTTATACGAAACTAACAACTTAGTCCAGTACTAAGTTGTCAGTTTTGTAAAACTGACATATTAATGTGTCGGAATAAAGTTCGAAATTTAAAAAAAAGGGTCCATGGTTTGAAGCTGGGTTTGAAGATGAACCTTGTTTTGTAATACGGCGGACAAAGTCTAAATAATTCGTGTTACCGCGTATAAGGATCAAAATAATCTATAACTCAATTTCGACTAACTTAGACTCCGTAAGTCGAAGATATTAAAATATAATGACGTCTCACTTCGCATTCCCCGAACTCATATTTAATACACAGCCATTTAATAGGTACAAAGGCTCTGTATTTAAAAACAAAAACCTTTGACCCTTGAAACTTGAGACCATACTAGATGGCTCTGTATTAATATATATCTAATACAGTGACACGAAGACCCTTTCACACCTCTCGACTTTTTTTATAGTGAGTATTGCAAGTGTCGAATGCACCCCATGTGTGCATAAGGAATAAACCATTAAAATACTAGGTATATAAGCTTATATCACATATACATATATAAACGTAAAAAAACATAAATAAATAAAAATAAAATAAATATCCTTGGACATTTCACACAACGCCATCTAGTCCCAAGCTAAGCAACCTAATGCTTGTGTTATGGTAACGAGATGGCTGATAAACTACTTATATACATTTTTTTTTTTTGTATATACATACATATTATAGATAGAAAAACACCCAGACTCGGAACAAATACTTGTAGGTCGTACAAATATTTGTTCCGTGCGGGAATCGAACCCGCGACATGCTGCGCAGCAGTCAATCGCTCAACCACTGCGCCAATCGTGTCGTCGATGTCGTCAAACATCATCCGATGGAGAACCAGTCATCATCATTAGTAGTGAACCTACGGAGTTCGCAGCTAACCCTCCCTCCCCCCCGCGTGTCAAATGCACCCCAAGTGTGCAAAAGGACAAAACTTTACATAATAGGTATATAAGCTTAGATCACATATATATAAACGTAAAAAAACATCATCTGATGGAAAAAATATCATCATCAGTAGTTGTGAACCTATGGGGTACGTAACTAACCCCCAACCGTCCCCACTCGCTGGGGTTTTGGGTCTAAAATTAGCAAAACTCAGACACTTGAGAGGTTAAATGATTTGTTAAGTGAATATTACAGAAAAGCTAACCTACCCACCTGCTTCTTCTTTTTAATGATATAACTTTTGTACTTGTAGGTAAGTTTTCAGCGTAGCGTTGAGGGTTGATAAAAATAATAATTTGGCTGCATATATCCTTCTTTGACAAAGCGTAGTGCTTTATTGCGCACCACGTTCTCATTCCATTGTTTGATCTGAGATCCCAATAACGGAATAGATGAACAGAAAACCATAAAAGTCTTTTAATTTGTAATATCATCATCTGCCTAGAATTTGGGGTCGGCTTCCAGTCTAACTGGATGCAGCTGAATTCCAGTATTTTACATTCAAGCGACGACCTGACCTCCACAACCCAGTTACTGGGTAATACGATACCCTTTGTTAAGTCTGGTTGTCAGACTTTCGGGCTTCTGACGACCCGTAACGGCTGTCAAAGATCCACGAATGACAGCCGGGACCAACGGCTTAAGGCCGAACTATACGCCAATGACCTTGAGTGGTTAGCTTGCGCATTCTGGCCTGAGCTCACGCAACGCGTCGTACGTCCAGCCAGTAATAGGACTCGCCCATCAAGGAGCGCTGTCCCAAATTAGACGCATTTTTAATTTATTATAATAAAAAATATAGGTACATGTTTTTAAAAAGTAACAAAACCAAATCATTTTCGCCTGTATTGTAAAGTAGTAGATATTTTTTTTATATTCTTTTGATAAAAAATGAAGGAGTAAAATGGTTTCATCTTAACGATTTGGAGGTGATTTGCGGTTTTTTTCTTATTATGTGATAACGATAGAAAAATTATGGCTAAACCAAATTACGATTCATGTCATGTAGATTACTAACAATTTTTTTCAGATGTAATTTCTCTGTAGGTTCCGGCGAAAAACTGCTTCATCTGCAAGCTTTTTTCGAAAGAGTAGCCTTAACGTGCTTTCCGAGTAATAATGGGTCACATAATCGAAAAAACCATGCTCATTTATCGATATAAAGACAGCACTAGTTACGGGTAATAGCGGTGGGCGTTCAGAGCTCACCGCGTCTCGGTTGGTTCGCTACTTCTAAACTTGTGTTAATACATCTATTACAAGATATTAATGCTGTTGAAACATTGTAGTTTTAATTACTTAACTATCTTTAAATCTATGTTATCTGTAGCCTGAAGGTTTTCGGGCAGCTGAGCCCGTGCTGAGCTGGGTAGTTTTGGGTATAAAACTGGCAACTTATCAATAAATCTGCCTAGCCTTTTCCCCACTATGTTAGGGTCTGTCTGGGTCTGGGGATGCACCTGAATACCAGTATTTAACATGGAGCGACTGCCAATCTGACCACCATAACCCAGATATCTACTGGGTTAAGGCTCTTACAGCGCGTCAGAGGTGATATCGCGTCGCTCCTGTGTGTATGGTCGCGCGCGATTCCATAGAAATTGTTCTACGGATATAATATCGGAATATCGCGTCGCGACGCGATATTGCCTCTGTCTGTAAGATCCTTAATGCGATAACTGGCAAGTAATAATGGAGGTAATATTTTCTATTTAGGTGCTAATTATAAATCTAAGATAACACACTGTCTTGTGCTCTTTTGTTTCACTGTAAAGGCTCCTATAGACAGAATCGCCTCTGTCTCGCGTCGCGACACGATATTGTTCTACGGATATAATATCGATATCGCCTCTGTCTATAAGAGCCTTTACAGTGAAGCAAAAGAGCACAAGACAGTTAGGATTTACGCATTTGTTTAAGGCCGAACTATATGCTAATGACCTTGAGTTGTTAGCTTGCGTGTTCTGTGCTGAGCTCACGCAACGCGTCGTACGTCCAGCTAGTAATAGGACTCGCCCATCAAGGAGCGCTGTCCCAAATTAGACGCATTATTAATTTATTATACATAAAACAAAAGGCATTTTAATAAAACACGTATAATAAAAGATAAATAATTAAATTACCTTTAAAATGGTGAAGGTTTCATAATAAACGCCTGACAGTTTTTGCGTGATTCTCAGTTTTTTATCTGCGTTAGACATACCTTTACAAATTAATTACACTATTTAATATAAACATAATCTAAAATATTCACATATTAAGTTATTAAGAAAATGCTCTAATATAACATATATTTTTTCCAAATCATTAACACTACTCGTTTAGACGTGATCTTCAGTTTCAAATCATCAAAAGTCAGATAGCGTCGCCTTAAGAGCGTTGCTAAAAGTTAAGACGTCAAAAAAAATATATAATTATAGCGACTAAAGCTACTAACCCGCAGCGCCGCCATTGAAAAAAAACCGGTCAAGAGCAAGTCGGACTCGCGCACCGAGGGTTCCGTACCATCATTTACCTATATGTAATTCTTGTTGATGATTTCTGAAAAACTGTTCTATTTAGAGACATCGTTTTATTTTTCCTGTAATCTTTACATAAACTTCTATCATATAGAATAATTTCAGATTTTTCGCTTTGCAAACTTCGGAGATAAGGGGGGAGAACGGTATTTTTTTTTACATTTTTCATCAAAAGTCGAAAACTATGCGGGCTAAAAAAAAGAAAAAAAAGGTTTGAGAATGTGCAAACAACGTTCTTTCATATGATAGGTATCCCACATGCCCTAGTAGCTCCACTTTGAATTTTTAAGGCCCCCTTTCAGTCCTTGTTGCAAAAAAAATATAAATATTTTTATTTCTTTCTTATTTGCAAAATAGTTGGGTAAACGTCATCTAAACCTATTCCGAATTTCAAGTTGATAGCATCAGTAGCTCTCGAGATATCCAGCTGTGACAGACAGACAGACAGACAGACAGACAGACAGACAGACAGACTGAGTCACACCATAAGGGTTCCTTTTTTACCATTTTGGTACGGAACCCTAATTAATAAGTCTGGAGATATGGAACATTTTGAACTGCTATAACTTCAAACTTAGGAGGTTTAGTGTTGATTTTGTTGATACAAAAAATTCAACGACATCTGACTAAAAACGACGTGTCCATAGGAAATTTCAAAATGTTCCATATCTCCTGACTTATTTTTTCTTTCACTGGTGGTGCTGTTAACAGCTATATATTTACTCACCTTAAGGTGGATGCGTTAAGGTAGCCCGCGAAATTCAAATTTTCTTACGTTTTTTGCAATTTGCAGGTCAGTGTCAGGTTGTATGTTGATTAAAATGTGATTCGCGGCCGTAACTAACATGGCCTTCCAGAATTATAATCATTACAATCTGCAATACAACTCCATAAGTTAGAGTTTACCTCAAACCTCATGATTTCATGAAATCGCTAGATTTGAGGTAAATGCTAACTTATGGAGTTGTATTGCTGATTCTAATGATTATAATTCTGTAAAGCCATGTTAGTTACGGCCGCGAATCATATTTTAATCAACATACAACCTGACACTGACCTGCAAATTCCAAAAAGAGTAAGAAAATTTGAATTTCGCGGGCTACCCTGGCGCTTTCGCCTTAAGCAAAAGCCAATCATTACATAACTTGTAACTTAAGCACAACTCGCATTAAGAAAAATAGAATTCTTAATGCTAATTAAAGATACTTTGAATATAACATCAAGCCCCGAAGGTTTAGCCAGAGGTTTCGCAAGCCCAGACTAAATAAAAAACCCGCTATAGATATATAGATATACCGCTACGAACAATACAGTGAAGAATCCTCAAAACTACACCTCGCTCTGTGAATACACGCTCACACGCACACATTTACACCGAACTACGATTAAACTACACCTCAATACGTGCACATGTTTACGAAACCCGAAACGTACGGCCTCACGTGACTGTTGACAGCGCTATGTCTTGGTTTTTTATTTAGTCTGAGGTCCCAAGTCTTACGGGGCGAAACGAACACTCAGTGAGCAAATGTGATGATCAGACCTCGTTCTTTGTGTTTGGAAATAGCTCATTTCCACACTGTTCTTCTCACGTACCTATTGGCAGAAGTTACAACTACCACAAACCTGGGAATACCTACAACAACAAACCAGAAAAGTAGGTGCTATATCAATACACCGTAAGGACTATTCTTGCTTGCAGTGCTCGGCCTTTATGCTAACAGATGTGGAATTGTTGTTATAAAATTGGTCAGATGTAAGTTTCCCCGATAGTAGGTACCTACTTACCTATGTGTTTTCCACCAACAGTATAAACCATGGTCGACACGGCGCCAAAAATGCAGACACCCCATAAGAAAATATTTAACATAAAAACATCGGGCATCGCCCTAAATGGGGTTGGGAAACAGGGGCGGCATGGGGAGGCGGAAACCCCTAATGGTAGTTTGTCACGAACCACCTCCCAAATTACCACCACAGAGTTCCTAGAAATATATATGAAAGTATATGGGTTTTTTTCGTCTGCTGCCATAATGTTTAGTGTTCGCAGTTTAAGCTGTTCTGACACGCTATTCGTGATTTAGGTTACAATCTGTAATGGCTGTTAAAGGTGGGTGGGTATGTGATATTTTTTTAAGAGTACTGATGTACAGTTCGATTCGACAAATACCCCGCTTACTAGTTTTTGAATCTATGGGAAACAAAAAACAGTGTTACAAAATTCTGAAAAAAAAAAATATCTTGTTTATGGATCTGGCGGACAGTACGAGATGACGTAAGAAGTGGCATTCAGTAAGGTAAAAAATCTCACCGTGAAAACTTAGGTGAAGTGAGTTTGTTTTTGGTAGGAATTGACACTATTGACAGCTCACTCCACGCGCCCCTCACCTAAGTTTTCACGGTGAGATGGTTACAGAATCGCACTGCTGTCACTTCGACGCTCACTTCGCACTCGAACCCGGCAGTGCGATTCTGTAACCATCTCACCGTGAAAACTTAGGTGAAGTGAGCGTGGAGTGAGCTGTCAATAGTGTCAATTCCTAGCAAAAACAAACTCACTTCACCTAAGTTTTCACGGTGAGATTTTTACAGAATCGACAGGCTGATTTAAAGTATCAAATAAAAAAAAAGTGAGAAGAAGTGATGCGAAGTGAGAGTGAATAGCGATGTGAGATGCGAGTTGTTGTTTGAATTTTACAGAATCGACGTACTGCAGTTCATTTTTAGATACATTTCTAGCACATATAATAATTTTTCTATGCAAACTTCGGAGATAAGGGTAACGGTATTTTTTTTTCATTTTTCATGAAAATTCGAAAACTATGCGTGCTAAAAAAAAGAAAAAAATAATAATGTGCAGCACTCACACAGCGCTTCTTTCATATGATACCCCATCACATGCCCTAGTAGCCCCACTTCGAATTATAAGATCCCCTCTAGGTATCAGCCCGTGTTGGAAAACAAAAAAAAATATTTTTATTTCTTTCTTATTTGCAAAATAGTTGGCCCAATGTCATCTAAAACTGTTCCAAATTTCAAGTTGATAGCATTAGTAGGTAGTTCTTGAGATATCCAGCTGTGACAGACGGTTACCATTTTGGTACGGATCCCAAAAAACCAAGACATAGCGCTGCGAACAATACAGTGAAGCATGCGCAAAACTACACCGCTCCCTGTGCAATACGCTCACATTTACACCAAACTACAACTAAACTACACCTCACTGTTTACGAAACCGGTCTAACGTCACTGTTGACAGCGAGCGATATTTAGTCTGAGCTACATTTATTCAAAAAGCAAAAACCGCCTAGACCTGCACTCTGCAAATTTTCTCCTACCCTCATATTATGTAAATACACTACCGAAAACTAATCGACATCCAATTCGCGAGTGCATTACATGCAAAACCGTCCAATAGAGCCGGTAATGGGTAGTTTCCTGGCAACCCACCCCTGTAGACTTGCCACCGGCTGGCACCAAAATTGTGCAAACTTATGCAATGTTACGTGTTTCGCTTGTAAAGTTTGCCAAACCATTATGTTGCTCGTCGAGAATTTTCCGTGAAAACCGTACCTGTGGGTGCCGACTCCTGGGTTGGATAGACGCTTTTGTTTTGTTTTATAGGTATTGTAAAATGGGTTTATAAGTGGATGCCTGGAGCTTTTTAGGGTTCGTTTTTAGTGCATAAGGTTGCTTAAGCTTGGGGAGATTGGAAATAGGCAAGTACGTTATAAATCAGGACGATATTTTTGATAGTATTCTAAACTAAAAGTACCTAAACATCATTTTAAGTAGAATAGTTTCCCTTTGTATTTTACTTTCGGCATAAATTCGGCTCATTTACTAAAAATATTGGTAGTATATGAGGCATGGCTCTTCAATCCGTATACTACAACACCAGCAACTTAAGGTATCATTGTTGTACTCATCAATAGAGATAACATTTACTATGGAACCAAACCTGAAATCGCGAAAAAAAAAATCAGCTGCTCCTCCCTACATTTTGACGAATTTGATAAATGTAGGTATTCAGTACCTACATTTATCAAAGCTAATTTAAGCAGCTAATTTTTTTCGCGATTATTTCAGGTTTGGTCCCTTAATAAAAGTTGTTCATAATTATGAGTAGGTAGGTACAAAGTAATAGATTGTACAAAATAATACAAAATAATGTTGCTCATTTAATAGTAGATAACCTACCTATAAGATAAGATAGAGTTAAAGCTAGACTCTCGATTTGCTGTGAATTGGATAATTGCGCAACCATAGAGATAATAGGTTAAATTCTAATTACTCTAAAGTGCGCGACACTATTTAGTGCTGTGAAATGATTTCTTTTTTTACAACAAAAGTAAACTTAATTGTAAGTACTTCTGAAAACTCGGGTCCTCTTGATAAATAAAAGCGTTTCGTCTATTTCAGGCCATAATGGAAGGGTCATCATCAGACTACAGCGACGAAGAAGTAGGAGTCCTGGCGCGCGGTCAGAAGCTGTGGGTGCGAGGAGTCAAGTCCAACACCACTTGCGCTGACATCGTGAGGGCTTTGCAGGACACTCCCGAAGGTAAGGACAGACCAATTTTTTAGAGACGATGTTTCAGTTTAAAATTCTCAATAGAAATATAAATTCCTTATTTTAATTTTTTTAAATATTTAATTCTAATAAGATATTTTTCTTGTTATTTTATTTTTTAAAACTTTAATTTCTATTTCTTCATGCGTTGTTTTGAACCTATACATTACCTAACAGCTCTGTATACGGCTACACATCAAGCTATACATTTCCAGTTTACACCGACTTCTCACTGTAAGGAAATCCTATACAATGCGAGATCAGCTTATACTGGAAACGTATAGCTTGATCTGTAGCGTGCGTATCATAACATGATACTTATCACATATGAAACATAAAATCACACCTGTATTCTCCGAAGAGGTTTAGGCAGAGCTTTACCTACTAACTACAAGGAATATCTCCGCCTAAACCATAAAGGATAAGTTAACTTGCGAAATACGAATTTACCATAATTATCCTACGAATAAAAAAATATTGTCTCTGCTTTTAATAAATAAATAATACCAGCCTATATGCCCGCCCCACTGCAGGGCAGGTTTCTTCTCATAAAAAGAAGGCACGAGCAAGCTCAAGACGAGTTGGCGATTTCAGACTTACCTATATTAACTACAAGTCTAGGTTTTCTCATGTTTTCCTTCACTGATGCCAGTAATGTCCAAGATAAGCTCAGAAAGTACTAAAGAATTAAAAAAGTCACATTGATACTTGCCCGGATTTAAACCCACAACCTCGTTATTCCCGTTGTGTGTGCCTTTAATAATTTAATTTAATCTAGCATTTTTTTTTAACTTTATGTTACTTCATTTAAGATTTCACATTAAGATTTTTACCAAATAGACCCAGCTGGTGTTTTCACCATACCTACACCTACCAGTCTTTGATATTTATTTATTTGTATTACAACAGGAGGCGGAGTGAGTGAACAGGGAGAGTGGGTGCTGGCTGAGAGGTGGCGAGGAGTCGAGAGACCATTACCACCCGATGTACCGGTGCTGCACGTGCTAGCAGCTTGGGGAGACGCCAGGCACGAGGTCCGTATCTATAGCTATTTATGTAAGACTTGATAACACCAGCTTATTGGGTACTGTCCCACTGCTCTGCAAAGGCATCTTCTCCCACAAAGAAGGCACGAGCATTCATCACCACACTTGCTCAAGCCAGATTGGCAACTTCAGACTTATGTCCTTCTTTCCTCACGATGTTTTGCTTCACCGATGTCCGTGATGTCAAAGGTAAACCTAGAAAGTTCATCATCATCATTCCTCCCCTTATCCCAATCTATTTGGGGTCGGCGCAACATGTCCTAGAAACCTAGAAAGTTTTTATGAATCGAAAAAGTCACATTGGTACTTTCCCGAATTTGAACCCACAACCTTTTTTATGAAAGGCACTGCGCCATAATGAAATTCATCACATAAGCTATGTTAGATCTTGTTCTGTTGAAGCTTTAAGGACGTTATACAATATTTGTCATTCAAAGAAACAGTATCTACTAATAGGCTTCTATTCAAAAATTCAGCCATTGACTATAAGCTACTTTATCTACGGATAACCCGAGTCGGGTTACCCCTACCACATTGCTTTATTAGAAAATCTCTTTTTAACATAAGTATACCTACTAAAATTACAACTTATTTATGCCCGAGCTAGATGATAATACCTTTTCTAACGCTCACGAATAGGGTGTGATGGCCCCATTCAAGTAAAAAATCCAGTTATGAAAAGTACCTCCATCTCACCACCTTTCTTTTTCTTACAGGTGCGTTTAGCCCTTCGTCGTGTTTCAAGTGGTGGAGAAGATGACTCTGGTCGAGACAGCGATGGAGGAAGTAGGGGAGGAGCACGACGGCGGAGAAGACGAGGTCTGAGGGCAGCCACTCCTCCTCCCAGAGCCAGGAGTGAGGATCCAGCGGCCAGACTCGTCTCAGTCATATACCATCAGACCAGGACCATACACCAGCAGCTTGATAAATTAAGGTATTAAATATTATGAGCAAAACCTTTTCTGTGCTTCGATAATATTATGAGGAGCATCAGTTAGTAATGACGACTGAAGTATTTTGAAGAAGAGAGCTATTTCTCTATTCTTGAACAAAATCCACTTCATTTTAACCGAATTTCGATCTTGTAGAATGCAAATTTAAGACTCAGACCATTATTGCAGCTAAGCGTCACTTAGATAATTATTATTTTTGTTTATGTAGAAAATATCGCATCACTTTAACGAATTCTCGTTTTACATTTACAGAGAACAAGAAAAACTCATTGACCACCTAGAAGACCAGACCCACAAGAATCGTATGGAGAAACATGGCACCAACTACCTTCTGGAATCTTACCTCCGAGACCTGGGCAGGTGTAGTGAAGTCAACGACAGCCAAGCAGGGAACAGTGACAGCGGAGTAGGCGTAGGAAGCGGCACCCCACCAAGACGACACACCAAACACAAATCCAGAAGAGAGAGACACCTCATGAGAGAACATTATTTCACTAAAGAGCTCACAGACATATGCCAAGTTAACTCTGAAAGACTAATGCAAACACAAAACGATACAGACTCCGAAGCATCCGCCGATGAATTATCCAGGATACGAGAAGAAATCGAAATGTTGGAGAAATTAGCAATAGTAAACAAAAGACTACACAGAGAGGAAGAACTAGTCGTAAGACTAACAGCTAAAGTCAAACGGTACATGGATGAAAACAAGGCGAATAGCTGCGAAAACGCTTCTCAAGTGACAATGCTGTTGGACAAAATTGACCAGGAGTTAGTGAATACGGCAAAAGAGATGCAGGATAATGCTGTAGAGTTGGCAAAAGCTGACAGTGAGATAGAAAGTAGAATGAAACTCCTTGATGAATTGACATTAGAATTAGAGGAAGAAGAACTGCAGAATACAGTTTTAGAGAGACAGCTAAACGAAGCGTCGAGTCGTCAACCTATTCTTCTGCAAGACAGCTACGTACCTGTTTTAGACCAAACAAACCTTAACCAGACGTTTAACTATGGAAACCCTGGTTATGTCCTCGATACGTTGGTATGACATAGGTTTAAAATCGGAATTATTGTCCCAAAGATGTTATTTACAAATTACCATACTGTAAGTAGTAGTAAGTGGAATAATGGAGAGCAACCTTAACGAAGAATTTGAAGTGTGAGATGAGAATGAGAGGCAAAAAGAAAGACATAGACAATGTGGAGAAGACTATAAATGAAAGCAATAGTAATGCATAAGAGTAACTATTCTGGAAGTGTCAATGAAATCCTAACAATCGAAATTAGAGAAGTGATATTTTCAAACAACTTAATAGCAGTGAATATTTTGCCAATCTTTAATTAGGGATTATGACTAAACTATTTGATATATTTGTTTGAATTTTTGTATGCAGACTGGGAACGTCATTAGGTATACGTACGAAGTTTAATTTATTATCTTTATGTCGTCTCCACTTCGTATGTTGTGACTTTCTAATATTTCTTATAAATGTATGAATCATAAAATGACACAATCAATGCAAGCGTAATGAATTGAGATATGATTAAGTTGTGCACCTATTGCTGGAATTAAAATGGTAAAATATACCCCTTAGAAGCTTACTAAAAAAATAGCAAAAACTCCCTCCAATTTTATCTGCATCAAAAGATTAAGGTTATTTAGGAATTTCTAGATTATTTTAAACATTATTTACACGCATGTATCTGATATTTTATTTTAATCGTATTTAAGTAACAATGACAATACATCAGTGGTGCTAAGACTTACCTAATGTAACCAAAATTAGAACTCGTTATGCAATAAGTACCTACTTGCTTAAAATAGCCAAATTTTGTTTCTGTCTCCATCTGTTAATTCTTTACGTGGATATCGGAAAATATCCCCCGGGAACGTAGGTACTACCGGGATTAAGAGTATCCTAATACTTACATGGGATACTTTTAATCCCAGTAGTACCTACAGTGGGCTGCATCAATAGGGTAAGTAGCCCAGTTGTTGGTAGTACCTAAAATTACCTAAGCAAATAAAAAAATATAAAATAAACCTGCATATCAAAATTTTAATTCAACTGGGGTACCCAATTGATGCAGACATTAAATCCAGGTATTCAGGTATCTGTGTGCCAAATCCGTTCAGCCGTTTTGCGTGATTGAGTAACAAACATCCAAACAAGTACCTACAAACTTCAGGATTGCATGAGTCTTTTGTTTTTAATAAATAATGAAACCTATATTTAATTCGAATACCAAATATGTATAAAAACCACCAATCACAGTACATTTAACATTAAGCCTAGTCAAATTATCTTCCGACAACGACAAATATGCAGAAACAATAAAATATTGATAAATATTTGACCAATATTTCCCCAAGTTGTACAACCTGCACCCTAATTGCGTAAGTCTACGTTCGCAGGGACGTAAAAAAATCGCGGCGATTTTTTTCGCGCACTGGATTTTCAAAAATCCAACAGTGTTTTTTCGACGCGCTGTGGTGCACTCTGTTGTTGTTAGATTGAATTCTCGAAGCTCGGCTCAACACCGAGAGTTGAAAATCCAGTGCGCTATAAAATCCCGCCGCGATATATTTACGTCCGTGCGAACATCGACTAACAGCTTATTTGAGAAAGCTGGTTAAAGGGTCAAATGCTATGCTCCAAAGTGAGTTATGGCTCGATAGAATGTAAAGCTTTGGTGTCCAAAGAAAGCGAACAAAGGTCACAAAATAACGGCTGTCAAAATACAGAGCGTTTTTGTCAATACTGGTTAAATTGACAGATTTTTATGACGGCCGTTAAAATAATGATGGTACCGCTTTCCTAGGAAACTGCAGCTTAATGAGATTTTTGTTTTGTATATTACGACGACGGCCGCTGCGCCGGCGCACCGATTCCATACTCAGTGGTTGAAAAAATTCAAGCATTTTGTTACAAGAGAATTTGCTACTTACCTATGTTTTTTTCTACATTCAAAATGATCCAAGCGATAATTTTTCTGTGAACCATCCCAAATTAGTTGTTAAAAAATTATAGTTATTAACCCCTCAAGTGTCTGAGTTTGGCTGATTTTAGACCCAAAACCCCCGCGAGTGGGGAGGGTTGGGGGTTAGTTGCGAACCCCATAGGTTCACAACTACTGATAATGATATGTTTTCCATCGGATGATGTTTTTTTACGTTTATATATACGTGATCTAAGCTTATATACCTATTATGTAAAGTTTTGTCCTTTTGCACACTTGGGGTGCATTTGACACGCGGGGGGGGAGGGGAGGTTAGCTGCGAACTCCATAAGTTCACAACTAATAATTTGATTGGTTTTCCATCGGATGATGTTTTTGTACATTTATATATATGTGATATAAGCTTATGTACCGAACAAAAAAACGGTTTTTCTTATGCACACATGGGGTGCACGCGACACTTGAGGGGTTAATTATGTTTATAAAGTGTACATATATACAAATATACAACGATTATAAAGAAGCATATCTTTTATTTAAAAGTATGTAGGTAGGTACTTACACTACTTTATCTACTAATGAAAACCAATCAATCTGCCTAGCCTTTTCCCAACTATGTTGGGGTCGGCTTCCAGTCTAACCGGATGCAGCTGAATACCAGTATTTTACATGGAGCGACTGCCTGTCTGACTTCCACAACCCAGTAACTGGGTTAAAAAAAAAGGTTGTCTGTAAAAGATCGCTTTTAGCGATAAGACCGCCCATTGTGTCACCCTATGTAATATCTGTAATTTTTATGGTGTGCATAATAAAGAGTATTCTATCTATCTATCTAACTGGGTAATACGATACCCCTTGGTAACACGTTGTCAGACTTTCGGGCTTCTGACGACCCGTAACGACTGTCAAAGATCCACGAATGACAGCCGGGATCAACGGCTTAACGTGCTTTCCGAGGCACGGAGGAGTATCGGTATGTAAAGATGGTCACCCATCCACTGACCAACCCCGGCAAGCGTAGCTTAACCCGATGGATCGACCTGTGCGGCTGTAATTACTTAGCCACGAGCTCCTCCTCCTACTAATGAACACCGATTTTATTTAATTCCACACTTTCTAAAACGTCAGCCATTTGGTATATAACAATACCTACCCATAGTGAAATTAGCAGTCGAAAACTGCAGAATACCATGGAAAAACATACATCCATCCTAGAGGGTGTAGGTATTAGAACCAAGTCATTATTTTAGAAGTCTAGTTTTTGAGAAAAACTCAAACAGGAATAAGAGCTTTAGGATTCTCATGACATAATATATGGACTCCTGGGTTCGATTTCCCGTTCATTGTCCCCCAGTGGTGGCCATAGGGAATGTTCGCTATTAGGTACCTACATAAGACTTAAAAACGTAAAACTGGCGAAATCAGTGGCGGCGCTAGACCAAACGTGGACGTGGGCGACATCAGCTTTGCGAGGCCTCTTGAATTTGCCAGTCGAAAGAAAAGCGTTAATTTGAAAGAAATCGAATCGTTTTTGAAGAATCTGAGCTGATACAAATGTATCAGAAGGTATATGAGTTTTATTGCTAATCAAATGATGACTAAAATGCATAAACAAACACAAATTAAATTAAATAGACGATCTTTTCGGCTGTTAGCCTCACAGATTTTTTTCAAGATTATCATTTATTATTGTAATATTCTAACACCAGCCGCTATTTATAATGCAGAAAAGTTTGTGAAGTAGGATGCAGGAACGAGCGAAGCGAGCTCGAAAATTTTATCATGCCGCCTCGGATCTTTTCAACATTCTTACAGAAATAGGAAATATTTTATTAAGTTATATAGAAAAGTTTGAGAATTAGAAGAATGCAGGACGCAAGAGTGAGCGTAGCCAGCTCGAAAATTTTAGCACCCCGCCTCGGAAAGGCAATCAAGGGTTTCTTTTGATCATATATGTACCTATACATAAATGGGAGATACTTTGTCGCTGACGACTTATGCAGAAGGGTTTGTGTATGAGAAGAATATGGAGCGAGCGAAGCGAGCTCGAAAATTTTAGCACCCAGTCTCAGATGTACTTCTTTTGAACATTATAGGAAAATAGAAGTTATTTGGTCGACCTATGCAGAAAAGTTTGAAAACAAAGAAAAGTTACGATGGAAGAGCGAGCTCGAAAATTTTTGCATGTTACGTTGATATTAATATTTTGCATACGTAAGGGGGCCTCCAACTACAAACTGCCTCTTTATTACTGAAAATGTTTTGACCTTGTTTGAGATTTGATTAAAAAGAACCTACTTCTCGAGATTTGGGGCCCCAGGGACCGGGGGCCGAGGGGAATATAAACACGAAAAATTAAACTTTTAATAACTTGGAAAAATCTTTCGGGGATTCCCCGCGAAAGAAACACAACGCCAGCAAATGTGGGTAGACTAAAAAAAATTAAACGAATTTGGTACTTATGTCAATATATTTATCGTTTTATGACGAGTAAAATTTTTTGAAGGCAAAAGCCTTCAAAAACATCACTTAAAACATGCATCACTTAAAAAACACTTCTCACACTTGACTTCATGCATTACTTAAAAAAGTAATGCATGAAGCTTCGAGGCGCGAGGCCTCTCGACCGCGAGGCCGCCGGCGGTCGCCCACGCCTTACGCCGCCTCTGGGCGAAATATACCCACATTACGCCACAGTATAGGTACACACCTGGTGCCTAACATTGGTCGCTTCAAGTTTAATTCATGAACTCACATTCTACGTTTAGATTAATGTTCTTCTTCTTCTGCCAACAAGCAACTGATAATAATAATATCAAGTGTGTATGAACTGAGGGACCAGGGACCCAATTCCGGGCTCCAGCTAGATATCACGACCATGGAGATAAATCTCTGTTTCAAATCTCCGCATCAATGTCCGGTTCAAATCTCAATACCATCAAAAAACCGTATTCTGGTAGACCATGGAGAAAGATTTACAACGGAGAAAATAATCTCGTCTAAAAGACGTTCCATTTTTATCGATTCACTTTGATTATAATCGATTATGCTACGTTTTTCTTTTTTTAGTATTAATAACGTCATGTTTAATTTATTAAATCCAAGTAAACACATTATAAAAGATAATTTTAGTATATTGTGTTTCTATAACTGTGTTTTTTTTATAATTACCTACTAAGGTACTGAAAATAGTAATTGCAAAGTAGCGTGATCCCAAACGCATTTCGCATGATTTGTGTAGTATTATAATATAGAGCTCTGTGATTTGTGTCTTTTTTCTGACGTAGGTACGTTTTAATTTTCAAACTAAATAAAACTATTTTTAATCGCGGTAATGTGTGGAATAAAATTAGTTGTCATGAACTAAAATTCACACCAACATAACACCTTGACTTCAAGTGCAAAAACAGTACTGTATTTTTTTTTTCTTTTGCTTGTAACTCGAAAACGGTGTGTCCTATCGCAAAAATAATGAAAATTTGGCCCCCCTTTATAAAGCCCATAAACCCCGAAGCCTCTACATGTAGGTACCAAAAAAAAAACGAATATAAACCTACGAATGTAAATTTTGACAGATGTTCCAACGGAGATTTCATATCTCCATACCTTAGGATCAGCCGTGATATCTCGCTGGTTTGCGATCGAAAAATTTATGAATGGAGATCGTTAGAATAGCATTTTTTCGTTTTCGACGGAGATAAGCAGTTTCTCGACTGATATTTCGACCATGGAGATAATTTCCATGCCACCGGAATTGGCCTCCTGACTGGAATTCGCAAAATATTAATCCTAGGATTTAGTAGAAGTCTTAAAACGATTGTAGAACGAATCTGGGAATTTGTAAACAAATATATTAAAAACTGAAGCTCATAAAGTGTGGTCCCGTCTTCGCCAATCTCTATGACAGATGTCTACTAACAACAACGAACTAAGACGAAAACACTCAGTAAAAAATCTAGGCACAGTGGACGCATGCCATCGGCCATAAATCCATTCAATACGTTGCGTGCCGTGCGTGCGTTGCGGCTTGCGGATCAGTGGACGCTCAGCTTTAAAATCAATCAACCGTTTAGGCAAAAAAAAATTTAAAAACAACTTTTATTTAGCTAATATTATAGTGTGCCTGACACTGGCTAGGCCACCATCAGGGATTTTACTTTTGATAACACAAAGATTTAGTCGTTAATTAGTCGAAATTTGTCGCCATTATCAGAATTTGTCGGTCACTGGTTCAAAAGTTATAAGGGGTCATTGGTGGCCGATCTGGAGAGAGTCTCCCCAGCTTGGCCACCTTTATATCTCAAAAACTAGGGCACCTAGCGAAGATCTGTTTTCTCCCAAATTTAGTCGCTAATTAGTCGAAATTAGTCGCCAAATATCAGAATCCGTCGGTCACTGGTTCAAAAGTTCTAAGCGTTTCCAGGTAGCCGATCTGGAGAAAATCTCCCCATTTATATCACAAAAACTAGGACACCTAGCGAAGATCTGTTTTCTCCCAAATTTACTCGCTAATTAGTCGCAATTTGTCGCCAAGTCACAGATTTTGTCGGGTCTTAGTTTAGAAGATATAATGAGTTAAATTTTTAAGGTATAGTCCAAGAGCTAGATCGAAGAATTTACGAAAAATTGCTAAGAAAAAATATTTCTATTAATAATGTGTAATATAATTCTAGTTATATTGGTCTAAACTCCTTAGAAATGTCAGAGAGAGACAAATTCTCAATTAAATACATGTTTTTATGTTTTATAAATTACTAGGTTGGAGTGGCTTCAATTTCTTTGAAAACATTAAACCTTGCTCTTGGTCTATTTGGTGTCAAGATGTACAGTCGCTTGCAACTGTTTTACCAAATTATAACGTTAGGCTCTAATTTACGTTAGAATAATAAAACTTCTGTTGCCGAAATAAGAATATATGATTTACCCTAATATGTTAAAATTATCGTACCTTTAGAAAAATGTTTAAAATACTTAAACGTTGAAAACTTATTGTAAGTATGTATCAACGTATTGCTTGAAATATACAATACGTTACAAAAAAATACATACCTAATAATCTTAAATCGAAGATGTATACTCTTAGATACCTAATATGAGCATATGGCTCTAATTAAGGTTAGAATAATAAAACTTATATTGTCGAAATATAAAATTATTTATTACTTTAAAATTAGTGTACATACTTAATCAAATATACCTAGGTACTTATATCATTATAATATTATAACTCAATAAAAATTACAATGGGTGATTCTTCATTGGACGACCTTGCCCGAAACCTACTCGACGACATGTCACCGACAGATATCGGTAGCGAAATGACATGCCACCGACATGAGTACCTACTGATATCAATAAAGTCCAATTACGTTGTTTTTTGAGACCGCATAACTAAGTTTGTTTTTAAATGAAGTTTGCTGATAACTACAAAATCATTAGCTATAGTTACAGTCATCGTCTTATTTTTGCTGTAATATTTTAGGTCAAATCTTAAATTATCAGGGTTGGTAGAAATTACCAACCCTGATAATTTAACATTTTAATATTTTTATATTAATATTAGGCATGTTACGATTTATTTTCTATAGTAATCTTAATCATATTGCTGAGTCTATGGTCACTCGAAGATTACTATAGAAAATATATCGTAATATGCCTTGCTATGAATTATATTAATATATTATATTATAGCTACGTCTGTGACGGGCTTAATTTACAGAAACAAATACTCACTGTACCTACTCCCGGTGGATGACTAAAGAAAAAATCCTTATATTTTAGAGAAAGTTTGTTTATTTACCTATTTATTTTAAGTACATACTTTGAGCGGCGTAAAGGTACTGACACGTGCTCATAAAAAGCATGCCTATAAGCACGCTTAAGGTACTGACACTCGTGCTCATAAAAAGCATGCCTATAAGCACGCTTACTAGAAAACATACTAGAAATAAGCATGCTCATTACTAGTCACACATGCTACAAATGAGCACTTGCTCAATAAAAGCATGCTTTCGTGCTAGTAATGAGCACCGTCTGTCAGTAGCTTAATGCGCAGCAGGTGACACCCTCGTTCTATCTCGCTCTTTCCCTCATTTTTGTATTTGCGGTATAGAGAGAAAATATGGAAGGAAGGAAGTAGTCGTACATAATCTTTTTTCGTAATATTTTAGTAGTTGAGTATGTCCATTGTTACGTGCCTGTAGGTAATTGTGTGCGTTCGTGAAGATCGCTCAGTTTACTTTTTGTAAACAAAACTTATTACCCTTCTGCTTTTATTATGTTTCATGTTGTTTAATAATAGAGGTACCTACACACCTACAGCTACGTTTTTTATGTAAAAACCACAAAGACACTTTCCGGCCCAGAATTGAACCCAACATCATCGTCATCATTCGTAACCTCGCGTAACAAACGCGTCCCTGAGACACCACAGAGGCAGTATAAATGTACCTTAAATTTAACACACACCTTCTGGGTACGCTCGCTCCATCCTAGATCTCATCTACCTATCGCTTTCCATCAGGCGAGATCGAGGTCAAGAGCTGACCCATTTCATAATATAAAAAAGTACTAGAAATCCTACTAGGTAATTTGCGTGGAATTTTAAGTTTCGTAAATAGGTATAGAATTTAATCATACCTAGCCATGTTTACGTAGGTCAGCTGCAGCCATACGTAAACCATGGCTATGTACAATCACCTGCAAAATTGCATGGATACCTTAGTGTCTATTTTCCTGTGAACGTTTGAGTTGAAGTTTTCAAAAATCAAACTAGATGGCGTTGGTTTCTTCACAACTATGATTAATTATTTACGAAATGTATTATCTGTTCAATTCCCAGTGTCACTTGTAGGTGACAAAAGTTTTTATGGTTTTTTCATTTTTTTCTACCACAAGGCAATTTTACTTTTAATTTCTACAAGAATAATAAAAATCGCACGTCCTTTAAAGTCTTAACTTTACACAATGATAATACCCAGTGTCATCTGTAGGTTATAGCTGTAGGTTATAGGTTTTTTATATTTTTGTCCTAACTAAATGCACACAGGCGTCAGTAAGTGTCCCTCAAGTTTTAAAATATTATACTGCTACAACATTGAACCCGTTACGAATAATTTAAAGAATACTGCAAAAAGAGTTCATTGTTTCGACATGGATTCGAACCATCGCATCACCAAACGTCGTCATACTCATACAAGCAGTTTCACGAACTAGCCAGCGAGACCTTAAGAAATGTGATGAAATTGTTATCTACTATCGTCCGAGTAACTTTATCTTTAGGTCTCTGTCTAATATAAAGATGTTATAATTTGAGGGTATCCATTAATTTTACTTACTTACGTTTTCTTTATAAAATTAATCCATACCCTCAAGTTATAACTACAACGTTTGATGTTGCGTTATAGGATGTCACTTGTCTAGGAACCCGTTTGTATCAGTTGGCAAAATATGTCATGTCATATTATGAGAACTGTAAATTATCAAGTCAAATTGTAAAATGTCAGTGCAATTGTATTGTAAATTGTAATCTTTGTAGTGAAATAAGATCAACGTTTTGTTAAATAATAGCAATAATAAATATTATTAAATGTTATTACAATATTTTATTTTTCTTGTTTAATTGTTTATAAATATTACTAAAACAAAATAGAAAAATACTTTCTTAAAAAAAAAATATAATGCATGCCAAAAAAACACATGCCGTGCCTTGGATTTGAACCTCCAACCTGATACATGGCAAGCGGTCTTGATACCTCCGGTCTATTAAGACATTCAATAACACTTCATAAATGTTAAGTCTATTATCAAAAGAAACCGATACGAATAACGAGTGGGTATTCAACTTTTAATAATTTAGTAGGTATTCGAGTTGGTAGTTACTTAGCAACCAGAAAAAAGAGCGGAGTCATAGCAGGCTCGCCAAACAAAAAGGCACTATTAAAAAAATGTAGAGATTTATTTCTTACAGTTTATTATTCAAATTTAACATTTACTTTATTAAATATCGTACAACATTATAAAATTATGTATAACTTCTTATTGAGGCCATAGCTTAAGTATTCGTTTCCAAAATTGGAAAGAGGATTGAAGCTTATGTAACCTCTATAAAAACCAACAGGAGACCAGATTATTTTATCACAAAAGTCAAACGGATTAAATGGATGAAATAGGTAGGCTAAGAACTACAATTTACAATTTTCAATTGCACAAAAACAATGGTTAGTAAATAACATAAAAAACTAAAAATTATGTCTTTTCAACTTGAAGTGTTCATAACTTTTTAAGTTATTAAAAATACGTAAATAATATGTTACACAGGTTACACACATAACCAGGTCTCCAGTTAATATAAATAATAAGCATTAAGTAAAATAATATTAATTAAGTATAATTTTATTTAAGTACTAATAGTTCGGGTCTGGCTGATAAACAGCTTGCATGATATGGGAACGCATTGAATTAATTAAATTTTTACACAAATCTGAACCACGAGTACTAACTCTCCCATATTTGTAAACAATGAGCCTCTAACGCATCTGGAGTACGCTCATTTTGATTATTCCACCGTTGAACGATAACACACCATAGATGATAAGCAATATGGTCTCCTCCAGCACTTTGCACTATTTGCTCGACTTGGTAGCCTGACTACTTCTCCCGGATCGGCTGCACTCATCCATCCCCACATGTTCACTGTTATATGACCAGATTGCATATTGGGCACTACGTGACCACTTTTAAAACGCATAATATTTCGCCGCCACAAACAAGCGTCCGTGTTCACTGCACTTAAAAGTTTTTTCATCTGTAAAGATGACATTACTCCAATCGAAGTGTGATCCAAAGCAAACTGTAATCTTGCCCTTTTATGGTTTTCCGTGAGCAAGGGTTTCACAGCATGCCTCCGATAATGCAGCCCTCCACTGTGAAGAGCAGGCGGACAGTGTCAACACTTGTGACACATAAACCAGCATAGTGGTTAGTCGGCAGAAATCCATTTTCTTCATAGTCCCTTATCATAGTTTGACCACATGAGTTTGAGTTTTGAGCCGTGGTCTACCAGTTCTTTGATGGTGTTGTAAAGAACCCTTCTCTTCAAATTGTCGTACCCTTAGAACAGCTGTTTTTCTCTACAACAATAAAACAGAAATATATAATACCAAATAGTGATTATTATGTAGCATGGTAAAAAAATTATTGTAGTTTTAAAATAGTGTAAAAATAAGACTACTTACGTTTACACCGGTCTCTTTGGCTATTTCTGACAAGTTTTTGCCTTGATTATGCAAAGCAATTATTTGAGCTGATTTCATTACAAATCAATATTACAACGCGTACTCATTATGGTAAAATAAGTAATTCACCTGATTACAAATAAAAACTGAACAAAAGGCACTCGAACGAGGTAATCGAAATGAACTTAGCGAATCAATTAAGCTTAGTCATAACTCATCGATCTAAGTATTAATTATACTACCTACCAATTATTTATAAATCCATATTCAACCTACCCTCTCAAGTTTGGAAACTAAAACTCAGAAAATCATATACTTATAAGTATATGATTTAATAGATATTCAATTTTAAATTAATAGTGTTTAGAACAGTTATAAATTATTTGAATGTTTGAAGAGATAAAAATTAACTATTAAAAATATTTTATCGTTTATATTTTTATTTCGCAAAGCAACGCCATCTAGTAACAGCATAATTAAGTTTTGTTAGTCGATAACTGGTGTACGCTAGGTGGCGTCATTTCTCGCTTCACACGATTTTATTTCTGTTCTATCCATGGACTTTTGCTGCCGACTGTACCTACGAATGTGAGATCTATCTAGGTAAGTAAATAGCAATTTTTTGAATAAAAATATCTCATCTAAGGGTATTTTCTCAAATTACCTAATAACTGAAAATTAAATTCCTAGATTATTTTACTTACTATATTTTATTGCGTTCAGAGTTTAACACACTAAGCATATAATTTCAAACTTACCCAAGGACTTCTTCTGTTTATCTTTTCTTTACACAGTTATGTTTTTATGGAAAAATACATAGGTACGAAACGCACACTCACACGGAAACCCACATTAATTGATTACAAAACAATTATTACACCAGTTCCTAACTATTCATAATAAATCCCACTGTAAACTAGCTTTAACTTACGTCACGGGCAACTCGCTATAAGTAGCTCGTCTGTACACGCGCATCTATCTCTTTCTTACTTACCTTAAATGAAACGGAGCGCAGCGATCTATCTGCCAGCGAAATGTGCACTACATTTTGTTCAATAAATAATTACATTCTATTTATTGTAGATCTGTTTCTAGGTAATGATACAGCTTTCCTTTGGTGTATTTAAATTTTAATTACTTATAGAATAACTTCATATTAATATAAATCGAAACAAACATTCCACCTTATAGAACATCATAGGCACTTTCTAGAAACTACTTAAAATATTTTGTACATACTTGGTTGTACCAATGTATGGAGAAATTGAATTCTTTAATATCTTTTTAATTACACACCGACAAAATCTGTGACTTGGCGACAAATTGCGACTAATTAGCGAGTACATTTGGGAGAAAACAGATCTTCGCTAGGTGTCCTAGTTTTTGTGATATAAATGGGGAGATTCTCTCCAGATCGGCTACCTGGAAACGCTTAGAACTTTTGAACCAGTGACCGACGGATTCTGATATTTGGCGACTAATTTCGACTAATTAGCGACTAAATCTGGGAGAAAACAGATCTTCGCTAGGTGCCCTAGTTTTTGAGATATTATAGGTGGCCAAGCTGGGGAGACTCTCTCCAGATCGGCCACCAATGACCCCTTATAACTTTTGAACCAGTGACCGACAAATTCTGATATTTGGCGACAAATTTCGACTAATTAACGACTAAATCTTTGTGTTATCAAAAGTAAAATCCCTGATAGTGGCCAAGCCAGTGTCAGCCACACAATATTATAACTTTTTACAGACAGATTTTTTTTTTTTTTTAATAAAAATTGCTCCTTATTTAGACCATGCTGTGACCCCTAGGTCTCGTTGGTGGTGGACATTTGGACTAAGCGCCATTCATTGTTACCCAATATGCTTTTATAATCGACTACCTGCGCCCCGAGGTTTCACCCGCGTAGACCGTGATAAAAAGTAGCCTATGTGTTAATCCAGGGTAAAAACTATCTACATACCAAATTGGTCCATCCGTTTGAGCGTGAAGAAGTAACAAACGTACAAACACACACACAAACTTTCGCCTTCATAATATTAGTGTGACTATGTCGAGTTATAAGTAGGTAAGATGTTCATTATCAGGATAGCGAATGAAACAAAAATACATAGTTAGTAAAGCAAAAGTTTTATTGAATATAAATTGAAAAAATAATAATAAAATGCGACTTTATCATTTCTTGTGCCTTGGCCAGTGTTTAGGAAAACAACTTATGGAAATGTTGCTAAGCATAATTTTATATTTTTACTAGAGGTGCTCCTGGCTAAGTACCTAACAGAAGCACGGGTTGATCGATCAAGGCGAAATTACTTTTACCGCGGTCGGTCCGTGGATGGGCGACCATCCTTTTCGTAAAAAGTCCCCACCAGGGGGGTTAAAACGGCCTCTTTGGCAGAATAATAATATGATAATAGGTATTATGAATCATATTTGAAATCGTGAAACAGTCACAAACTGACAATTCATAATTTAAGCACGCAATTCTTCTGTTTGACAGTTTTGTATGGAAATTCGTAAAATGGTCCACAAATTATGAATTGCTTTGTTGAATTTTAATGTCAATCAAATAAATACGTAAAATAGCGCAATCATAATAAATTGCTGGGAATTCAGGAAATGAATCGCTTTTAGAGGAATTTCTTAATGTGGCCGTTGTAGGCCCTCAGGTCTCGATAAGCACGTAAAGTGGGTTGTGAAGGTAAGTTCGACAGGATGCCGACCCCAAAATAGTTGAAAAATATTATGATTATTAATGCTATACCACGAATTGAAGTACGTTCAGCAACACGCACCTAAATTAGAACGAAGCCCAAACACTGGCCAAGGCAGCCCTTTAAGCAAGCAACGGGAAGGGAGACGCTGACTAACAGTGTCTTTAAATACGAGACTGGTGTTGCCATGGTAACGCGGAAAACAGGTGAAAGTTCCGCCACTCATGGTAACGTCAGCATCGTCGTCACTCTGAAGACGCTCTTCGTTTACTCCGTATCCATTGCCACCTGGAAAAATAGAGAAATTCATCTTAGAAACCTGTTTTGTAGACAAGAAAACTGGGACGAGAACCTACAGGGTGTCCCTTAATTAATGGACCTCCGCTTAGGGAGTCATTGTACTCATAATTATGAACAACTTTTTCCATGGGACCAAACATGAAATTGCGAAAAAAAATCAGTTGTTCCCCACATTTTGACGAGTTATGCGAACATAAATGTACCCAACATTTATGTTCGCATAATTATAATTGATTTTTTAATGCGTAATACACTCCATACATGACAAGAAATAAAATTGTTTAAGTGTAAATGGTAAAAATAACGCTATTAAATTGTGTTTATGTAGATACTCTAGGTACCTAATGTTATGAATCGACTTTATTTAAAGTATGCGCCGGTTATTGCCGTTTTATGAAGTAAATTAATCTATACAAATAAATGAAATTGAAGTGTCTGATTGTAATGACAAAATAACAGCTTTTTACTAAATGCATATGAAAGTATATACGGTAGGTATTAAACATCTAGACGTTGCCATGATTACAGTGTGAAATGTGGAAGTGAGACACATCTATACGAAATAAGTAGGAAAATTGAGACAAAGCATCGTATCTTCTGTCCCTTACGGCGTGCCGTATTTTTGCATGGCAAACTTTTGAATGTATGCCAAACAAAGTACTTTCACTATTACAAAATTTATCTTGCGTCGATTAATTTAACTTTTTTGGACAGTTTTTGCATTGTGCGAATGGACAGTTTTTGCATTGTGCGAATGTATTGACATGGGTTTCAGTCCAAAATATGGAAGATTTCTTACGTTAAACCTCATTTCTCATACCACATAACCTAGAAAAAGTATTAATTGCTGTCTCATGACCGGCCACGCGGTGGCTCGATCTAGATGTATATTATCTAAGCCCTCACAGTAACTTTTATTTGATATGTCACACAGTAAGTTTGCAAAACTTTTGTTTTAATTTTCTTATTTATAATAAGTTCTCAAAAGTTCCCCGCATATTGAAAATTTATATAAGCATTTAATTTACACCTCCGTGTTTGGGTCACAGAAATTCATATGTGTACCAAATTTCAACTTAATCGGTCCATTAGATTCGGAGCAAATTGGCTGTGTGAGACGGACAAACAGACAGTATAAGAAAAGGGTTCCGTTTTTTTTTTGAGGTACGGAAGCCTAAACAACGCAGTAAGATGCCGTGTGAACGACCGGTAATTTAGAATAAATATAACCAAGACACTTACTACTAAAATGCTGCACCAGTATCGGTACTAATTCACCGGCGTAGTAGGAATAATCACAACACTAGGCGGTTCTGGGGTTTCATCACTCCCAGGATCAACGTCTACCATAGTAGTGATTCCTGAATCTCCCGATTTTATAATAATCACCGGCAAGTCTTCAACGTCAGGAGCATAAGCCCATTTTCTGTACAACTCCTTGGCCAAAGTCAAAGGTGCATAGGGAGATCGTATAAAACCGCGGTCTACAGTTCGACCAGTAACAAATGGTACTTCAATGTCAGCTGTCACAACACGCCGGGTAGCCTTCTCATTAAAATCTTCACCAGCTTGCTTCGCCTTCAAACTGGCAGTCAAAAACGTTGACCATCTTGGGAGGTAATAAGATGTGAATAGTTCTGCCCATTGCTTACAAGCATAATCGGAAATCTCTCCTTTCGGTCCCCAAAGCGTGATCTGGTTTCGTGCGTTTAACTCGTATAAGTCAGCTTCGTCAGGATCAGCCCCCAATTCCCTTGCTTTTTTGAACCATTTAGTGGCACTGAAATGTTCGCTTTCATCCAATATTAGACTGATGTCGTTCAGCGCGTCGAGAAAACGTTTAATAGACGCGTCATAAACGTAAGTGTTCGTAGATCTGTCGTTGACAACGTTCACATAAAGCTGTTCTGCTCTGTATTGTAAAGCTTGCCGCGTCACATCCACTACGTCATATTGATAGCCTTCAGTGTCAGTACACCCGTCAACGTTGAGGAACACAAGCTTTCTAAACGCCTGGAATAAATCATAGCTTTTATACCAAGCCCAAGGTTTTATTTTCAAACTAGGTCTTCGAGTTGTGACGTATTTCCCTCTGACTCTATTTAGGCCGTTAAAACTATAAACACTTTTGAGCAAATACTTCCAAGCTTCTGCGGTGGCGTTGCATCCGTATCTTCTCTCGGCGTAGTCAGCGACCCATGCTTCGAGATCTTGCACTGGAGATTTGCGCCAGGCAGACTCCAACATCAAATCGTACACCACATAGTTCTGGTTGATACCTTCAGGAGTGAGGCCTATCCCGATCATGGTGCTGTTAGCTCGGGACCTCACTTCATAAACATCTTTGTTTATGGTCACCATGTTACCATACATGCCCAGTGTTCCACCGAAGTTGTGTAGCATGCACCAGATGAAAGGTTGACCAAAATACATTTGATAAAGGTCGTACTGGGGCCACTGCTCTGATTGCAGGTCGAGTATGAGCATCCTGCCATTTGGTACGGAGTTTATAAAATTTTTCACCCTACTGACTGGCCATGACAGTGGATCATTTACAAACATCCAATTCTGAATAAGCCATACTGCATCTTTATCAAATTCCGCAAGTGTGTAAAATATTTTTTTTGCTGTCTCCTGAACAAATTGTGTGGAAAATAGCGTCATATGGACTTCATTGAAGGGGTCAGCAGTGTAAATGTGACTTATAGGCGCTTGTATAGTGATTTCATCCAGAAACATTTTCCCAATGACGGAAAACAAAGGGTCCAATGGGTCCAAGAAAAGGCCACAGCAGTACTCCTTTTCGAAATTATTCCACTGGTCCACTTTATGAAACGTAGTATTGGGGAATAGCTTCGCGAATGATACTGGAACGTGACCATTGAAAGCTGGTAATACATGGACCATGCCGAGATTACGCATTCTTTCAATGATATCGTTTTGAAAGTCGGTTTGTAAATTATGCCAGGACTTCGGCAAGGGACCTCCCCAACCGTGGACGTTACCCATTCGAAGCCATGACAAAAACGCTGGTCCGGTGAAGTGTTTGTCAATTTCTTCTTCCGTCATACCCACTTGGCGGTAAACTTGCGCCCACGCAGCTTCCTGAGCTACTGGTGCCAGTGCCAAATTGATTCCATTGAGCGCCATCCATTCTACATGTTGTCTGTAGTCATAAATGTTCCACCAGACGAAACTATACGATGCGGTACATACATTTTGGTGGTATCGAAATCTGTCGTTAGCGACCACTATTTCATCTACTTCTGGTAGCGGATCAGGTATCTTTACGTGCTTGGTCTGCCACTCAATTTGACTCTTGCAATATTTCTTGAGATAATAGTTGAAACCCCACACTGCCGCCACGCCCGTGCTGGCTTTGATGTTCAGCACCCCTTTATGTGTTTTTAAACGGAAGGAGTCTTTATTATTTTTGAATAAGAGAGGATCTATTTCGACCAATACGTTTTGAGAATATTGTTTAATGACGTCTAATGCTGACTGTTTTTGAACTTCGGTTGGTACCACGGTTTGTAGTTTAGTGGGGTCTAAGTATTCTAAGTTTATTGCCGACGCGAGAGTTCCTAAAAGGAGCGTTGATACGATGGACCGCCACATCATGGTGGCGAAGTCTCACTGCCGACCGGCAACAGAAATGTAATTCACTCTTATTGTATTCGTCGCAGTTTGAATGTTGAATTGGTAACATCACAAACTATCCGGACTGATATACATAAGTGACACCAATTTATTATCACAGTATAAAAACATACAGTAGGACGACGCCTTTGATCTCGTGGTAAATGCCGACAACGTCTAGACATTGTCGCAACAGCAAGGGTTGTCCCAAGTAAACGATATTAATTAATTAATTTGTTTATTTGAGATCAACATCGTCATTAACATTATTATTATTATAAACGACATTTGAGTGCCTGCTTATTTCTTAAGTTTTTTTTTTCAAATTATTTTATTATTTTTCTTTTAAGTTATATTATTATTCTTAGAAGTTCTTTTATTTTTTTCGACATGTATGTCATTATCATGGTTTTTGAGGTCGCTGATGACGATAACGAGATTAAAATCAAAATTCAAGATGGCGGCTGTGAAAATTTTCAAATTTTTCGTCATGGGTATCGTTTCTATGGTTTTCTAGGACGGTAAAGCCGATAGTGAAGTCAAAATGAAAATCCAACATGGCGGCTGCGAAAATTATCAAATTTTTCGTCATGACCTCATTATCGTTTTCAGCGACCTCAAAAACCATGAAAATGACACCCATGACGAAAAATTAGAAAATTTTCGCAGCCGCCATCTGGGATTTTCATTTTGACCTCATTACCGTTTTTAGCGAGCTCAAAAACCATAAAAAAGACACCCATGACGAAAAATTTGAAAATTTTTGCATCCGCCATCTTGGACTCAAAAACCATGAAAATGACACCTATGTCATTACTATTATTTCCTTAATTTCATTTTATACATATAAGTTACAGTTCCGCCATCTTGGATTCCAAAAAGGATGCCTTTTTCGTATCAAGCACCCCAATTATACTCAAAATTAACACCCATATCAAATTATAAAAAAATTACGTCGTCCACCATCTTGGATTCCAAAAAGGATGGCTTTTCGTAACAAGCACCCCAATTATACTCAGAATTGACACCCATATCAAATTATAAAAAAAATTCGTCGTCCGCCATCTTGGATTCCAAAAAGGATGGCTTTTTCGTAACAAGCACCTCAATTATACTCAAAATTGACACCCAAATCAAATTATAAAAAAATTACGTCGTCCGCCATCTTGGATTCCAAAAAGAATGGCTTTTTCGTAACAAGCACCCCAATTATACTCAAAATTGACACCCATATCAAATTATAAAAAAATGACATCCGCCATCTTGGATTTCAAAAAGGATGCCTTTTTCGTAACAAGCACCCCAATTATACTCAAAATTAACACCCATATCAAATTATAAAAAAATTACGTCGTCCACCATCTTGGATTCCAAAAAGGATGGCTTTTCGTAACAAGCACCCCAATTATACTCAGAATTGACACCCATATCAAATTATTAAAAAAATTCGTCGTCCGCCATCTTGGATTCCAAAAAGGATGGCTTTTTCGTAACAAGCACCTCAATTATACTCAAAATTGACACCCAAATCAAATTATAAAAAAATTACGTCGTCCGCCATCTTGGATTCCAAAAAGAATGGCTTTTTCGTAACAAGCACCCCAATTATACTCAAAATTGACACCCATATCAAATTATAAAAAAATTACGTCCGCCATCTTGGATTTAAAAAAGGATGGCTTTTTCGTAACAAGCACCCCAATTAAACTCAAAATTGACACCCATATCAAATTATAAAAAATTACGTCCACCATCTCGAAATTCACCCTTAGTAAATAATAAAAAAGTCCACCATCTTGACACGGAACATACAAACAAACACTTTCACAATTATAATATACTTAATTATAATATATAAGACTTGCAATCACTCACAGCACACGTCGTATGCACCATTTTAAATAAACAAATAAAAAATAAACACGCGTTAGCCCTGAATAACATATCCCGAACTACTAACATCGTTTTGTTCGCAGTTCGGGATCGGCTTACCCGCGTCTCGCCCCTCACACCCCGCACGATTGCCCTGTCTAGACGTCTTCGTTGGACGACTGTATGATTTTTAGACTGTGTTATTATCATAGTATTATTAGTTGTCCAACGGGGAATGTGTAAAGCTAAGTTGTAGATGATAGCTAGGTCCCCAAGTCCTGTAATAAAGGATAATGCAACTTAATGGGCTCAATAATGAAAAGCTATTGCCCAAACATGAAACATACACCAAGTTATAGATCTCATTTATACGATCACTTTTTACTAAGGCGTCATAAAAATCTAATGCAGAGGAAAAAAGATACAAACTGCTAAAAACATGGTTTTTCAAGTCTCTTATCTCAGAATATTTTTATTTTTGAACATTAGGTAATGTAGGTACACCTCAAAAAAAAAAAAATATTCCCGTGGTGCGATTTTTGTGACGCCATATCGAAAGTTACTAGCGCCAATTATATTTACTGTTTGGTATAGGTTTTATGTGTGGGCAGTATGGTAACAAAAATGAGCCCAGAACACAAGGGAAAAGTTGCATTATCCTTTGACCGTTCGTTCATCCATGAGTTTGGTTTTATTTCACTATTTCGTTATTTTCGGTTAAGTATTTCAATATTTTTTGACATGGAAAGTGTCGGAATTTAAAACCTTAAATATTTACTCGTAATCACTTTCTTCAAAATGTATCGAACTCTCGTTTAATTTTTTAAAAATCTTTGCGACAGTTGCTATTGCTTTAATCCACAATTTTTAATTTTAGGGTCTCTCCGGAAATGGTGGACTCCAATTTCGAAGTATTTTGGAACATAACAACGCGTCATTTTCACAAAAATAAAATGAAACCACCTCGCGCCTTACAAGGCGTGAGGCGGTTATTTTGACGTCATCTTACTTATAGTCTGAGTCTTCATTGTTATATATTACTAAACTATGGGGAACTATTTCAATACTATTTGTAATTTGCCATTTGCCAGACCAATCGTAGCGGTCAAACATCCCCCAGACACAAACCATCCACTTATCACGCGGCCTTTTAATTGCGTCTGATGTTTGGCAGCTACGATTGGTCTGGCAAATTACAAATAGTATTGAAATAGTTCCCCATAGTTCAGTAATTGAAATAATCCCCAGAGTATCATTAGTTACTTATATAAAAATTAAGACTCATATTAAAAGTAAGATGAAGTAATTTTTTGCGAGCTTTAAAGAGTCAGTATCGATTATAAATTATTAACAATATTCTGTAAAACATACATCAAAATCAGCAGTCAGACTAAGAAAAGCGAATAATATTTTTACGTAGGTACCTTTAGTACCTGATACCTAAAAATTGGCCAAACTAGGAGGTATGCGTAGGTTCAAAATACTTACTAACACTACTCAATCCCACACATTTTGTTAATCAGAAAAGTCTGGCGGCCGTGGGATATTGGACTTTGGCAACAATTGTAAATCAACTCAAACAGTAATATGGTGTCCAGACACTATTGAAACATACTTTTTATTTTTGTTTGACTGCAACACCTACATTTGTGTTTAAATTGACCCTCGTCTCAAGTCACTCGATAACATCGGTCAAGTATATAATTTGTTCTTATCGCTTTCTTATTTACAAGCTTATGTGCCGGATACTGTCTATGTATTGCTTTGTTTAAATATTCATTGCGTATGGTGGCCGAGAATTTTATTATACAGGGTGGCCGGAACATTGACGTCCAAAAATAAAATTTCGGTCCCTCGTATCGTGGGGTATTCGAATCACCCCCATGTATGTTCCGCGACTTTTCATAGTTTTCGAGTTATGAATTTTTTTCTGAATGTTTGAAAATTTTCGACCTGACCAACCTAAAAAAATTCAAAAAAAAAGTAGAGGGTTTTATCGAGTTTCTTTTTTTGCAACTGAATTTTCATAAGTAGTACTTTTATGCATAAAATAATCAGCTTCGTAACTGTGATGAAAGTTATGAAAATGTTGATCTAAAGTGAAAAATTTACGTTCGGTAAATTATGACTCAAATTTTCAACTTTAAATTAAAAATCTTAACAGGTGACTTCATAATTCCTAAGTAGGCTTCAAGAATGCGCCAGACTCTCAGCTTTCATAATCATAAAAAAAATGAAGTACTTAATAGGGCTACTTTGTTTAAAATCGGCCTTCAAAGACAGAAAGGAGAAACAAACAAAGGAGAAACATACAAAAACTTTTTGGAAAATGAACTTCCATTGTTGCTGGCAGATGTGAATCTCGAACTCAGACGAACCATGGTGTTGCAAAATGACGGCGCCCGTGTCACTATGCAACCCAGGTCCGAAATTACTTAGATGAAACATACCCCAACAGATGGATCGGACGCAGCAGACCAATTAGGTGGCCTCCACGCTCACCTGATCTCAACCCCATCGATTTCTTTATTTGGGGCTATTACAAGGAAATAGCATACGCCCGAGACTGTTCAAGTGAACAAGAGCTGAGGCAGTTGATTGCAGAAGCTGAACGTGTTGTGAGAGAGAACAGAGACGCTTTTAGACGATTGCCAGACAATTTCTTACGTAGGTGTAGAATGTGTATTGCTGCTGGTGGTGGCCACTTTGAAAACCTTTTGTAAATGTTAAAAATAAATTAAGTACTTTTTTCACATTACCATCTGTGTTTTATTCAAAACCACTTTTTACGTAAAACTTTTCTTACCCAACTCTGAAACTATTTGTTGGTTAGTTTTCAGTATTCTTATCATTAATTAACCTTAGGAACGAGAAAATAGCCAAAAAAAAATAATTACACAGATGGGTAATTTTAAGAATTTTTCCACCTCGCTGTCTTTGAAGGCCGGTTTTAAACAAAGTAGCCCTATTAAGTACTTCATTTTTTTTATGATTATGAAAGCTGAGAGTCTGGCGCATTCTTGAAGCCTACTTAGGAATTATGAAGTCACCTGTTAAGATTTTTAATTTAAAGTTGAAAATTTGAGTCATAATTTACCGAACTTAAATTTTTCACTTTAGATCAACATTTTCATAACTTTTATCACAGTTACGAAGCTGATTATTTTATGCATAAAAGTACTACTTATGAAAATTCAGTTGCAAAAAAAGAAACTCGATAAACCCTCTACTTTTTTTTTTAGAATTTTTTTAAGTTGGTCAGGTCGAAAATTTTCAAACATTCAGAAAAAAATTCATAACTCGAAAACTATGAAAAGTCGCGGAACATACATGGGGGTGATTCGAATACCCCACGATACGAGGGACCGAAATTTTATTTTTGGACGTCAATGTTCCGGCCACCCTGTAGTTACGTCCTAGTCTAGGCTAACGTCTATTTTCTTAAATAACTCTAAAACTATTTATTTTAAAATTATAAAAAAATATATATTTGAGATTTTCATAGTAAGCCCTTTCATTTGATATGTCACCACGGTACAGTTTGCAAAACTTTTTTTAATTTTTTTTAGTTTGCCCCCTAATAGTGACCCCCATACTCAAAATTCATTAATTTACTTTCGCTGTACGTGTTTGGGTCACAGAAATCCATATGTGTACCAAATTGGCTGTGACAGACGGACAGACAGACATACAGACACACGAGTGATCCTATAGGGGTTCCGTTTTTTTCTTTTGAGGTATGTACGTTCCGTACCTCAAAAAAAATAATTAAAAACGAATTTTAGGCATTTCCTAAGATTAATTTTAACGACGGTTATTATCAATTTGTTATAAGTCAATCAATCTGCCTAGCCTTTTCCCAAATATGTTGGGGGGTCGGCTTCCAGTCTAACCGGATGCAGCTGAATACCAGTATTTTACATGGAGCGACCGCCTATCTGACCTCCACAACCCAGTAACTGGGCAAATACTGGTCGTCAGACTTTTGGGCTCCTAACGACCCGTAACGACTGTCAAAGATCTACGAATGACAGCCGGGACCAACGGCTTAACGTGCTTTCCGAGGCACGGAGGAGTCCGGTATATGAAGATGGTCATCCATCCACGGACAAACCCCGGCAATCGTAGCTTAACCTGATGGATCGACCCTTACGGCTGTTATTATTTAGTCACGAGCTCCTCCAATTAGTACTCATTTAAAGTAAAAAATAGGTAATACGAGTTGCGGATACCAGCTCGTATTACCTATTTTTTACTACAATGAGTACTCAATTAGTACTCATTTAAAGTAATTGTAATTACAATTTTATATTTCTGAACCAGTTAGGTAAGTAGGTACTGATTAAACATCATTACTTTATTAGATGATTTGTGTAAGTACGTATCGTTTTATTTATAAACCTTGGTAATTTCGCTTCAATGTAGACTTATTGTGAATGTGAATGATTTTTTTTTCGATTTTTCTGATCGAGTCATTCAATCGAACATCGATCCAGCAGCAATTTTTACGAATATTTCCCAGAAAAATACTTTTTTATCCGAGCAAACACACGATTACAACTAATATTGATAACATTGTATAGTATGCGATCATAGTTCAGAGTTCACATCAGTTAACGAAGTGCATTCGCCTCCTACTCCGATTAGTTCGTCTTTGATACCAGTGACAAGATCAGGGGAAGTACCGCTTAAGGATAGAAACAAACTATAAGATGCTATCTACAGTCACAACTGACAGTATTAACTGATGCTGTACCTAGGGTTACCATATCTCAGGATTTGTCCTGAGATCTCAGGATTTTTAGGCTCTTTTCAGGATTCCGGCCGGATTTTGGAAATCTCATGAAATCTCAGGATTTTTAGGATTTTTGGAGTAGATTTTTCCGATCTTTTTTTTAATAATCTTCTCTAAATAGACTAATTTAAAAAATCAACTTTGGTCATGTGAATTACACAAATAAAATCAACACGTAAAATCTATGAAATCTATTCTAATCATCAGTTTTATCATATTTATTTTGTGATACCTTTTTAAGTTAACTTTTTTAACACTGTTCTTTAAAATGCTTCGCACGTTAAAATCTTCAAATGATACTGTGTTAAAAGTAAAGCTCGGACTGAAGACAACGTTAGTCGGTTTATTTCATTCAACCATTGAGCCATGGGGGCTCAATGGTTGAATAAGATAGAAAAAACTCTTTCTAAGTTTGCATTCTGGGTTGTATACATATTGACAAATACGCATTATCTCTGGTAATCTTGGAACACCGATGGTCTTGAAAATGGTTGCCCACAATTTAGGGAGTGATAACATCAAAAAATTACGTTTGCGAGAGAATTCACAAAATACGAGAAAATATCAAGATTTTTCAATGGAAATCAGGCTTCTTCTCCGGATTTTCAATTTCCTTTCTGGTAACCCTAACTGTACCTATCAGCAGAAGGCCAATTCACGTATTTAAACTAGCAACTAGCTGTTGCCCGCCGGTTCAGCCACGTGGATTTCACTACATATTTGAATCGGATTTTGTTCACAATTTCATGGGATTTAATTTTTTTTTGCGCGAAACCCTAATTCTTTTTCGAAAATAAAAGTAACCTAAGTTACACCTTATAACATCAGCTATCTGCCAGTGAAAGTCACGTCAAAATCGGTCCAGCCCTTTCGGTGATTAGCCGGAACAAATAGACAAAAATTTTAAAAACAGTTTTTTTTTTGTTATAATAACTACCGCAGGTATATACTTTCATATGCATTTAGCACAGATAGTGTAATAAGCTGTTGTTTTGTCATTACACTTGCACTTCAATTTCATTTATTTGTATAGATGTTCAAAATCTAATCGCTATCTCATTTCAGCGTCAATCAATATCAAAAACGAATTTAATTAATATAAGTAGGTTGTAACAAACATACAGCGCCATCTAGTGTAACTTATCCAAAGCACTACGATGAGCGGCTCCATAAACTAGAAGACAGCAACTACAAACGATTATACTGTAGACAAGTAACGCCATCTACAATCTTCGTGAGCAACAACCTGCGCAAGCGCCACCCAGCGAGTTATCTGCACCACAACTACTGACGACTACGTGTAGATATTGTGCACACATGTCAATTATTCGCTTAGAGAGGCTGAGCTGTCTTCGAACAAATTTTCATTCACTAGTTAGAGGTTGAGTTTGGTAGCCACGCAGCTTTCTCTGATCCTAAGTAACTAGTCAGATAACTAGGTATTTAAACACTCGTGGAGGCTTAATAGTATGCTATTAAGCTTCCACTACACTACTCGCGAAGTTGTTTCGACGAAGTAGTCGTCGAAGTTGATCGAAATCCGAATTACGTGACTACACACTCGTGCAACTTCGGGAGGAGCTCAGTCGCCCTATGCACCCGCGCGCTTTGCACCACAGACTAAGTAGTATTCTTTGCACCATGGATAATGTTGAAGTGGCAGCTGCCGTTGCAATGTGCACTCTCGCATATTATAATTACGTGCGAATTTATCAAGCCACAATTTGAAGTGAGTCGAGTAGTGTAGTCAGATGCTTCGTCGGGGCACTTCGACTGTGACTCGGCCGAAAAAACCGACAACGGTCGGGAAGTCGCGCGAGGCGAGCCGAGGTTGCACGAAGCGAAGCGAAGTGGCCGTCCACACTATCGTATTCGCCTAACTTCAACCAACTTCGCGAGTAGTGTAGAGGAGGGCTGTCGCATTTTGTCACCTCTCTCGCTCACACGGGACCTAATTTTTAAGTTTGTTAAATGAAAAGATGCTTTTTTGAAAAATGTAATCAATGAAAGGACTAGTAAATAATAGGTAAGTACCTAATTATTAAAACTGTTCTATTGTGTGTATCTAAAAACTCAGTTCACGATTTGTTTTTGAGCATTTATCAAAATATTAACTCAAAAAAAATGCCACAATAAAAATGTGTTTTTAATAGTTACCTGCTAAATTAACATTATTTATAAGTACCTTTAATTGATTACATTTTATATAAAAGCATCTTTTCATTTAACATTCTTAAAAATTTGGTCCCGTGTGAGCGAGAGAGATGACAAACTGCGACAGCCCTCTTAACGTGTTTTAATATCCCTCATTATGCAAGTTTCATAAACTTCTATTTCATATTCAAATTAAATGAAATCTGTCTTGACTTACGGCTACTTGTGGGTCGTCCCCCGGTCCCGCATCCCTGTCGCGGTCGGCGGGCGCGCCCGCGTCTCCTGTGGCACTAGCACTGCCACCCCTCCTCTCCTCACCCTCCACGAGAGTTAGGTACCGCACCAGTTCCTCCTCATCAGCGATGCGCATAGGAGTCTTCGGACCCACAATCGCTATGGAGACGTTCTGTAACAAAAAAAAAAGATAAGTGCATTTTTAACAAACTTCAAAAAAGGGAGGAGCTTATGCATTTGTCAAGTTTTTTTCATAAAAACTATGTTAAACCATACCTTAGTGTTAAGATCCACTTCATTTGGCAGGGTATCCCTAAGGGCACGTAGACCATGAGCCACCAAGTCTTGAAGATCACAGTCCATGAATGTAGTCAGATGCTTTTCAAGGTAAGTACGTGCTGACTGGGAACGGGCACCGATGGCCATGGCACGGCAGTCAAAGAAGTTGGCTGAGGGGCACGTCTGGTAGATATGGGGGCCTTGGTCCTAGAAAGAGGAAAACAGAAGGATTGAATAATCACAACCAACACATTTCCTATTTTCATTTCAATGTCAAAACTGTTCTACACCATTGATAATTTGAGAATGCATTCTTGACATCTGTCAGTTATACAGGGTATATTGGTAAAACACCAGCAACCTCTTAAGGAGTAATTTTAATCATCATTATGAACAACTTTTACTATGGGACCAAAACTGAAATCGCAAAAAGAAAGCAGCTGTTCAGTACATTTATCTATATCTTATATCAAACTCGTGAAAATGTAGGGAGCAGCTAATTTTTTTTTCACAATTTCAGGTTTGGTCCTATATTAAAAGTTGTTCAAAATGATGTGTACAATGACCCCTTCAGAGGTTGCTGGCGTTTTACCAATAACCCTGTATTATAATATAACAGTCCTTTCAGTTACATTACATTTGATGGCAACCCTATAGCAATGACAATAAAGATAACTGTGATGCAAAATTTAGAGGTAAGTAAGCGTTTTATGAATTTCAACTTGTATTGGTTCCTAATTGTGTACAACTGACAAGTGTCAGGAGCACAATCTATCAGTGACTGGAATATAATTAAATGACAAAAACATTTTCCCATGGAGTTTGTTGTTACTACTGAGCCTATTCTCTAAGTGTCAGGAGCACAATCAATCAGTGGCTGGAATATAATTAAATGACAAAAACATTTTCCCATGGAGTTTGTTGTTACTACTGAGCCTATTCTCTAAGTGTCAGGAGCGCAATCTATCAGTGGCTGGAATATAATTAAATGACAAAAACATTATCCCATGGAGTTTGTTGTTACTACTGAGCCTATTCTCTAAGTGTCAGGAGCACAATCAATCAGTGGCTGGAATATAATTAAATGACAAAAACATTTTGCCATGGAGTTTGTTGTTACTACTGAGCCTATTCTCTAAGTGTCAGGAGCACAATCAATCAGTGGCTGGAATATAATTAAATGACAAAAACATTTTCCCTTGGAGTTTGTTGTTACTACTGAGCCTATTCTCTAAGTGTCAGGAGCGCAATCTATCAGTGGCTGGAATATAATTAAATGACAAAACCATTTTCCCATGGAGTTTGTTGTTACTACTGAGGCTATTCTCTAAGTGTCAGGAGCACAATCAATCAGTGGCTGAAATATAATTAAATGACAAAAACATTTTCCCATGGAGTTTGTTGTTACTACTGAGCCTATTCTCTAAGTGTCAGGAGCGCAATCTATCAGTGGCTGGAATATAATGAAATGACAAAAACATTTTCCCATGGAGTTTGTTGTTACTACTGAGCCTATTCTCTAAGTGTCAGGAGCGCAATCTATCAGTGGCTGGAATATAATTAAATGACAAAAACATTTTCCCATGGAGTTTGTTGTTACTACTGAGCCTATTCTCTAAGTGTCAGGAGCACAATCAATCAGTGGCTGAAATATAATTAACTGACAAAAACATTTTCCCATGGAGTTTGTTGTTACTACTGAGCCTATTCTCTAAGTGTCAGGAGCACAATCTATCAGTGGCTGGAATATAATTAAATGACAAAAACATTTTCCCATGGAGTTTGTTGTTACTACTGAGCCTATTCTATAAGTGTCAGGAGCACAATCAATCAGTGGCTGAAATATAATTAAATGACAAAAACATTTTCCCATGGAGTTTGTTGTTACTACTGAGCCTATTCTCTAAGTGTCAGGAGCACAATCTATCAGTGGCTGAAATATAATTAAATGACAAAAACATTTTCCCATGGAGTTTGTTGTTACTACTGAGCCTATTCTCTAAGTGTCAGGAGCACAATCAATCAGTGGCTGGAATATAATTAAATGACAAAAACATTTTCCCATGGAGTTTGTTGTTACTACTGAGCCTATTCTCTAAGCGTACGCACGGGCGTAAAAATATCGCGGCGATTTTTTTTCGCGCACTGGATTTTCAACGCTCTGCTTAGCGCCAAGAGTTGAAAATCCAACAGTGTGTTTTTTCGACGTTTGTGTTTTTTGTTAGGTTGTAATCTCGAAGCTCGGTTCAACAGCGAGAGTTGTAAATCCAGTGCGCGATAAAATCCCGCCGCTATATTTTTACGTCCGTGCGAACGTCGGCTAAGTCCGTCGACGTAGATACGGGCCCCGTCCAAAAGTAGTTAGATACTTCAAAATGAACCCTACTCCCGATCAAATAACTTTTTCGGACAGGCAAAAAAAACATTGGGAGGAAGGACAACTGTCAAATTGTGTTGTAATTCATTCTTAGTTCGGTCCCGAAGATTAGTTATCTTATGTCTGTAGGTGATACGGAATAGGAAACGCCTGTAATTTCAGCCAAAACTAAGATTTTCGTGCTTAGAGAGTAGTAGAGTAGACCCGCAGCAAATGAGGCACACAATACTGTCATATCTAAGTTCTTAACTGTTTTGTTTTGTATACAAGGTGTAATGCTAAATGCGCAAAACCTCTTAAGGGGTCATTGTACTCATCATTATGAACAACTTTTACTATGGGACCAAACCTGAAATCGCGAAAAAAAATCAGCTGTTAAGTACATTTTGACGAATTATGCAAACATAAATGTACTGAACAGCTGATTTTTTTTCGCGATTTCAGGTTTGGTCCCATAGTAAAAGTTGTTCTAATGATGAGTACAATGACCCCTTAAGAGGTTTGCGCATTTAGCATTACACGTTGTATAGTGTAATACTCGGTCAAAAAGATTTTATACTAACATCATAACCAGCAACCAGCAGACCAACTCCAAGTGGTCTCTTGTCGTATCTCTGCGTACAGATCTGCATCTTGTTGCCAACCAGACCAATCAGTCTGCCAACTGGCATCGGAGCGTCGTGAGCGTACTGGTAGTTCAGACATTCAGTGCGCATGAAGCGGCTGTAAAAATAGTACAAAGAAACATTAGAATATTAATGGTTTAAGCAAGTTACAAATTGTTTATTTAAAGAAACAAACTCTGTATCAGGTTTTTGAGAATAAAAATAGTATATTATATTCTAACATGCCATTCAGGACCACAATGCGACGCCTCAGAGTGAAAACCTCGTAAGTGTAAAAGAAGTAACTTTTCAGGAGGAAGAAAAAACTGCGCAATGTGAAATTTTTGTACGGCGTCTTTTATGTTTTTAGGGTTCCGTAACAAAATGGTAAAAAAGGAACCCTTATGGTGTGACTCAGTCTGTCTGTCTGTCTGTCTGTCTGTCTGTCTGTCTGTCTGTCACAGCTGGATATCTCAAGAACTACTAATGCTATCAACTTGAAATTTGGAACAATTTTAGACGATATTTACCCAACAATTTTGCAAGTAAGAAAGAAGTAAAAATATTTATAGTTTTTTTGTAAAAGGGACTGAAAGGGGGTCTTGAAAATTCAAAGTGGGGCTACTAAGGCATGTGGGATATCATATGAAAGGGCGCTGTTTGCATATTCTCAAACATTAATTTTGTTTTTTTTTAGGTCCCTTAGTTTTCGACTTCTGATGAAAAATGTAAAAAAATAGACCCCCCCCCCCCCCCCCCCTTAACTCCGAAGTTTGCAAAGATAAAAATCTGAAATTATTCTATGTGATGAAAGTTTATGTAAAGATTATAGGAAAAATAAAACGATGTCTCTAAATAGCACACTTTTTCAGAAATCAGGACGGAACCCTCGGTGCGCGAGTCCGACTCGCTCTTAACCGGCTTTTTTTAAATTAATGATTGTGGAAATTTAACCTGCATTCATATCGAGAACTGTTCGATTCTATATGATTGTCCGAAATGCATAAAATGATACTTACGAGGTATTCATACAAAAAACTCGACCTGAAGCATACAAATACTAGGTACTGTCATAGATGGCGCTACGAGTATCGAATGAACAAATTAGTCAGATCAGGATGTGCATTGCGAGGTTTTCCTCCTAGAAACGCAATAAAATAAATTTGAGCAAAAATGTATTCCCGAGGTTTTCACTCTAAGGCGACGAATGGCAGAGGACATATAGGCGTGGAAAAGGGAGAGGGAAACCTTTGTCCAGCATTGGAAAAATTATGGGCTGAATAGATAAATACATAGATTCTAACATCAATTTAAAATATGATACTTGAAATATGACAAGAGGAGCTCGTGGCTAAGTAATAACAGCCGCACGGGTCAATCCGTCAGGTTAAGCTATGCTTGCCGGTGTTGGTCAGTGGATGGGTGACCATCTTTACATACCGAGATCCCTCCGTGCCTCGGAAAGCACGTTAAACCGTTGGTCCCGGCTGTTATTCGTGGATCTTTGACAGTCATTACGGGTCGTCAGAAGCCCAAAAGTCTGAGAACCAGTCTTACCAAGGGGTATCGTATTACCCAGTAATTGGGTTGTGGAGGTCAGATAGGCAGTCGCTCCATGTAAAATACTGGTATTCAGCTGCATCCGGTTAGACTGGAAGCCGACCCCAACATAGTTGGAAGAAGGCTAGGCAGATATATATACTTGAAATATGACAAAATTCATGAAAATAAGGCTACTAAAGAACGTAAAAACAAATAATTATTCACAAAAACATGCAATGATTCAAACTACAATTTTCCAATGATTAAGTAAGCAGAACTACTAAACTAAGTACTTAAGTATATTTATAGTCTCTTTACCTCAACATTCTAGCATCAGCAGTCAACCCAGATATAGAAATGCCAATATGCTCATCAATTGGAATAACCTTCTTCTGGTAAGCGGACAATTCACTCACGGCCCTCTTCAGGGCAATGAGAACCGCAAACTGTTTGTTCTTCAAGCCTACAGTAGCTGAGCCAAGCTTCACGGCTTCCATGGCATATTCCACCTGATGGAGACGACCCTGGGGACTCCATACTGTGACGTCACTGTCATACTGGTTTCTGAACTGTAAAAAGTTTTTTATGTTGAGAGTCTTAGCTACCTGTTTAATGATTCCTGTGCTTGGATTACATGAATGAATATTACATGACCAATGTCAAGAAAGAACTTTTTAAAACTATGTTTTGGAAAAGATTTATTAATTAGGCAATATTAGGACAAGTTTAGAGAACTACTTTAAAAAAATTTAGGTTATTATTTTACAACAAAATAGAACTATTGATTGTTAAAACAGTATTTATGTCGAGTCTCCGTCAACAAATAGACTTCCAAAGAACTTTACAAGACGCATTTCTTATGAAATTAGACGGAAACATCGTATTAATGCCATTAATAACGCTTTTTGTAGCGGCAATGACGGAGCATAATCGACATCTTTTAGGTTTAAATCAATTAATTTTAACTTAATTCTCGCTACTGCAGGCATTAGTAATACAATACAAACTGCTTACCATGTTGAAATTATCTTTTCAATGTAAATTTCACAATATAATTAAGTTTTATTCGTAGCAAACGAAGCCGACGATGACTATGAAATTGGAAATGTCAAAGTCAAACTCTCTTTTTTCTTTGACAGCCTGTTTGTTTTTGATACTCCGAGTGCCTGACTGTGAGGCTTTTGCCCATTTTTCCTGTCTATGATTTATTTTCATTGGAAAAGTAGGAAATAGTTTCCAGCAGAAGTACCCCAGAATGAGCAAGCAAATGAGTAAATAAGACATCTAGGCTGCTTGTTGTTTGTTTTCAATTTCATAGATGCCAGCTAGCTAGCGTTGTATAACTGAGGCAGCAGGTGTCGCTACTTAGTTCCATACGTAGCGTTCGTACAGCGCGACATAGATGGCGGTACACGGCTCACTGGGTAATTTGGTGTTTGTTTTGAAATCTGCGTTCTTTAATTTCTGACAAGGTACCTTCATCCGAAATTATGCACATGACTTGATGCTTGTAGGTGGACACTAAATCGGCAAGAGTGCGCCCTACTCCGTGGAGTTTCTTGCCTGTTCTTCTCCTTAGGAATATTTAAGGACTATAAAACATCATCTTCATCTTTCTGACTGACCGACCCCTTGATTGCCTTTATTTGGTTTATTTCAAATAAATGTGAGAAATAAATGTGTGTGTGAGTTTAAGTTTGAGTTTGGAACGGGCAAGAAACTCCATGGACCAAGAATAATAAATGTAGTTGTAGATGTTACAATACAAAATACCTACCTATGTCCCTATGTATACAATACCTATGTCTATGTACTGAAGTCTTGTTTAAGCTTTTCGTAGTAGCTACGTATGTATCCGAGTAGGTAGGTACATCAGTTAGGATGAGCATGACAAGTCTTACTTTTCATTTGATTCATCGTAGGTACCTACAGGAGGAGTCGCTTGTTGTCACAGTCACCATTGTGTGGCAGATCCTGAATAATGAACAGTAAGCTGGCACGTTATGATACACGAAACGAATACAAAATAACGCTCTTTCATAACTTTTAAAGATGATAAATTAAAATAAGTTAGCCAGAGTAGCTACAAAGTTAAGGCCACACCATAGAAATATACAGGGTTATTGTTATTGACCAATATACTCATATGGGGTCACTGTACTCATCATTATGAACAACTTTTACTATGGGATCAAACCTGAAATCGCGAAAAATAATTCAGCTGTTCAGTACATTTTCTTACATCAAATTCGTCCAAATGTAGGGAGCAGCTGATTTTTTTTCGCGATTTCAGATTTGGTCCCATAGAAAACATGTTCATAATGATGAGTAGGTACCTACAGTGACCCCTTAAGAGGATATTGGTCAAAAACCAATAACTCTGATCTATGGGCCACACCAATCTCCAGAGCAACATGCACAAAACTGGACGACGGCTTTCTCTGGCTCCAGCCGATTAAATCTTCTGCGGCTACGATCCAAATCAAACTCCTGGAAAAAGGCCTATGTTCAGCATTCCAGACCTAGTTATCAATAAAACGGAGTAGGAAACCAGAATGTCCAAGAAGACAGGTTCCCTTTCGTAGAGAGGAGCAGTGGCGTAACTACAGGGTGGCAAGTCGGCAAAATGCCACGGGCCCCCAGCCGGGAGGGGCCCCCGGTCAGAGGAGAATTCCAACTCCCAACATTTATTATAACTTATTATTGTATTTTGCCTTTGACATATTATCTTGGGACCTTGGGGTCCCGGACCTTTGGAAGGCGTACGAGGGGTCGAAGCCAAGTCGCAGAGGCCCCTTAGACAATTTTAAATGACCAGAAGGCACCAGCCCACAATTATCCCTATATGCACTATGCAATTGCACCAAACGACAACCCCCGGTTGGTGCAGGACTATTGCAGAACATGGAAACAAAGTATATTTGGCTATGGGTTTGGGTGGCTATAGTGGATTGGGTACCTTGAACTATGGTAGAACTATGTCCTTTGCCTGACCAATGTTGTCTATATCTATAAAAGGAAAGCGTTACTGACTGACTGACTGATCTATCAACACACAGCTGAAACCACTGAACGGATTGGGCTGAAATTTGGAACACAGGTAGCTATTATGACCTAGGCATCCGCTAAGAAAGGGTTTTTGGAAATTCGACCTTTAAGGGGGTAAAAAGGGGGGATATTGTTTGTATGAAAAATCTTATTCCTTGAGTTAATAAACTTGAAACTTGGCACTAATATTTATGTAAGTAAATTATGATTTTTGTGATTTTTTGTTTTTCTAAACTACCCCCTAAAGGGGAACTGGGGGGTCTCAAAATTTGTATGGAAAAATTTTAACGCGCAATCCGATTAACTCAAAACTCAGTATTTATACTTAAAACCAAAAATAAAGAATAATGTGTGTCAGGGTTTTTCGAAAATCTACCTCTAACGGGGTGAAAAGGGGTAGTCAATTTCACAGGGGAGGATTTTACTGCGTGGCTTGATTAACTCGAAAATTGGTGTAAATAATCTTTGAGTCAAGCTATGGAAATATCTCAAACCATTTTTTTTTAATTCCACCCCTGTGGGGGTGAAAACAGGGAATACAATTTACATGAAAAATGTTATTCATTTGGTTTTAATTGACTTGAAACTTGACACAAATATTTGCCTAAGTTTGTCATCATTAGTTTTTTAAAACTACCCCGGAGGTAGGGTTAGAGGGGGAGGGGCAAGGGAGGGGTGGTGAGAAGAGTGAGGGGGAGGATGATGAACGCAGGGAGAAAGGGCAGGAATTGGTGAGGAGAGGAGGAAGACATGGTAAGGCTGAGGGGCGGAGAGGGGTTGGTGATCCGGAGGTGGAGGAGAAGGGGAGAGGGAGGGGACGGGGTGGTGAGAGAGAGAGAGCGAAGGGGAAGTGGTGAAGGGGGTGTGAGAGTGAGTGAGAGGGGGAGGGAGAGGTAGCGGAAGGGGATGTGGTGAAGGAACGAGCTAAACTCTGGAACTACCCTACCAGTCGGACTTTAAAAAATCTTTTTGCATTAATGATAGCCCAAATCTTATAGAAGGCATATTTAACATCACTCTAGGACCCTTAGGTGCCGAGCAAAAAGAAAAAAAGTCTGAAAGAACGCTAAGTGAAAACGAAGTAATAGCGCGGGTAGGCAATGCGATGCGACGGGGTGGGTCGAGCAAAAAATAAATTTCACGCGGACGAAGTCGCGGGCAGAAGCTAGTATAATATACACAGATAAATTGGCCGAGGGTGACTTGCACGTTAGGCGTGGGCGACCGCCTACGGCCTGGCGGTCTGAGGGGCCTCGCGCCTCGAAGCTTTATGCATTACTTAAAAGCCGTGAAAAAATCGTCTCGTCATAAAACGAATTGACATACCAAATTCGTTTATTTTTTTTAGTCTAGCAACATTTGCTGGCGTTGCGTTTCTTTCGCGAGGAATCCCCGAAAGATTTTTGCAAGTTATTAAAAGTTTAATTATTCGTGTTTATATCCCCCTCGGCCCCCGGTCCCTGGGGGCCGGGGCCCCCAAATCTGGAGTAGTAGGTACTTTTTAATCAAATCTCAAACAAGGTCAAAACATATTCAGTAACAAGAGGCAGTTTGTAGTTGGAGGCCCCCCAAATAATATTATCAACGTGACAAATTTTGCGACGATGCAAAAATTTTCGAGCTCGCTTCGCTCGCTCTTCCATCGTAAATTTTCTTCGTTCTCAAATTTTTCTGTATAAGTCGACCAAATAACTTCTATTTTCCTAATAATGTTCAAAAGAAGAACATCTGAGACCGGGTGCTAAAATTTTCGAGCTCGCTTCGCTCGCTCCATATTCTTTTCATGCTCAAACCCTTCTGCATTATGTGCATAAGTTATCAACGACAAAGTATCTCCTATTTGTGTATATGGTTAAAAGATAATCTTAATTCCTAACCGAGGCCGGATGCTAAAATTTTAGAGCTGGCTACGCTCGCCCTTGCGTCCTGCATTCTTCTAATTCTCAAACTTTTCTGTACAACTTAATAAAATAGTATCCTATTTTTGTAAGAATGTTGAAAAGACAACCTAATTTTAACCATCCGAGGCGGCGTAATAAAATTTTCGAGCGAAGCGAGCTCGCTCCTGCATCTTCCTTTCCAAACTTTTTTCTGCATTAGAAATAGCGGTTGGTGTTAGATTAACACATAATCTTGAAAAAATTGTGTGAGGCTAAAAGCCGGAAAGTTCGTCTATTTTAATTTGTGTTTGTTTTGTTTATGAATTTTTGTCATCATTTGATTAGCAATAAAACTCATATACAAATGTATCAGTAGGTCTGATACATTTGTATCAGCTCAGATTGTAAGATTGAGAGATTGTGTGTTTTTGTATTCAGCTCATTCAAATTAACGCTTTCTTTCGACTGGGAAGTTAAAGAGGCCTCGCAAAGCTGATGTCGCCCACGTCCACGTTTGGTCTAGCGCCGCCACTTCTTGCACACTCAATAATGGGCCCCCGGAAACGGTCGCTAGCACATAGTGACGTAGCGACAAGGGGGCAACATGTCCTGAGTTGCTTGAGGAGTAGAGAGGCATTCCACGACTATCAGGACAATCCCGGAAGTACGGTCAATATCCCTACCAGTATCTTACTGCAAGAGCAAAAGAGCTCGGAGGAAGGATCCTCCGAGCTCTTTTGCTTTTGCGAATCCCCACTCAAGCCAGCCAATAAAGGCAAGAAAGAGGTGGGAGCTCTGTTCCTCGTCATCGTTCACTCCAGCCGGCTAATAAAGGCAGCCAGAGGTGAAGAACAAGGTTTCTCCCGGGAGATAGGGTCCGTGGGGTCACTACTGCCCAACAGCTCGCCACATGCTGCCCTTTCTCCCGCTCTGGGTGGAGCGGAAGGTCGTGTCAGACTTTTACTGACTAAAACCCACCCGTTTTCCTTCAGTTGCCTATGCCAGGACCACGGTATCCGGCAAAGTAAACTCTACCGGCACAGACCTTTTTTTTTTTTTTTTTTTTTTTTGAGGGTGGGAAATCATCAAATAACTTCTCCCGCTCTGGGTGGAGCGGAAGGGCGTGTCAGACTTTTACTGACTAAAAACCACCCGTGTTCCTTCAGTTGCCTATGCCAGGGCCGCGGTAACCCCTTCAGACAACCCGCGACCCCAGCGGCGTCGGCCCTATTGGACCCCGTCACTTGCTGACATCTCTTTGAGGCGCGCGTGGAACACAACGCGCCGTCGACTCGGGCCTGGTCCTTACCGGACGGCGAGCTACCCGCTGCTCACCGTCCGCAGGCCCGCGCCTACGGTGGCCGGAAATCGCCCCGCGATTCCCGCCGCCCAGGGCGTCTCCTGCGGCGACTGAGGGCGTGAGGCTGCCTCTCCCTCACGCGTTCCGCCTCCTCCTTCGCGAGCATCAGTGCTTCGCAGAAGGAGGTGACGGCCTCCCATGCACTCTCGCTCCGCACCATGGCCTGGACCAGGCTCGGACGCGAGAGATCGCCGCCGCCGATCGCCTCCGTGAGAACACGGCGGTGCTCTGCCCAAGCCGGGCAGACCTCCACTGTATGCTCCACCGTGTCCTCCGGGCGATCCACACAATGGTAACACCCGGGCGTTTCCTCCCGCCTTATGCGAAACAGGAACCTCCCGAAACAACCGTGTCCGGTGAGGACCTGCGTCAGGCGGAAGGTGAGGACGCCGTGGCGCCTCTCTAACCACTCCTCAAAGAGGGGACTTATCGCCGCAATTGTGGCGTGCCCAGCGCTGGGTTGCGACAGTCGCGCTCTCCATGCCGCCATGAGATCCCGCCGGAGCTCTGTCCGCTGTACCGTGATTTCTCGCGGCAGCGGAGTTACGCCCCGGCGCTTCGCCTCCTCGCGCCACTCCCACACGTGCGCGAGGACCTTTGCCTCCAGATCCCACGGCGGCAATCCGGCAAGGAGGCTCGCCGCCTCCCGGGAGACCGTGCGGTATCCCCGGACTAGCCGGATGGCCATGACCCTCTGGGACGCGTTCAACCTGCCGGCTGGCCCCAGCCTTAGGGAACGCGCCCACACCGGTGCTCCGTAAAGGGCCATGGACCGCACGAACCCCGCGTAGAGCCTCCGGCAGGAGGCGTTTGGACCCCCCAGATTGGGCAGGAGCCGCCTCAAAGCAGCCCCAGCCCGCTCCAGTCTGGGAGCCAAACGTCGGAAATGCTCCACGAAGTTCCACCGGCTGTCGAGGACGAGTCCCAGGTACTTCATCGTCGACCCGACTCCGATGTGAACCCCTCCTACCGTTATTTGGGAACCCGACGGTGGCGCATTCCGAGGACCATGAAAACACATGGCCTCGGACTTGTGCAGGGCCACCTCGAGTCCCAACTGCCGGATCCTCTCCACGACTATCGCAACCCGCGTGTCGCTAAATCAGCCGCCGCCTGGTGCGACCTCCCCTGCGCCAGGACCAGCGTGTCGTCAGCGTAACATACCACGCTGACGCCGCTAGGGAGGTCGGCGCGCAGCACCCAGTCGTACCCGATGTCCCACAAATGCGGCCCCAGGACCGATCCCTGTGGGACACCGCACGACATCTCTCGCCGGTTCCACTCTCCTTGATGACCGGGGTAGATGACGGCCCTGTCCGTCAGATAGACCTCGACCACTCGACAGAGGTAGGTCGGCATCCGGTGATACCGGAGTGCCTCCCTGATGCAACTCCAGGGCAGGGTATTAAAGGCGTTGGCGATGTCTAGGGACACCGCCAAGACGACCCCACCCCGGGCCACCGCATTCCCCGTCGTGAGGGCTCGCACGCGCATGATGGCGTCCACCGTTGAGCGCCCCTTGCGGAAACCAAACTGGCTCTCCGCCAAATTCGGCCCCTCCTGCACCAGCCACCCGACGAGGCGGTCTGCAATAACTCTTTCAAAGAGCTTGCCCACCTCGTCGAGCAGCACGATGGGTCGGTAAGCGGACGGAGAGTCCGCAGGGCGCCCCGGCTTCTTAATGAGGACCAGTTTCCCCGTCTTCCAACGAAGTGGGAACTGGCCCCTCTCCAAGCATGCGCTTAGGAGCCCCCCTAGTCGAGGCCCGAGAGCCCCAAAGGCCAGAACCCAGGCTCTTCCAGGTAAGCCGTCAGGTCCTGGGGCGGTATTTTTGGCACTCAGCCTACGTACCGCCGCTCTCAACTCTACCTCGGTCACTTCCGGAGCATCGTCGCCGTCGTCGGTGTTGTGGTCCGCAACGGGCACCGCATGAAGCGGAGCCATAGGCGGGGAAGTATGTTCCCCTCGCGAAGGGAACAGAGCGCTCACCACGTCCTCCACGAGCTGGGGCCGGAGACTCTGCGTCAGCGGGGGCGCCCATGGGCGGAGTTTCTCCCGCACCATCTTATAGGGGCGCCCCCATGGATCTCTGTTCAGAGTCTCCAGCGACTCCTCGCGACCCAGATCCCTGGCCCGCAAGATCTCTGCTCGGAGGGCGGTCTTCGCCGCTCTGTACCCCTCGTACAGCTCCGCCTGAATGGCTTCCGTATCCGGAGGGCGGATACGGAGCCTGCGGTGCCTGGTGTACCGGTGCCGCGCAGCAACGCACGCCTCGCGCAGAGCCGTCAGCTCCGGCGACCACCAGTACACCTGGCGCCAGGCGCGACCGGGCTGGACCCGGGGCATTGCCACGTCACATATTTCGGACATGGCCTCCCGAAACCACTCCGCCTCGTCATTGATATCGGCAGGCCTGTCCGGTGGTGACACCCAGGCCTGCACGATTGAGGCTTCCAGGAGTAGCTCCCGGTCCAGCTTCCTCAGCGCCCACCGCGGACCACTCGGGGTCTGTCGGACCGGCGCACTTGAGGTGTGGGCGGAGACATCAAACCGGATGTACCGGTGATCGGAATAGGTCTCCACCCCCTCCATAACGCGCCAGTCAATAACATGCGGCAACAGAGCGGGGCTGGCGAACGAAATGTCCACCACTGATTCGCCCCGCATCCGCACATATGTGGGGACAGAACCCCGGTTTAGGACGACCAGGCCTGTCTCCAGAGCCCAGTCCTCCACCATCCTGCCCCGTGTGTCCGTATACCGGGAACCCCAAGCCACATTCTTGGCGTTGAAGTCCCCGAGAACAAGCACGGGAAGGGAACGATACCCGACGACGACAGTTTTCAACTCCGCAAGGGAGTTGTGGAACTCGGCGAGAGTTCGGTTCGGGGAGAAGTATGTCCCCACCACGACAATCCCCCCGAACCGTGCTGCAACGCAACCCTGTCCCCTCCTGACGGCTTCAAGGGACAGGGTACCGGCGGCGGCCGACGAAATCAGGGTCACTGAGCCGCTCAGGTCCTCCACCCAGTAATCACTGGGCGGGACAAAGTACGGCTCAGCGACCACGGCGATGTTAATCGACCACTGCGCCATGCTCTGGAGCAACAGATCCTGAGCGGCGGCGCAGTGGTTGATGTTCGCCTGGAGGAGGCGTAATGGGGCCACTACTGGCATTCCATTTCAGCCCCCTCCTGAGCCCCCTGTGAGGGCTCCGCCGCAGTGGGTACGGCGGTGACAGCAGTGGGGGCGGCAGCGACGGCGCCTGTGGCGACGGCTGCGGCGGTGACGGCGGTAGAGGGGGCGGAGGGCTTGCCCTTGCCCCGGGCTTTCGTGGGTGGACCACAGCCCTTGCTTCCAGCCCGGTGATCGGCCGGCTTGCCAGCTGCCGCACATAGGTAGCAGTGCGGCGTGGCATTGCACGAGCCGGCCTTGTGACCGGGCTGACCACAACGGAAGCAATTACTGCTGCGGTCCACCTCCGAGGTGCATTTAGCTCCCACGTGGTTGCCCACTTGGCAACGGAAGCACCTCGGAGGTCTGGGTTCCAGCAGTTTTACCCGCGTGGAATCCCAGCCCACCTGGAGTCTTGGGCCCTCCCCAATGATTTTGTTGGCCGCCGATACGGGGCAGCTCACCGTAACGGCTCGCAACCCCGTGGAGTCTGGACGGATGGTGCCTACCTTCACCTGCTCGATAGCGCACCCCCCAGTCTTGACCACGGCGGCCACAACTTCCCCCTCAGTCACGGAGTCGTCCAGACCCAGGATGCGCATGTCAGCGCACTTGGCGGGTCTGGACACTCGGGCTTCGTCCGCATTTAAGGACGCCCTAAGCTTTTCGGCCAGAGCGTCAGCGGTCGGGCCACTGGCCGCACCGGGAATCTCGAGCATACGAGCCCCGGTCGCCGTGACCCTAACTCGCATGCCCTTCGTGACTCCGACCTCCTCCAGGTTCACCGCCGCCCGCGCCTTGGTGAGCACGTCGCGGTAGGACACGCCCTTCTTTTCCGCTTCCGGCTGTAGTGTGATCACTACAGCTGCGGACTTTGGGGCGCGCAACCTCGCCGCGACGCTTCGCTCCTTGCGCCGACGCCGCCTCTCCTTACGCTTGGCCGCCCTTGCCGCCTTGCCCTCCTTCTTCTTCTCCCCGGCTACCTGCCATTCGGCGTCAGCCGGAGGAGATTTAGAAGGCGGGGGCGGCCGCGTCGTCGTCGCCGCCACAGCCGGGGCCTTCTCAGGCGCCTTAGCAGGCGCCTTCGCAGGCGAATCTCCACTCAAGCCAGCCAATAAGGGCAAGAATGAGGTGGGAGCTCTGTTCCTCATCAGTGTTCACTCCAGCCGGTCAATAAAGGCAAGCCAGAGGTGAGGAACGAGACTTCTCCCGGGAGATAGGGTCCGTGGGGTCGCTACTGCCCAACAGCTCGCCACATACTGCCCTGCGGGTTTCTGTATCTCTCTTGGTCTGGCTCCTCTGCCTAGACCTGTTTCGGCAAAGTAAACTCTACCGGCACAGACCTACGGTTTGGAGCGCGCAAGCCCACCACGACATCAACGTAGAGATCCGGCGTTGGGGTTACTTATTATTATTATTTTAAGACCCCCTTTCAGTCCCTGTTGCAAAAAAAACATTGTTTTATTTTTTTCTTAGTTGTAAAATAGTTGGGCAAACGTCATCTAGAACTGTTCCAAATTTCAATTTGACAGCATTAGTAGTCCTATAAATATCCAGCTGTGACAGACAGACAGACAGAATCGCACCATAAGGGTTCCTTTTTATCATTTTGGTACGGAACCCTAAAAATACTATTATTGTTAGTTCAACTTCTTTATATGGGGGGGCCCCATCCCTCGAATTTGCCACGGGCCTCGAATGGTATAGTTACGCCACTGGAGAGGAGGTAATCCAGCAGTGGGAATATTGTACTAGATTTAATTACTTGTAGGTACTTATGTAGGTTTTACATTTTTATGACATGTCCAATGTCCATTAACTTTTCTGCTGAGTCCACTCATCCATGCCGTAGTTCCTTATCATATTGTCTGACCTCAAAAGTTTTATTAATATTAGTGTTTGTTTTTCCACTAAGTAAAGAAAGTACTAAGCCTTACTATGGTGTTGCATTCCATTAATATCTAGCTAGATAATCCCTACATTTCAACTTTTAAGTTGCATGTAGGTCTGTACCTACTCTGCCGTCCGCTTACTAAAAGGCCGTTAAGTGATTAAACCTGATTTTGAGTTACGGCCTAAAAGGTGGGAAATACTGTCCCTTGAATTTGATTGGACATACAGCTATGTTTAATAGACCAAAATACTTGATAGCTGTTAAGCTTTCATTGTATGGGTTTTAATGCGTGCTAAGTGACATAATATTGTTTTAAATTAAGGTTTTGTGTTTTTGTCATGTTTATCTATTCCATTATGGGACCTCTTACAATACTAAAAAACGGCTGGCTGTTATACAGCCGTCTTATAGAGTTGTAATGGAAGTGTAACCGCCATACATTTACTTTGTACAAAGCTAAATAACAGTTAAATCACTTAACCTTCTTTTTAAATTGTAAATCAATTGAAACTCAATGAAGTGCTCTTGTGAAAAAACGTTATTAGACTTTAACTGTCTATTTTATTGTTTAGATATACTAATAATATCCAGATATAATGATCTAAAATACAGTTTCTGAATGATATGTGCACAAAAACTGTCTTTTAGTGTAGGAATTACTGGCTAAAACATAATGCTCTAAAGTCAAATGGACAACTATGTGTAAGATTTTGGCCTAGTTTTTGGTGCCTTTAAATTTGTGTTTTTGAATTTGTGTGCATGTAAAGTGTGACTGATAAGGTAGGTAATTAAAATAAAATATAAACAACCTTCTAGCGGATTTCGCCAAGGGAAAATCCTTTCTTTGTTTTTCTTTTTTTTTCTTTTTTTGTACTGAAGCATAATTAGTCGATTACTAAAGGCGTTCATCATAATTCTCCTGCCCTTATCCCAATCTATTTGGGGTTGGCGCAACATGTGCTTTTTTTTCATACTTCTCTATTAGTCGTCATCTCGGTGTTCACCCCCTTTTAGCCATGTCATCTTTCACACAACAGTCTATCCATCGTTTATTTGGTCTTCCCCTACTCTTATAGCCATCGACATTCATACTCAAAACTTTCTTCCGCATCACATGCCCATACCATGATAACCGATTTCCGCACAACTTTTCAGTTACTGCTGCCACTTTCAAACTTCCTCATACTCGAATGTACTCATTTCTTATTCTAACCATTCGTGTAACATCACACATCCCTCTTAGAATTCTCATCTCAGCTGTATGCAATTGCTTTTCATTCATCCCCTTTGTGGCTCAGCATTCTGATCCATACAAGACAGCAGGTCTAACCATTGTTTTATATAATTATCTTCCCTTTAAGTTTAAGGGGAATGCGGGAGTCGCAGATTGCTCTCGTGACCTGCCGCCATTTCATCCATCCAGTGTTAATCCTGTACTTAACCGTCCGATCTACTTCGCCATCGCTTTGCACGAGTGAACCGAGATACCCAAAATTGAAGCAGACTGGGAGAAGCACGCCATCAAGCGCTATGGCTCCAGCACTGGAGATACCGCTGAAATCGTAGAACATATATTCGGTTTTGGTTCTGCTGATTTTCAAGCCAACATTCTCCAGCTTCTGTTGCCATTTCTCCAATCTGCTTCGAATCTCAGGTACATCTTCACCGACAATAACAATGTTATCGGCAAACAGCATGCACCAGGGTGAGGCCGCCTGGTGCATGCTGTAAATTCCTGTAGATTTGACGTCAGAGCATCCATAATTAACAGGAAGAGGTAAGGACTTAAAGCCGACCCTTGGTGCAAGCCAACAGCCACATTAAACTTGACGATATTGCCAACAGCCGACCGGACGTAGGTACGAGATTGACTGTACATAGCACGAATTAACTCTACATACTTCCCGGGTAAACCTTTCTCTTTCAAGGCCCACCACAACACATCCCGAAGTACCCTATCATACGCTTTCTCCAGATCAATGAACACCATGTGCAAGTTCTTGTGTGCCCGTCTGTATCAAATTATCTATGACATGTAATTTGTCACTTCACTACGGCGTCCCAAATGGCTATATAAGCCACGGTTGAATCATGGCCTGCCCTTTTCTCGGCAGCGCCAACCTAAGTATGTTGAACCCCTCTGTTTAGGGGTTCTACGACACGTCGTCCTGACCCCGAACCTTGGGCATGACTGCCTAAACACTCGCGCCGCCGCTTTGACGGAGCCTGAGCTGGAATCGCGGGAACAACGGCGTTCCTGACCTCGAACTACAGCCCTGAGCCACGTGGCCGCTACCTATCCTCTACCGGCCGCTTAGCTACCTGGCGCGCCGCACTGCTTGATTTGACGGAGCCTGGCCAAGCGTTGCGGTGCACAGGACGCAGCGTCTACTCTGTGACCCTGTGCCACCTGGCCACTGCCATCTGCTGCCGTAGCCTGACGGCTGTGCCGCTACCTGTCGTCTTCCTGTGCCTGGTCTGTTACGGAGCCTGCGTAACTTGATGAAACATAAAAGTTGCACTACCTACTGCAACGGTGTTTATACGAAGCAAGCCATAGTTACTTCAATGTTATTGTATGCCACTGGCAAGAAACTTGCGTCGTGTAAATGGGGCTTTACAGACAGCAATGCAGATTGCTAAGGGGAAACTCCAGGTAGCTCGCAAAATTCAAATTTTCTTACGTTTTTACAGTTTGCAAGTACGTTTATTAAAGTATGTTTTTCGACCATAAAATATAATTATGTATTTACAAAATTATAATCATTAAAATCAAAAAGTAAGTTTAATGTAATACTAAATATCAAGATTTCATGATTCATTAGGATTCTATGAACTTAGAAAATTGTATTGAAGATTTTAATGATTATAATTAAAAAATACAGATTTGTTACGGCCGCGAATCATAATCAGATCAACACAGTCCTCCCGGTCGTGTCCATTTTTGGCGGGAATTCACACAATCGCTCACAGACACGTCACTCCTCTGCGGAGTTACGGATAACCTGGAGTGTGCGAGGTGCGGGGCGGGTACACCGAGAATGTACATAGACGTCTTTTAGCGTTGGAATGTCACTTAACCGTTTTTTGTATTGTATTCGTTTACATATTATTTGAAAAAATCACAACTAAATAACGGTCACTGTCTTTTAGAATTGTATAAGCTCCAAAGTCACATTGGCTTACCAACGACCATCCAGTTAAGTGTGAGTAACGGTTTTGTAGAGTGGTAATTGAAGAAAACTGTCTTTTAGATGTCGTAAATGCCAATGGGCCTTGTATTACTATAAATCATTAAAATGCTTCTAAAGTGATGTAACGGTCTAATACTATTGTAGTTTCATGTAACCGTTTTCTACGATTGTTTAACGGATTAATATCAATTTTCAATAGACGGTTACGAGCGGTTAGCCGTATTATAGTGTTATAAAGTGACATAACCGCATTTAAGTGTTGCACGATCTCAAAAATGATGTAGTTAGCCGTGTGAGTACTCTCCATATCTTTAGCGTAAATAAAGATAGAAAAATATGACCCAGACTGATTGATAGAGAAAAAGTTGCTCTTTTACGTAGTGTATATAACTCAAATTTGACAAAATGTCACTTAACGGCGTTTTAGTAATCGGACGGCAGTACTGTGAATGCCGATGCCGTTGTAAAAAAAACCGGTCAAGAGCGAGTCGGACTCGCGCACCGAGGGTTCCGTTCCGATTTCTGAAAAAGTGTGCTCGCATCGTTTTATTTTTCCTGTAATCTTTAATATAATAAACTTCTATCACATAGAATAATTTCAGATTTTTCTCTTTGCAAACTTCGGAGATAAGGGGGGGAACGGAATTTTTTTTTACATTTTTCATCAAAAGTCGAAAACTGTGCGACCTAAAAAAAAATTAAAATAGTTTAAGAATTTACAAAGAGCGCTCTTTCATATGATACCCCACATGCCCTAGTAGCCCCACTTTAAATTTTTAAGACCCCTTTTCAGTCCCTGTTGCAAAAAAAATATAAATATCTTTATTTATTTCTTATTTGCAAAATAGTTGGATAAATGTCATCTAAAACTATTCCAAATTTCAAGTTGATAGCATCAGTAGTTCCTGAGATATCCAGCTGTGACAGACAGACAGACAGACAGACAGACTGAGTCACACCATAAGGGTTCCTTATTTACCATTTTGGTACGGAACCCTAATTATCGCGATAAGTTGTGGCCACCCCTACACCTAAGTAGGGCCTACGTCCATCATCACTATAATCAACGGCATATCCCGTTGGTGTGGCCCCGACATGAGGATAAAAAAGCCTCCATGTTTGTGAGTATGGTCACCATCCGCAGACTGACTACAGTCAGCGCAGCTTAACGTCACCGATTCATAGATCTACGCATTTTTCACTTAGCCATGAGACTTTCAAAATTTTGCCTATAAATAAATGATAGATTTAGGAACTTAGATAATAGACATCTAGATCGAGCCACCGCGTAGCCGGTCATGAGACAGCAATATAATACTTTTTCTAGGTTATGTGATATGAGAAATGAAGTTTAACGTAAGAAATCTTCCATATTTTGTACTGAAACCCATGTCAATACATACGCACAATGCAAAAACTGTCCAAAAAAGTCAAGTTAATCCACACAAGATAAATTTTGTAACAGTGAAAGCACTTTGTTTGGCTAAGTTCGCCAAGCAAAAATACGCCACGCCGCGCCGTAAGAGACAGAATATAAGATGCTTTGTCTCAAATTTCCTATTAATTTCGTTTACCTAAATGTGTCTTCTCACTTCCACACTTCACACTGTAATCATGGCAACGTTTAGAGGTTCAATATCTTTGTTTAGGAATGATATCTAGGCAATGTTGCAGTTTATAAAAGAAGAGACAAAAATTTAAAAGAGTACCTATGCTTAGATAGTTTGCCCATGTTGAGAGGATGAATGAAAGGCGATTATCAAAAGATATTTATAAGGCAGATGTGTGTGGAAACGCCGCCCCAGGAGGACATTATAGTGACCTTATTACTCTTATTAGTGATGTTCTTCAAAAAGGTCAGGTGCGTAGTACTCGCAACCGGCGTGCGTGTATAACCAGATGAATGAACGTAAACGAGGCAAAAGTAGTATGTAAGGATCGTAGCAGGTGGCGTTCTGTAGTGTCTGACTACCCCCATGGAAGAAGACGTTTAATAAGCGTGACAAATAAGAATAGTACTGTCAAGACGCCATTTTATATACGCCAATAGTATGGCGATACTCGCGAACTTCATTACCAATGCGTACTAATTTGACAGTTATTGTGTGAAGTTGAAGCAAGCGCGATCCTATTCTTATTTGGCACGCATAGTACAGCCAGCAGGTCAAGCCACCCGAAACTGTCAAATTTTCCCAATCAACCTTGAACCTAATGCTTTAGCAATAAAGATGAAAATCTATTAAAGAAATTTGACAGATTGTAGTAGCTTGATGCGCTGGCGTCTGTACCTTACCTACCTATGTATCTATGAATGCGTGTTCCCTGGTAGGGGCTACAAATCGTTTTCACCCGCATTGCGTTTCCTTTCACGGAATCACGGAGCCATCTCATTGATCTGTTTTTTGTGAGATACCACTTAGCTTTGAAAGTTGATTGATTGATATATCTTAGTTTAAGCGTTAAATGGAACGTTTGTTTTCCATTAGTTTATGTGAGTAGTATTGTTCAACAGTTTTTTCTCGAATTTATGACGTACGATGGTAGGTAGGTAGTCAACAAAAAGAGATTTCTACAACTATTATTTTTGTGGCCTGTTTCACTAAACGATAATATGTAACTTACCTACTTATCTGGCAGTAAGGTCTCTAGGAGACGATAGAGCTTATCTGGTAATTGTGTAACGTTTTAACCCACTTTTAAAATAGTTCTTGGTAATTATTAAAAACTAAGCAAGCAAAAATAACGAATAGGTGACCGGGTGCAGTCAGCGTCAATAATATCGGGACGAACAGACTGTTCAAAATTATATACATAAACAACTCAATCTGCCTAGTCTTTTCCCAACTATGTTGGGGTCGGCTTCCAGTCTAACCGAATGCAGCTGAATACCAGTATTTTACATGGAGCAACTGCCTGTCTGACCTCCACAACCTAGTAACTGGGTAATACGATACCCCTTGGTAAGACTGGTTGTCAGACTTTCGGGCTTCTGTCGACCCGTAACGACTGTCAAAGATCCACGAATGACAGCCGGGACCAACGGCTTAACGTGCTTTCCGAGGCACGGAGGAGTCTCGGTATGTAAAGATGGTAACCCATCCACTGACCAACCCCGGCAAGCGTAGCTTAACCTGATGGTTCGACCCGTGCGGCTGTAATTACTTAGCCACGAGCTCCTCCATCCCAAAAAAGATATAGGTACATAAACAACTATGAAAAAAAATTAAATATTATCTCAATGACACTGTGGCGGCATCTACATCGGCACATATGAACTACGCATCAATGACATGACGTCACGCAAACCTGCATCGCGCAATTAGAGTTTACCACGCGATTAGGGTAATGGTAATGGGTGGGGTAGGGGGGGGTAATTTAAGGGGGTGTTCTACGCATCAATATGAACAACTTTTACTATGGGACCAAACCAGAAATCGCGAAAAAAAAATCAGCTGTTCAGTACATTTATCTACATCAAACTCGTCGAAATGTACTGAACAGCTGATTTTTTTTCGCGATTTCAGGTTTGGTCCCATAGTAAAAGTTGTTCATATTGATGCGTAGAACACCCCCTTAAATTTTGTCGCATGTGTTCAATGTCACCCTGTATACAACGTCCTGACATCAACCGTCGGGCAGTGGCCCACCAGAAACAACAGCCGTCTGGTCGGAGGATCCTCCCTTTTCAATCGAGGATGAGTGAACTTTACACCCTGTTCCTCATGCCACTAAAACACAATAACGAATGTTTCAGAATGAAGAGAGTACACGACAATTACTGTCATTCTGACAAGAACTTTATCCAATTGAGATAGAGTTTAATTATTTTCTTAGTTGTTGAGATTATTTTGGACAGTGTTTTTGTTCCGATATTTTTGACGCTGACTATACCTATATACCTACTTGTACCTAATAGTTTCTCTAATAAGCGAGTAAAACCACGAGCAAAAGCTATCTTAAGAAAATTTGTTTGTTGGATCATTCGGTTCCCTACAAAATGGTTGAGCTGGACGGTGCTGATCCACGCGTCATGTTCGTGAACGGGCGCCGTCAGTTGAGATTGGTCATCTCTTATCTGCCAGGCCTTATTTTTAATTTTATATTTTAACTTGGTTTTAAGTATTTTTTTACATTGTTCTCACATGTGGAAGCAACAAATATAATGTACCCATGATGTTGTAAAACTTATCTTGATTCAAAAGAGTGTCCGTGGAGTTTCTTGCCCGTCCGTCTCCATAGAGATCTACGTTTTGGAATGGGCAACTAGCTTCAACTTTCTGACTAACTGACCGACTCTTTGACAATTCAAAAGTGCCAGTAATAGGGATGATGACTAAAAATTTATTTTTTTTCCGTCATAGAGATTATTAAAAAATATTGTCTTTTTTTACGTAATCAAAAAATTACGGCGATATACATTGAGTTAAAATATGGCATGACGTCACGCGTAGCTAGGTTTTATACGTACAAGTGACGTAGCGAGCCCCACTCCCCAACTTTAATGCGTGATAGCTAAGTATTTTTTTATTAATATGATAAAGCAAAAAATACGTGCCTAATATTTTTTTATAATCTGACTGACGGACTAAATAGAATTTCTTTTCTTTTACCCAGGCATCATCCCTATTGGATTAATTGAAATAAATGCTTTGAGTTTGAGTTTGAATTTCAGCGATCAATTAATTGTATCATCTCTAAAACTTAAACGTAGGCGTCAACTAACACCGTTCAGGTTTAACCGCCTCTAACTACAGTCTTCGGTTAGTTATATCTTGTAAACGGACACAGTGTCGGTTACCGACCGACAGGCGCCGTGAACCCGACACTAACGGTAACTTATGACGATTATGTCCCTTCGATTGTAATTTAGAACTCATAGAAGTAATTGGATGCTGGATACCAGGATCGTCTGTTCCAAAACTACCGAACATAACCGATGAAAATGTAAACAAATTAATCAGAAAACGTACCTCATCCTTTAGCCTTTTCCCAACTATGTTGTGGTCAGCTTCCAGTCTAACCGGATGCATTTTACATGGAGCGACTGCCTGACCTCCACAATCCCAAAGATGTGAAAGAAATCCCATCCCAAAGGTGTGAAAGAAATCCCAATGACTTCCGGGACCATTGGCTTAACGTGCTTCCTGAGGCACGGAGGAGTCATGGCATGTAAATATGGTCTCTCATCCACGGACCAACCAAACAGATTACGTGTGACTCCGGATTTTGACTCCGGAGATTCACTCCGCAAAATCATCTAAATAAATAGCGACTCTTGCTACGACACAATAAAGTGCAATTTTCAGGTCGCACAGCGTTAATTAACTACAGTTGTATTCATCTAGAAGTTGCCTCTCTTTCTGTCTTACCTTCTGACTCGTTAGGGTTGTGTTATTTTACGACGCGGCGCATGAGTGAGTATTGAACTAACGTACGAGTCGGCCAGCGCGCGGCAGACCACACTGAATTAGCTCGAGACAGTTTTATTAAATGGCTTTAACACGTCAAATTGACGTAGGGTATCAATTTGCATTTCTCTAACTGTACATAATGACTTTTACCCAATACCCGATCGTTATTCGTTACCTATCGATCCAATGTGACCACTGACCGGCGAGAACCCTACCTCGCCGGTCAGTGGTCTACATTGGATCTAGTTTTAACTTTTTAGGGTTCCGCACCTCAAAAGGAAGAAATGGAAGCCTTTTAAAGGATCACTTGTGTCTGTGTGTCTGTACGTCTGTCACAGCCAATTTGCTCCTAATAGACCGATTAAGGTGAAATTTGGTACACGTATGAAATTTTGTGACCCAAAAACGGACGTGTTCAGTAAATACTTAAATAAATTTTGAATATGGAATCACTTTTGTGGGGCAAATCACTACATAGTATAAAACAAAGTCGCTTCTCGCTGTCTGTCTGTCCCTATGTATGCTTAGATCTTAAAAAACTACGCAACGGATTTTGATGAAGTTCTTTTTAATAGATAGAGTGATTCAGGAGGAAGATTTATATGTATAAAATAAACGCGGGCGAAGCCGCGGGCAAAAGCTAGTAAGAAAATAAAAAAAAAAGTTTTGCAAACTATACCGTATGTCATATCAAATGAAAGGGTCTCAAATGTTTTTTTTTTTAAGAAAAAGACGAAAATTTACCAAATTTAAGTTCAGTAGTTTCGGTAATAAGGGGTTATCACCGAAACCACTGAGCCTAAAATAAAAAAAATACAGGAAATAATTCTATATATAGAGATCACAGGAAACCTATAAGAAGTCTATGGTCTTAAAATAACATGGTAATTTTCTCAATAATGTGCGTACACTTAATAGTTAGGGAGGCGAGGTAGCTAAATGGCGTAATTCAACGGCGCCGTCGAGACCTATCAAAATCGAAATATAAAATAATTTCGAAAAGAAAAGCTCGTATGGTAAAAACCATTTTAGCGGTGGGTTTGGCGTGTACGGTTTTTCAAAAATGTTAAAAAAAAACAGTTACTTGGGCATTCTCGAGCGCGTCATATATTCATACTACGTATGCCCCAAGTGCCTCTGATAACAACGGTATACTAATCTGCCGGTTTGCGCGGTGGGGGTAGGCATATACCTAAAGTAGTCAAAAATGCAAAAAAAAAAAATTACTCGAGCGCGTCAGATTTTCGGAAGGGGTGTTAAGAGCGTTGACTCGGTACGGCATTTCATACAAACTTTCAAGTCCTTTTTTATCGAAATGAATGAACCGATTTTAATGAAACTTCATACGCATAAGTAGGATACATAGGTCTAAAAAGTTAGTAAAGAACATTTTCTAAATGTCTTATTTAAAAAAAGATAAATGGAAATCTCTGCTTCTATGGAATATTTAAAATCGGTCTAATTTAGCTGCAACACTATTTTTCGAAAATGTTTTTAACTAACTTTTTAGACCTATGTATCCTGCTTATGCGCATGAAGTTTCATTAAAATCGGTTCATTCATTTCGATAAAAAAGGACTTGAAAGTTTGTATGAAATGCCGTACCGAGTCAACGCTCTTAAGTAGGCCCCAAGGAAGCTCCCTTTAAAAAAACTGACGATTTCGGCGTGACGATAAGTTACGATGAATTTTTGAAAATGCAAAAAAAATAAGTTTTTTTGAATTACTCGAGCGCGTCAGATTTTCATAGGGGAGGTTTATCTCGGTATCCTGAAAGCATATTTTCTTAATCTGACAAAAATGTTGGTGGGTTCTCTTAATCTGACCGAAAAAGGTTTTTTGGTTTCTTTTTTTTCCTTTCTTTCTCCTTGATAAAACGGAGAATTTAAGAATGACAATAAAGCGATACGTACAACCAACGTAAATGTAGATGAAATGTAGTATGAATTGTATTATTTATTGTATAAAAAAATGAAATGATATAAAAATTGTATTGTTATGTATGGCCTTTACATTTTTGCTCAATACAATTCATTTTCTTCTTCACTGGAACTTTCATATTGTGGCTTCTCATCCACAATTCTTTCCTGCTGAGTGCCTGCAACATCCGTAACAATTATTTCTATTCAGTAATTTTGTTGAGAGAATATTATAGAAGTACAAAAATTTACCTGAATCAAGCGTCTCGTCATTGCTGTCCTCAGTGTCATTCTCGTTGCCCAGAATATCCGGCGATACAACAACATTTTCATACGCATCGGGCAATTGATTCCCGATAAACCACGTGAACTCGAATTTATTATTATTTTCATTCCACCCATGATCGGTTGGTGCAAGGTCAGTGATGTCGGATTTGTAAGCATTCCTCCACAAATTGGCGATGTACCGAGTTCTGAGGCAATGTTGGTACCTATAGCTCTGACTGGCATGAAAATTGTCGAGGAGCTTTAGAAAAAAAAAATTTGAGATATAATAAAAGTCACATAATTTAATCATCGTTATTTCATATCAATTTTTTTTAACACCCTCAGTTTTCGAGATATACTCAAAAAACCGGGAGTTTGAGTTTTTATGATGCTTCAAATCAAAAAGTTTTAACTTTGGACAAAAATGTAAAGAGACCTTTTTTGTGTAAAATAAAATTACCTTTTTAGTTTATTTAAACTTTTTTTTTGTAAAATGTATCGTTCGCGACTTATATGCCGCAACGCGTTTTTCGGAAGACGAAATGGCTCCTCCACACTTCGGGTCATGCGGAAACCGGCAGATTTTGTATTTTTACTAAGTTTTAGATTATATTCTTCAAAATAAAAATAAAAAAATCGCGCTCGAGAATGCCGGATTCACGTTTTTTTTTTACAAGTTCGCGACCCCATAATTCGGCGCGGCGTCAAGGACTTATCGTCAGATTAGTTAAATTTAGTCTTAAAACACTAAAATCAACCCCCAATATCTGACGCGCTCGAGTATTTCAGACTATCGATTTTTTTTTACTAATCTGATCGTCTATCCTAGGCGCGCGTCACTACATATAGAGCTAAATACTTTACAAGGTTGTTCTATTAGGTCTAAGGTATCTCTCATATCTTAAACTGCCACGCTCGAGTATTACCGAAATTCCCTTACTGGCCTCCCTAACTATAATACATAAAGGGTTGGAATGTATGGAAGAACATTATAAAACCACATCGAGAACGGGTCTTATGAAGAACATGTTTTTCAACTACAATGTTAATTTTTAAGAGACAACATTTTATCATCCCAACAACGGGACCCTTCGTTAGAGAGGGTACAGTGGATCACTTTTTTATAAGCGGTTTAAATTAGTACATAAACAATAAATTTAAAAAAATCAGCTTTATTTGATAGAACGGGATGTTGGCTACCGAAATCTATTCTAACTTTAGCAATAACATCAATATTTTCTGGCAGTAAACGTTTTTTTTTAAAGTTGGGAAATGATCCACTGTACCCCACATCTGGTTTACACTGGATCTTCATGTGGGGTCCTATGGATCGTAGTGGGGTACAGTGAATCAACACATGGAATTACCATGCTTTTTTAATGGGTTACAGTGAACTGTTTCAATATAAATATGAAATAAATGATTAATTTGTTTAATCAATACTTTTAATCAAAATTATCTTATTCTTAATCACAAAATTCTCAAAACTTAGAATAAAAACCTTCTTCTCTCCTCTTTCGTCTTTTTTTTTCTTTTCTTATTTCCTTCTTATCTTTGCAAAGTTGTGTACGGAATATTTTTTAGTGCAGCAACTTTCCTAATTGTATTTCTTTCCAAAATGAGATCGATTGCATCTTTCATATATTCCCGACTCATGAGACCAACATTAGTTTTTCTTGTGCGGTTCCGGACCATGTTGTTAGTCTGATACAATGACCAAATTAAGTTAGGTACCTATGTAATATCAGTATGGGTGAAACAGTCCACTGTTCCCCAACACGCCATATTTGAAAATTAATCACATTTTTACGATTAACTTAACTTAAACGACAAGCGCACCGCTTTATTTTGAGAGCTTATTAAATCATTATTCAGGAAATCTAATCATATTAACACAATATCAAATAGTTTTTAGTGTACAAAATTCAATGAATACCGGTAAAAAACTAGATTTAGTACTTACGGGCGGTGAAATGGCGGCTACACGTGTTCCACAGTGAGAGCGTCAAGGGCTCTGGCGGTCGAGATGGGGGGGTTGGGGAAGGGGGGGTTTGTGCGGTGCGTGTGTAACAAACAGACAAGGAGTTATATGAGTGGATTCACTGTGCCCCACGGTCCACTATACCCCCCTCTCCCCTACGGTTTTTTTCCACAGATCCCTAAATATAGCTCCATAACCTCCTTTTTCGGATCCAAATTAATGTAAATTGAACTGTCATTTAGCTAGAATATTACTAACAACTCAATAACAGTCATAGTAAAAAACAGGCAGTCTTTTGGCACGACTCCAGGTCTGGTCGTGAATGGACTACACAGTCTGCCCACACGTTCCGATCCGTCGGATTCGTCTACGACATGTCTGCTTACGTAAAAAAGGAGATTTTGTGACAAATACGTTTGATTTATCACCACTTTAACCTATATGTAGGTACTATTGTTACGCAAACTTTTGAAAAGTGACATTATTTTGTGAAGTCAATACTTAGTGTTATAACGCTAATCCTTTTCTAACCAATCAATCTGCCTAGCCTTTTCCCAACTATGTTGGGGTCGGCTTCCAGTCTAACCGGATGCAGCTGAATACCAGTATTTTACATGGAGCGACTGCCTGTCTGACCTCCACAACCCAGTAACTGGGTAATACGATACCCCTTGGTAAGACTGGTTGTCAGACTTTCGGGCTTCTGACGACCCGTAACGACTGTCAAAGATCCACGAATGACAGCCGGGACCAACGGCTTAACGTGCTTTCCGAGGCACGGAGGAGTCTCGGTATGTAAAGATGGTCACCCATCCACTGACCAACCCCGGCAAGCGTAGCTTAACCTCATGGATCGACCCGTGCGGCTGTTATTACTTAGCCACGAGCTCCTCTTTTAGCCACGAGCTCCTCTTTCTTCCTTTTCTAACCGCTCCCGCCAAAATTCGCTCGGCCAATAAGGTTGAGTCTAAGCTTCTAGAAGGTTCTAGAAGCTTCCAAACAAATGACGCGCAGTCTTGTCGTTGACGTATGTCAACCGTCAACTAGGCTGTGCACATTTTTTTTAGATAGATTTACAAAACTAGATCTTCGCACCGAACCTAAACTGTTTATATTAAAGCACTTACCTACCTAAGATAATGTGTTTATGTTAAAGTGTTTTTTATTAATTGCCTAAATGGGAGAAACTGCTTTTGAGAAAAAATAAACTCCTAATTTGTTGTATTTATGACTCTTTTAAATACATCAAAACAAGGTCGGTCTTAGGCCTTATAGCAACGGTATTATTAAAATGTGATCAACAACTATTGTTAATAATAGCTACAAGGGTTGGTTTCGTATGGGTGTCGAACTCACAATCCAAAACGCAGAAGCTAAGCGCTCACACGCCCACAACGCTACCTAATAATTATGCTTTTTTTTTAAATTTATTTAATCCATATTGTTACAATTACAAACTTTTATATAACACCTGCCAAACTGCAGAGCAATTTGTCGGCAGTAGGTTCTCGTGGATTTTGCACGAATGTTCACTTAACTACATATTAAAAATTAATTAATTTTAAATACTTCTTTGACATAGCTACTTTGTAGTATTTTTAATAAATAAATACTCTTTTGTGGTCGAACATGTAATTATTTGATTAACTAGCTGACCAGATAGACGTTGTCCTGTCCTAATTTCAATAATTCATACAAAATTCCCACACAAAATGCACTTTCAGTTTTTCCGAATTTTCCAATTTTCCCGGAACTTTTTCAATTTTTTTCTTCATAAGAACCTTCCTCGGATTTCAAAGAATATCTTTAAAAAAATTTGCTTAATTGGTCCAGCCGTTCTTGAGTTTTGCGCTTAGCACATAATAGATGGATGTAACATACAAAACATTGTAAAACATTTTAAAAGAGTAACGGTGAAGTTTCTTGCCCATTCTTCTCCACACAGTTTCATGTGGAGAAGAATGGGCAAGAAACTCCTTTTGGAAGGGACTAGGAACAATTCTATTTTTTTTTAATGTTGACGTTCAAAGTGTTTTTATGTGCCTATTTGACTTTGATCGCACAATATGTATCTACAACTACCTACATGGAAAATAATGGAGATATACTATTTGTAAATACAGTAAAGTCATGACTTATTTGAAACTTTGAAAGTCTTACATTTTTCAAGCTGTGGGCGTTGCAGATAATAATATTAGCTACCTAAAAGCTGAGTCACGGGACAACATAATAGAGTCATAAATATATTTGAATTATAAGATTAAGCAAAGCTTTTTCTAGCTTTTTCAACTAACTGCTTGTACATCTGAGGGGCAATTCTCGTATTTTTAACAACGTTCGTAATCTCATCTCAGTCTCAATCTGTCAAAAATTGTATAGCGTTTACCTACATTTTTGACATTTGATTGACGCTGGCATGAGATTGTGAACGTTTTTAGGTACGAGAATTGGCCATCTGTTCATTTTTCAGGATTACATTCGGGTAAATAAGTTAGAAGGCCACCTATGATAAGTTAGAAGGCCAATTCTCGTACCTAAAAACGTTCAAATTCAAGTCGCAATCTCATACCAGCGTCAGTCAAATGTAAAAACAGATTAAGGGCCTACTTAATATGTTAAAAATTTTACAGCGTTTACCTTGTTTCACGATGTCCGAATAGCCACTACTTACCGAATAAATTCAAAAATGGAACAGAATCTAAATCAGCCAAGGAAATTATCTGCCAAGTATTAATAGGAACTTAATCGTAGTTGGTGAAACAGGGCCTAAGACTGATATGGTATTACGAAAATAGAGATTAGAGATTAGGGTTTTTTATAGAGATTATTTATTTATTTAACCATTTATGTAATTTACACACAAATAAACAGACAAGAAGAAAGGAACAGAAAAGTACGATGATGCTTATTTCTAAAGAAATCTCTTCCAGCATACCTGCGATAGGACGGAGGATAAAAAGAGAGATGTAGCCACCGTGTGTGTGGTTACATAAGTATTCAGTATTTCTACAGTCAAGTAATATTACTGTGTTCCTTTTTAAGGACATTGAAGGATATCTGTAATAGCATTGGATGCTAAACCAACAATATTTATCTAGTATCCATGGTCTAAGCATATTTTAAGAGATAGGTGCCTACATCCAGCCCCGGAAGGTTTTATTTGGAAAATACTTTTCGTTGAAGTCTTTTGCAAGGCGTGCGGTGAAATTTAATTGAGTGAAAATGCTATAAGAACCAAAGGATGTTATTAATAAACATTCTATCAACGTTAAAACAATACCTTTTGGTATGATTTAACTTTTTTTTTCTCTTAGAAATAGGTGGGTAGCAAAAGGTTGGCTCTAAATGTTCTTTAAATGACTTTCTCTCTCGATTGTATGAAGACATAACAAACAATAAGTTATGTGTGCAACTGTACTCCCATCCCACGTCCCATGATCTGTAGCAAAAATGACGTCACGGGTGATCACAGCCACCACATAAAATGCTACGCGCGCCCGCTACGAGCACCAAAACCGTAGAGCCACTGCTACGGCGTAGACGCGCTACGCACCATCCGCGTAAACTTCGTTCGATCTCAAGTGTATTTTTCGGGTATGTGATTTGTATTTCTATTGTGTTTATTTGTATATAGTGTATTAACAGTGGTTTAAGTTAAAGTTTTTGTAACTTGGAAGTTTTATTCGTCGAGTAATTAGAGGCTTAAATGCAATTTTAAGTCACTACCTATTTTTGTACCATCATAGAATCAGTATGATTTTAAAATTCAAACTTTTAAGTGAATGAAAAATAAACAATTTTGAATAAGTAGATATTGCATTTAAATAATAAATGGACCATACCAATTGTATAAATACATTAAAATTACCTACTTAGGTACAGCTTAAAAAGACAAGTAAACCTAAATAACACTTTTCAACTTTTTAATAACATGTTTTCATCAAAAACAGCTTATTAATTAATACATCTCTTATGCTAATTATGGTTCGGGAGCCAATATTGTAATAATAATTCACAATGCTAGGTTAAACTGTTAAATTATTTATGCACATGGATAAAATTAATTTATTTATTTATGTAGATAAATAAATAAATGAAATAAAAAAAACATCTATCTCGAAATTATTCTACAGTGTTAATCACTAATTTTACATTTATCAAAAATCAATCTGCGTAGCCTTTTCCCAACTATGTTGGGGTCGGCTTCCAGTGTAACCGGATGCAGCTGAATACCAGTATTTTACATGGAGCGACTGCCTGTCTGACCTCCACAACCCAGTAACTGGGTAATACGTCACCCCTTGGTAAGACTGGTTGTCAGACTTTCGGGCTTCTGACGACCCGTAACGACTGTCAAAGATCCACGAATGACAGCCGGGACCAACGGCTTAACGTGCTTTCCGAGGCACGGAGGAGTCTTGGTATGTAAAGATGGTCACCCATCCACTGACCAACCCCGGCAAGCGTAGCTTAACCTGATGGATCGATCAGTGCGGCTGTTATTACTTAGCCACGAGCTCCTCTTAGATATAGATAAATAAATAAATGAAATAATAAAAACATCTACCTCGAAATTATTCTACAGTGTTAATCACTAATTTTTACATTTATATTGTTTTTAATTTGAAAACCCCTGAGGCGAAGGCCTTTTTCATAGAATGCCAAGCTTTTGTATCTTTCGCTGCGTCCATCCATCGTGATCCAGCCATATATAGATATATAGCTATAATACTCTTTTTTGTACACTATAAAAATTACAGATATATATGTATAAATTTTACATAGGGTGACACAATGGTCGGTCTTTTCCCTAGGATGTAATTAAGCTTAAGTAGGCTATTTCCATCGTCATAATTTACATAAAAATATTTTATTCTTTCTTCAATTTGCAAACCTTTATTCATAATCTGCCTGCATTTTTCTACTACGTTAGGGTTGGCTTCCAATCTAACCGGATACCTACAGCTTAACATCAGTATTTTATATGAAGCCTATCTGACCTCGATATTTAAACTATTAGCAGACCTTTATTGCAAGCGCGAAATTGATATACTATAATTATGATTATTAAAAAAAAACCAAGTATTTTTATAGAGCCATAACAAAATCATAGATATAGTTCATAAATATAAATCATAGATAATAGTTTCAATTCAAACTTCTTGTCCAGCAAAGGTTAGCTACTTACTTAATACAATTTCGAAATATAATATTGGTGGAAATGTATTTAGAAATCTTATAAACGACTACTTTTCAAATCTTCGAATATCATTTTTCTTACTAGTAAAAAAATACCGCAAAACTAGTACTTCAGGAAATTTTTTGAATGCGTCCATCTTTGATTCCTATTTGATCTTCTGGAGGTCTTATTTGACTTAAGGATTAAATTGTCCATTTGGCAACTGTCATAAAATTCTTATAAAGACACAAGTTATCTGCATTACCATCACCCTGTATATTTGTAACAAGGACACTATGATTGGCACTCAGCCAATGATAAAATTCAAGGTTTTAATACATCTCTCCTAGATTTTATAAAGGACAAACATATCTGTAGAATTAACTGGCTTTTGACAAGGCCTTTTTGGCATTAAGGCTTGTCCGTCGCATAAAGCGCGGTCACTGTCGGACTGCATAGAAAAGAAAGAGAAGCGCGATGACACAACGCTTGCAAAATATGAAGTACCTAATTATCGATTTATAAAAAATCTGTTGATTGAACTAAACAAGTAATGACAAGAAATCATTCCTTATTAGCTTGTAAAGAACTGTATAAATTTATCAACACTTTTAATGAAAACTGTAGGAGTAATATGGTAACAACTCGAAAAAATAGACCGAAATAGACCTGGATATATGTTTTTTTTTCCTTAGTTCTACAAACTAAAATAGATTTCAGGACAAATGAAATCACTTCTTATGTGTTGTAGATTACTGTGTATTTTTTCCTATCAGAAAGATGCTATAGTTACTGTAAAAGATGGTTACAAAGTTACTTCGTTTCGCCGTATTTTAGGACGGAGCAGCCTTAATAATTATAAAATTTTAGATTGCAGTGGTGGCCCAGTGGTAACGTCCCCGACTTACGAGTTGTAGGTCGTGGGTTCAAACACAGACAGGCGTTTTACTTTGTGTAAATAATTTCATCACCACTACTCTCAAAACGGTGAAGGAAAACATCGTGAGGAAACTGGCATGTCCTAGAACCAAAAATTCGAAGACATGACTTGATTTATGGAGTTTCTTGCCGGCTCTTCTCCATAGGAAACGACTAATTTGGAACCGTGCACCTAGCTTCTGACGTTTCATAAGTGCCCATGTCGGTTTATGTGAAACAAATATTTTGATTTTGGTTTTGATTTAGACTGGAAGCCGACCCCAACATAGTTGGGTAAAGGCTAGGCAGATGATGCTGGTCTTCAATTTGTAAACATGATATGAACGTGGACGAGGGAAAAGGAATATAATAAGGAAATTTAAGGGAAAAAGGGGTGAGTTTTGTTAACCCGTCGCACGCCAATTAGCAGACACAATAGATTTTTTATTGTTATCTGGTGCACACCTGGGTGTCAATCGACGTTTAAAGAGTTAATTTAAGCAGAAATGCTTTGTTCCAATTTCAGAGGATAGCAGAGGATCATGAAATTCACATGGGACATTTCAATTTTGTATCTTATAAAGTAATAAGTTCATATCTATGTTAGCCGTTCGGCTGGATAGATACTACTTACTTTTTAGGGTTCCGTACCAAAATGGTAAAAAAGGAACCCTTATGGTGTGGCTCAGTCTGTCTGTCTGTCTGTCACAGCTGGATATCTCAAGAACTACCAATGCTATCTACTTGAAATTTGGAACAGTTTTAGATGACGTTTACCCAACTATTTTGGAAATAAGAAAGTAATAAAAATATTTATATTTTTTTTGCAACAGGGACTGAAAGGGGGTCTTAAAAATTCAAAGTAGGGCTACTAGGGTATGTGGGGTATCATATGAAAGAGCGCTGTTTGCACATTCTCAAACATTTTTTTCTTTTTTTTAGGCCGCATAGTTTTCGAGTTTTGATGAAAAATGTAAAAAAAATACCGTCCCACCCTTATCTCCGAAGTTTGCAAAGAGAAAAATCTGAAATTATTGTATGTGATAGAAGTTTATGTAAAGATTACAGGAAAAATAAAACGATGTCTCTAAATAGCACACTTTTTCAGAAATCGGAACGGAACCCTCGGTGCGCGAGTCCGACTCGCTCTTGACCGGTTTTTTTTTTTCAAATTTTATTTTCTCACTGGTCGGTAAAGGTCTCCCCCACAGCTTTTCACTCTTCGCTGTGTGTTCTCGAGCCAATCTCGCCTCTAAGTCACTCGTTAGTTACTTACTTTAAGAAAATCTGTTTCTCGCCTCGAAGTCCTTAAAAGCTCTTGGCAATCCTGAAATATTTATTTTATCTGAAATAACTCTATTTCTGAACCACAATTTCCAATCCCAAAGTAAATGTTAGTAGGTACCTTCTCCTAACTTCCAATTAGTAACATCTAATAATTTATTCAACAAAATAACTTTAAAATATTAATAATTCATTAGTTCTTCTAACGCCATCACAAACATTAATTAGAAACAAATTATTTATTGATGCCGTTTCGAGGCATCTTTACGAACAAAGCTCTCATCATGACCGGATTTTTGTGTTCATAAATTGTAAATAGCTGTTAACTACGCATCCTGTACATCAATTTATGTAGGTAACACTGCACAACAAAAATAATTGCTCGGAAACGACTTGTATTTTTGGTATGAAATATCGCTGTTTACGGGAGAGCTCAAATAACGCACGCAACACATTGTGCTTATGGGTGCATACAATGGTACGGGGTCGTGGAGGTATACAGGGTGTAAGGGACAGCCCTCCGCAAACTAACAGGGTGCATTCAGCTCCTCATTCTGAATCATATTACTAATATATATATATATATAATCATATAATCTAATAAAACTAAATTGAAACATAGTGCTACGGAATTATTAAATCCATCAAAAACAAAAGAGTCTGTAGAGATGGTGAACAATTTCTTCGCATCAATCGGGAAAAAGCTGGCTGATAATACTCATTCCTGTTTAAACCCTTCCCATAGTAACTTTAATAAAGCTCCCTCACAACTGGTTTCTAAATCCTTTTGTATTGCTGGAAACTGATGAGTCTGAAGTGGAACATTTAATATTGAACCTGAAAGATGTGTGTGCCGTTGGTTGGGATTCTGTACCAAATAATTTCCTCAAAGAATATAGACACATTTTAGTCCATCCATTAACGTATATTTTCAACCTCTGTTTAACTAAAGGTCAGTTTCCTACGATGTTAAAGAAATCAGTAGTATACCCAATTTATAAGTCGGGTGATAGAGACCGTGTCACTAATTATAGACCCATCTCCATATTGCCTTCGATCTCCAAGCTTCTAGAACGAATAATAAATAGTAGATTGATTGATTACCTGGAATCAAATAACCTTTTATCCAACAACCAGTTTGGTTTTAGAGCAGGTAAGTCTACTAGTGATGCAGTCCACGAGCTCCAGGACTATGTGGTAAAAAATATTGATTCAGGTAAAAAGACAATAGGCTATGCGGAGGCTCATGGCTTGAGGTATAATGCAACAAAGAGTGTAGTTATTGTATTTAAAGTGCGTAATAACACACCTGCAAATATCCCACCTGTGAAGTTGCAAGGTACTCCGTTGCAGGTCGTCACTCAATTTAAATACCTCGGCCATGTGGTCTCGGATTGTCTCTCGGATGACCAGGATATTGATAGGGAGCGCAGGGCGTTGGCAGCCAGATGCAATATGCTTGCCCGCAGGTTTGCACGGTGTACTAAAGAGGTAAAATTGACTCTATTCAGAGCTTATTGCCAGTCGTTCTACTCGTGCAGCTTGTGGGTTAGGTATACGCAGAAGGCTTACAACGCTCTGCGCGTTCAGTATAACAATGCGTTGAGGGTGTTGTTGGGGCTGCCTCGATTTTGCAGCGCGTCCGGTATGTTTGCGGAAGCGAGGCTAGACGACTTCTATGCCGTCATGCGCAAGCGATGTACATCTATGCTGCGGCGTTTCAGAGAGAGTCCTAACAACATCCTTGCTACACTGGCGGACAAAATAGATGGGCCGTTTATCAGGCACTGGGTGGGCAGACATGTGCGCACAGATGTACATGTCGCCAATTAATTTATATTTTAAATAATTACTAACAATTAGGCTAAGGTATACTAACACTATATGGATCTATGGTCTGAATTAAAGAATTTGAATTTGAATTTGAATTTGAATAGGCATTTTCCTTGACCTAGCCAAGGCATTTGACACGGTCTCTACGCCTTTGCTGATTCTAAAATTAGAACGCCTTGGAATAAGAGGAAATCAACTGCAACTTTTTAACGACTACCTCTCTAATCGTTTTCAGTGCGTTAAGATTAATGACTGTATCAGAAGCGATATACCTATCACTCACGGAGTTCCGCAGGGGAGCATTCTGGGACCAACACTCTTCCTTGTATACTTGAATGATCTCTGTAAACTAGACCTTTCAGGAGGTAAAATTATATCATATGCAGACGACACAGTTTTGTTGTTCTCTGCCGATACCTGGGACAAAGTATATAGGGAGGCGCAGGATGGATTCAATGTTGTGACTCATTGGCTGCAGAATAACTCCCTGACTCTTAATCCGGAGAAAACCCAGTACATGACATTCTCGATGCTCACTCTAAATATACAGCTTCCTTATACCCCCTCGATTACAGCACATAGTTGTTGTAATAGCTTGGTTTGCTCTTGTCCAACAGTAACAAAGACAGCGTCAATTAAATATCTAGGAATTATTCTTGACTGTAACCTCTCATTCAGACACCATATTCACCTTCTTACATCTAGGACAAGAAAATTGATCTGTGTTTTCAAGAACCTTAGACATGTTGCGCCCCCAAAATTAGTAAAGCAAATATACTTAGCACTAGTACAGTCCATTCTTCAATAATTGTATCACCGTTTGGGGAGGTGCACATAAAACTATCTTAAAGCCCTTAGAAATAGCCCAGAGGGCTGTACTAAAAGTTAGTACTTTTCGCCCATATTTGTACCCAACCCATCTTGTTTACCAGTCGTGTGAGGTTCTGACAGTTCGCCAGTTGTTTATATTTCTTGTGGTTATGAAGCAACACTCTTTACTACAATTCTCAAAGGGTGATCTAGCTAGAAGACGAAATAATGTTATTAGTAATAATGACCGACCTTTTTTCAGGCATGCTTACGTAAACAAATATTTTTGCTTCTTGGGGCCGTACCTATATAATAAAATAAATGACGCTTTGGAAATATACCCGCCAAATAAAAAGATATGTAAAAGTAAAATCTTTAATATTATAAGTAAACATACGTATGAAGAAACAGAAAACTTATTAAAGATAGTTAGATAGTAAATGTCTTTTATACTCACCCTCTCACACTCTTTCACTCACTTTCACACACTACACACCGAGAGGTTAACACTCCACACACCATTTTTGTTTATTTTGTTTTAAACTTTTTTCTGTGCTATGATATACCTCCAATTAATATTATGTCTAATTAAGTTAGCACGTTCCGGGACACTTGACTATTTGCAAATGTAATGATATGACACTTCAAAATCCCATACATTTTGTCATACCGTCTACAGCCGTACTACCTCATTCGACACGCCGGCGCCGCGTACGCCGTGACACTAAATATCAACATCATTGTACTTGTATGGCTCAGTCTACGCCTGTCGGCGGTGTGCATGTGTTGTTTTGGTGCATAAGCACTGCGTATGTGTGTGTTGAAAAATGACTCGAAAAGAGTTTGCCGTGACACCCACGAACAAATGAAGTCGCGTGATGTGACACTAGATCATGTGCTTCTTAGGAATACTATGGGCAAGCAACGGCTATCGACGGTTTGCCAAATTACATGAAATAAAGTTCACCGCCCTTAGCCGTACTGTCACGTAACGATATACCGACATAACGTCAAGAGGCGGTCTGTCCCGGAAAGTGTTAATAATGTAATGGTCATCATAAGGAAGAGCACTGATGTCCGAGATACAGATATTTTATCTAGTTCAGACACAGATGCCTTCAGTATAAAATTAAGAAAATTTGATTGTGTCCTGTATATCTGTTCAAATGTAACATATGTTGTGTCAAATAAATATATTATTATATAAAAAAAAAAAAATATTCCACCGGAAATTTTCTCAGGAAAATTTTCATTTTTTCAAATTTTTTTTCAGTTACATTTTCATTATTTCAATGTAAAATTGCATTGTGTGTTCGCAGCACTGCATTTATGTAAAAAAACTGCAAAAAAAAACCAGCAATGGATGTTGAAATACTCTAACCAACGACGCGTGAAATCAGCTGTTCACTTTCTGTCTAGCTACAGAGTTCATCGAACTCAGCGCATACCTGTTACCTACCCCTCCCAAACAGTAATAGACGCTCCGATTTGTGCACAAAAACACTGTTTGTGTTTTTGTGCACAAATCGGAGCGTCAGAGTTAGAGCGGAGAGCGGAGCGTTAGAGCGGAGAATCAGGTTTATTGGATTCCCTTAACGTTCCTGCAAAAATTTCATGTACCGGTCATCTTAGTATGACATACTGAATTCACCCTATCAGTTTGCGGAGGGCTGTCCCTTACACCCTGTATAAAGTTAAATTATACACATTTTTGACACTTTAAAGTCAAATACTGGTGAACATGACAGATTTTCATGTCGGCCGTTCTATGTAATATGATGGAACCACATTCCTAGGCAAAGATATTTAATATTTAGTAATTTTATAGTGTCATAAAATAAAAAAAGACAATTATTAATTACTTACTACTACAGTGGGCCCACATGAAGGCATTATCAATTTAAACATTATTTGCTAAATAAATAATTACAATAAGATTAGACATTTAAACAAACCCTTTTTAACAGTCCGTTCAACCGATTTTGACTTCTATTCCGTAGACTTAAGGATGGCATTAAAGGCAAAAAAGTGGATACAAAGTTAAATTATAACATTTAAAACTTGTTTTCGTACAAAACGTCAGAAAAATTTGGAACTTTGACCTTCAATCCAGAAGCCACATCCAGAAGGTTCCCATGGGTACCAACAGAAAAAAAAAATTACGAGCGAGTCTTACAACATCTTGTATTGTAACATCTTATACAATCTCACCTTAGTAAAAGTACCTACTTTCTAGTTCCATACCAAACACCCAACATTTCAATCCGCCACTAAAAACTTTTAGAAAAATATTTTCACTTCCGTATCTTTTCACGAAATCACTCCCACAGATTGCATTGTGGTCATGCTACGCATATTATAAGTTAAACCTAGGACCTAACACACTGCGGACCCCTAAACCAATATACATATACCACTAGCTAATCCAATATTCTTATGTCGTACCTCTACCAAATAAAAATACATATATGAAGAATAGACTCGTTATAGGTTCCCCTCAAGCAATTTTTGCAAACCAAACGTAAAGCAATAGAATACATTGTTGATATTATTATAGTCAATACATAAGGAAAATAACACGGTTTACATAAAAAAGGTTGTCTTATTGTAACTCTGCAACCTGTGGGTCTCGTAAGGGACTTAATTAAATGAAATAAAGTAACAGTGCTGATTCTGTAGTACAGTGACTTAGGAAAGTCTTAATATTGCTGTATTATTTTCCTAGTGGAATAAAAAGAAAGAAGTAATTTTGAGTTGACAAATAAGCTTCTTCGGTGACTTTTGTTTATAAGTTTATTCAGAAAGCATTTAATCTGCGTAGCCTTTTCCCAACTATGTTGGGGTCGGCTTCCAGTCTAACCGGATGCAGCTGAATACCAGTATTTTACATGGAGCGACTGCCTGTCTGACCTCCACAACCCAGTAACTGTGTAATACGATACCCCTTGGTAAGACTGATTGTCAGACTTTATTCAGAAAGCATTATAAATAAAATTCTATTTCATTGTTTTCTTGTTAGCTGTAATTTCGGGGTAAAGCTTATGTTTCCGAAGAAAGCGTATAAACGGTGACACAATAAAACCTAGGAAAGCAGCCGTATCTGTCATTTTCGTCAGTATTTGACATTTAAGTGAAACCTCGGCCGCCAAAGATTTAAATCGCTAGATTTGCCCTCATCATACTTACTAGTAGAAAAAGTGTCCATACTGAGAAGAGTGAGCTCACACATTATTAAAGCGATTCCATGATAATCAAGTGAAGTCACTGCGTCATTGTGTCAGAGGTGTCAAAACGAAACACAAATGCGACAATCTTTTGACGCGGTAGGGCGAATCTAACGATTTAAATCTTTGCCGCTGTCAACATTTTCATAACAGCCGTCATTGCGGCTGTTAAGTGCGGCCACCACTCTTCTAAGAAACCGTAGCTTACGGCTGTCTAAATACAGACTATGTTTGACACTTTCAAGTCAAATAGTGGTGAAAATTACAGATTTTCATGTCGGCCGCTATGTAATATGATGGAACCGCATTCCTAGCCAAAGCTATTTAGTATTTAGTAATTTTACAGTGTCATAAAATAAAAAAGACAATTATTAATTACTTATGTAATAATATAGTAGACCCTCATCAAGGCATTATCAATTTTAACATCATTTGCTAAATAAATAATTACAATAAGATTAGACATTTAAACAAACCTTTTTTACAAGTCCGTTTAACCAATTTTGACTTGTATTCCGTAGATTTAAGGATGGTATTAAAGTCAAAAAAGTGGTTACAATACCAACTGTTTACTGCAGCTGCCATTTGTCATGCCACCAACGTAATAGAAGTCAAAATCGGTTGAACGGACTGTAAAATAGGTTTGTTTAAATGTCTAATCTTATTGTAAAATGCACGCCCTTCCACTGCATGTTGCATTCTTGTTTCAAATGTTTGTAAAGAAGTGTTTAAATTAGACCATATATACCTATCTACGAACTTTCGTATTTTCCTAACGGATAGGCAGAGGTTGGTGTGTTGCATACCTGTGTATCCGGGATTGGTACTTCAGCAAATTGTCCACTTGGTAATATGATAGTGGTGTCGTCAACCACGCTCACTTTTCACTTTGTAACTTTAGATAGTGCTAAACCTAAAACTATGTAGTAGAGGAATTATAATTCATCTATTAATAGTGTAAAGCCGGTTCACACGATGCAATTAAGTTTCTTGCCTGTGGCATACAATAAAATTGAAGCAAAAAAAGAATTGCATAATCTAAACACATAAAGCAACTTTTAACTGTGACGCACACTGTGCGATATTCAACTTGGGTGAGTGCCTGCACCGATCTTCTACATGCTGCGACTGCTTGTTGTTGTGACTCTGCAACTCGACGCCAAGTATGCGCGTTGAAAAAAAAATAAAACCCCCTTTAAGAGCGAGTCGGACTCGCACCGAGGGTTCCGTTCCGATTTCTGAAAAAGTGTGCTATTTAGAGACATTGTTTTATTTTTCCTGTAATCTTTACATAAACTTCTATCACCTATAATAATTTCAGATTTTTCTCTACGCAAACTTCGGATATAAGGGAGGAGGACAGTATATTTTTTTTCATTTTTCATCAAAAGTTGAAAACTATGCGGCCTAAAAAAAAAAGAAAACTATTTGAGAATGTGCAAATAGCGTTCTTTTATATGATACCCCACATGTCGTAGTAGCCCCACTTCGAATTTTTAAAACCCCCTTATTGTAAAAAAAAAATGTATTTTTATTTCTTTCTTGTTTGCAAAATAGTTGGGCAAACGTCACATAAAACTGTTCAAAACTTCAAGTTGATAGCATTAGCAGTTCTTGAGATATCCGGCTGTGATAAACGGACATACAGACAAACTGAGTTGCACCATAAGGGTACCTTTTTACTATTTTGGTACGGAACCCTAAAAAGAGCTCGATTTCTAGGTTGTGTGGTCACTTGAGTGCGTGTACTTTGCAGTATAAGTTCTTATTGTTGGTTAGAATATGAGGAAAACATCGAAGAGAGTGTTATTTGTGTTAATGGCATCAAAAAGAGCCTCCAGAAGAAACGTCCTTAGCTTTTTATATAGGCTGTTAGCATTTAACGATTACTTACAATAGCCACGTACTCAATTAAACCAAGAAAGTACCAATGTATACTGCTCCAAACCTCCTTTCAACGTTATACTTTCTAAGATATCACGTAACTCGCAAGTAAATCAAAACCTATAGGGTACTTCCCGGTGACCTAGAATAATTAAATTTGGCAAGACGTAAGGTCTTACAGCACAAGTAAAGGAAAAAGTCCAAAAATTGTTCATCTGTAGCTTTATCACAAAAAAAAAAAAAAAAATTTTTTTTGGTATTAGGTATAATCTTAGATTATGAAATGTCCAGATTCCGTGTTCAATACAAAACGTAACATAGAACGTGAAGCCACTTTTTATACATGTGTGAGTGAGCTCCGTGTACTACATAACGCATTTGCGTATGTGTGCAACACGCGAATAATACCAGCGCATAGAGATTACCCTAAAAATGTGGGAAAATTTAAATATAAACGGAACATTGAAAACGAAATTGTAAAGAATAAAAGAAGACAAAGAAAAAAGTGTCAATTTGGTCAAAATTAAAATCCAAGATGGCGGCTGCAAAAATTTTCAAATTTTTCTTCATGGGTGTCGTTTTCATGCTTTTCTAGGGTGTTAAAGCCGATAGTGACGTTAAAATGTAAGTGCAACATGGCGGCTGCGAAAATTTTCAATTTTTCTGTCATGGATGTCGTTTTCATAGTTTCTAAGGGTGCTAAAGCCGATAGAGAAAAGTAGAAAATCCCGCAAATCACTTTTTCAGAGTTAGAGTCACAAGGTTTCAAGGTTTGGGGATAAAATTAACATAAAAATGAATTCAACATAATTCTTTTTCACATACATTTATTTTTAAAAACCCTGAAATTGTAAATTTTTTGTAAACACTTGTCTTTTGGACGGCATACTTTATAAAATATTTTCACATTTCGCTACATGAAAAAGTCTAATTTTTATATACCCTTCCACTATAAGTTTAACGATATTATTTTCATGATGACGGCCGTATGCATGTTCAGTTTCGTCAAAATTAAATAGCTTTGTACCTTTCGGGCTTCTGACACGTAACGACTGTCAAAGATCCACGAATGACAGCCGGGTCCTTAACCGGGACCGGGGGCTAAACGTGCTTTCCGAGGCACGGAGCAGACATGGTATGTAAAGATGCACGGACCAAAATAAATAAAACCACATATATAAGAAAGTCTTTTCCTTAACACGTATCCGATTAGTTGTGCACTCCCGCATTTTCTAGAATCCCGGGATTTATATTAAGAAAATAAATACTAAGAATCCGGTTCCATAGTTTGTTAGCCAAATATTAACTTTAGGTAAATATGCATCCGATTATCCGATCTCTAATCATCATTCATTCCCAAACGCTAAAAGCCTACCTAAATATATGCTGGGCATTCTGTAGCAAACTATCAGAAAGTACCTATCAAAAATAAAAACCACAATAAATAATTGTCCAATAAATTAAAATAATTTTGAAGAGCGAGCGCATTCCAAATTTAAATTCAATTATAGAAACAATTCAGCGTGAAATTCAATAAATGAGGTACCTGTAGGTCTAAACAGGTCCTGTCAGTTGACTTGGTTTCAACATAATATTCTAAAAAAGTTAAACTTGCAATCAATAATTTATTATCAATGCTTGCAGTAGAAAAGTGTAAATTATTATTTTAAAAAAAACAATGCTTAAAAGAATTTAATGCATAAAACAATTTTATTTCAATTTTCAAGTATCGATTTCTGACATTCGTCTTAAACTCGAGACGATCAAAATTAAAAAAAAATCGTTTGGCATAATCGCTATCGAATAACGAATCTTTGCAATAAAAAAAAAACAATATTGGTCAGCGATATTTTGAACATATTGAGTACCTAGTGATAATGAATATTACGTATTATTGGACCTGTGTTTGTATAATACGTTAAGATCTGGGTATTTTCTTGTTGTTTATAATATTTTGAATGATATTTGTCACATTTTCAATCACTACATATTTGTGAAAAGTAAAAATGTAAACCTACACAATTGGCGCCAAACTTCGATTTTGGGTATCAAAAAACTTAACTTGAACAATGGATGAATTCGTCAAATAATTAAATAATGATGATGATTCACCGCCTTTGTGGTGGAGTTTGGATGTTTAAAATCCCCAATTTTTATGTTTTTTTAGCCTCGACCACCACTGTCATCAAAATGGATTATCGCATTTACAGACTTGGATTTCATAAAGGTAAATTAAGAAACTTACGGGCTAAGTATAAGAAACAAACTAACTAACAGTCACAAAAATTATCATCATCATTCATGTTAATAAAACTCTTTTGTCATCCCTCGTTTTTGTCGTGAGTTGTTAAAAATATGGGTAAATTGATTTCATGCCTTAGGCAACACTTCAACAGTTGCTCTGTCACATTGTTACTTTTTCGTTTTCAAATTTAACTAAGAAATACACGGTGAAATTGAATACTTACTTATGAAATGAGATGTTGGTGCATTTTTCTTTTTTGTTAGGGTAATTTTTGCACGATTTCACAGCACAGACTGGCATTTTAATAAAAATTAAAACTCCCGGCTCGTGACGTTTGCGGGGCGATCGTTCCTTGACGTCTGGCGCGGGGATCGGACTAGATACCAATTTTAGTTGCTTAAATTTGGAATCAATTTACGGTAGCCTACTAGGAATCTGGACATTTCATAATCTAAGGGTATAATGTTAAGTTTGTTTTTGGGATAAATTCTTTTCAACCACGGAACTCTTTATCGGTTTTTTTTGTCTCGCTTCGGTGCTCGTGGGACAGGTGCCTAATCTGCCGGTCGATTCTGTAAAAATCTCACCGTGAAAACTTAGGTGAAGTGAGTTTGTTTTTGCGAGGAATTGACACCATTGACAGCTCACTCCACGCTCACTTCACCTAAGTTTTCACGGTGAGATGGTTACAGAATCGCACTGCTGTATTGGAAGAGACCTTTGCTCTGCACAAGGTCAGTTAATGACTGGCCGATATACCTATTAGGTAACAACTAAAGTTAGCTTAGTAACTAAAACAAGATGGCGAAAGGTCATTTCTATTCTGATTTTTAACCCCCTATGGAAACAGAGGGGTGTTATAAGTTTATCTGTCTGTACATCTGTGGCATCACAGCTCCCAAACGACTGAACCAATTTAGATTTTTTTTGTTTTGTTTGAAAGGTGACTTGATCGAGAGTGTTCAAATTCAAATTCAAATTCAAATTCAAAATATTTATTTGCCAGAAAATACATTGTACATACAAGGAAAGATCTTAAAGCCTAAAAGAAATTGTATTCTGCCTGCAAGCAAGCGTGCAAATTACATTAAATAGACTCATTCATTTTCAATTTCATATCGTAGGTACCCGAAACACAATTTGTAAACATTTAATACTTAAATAAAAAAATAATAATAATTAAAAATAAACAGACCAACCCCAAAATAACATTGATGCATTTCAATATTTTAAAATTTTCCGATTATAAAAAATTAATAAGAATTAAACAATATAATAAAAATGTCCATACAAATAAAAAAATTCAATAATTAAAAATGTCAATACAATTAAAAAATAAAACAAAGAAAATTATTATAATATACAATATACAATTAGCTGTCCAATTATTTCATTAATTAATTCATTATTTAATAAACATGTCTATGTTCTAAGAATTCCTTAAGGCTATAGAAGCAATTATTTTGTAGCCACTCTGTCAATTTGATTTTAAAAACATTACTCTGCAATAATTTTAATTCATTTGGTATGTTATTATAAATCAATATACACATATTATACACATTTTTTTTTGTAAATATCTTTATGTCCAGAAGGGTGATATAATAAGTTGCGAAACTTAGCCCTTTTTTGTCTTGGCACAACTTCACTATATTGTCTAAAGTACTGCATGTGTTTCTTTGTAAATATGCAGATATCTCGTATGTACATACAGGGCAGTGGAAGAATTTTACTGTTTTTAAAGAGAGGTTTACAGCTATCTAAAAGCCATGCCTTGTTGATGACCCGGATGCAACGTTTCTGGAGCTTGAAAACTCTGTCGATATCGGTAGAATTACCCCACATGATAAGTCCATAGCTTAGGACAGATGACACATAGCCATGGTAAGCTGCAAGAGCAGCTTCTACAGAAACATTTTGTCGTAGCTTTTTTAATGCAAACACAAACCTATCAAGTTGCTGGCATATATGTTCCACATGGCTTTTCCAATTGAGATTTTTGTCTATATTAATACCTAAAAATTTTATTTCATCCACCTGTTGTACTTTTTCATTTCCATAGCTAATATCTAAAGCTAATTGTTTAGTATTATACGAGTTAAATTCTATTAATTTGGTCTTGCTGACATTTATAGTTAAGTCATTATTTGCCATCCAACTAATTATAGCTGACAGAGTCTCTTCGGTAACTGATTTGTAATTGATTTTATCTTGACACTTTATAATAACTGTCGTATCATCTGCAAAAAGAATACATTTGTGCAGAGTGGCCTCTTGTGTGTAGTTATGATTCAAGAAAATCTATTCAGCCGTTTGAAGACTATCAGCTCTTTTCTAGTTGATGAATGTATGTGAGCATCTTCCACGGGTCTAATCCAGGCGAGGTATTCTGTTACTTCAACGATATTAGAATAACATATAACCTTGAACTGATGCTGCAGCATTACCTGGAATTTGCAGGATACCCAACTCCCTCATCAACTTACAGCTGAGGTATCGTGTTTGGGCTCATTGGAATGGTCTCAATGAATAGGTTATAGATAGATGGCAATCAAGTGTCTGATGATGGAGTAGCAAAAAAAAATTGCGTAACGTAAATAAATGAATTTTAAATACTTATAGTGTTCACTATTGGAGGAAAAATTAGAAAATAAAAAAAACGTTTGCAAACTGCACTGCACATATCAAATGAAAGTGTTTTTTATGAGGATTGCAAATATATTTTTTTATAATTTTAAAATAAATAGTTTTAACTTTATTTTAAAAAATATATATTAAAATTTACCATTCCCTCCCTTATCTCAGAAATTGCTGACGCTAAAATTTAGAAAAAAATACAGAGAATATTCTATACATAGAGATTACAGAAAAAAAAGAAGTCTATGGTCTTAAAATAACATGGTAAATCACTCAATATTGTGCATATAAACTTAAATTTGCTGATGGAATGTATGGGGTAACTTATTTTTCAACTACAATGTTAAGTTTGTTCTTGAGATAAATTCATCCCAACTACAAAACCCTTCGTTGTGCATGGTCAGACACGCTCTTTACCGGTTTTTTACTATCCAGAATCATATAGAAGCTTCAATCCTTCGAAAATCCTGTCTTAAATCAGTATTTCACTTGACAAAGGTACCTTGTGTACTTAATAGCTTTCATTCTGCGATAAAAGTGAGATAATCTAAACAAAGTGAAAAGATTCAAGTTACCTGAAGAAAATATAATAGGTAGATATGTTATAAATCTGTATTCAAATATCAAGAATGATTGTTTTGGATAGTGTTACAACGGCGTTTTCTTTTTGTTACTTTATGGATAGGTAAGTGAAGTTTTGGAAATCAGAGAGTAGGTATGAGACATATTTATTTAAATCAATTTATGAAGTAATTTGACCCTAAAAGTAGGTACGTAGGGAATGAGTGGACAACGATAATTAAAGGATTAAATTTTTTTATCTTAGTTTTAATCTTTATAATCTTTATTTATTATCAAAAAGCCAAAAATGACAGTACGAGGACCACTGTAAAAGTTTAAACTCTTCTGAACGGACAATACAGTAAAATTTCGTCTATAGGAACAAGGAAAAACGTTTTTACTGCGTATAGCATTTGAACAAAGTCACGCATTGAAAATATAAAGTTGTGGGTACATTTCCTAGGGAGTCCTCGCAGCACACTACGATAATGCCCGTGGTCAGTCTATGAAGATTCTACGGCTATGAAAGTACTGTCTTCGTATATTATTCTTTAGTATTGATAGACGGCGCTACGGATATAGCAGTGGTAGTAACTTGTATGGGCAATTTTACTGTCTTAGCGCATAATTTGAAAAAGTCAGTACTGTCTCGCAACGTGTTAAGGGACAACATTTAAACGAAGCGCGTTTGAATTCCGGAGCGCGTGAAAGCCTATCTCGCCCGTCAAACTAGACAGCTATAACGCCATTTTTAACCGACTTCAAAAAGGAGGAAGTTCTCAATTCGTCGGACGATTACTCGAAAATGGCTGGACCGATTTGGATTTTTCTTTTTTCGTTCGAAAGGGCATACTTCCCAAGTAGTCCCATGATCATCAAGTCAGGATCTGATGATGGGATCCCATGGAAATTGAGAGAAACCCTCAAATTTTATGGGCACACCTATATCGATTTCGGTATTTTTTATAGTAACTCGTGCGTTTGCTCTCGGAAAGTACCATTTGGTGAACTGGAACTGATGATGAAGACCACAGATGGCCATTGGAAATACTCAATAATATCTAAGTATATCACAGGTTGCGATTCGATTACTTTAATATGGTTTATGCTCGTCAAATTGCATAATGGTAATGGTGACTTCACAATGAGCTCCAGTTCTCCTGGTTCTTACTAGGAGAACTCATCAACAATTAACGTCCCTGCATCGGAAAAAGCAATATTTTGTAAAACGTGATGAGCAGTTGACATTGGGTTATTGTAACTTAGATAAATTATAAACTGACCCACTAAAAAGTGAAAAATAAAAACTTTTTACAAAAAAAAAACCGACTTCCAAAAAAACACTACAAAGTGAAAAATAACGTTAATTTCGGAAGTCGGTGGCAAAAAACTAAAATACAGATCCAAAGACACCGACATCCGAAATTAACGTTATTTTGACTTTGTAGTGGTTTTTTTGGAAGTCGGTTTTTTTTTGGTAAAAAAGTTTTATTACACACCGAGCTCAACCACGCATCGATATTATCCTTTTAACTCATTTCTTAAAATCAAAGGTTCTTAATAATAACGGTAAGCTATTTATAAGCACAGGTATTTATAATAATTCCATTATTTTGCTCATTTATCCGTGAAAATGCGGAAAAAGTAATTTGCCTTAGCTACCCAAAATTCTATGAAAACTAATGAACACCGGACTTCATAAAAACCGGGTTTTGAATAATAGGTATTTACGGTTTTATCTTGTAACACTATTTAATTAGAGGAAGAAAACTGTGTTCGTTGTATTAGAAAAGGTTATTCTTAAATATATCTTAAATATTAGAAAAGATCATCTTTTCAAATTATGTATAACAAAATAAAAATGTTTTAGGTAAGTATTACATTGAAAAATATGGTTTTACTAGCTTTTGCCCGCATCGCGTGGAGGTCGGAAATTATCCTACGGGATATAAATAATACCTTATGTGCTATTCTGATGTATAAGCTATATGACTGAAGTTTCATCAAAATCCGTTCAGTAGTTTTTGCGTGAAAGAGTAACAAATATCCATACATCCATCCTCACAAAGTTTCGCGTTTATAATAATAGGATTATTCTAGTAGTTTTTCTAAGTTAACGCTTAAATCTGTTCAAATTCTTAACTACACTGAAAACTCCTGAATAATTTAACCACTCTGCCTCCCTAAAGATTATTCCGGATAATGAATACACTGAAACATTTTCGTGGAAAATTCCTGAATCATCTGGTTTGAAATGTGTACCTTCCTCATACAAAAAATCAAACAAATATATCCAACTACCTGCGCCCCGCGGTTTCATCCGCTTAGGCTTAGACCAGGATAAAAAGTAGCCGATGTGTTAATCCAGGGTATAATTATAAGCTATCTAATTAACAAACATCCAAATTGGTCCTGCATTTGAGCGTGAAGAAGTAACAAACATACAAACACACACACACACTCACAAAATTTCGCCTTTAAAATATTAGTGAGATAGAAAGAAAGAAAGAAAAACTATTTATTTCCGCGAAAAATGACGCACATACATTCGTTTTTTACATAATCCTAAAAAATAAAAAACAATTGGGTAGCTAAATTTTAAACTTAAAAAGAAAAACAACTAATACTTAATTATGCGTCACTAACGCGCGAAACGGCTAACGCTCAGCATAATGCCGTGACCCGTGCACGAAGGCACGAGTCAAGGCGCTGGTTTTCAGCGTAAACCGGCGGCGTGTCGCCATCTCAGAACTCGTAAAGATTAGGTAAACATTGAACAAAGTATTATCTATGACCGAGGCCAGAACAAAAATACTCTTACAAGTTCTGAGGTGGCTTTAGGCACAAAACGACGCTATATCGGCGCGCACTCATGAGCAATTTCAATACTATTAAAATAAGAGCTAATTTTTTATAAAACAAAAGTTACTAAACAATAAATTGAACATTACATACATGATAGATTAGTCACTATAGCTAGCAAATATTGGCAAAACCCATAATTCGCCTAATACTAGGTACTTAGTTTATATAATCGATAGTTCCAAAATACTCTTACCCCATCGGGATACAGGCATGACGATATGTAACGTATCATGTAAGCACAGCCCCTAAACACACGTCACCATCAAAATATATTTATAAAAGTAACCCTCCATAATCACATTCGTTGGGGAGGCTGCCGAAAACTTTTGATAGATGGCGCTCTAAGCACATTCGCAAATGTCGGGAGTAAGTTTCGAAGTCACTACATCATGTTAATACGTGTACCTAAACTATGTTTTGTTCTTACTATGTACTTCTAAAAGAGATGATGACTGGGTAAAAAGATGCTTTTTGAAAAATGTTATCAATTAGCGAACTAGTAAATAATATTAATTTATTTAATAGGTAGGTACCTAATTATTATAAACACATTTCTATTGTATTAGACTCAGTTCAAAAAATATTATCTGTTTTTCACATGACTTAAATAAATGTGGTTTAAAACAAATTTGTATATAAGTGTTTTTATGTGTTTTTAAATTTTTTTTTGTATTTTTTGTTTGTTTTTTTGCCAATTAGACTAATATTTAGTAGTTCGCTAATTGATAAAATTTTTCAAAAAAAAAACATTTTTTCATTAAAAATATGTAAGTATTCTTGAAAATTTGGTCCCGTGTGAGCGAGAGGTGACAAAATGCGACAGGCCTCTTAAGCGGACATTTATATCTGAATCGCTGTTTATATTTGGCTCGTCTTGGCGGGGGCACTCCCGTGCCCCCGCCTAGACGAGCCAAGCGAAGCGCAAGTGCACTGCCTACCTTTTCTCGAAGCACTTCGTCGTATTTTTGAACCTTCTTAACTTGGGTTTGGATTATACCAGATAAACAAAATTTTTGGGATATGATGTCAGTGGTTGACTTATTAAACTTATAAAGTTTCAATTGCATAGCTCTTATACTTTAGATTTTATTGATATCTAAAATACCCCGATTTCGTCACTGACTCACTGATGATCATAAAAATTCTTAGGGTACTTCCTGAAGTCCTAGAAATCTGAAATTTGTTATGTAAGCTAGTATTAGTACACAAACAACAAAAAAATTCAAAAACTTGGAACTTTTACCCCCCAACCCCTTAAACTAGGGGATGGAAATTTGTATGAGACTTCCGCAATTAATAAGTACTAATACTTACGAATAATATTAATACACTTGTATATACTTCGATAAGTGTGTATTAATCTCCTACCTATCAAAAAATAAATGAAATCCCACCAAAAACATTTTCATGTAAAATGTTGCCAAGACGAGACCACATATAGCTCGCACTGACAAAAAGCTATCAGATCTCATGTAGAGCCAAGTTTCTAACTCTACACGCCCTAACTCTCCAAGCCCTAACTTCACAAACTCTACACCTTAGTCAAAATATGTGGCTTGGCCGTTTCGCTACCATCACATGGGCGCAAGGTGAAAAATGTATTCACTGTTCATTACTTTTCTGTTATACAATAGTTCTTGTAGTAACGAAACGGCCAAGCCTCATGTTTTGACTAAGGTGTAGAGTTTGTGAAGTTAGGGCTTGGAGAGTTAGGGCGTGTAGAGTTAGAAGCTTGGCACTACATGAGATCTGATAGCTTTTTGTCAGTGCGAGCTATATGTGGTCTCGTCTTGGCAACATTTTACATGAAAATATTTTTGGTGGGATTAAAGATATTCACCAAAACAACTCTTTATCATAAATATTCACAAAACAGTCTACGGCAGTAAATCCCGCAGATATTATGCATAAAACCTCTTTTGATGCAAATCCTCGGTCCATCAGGTTCCCAATTATATACGACTTAATCGTTTTAATCCGAAATGTCCTCGTATATGGACCGTCTTTTATTTTCCCTTACTTAGAATTTTCATTGAAAACATTCTGTGCTTAATATTGAAATGTTTGTTATTAAGGGTACTTGTAGAATGACAAGAAATAAGTTGGGGTCCATATTTTTTTGACGGAAATACTTATTTATTGGGAGTTTTTTTCGTCGTACATTTTATGATTAATATTTAAATATTGGTTTTTAAGGGTACCTACTTGTAGAATAACAAGAAATAATTTGGGGTCCATATTGTTGTGACGAAATTACTTATTTATTGGAGGTTTTTTTCGTCCTAAATTTTGGGGTCCATATTTTTATGACGAAAACACTTATTTATTGGGAGTTTTTTTCGTCCTAAATTTTGTGAATAATAGTTAAGTAAATGTTTGTTTTTAGGGGTACCTACTCGTAGTATAACAAGAAATAAGTTGGGATCCATATTATTTTTGTGACGATAATACTTATTTATTGGGAGTTTTTTTCGTCCTACATTTTATGATTAATATTTAAATGTTTATTTTTAAGGGTACTTACTTGTAGAATAACAAGAAATAAGTTGGGGTCCATATTTGTGTGACGAAAATACTTATTTATTAGTCGTTTCTTTCGTCCTACATTTTGTGATTAAATATTTAAGTAAATGTTTGTTTTAAGGGTCCTACTTGTAGAATAACAAGAAATAAGTTGGGGTCCATATTTGTGTGACGAAAATACTTATTTATTAGTCGTTTCTTTCGTCCTACATTTTGTGATTAAATATTTAAGTAAATGTTTGTTTTAAGGGTCCTACTTGTAGAATAACAAGAAATAAGTTGGGGTCCATATTTGTGTGACGAAAATACTTATTTATTAGTCGTTTCTTTCGTCCTACATTTTGTGATTAAATATTTAAGTAAATGTTTGTTTTAAGGGTCCTACTTGTAGAATAACAATAAATAAGTTGGGGTCCATATTTTTGTGACGAAAATACTTATTGGTAGTTTTTTTCGTCCTAATTTTAGTTCGGCCTGCCTCGTTGGTCTAGTGGTTGCAAGTGCTACTGCTGAGCATGAGGTCCAGGGTTCGATTCCCGGGTCGGGCGAAGTGTTATTGGATTTTTCAATCTGAAAATTCTCAATAGCAGCTCGGAGTCTGGATTTGTACCCCGTTGATGGCAATAGGGTTGCCCTGTATTACATGAGGTTCAAACATAATGGGCGAAATGTGTATGTACTGTTAGGTATATAGGTACACCTCTGCCTAACCCATCGAGGAATACAGGTGTGAAGTTATTTTATGTTATAATTTTAGTTACTTGCCCTGTTTGTTTGGTTGAGTTAATATTGAAAATTTAAATTTTATCACCTTTAATTTGGAACATTGTGTTAATTTCTAAGCGATGTTATTTTCAAATAGGTGTTTCACTGCTAAAAATCTGAACTTTGAACTCTGAACTTAAATGATATTAGTAAAAGTTAGAAAAGGAAACACGTGGATACCAAACACAAAGAAAAAACCGGAAAAGGGCGTGTCGGACCACGCACAATGAAGGGTTCCGTAGTTGAAAGAATTTATCCCAAAAAAAACTTAACATTGTAGTCCCGAAAAAAAATTTTGTTATGTGATAAAATTACAAATTAACAATATTCGGACTTTTTCCTTTACTTGTGCTGCGAGACCTTGCTTCTTCCCAAGTTTCATGGTTGTAGGTCAATGGGAAGTACCCTAAAGGTTTTGATTTACTTGCGAGTATTCAAATATGGCGTATTTTTTTATTGCGGTGACTTAGAAGCTTGATTTCTTTAGAACTTCAAGGGACCATAGACCTACGTATTCCTGAGAAAAAGGGTCTTGACAGACAGGCAGACAGACGGACAGCGAAGTGATCCTATAAGGGTTCCGTTTTTTTTATACTCTAACTTTCTAAGGTATAGGTAATAATATAGGTACCTACTTATATGGAAATTAGGAACCTATTCGACCCATACCATAGATATACGAAAAAAGTTTTTTATATTTCTATGGCCCACGCCGAAGAGAAAAGTGCCTTTGAAAAGGACATGTTATAACAATTTGATCGCTTGATAACTATCGGTAAAAACGTTTATTATTCTCTTACATTTATCGATGTATTCAAATAAGGTTATTATACCTCTACGTGTCAGCACATTTTGATCGACCTAAGGGTTGTAAGATTCGTTTTTGTGCTCCATCCTAGCTAAAGCTATTTTCTCAACTGTATCGTTGGTCGCTAGCGTGGTATGCTGGGTTCAATCCCCATGCCGAGCATTGTTATTCCTCATCACTCTCATATACTCACACTTACTTGTTTACACCACACATACACGCGCATTGTTATTTTTTTCTTTGTAAAACGTTTATTCATTTAGAGTTTTTATTTTTCTTTCTTTTTTAAGTTTGCCATATTGTTGTTTTCAATTGCAATTATAGTTAATCCTAGTGGAAGAGCGGAGTCTTCTAACACAAGCAACTCTTGCTTAAAAGGAAATCTCCAACACATTTATGACAATACACTTTGTAATGGAAATAAACATTTTTATTTTATTTTTTTATAATGCGGCAGGTATTCCGGCTGTACTATGCGAGCCAATTAAGAATAGGATCGCGCTTGCTGCCAACTTCACACGATAGCTGTCAAATTAGTACTCCCGATAGCTGTGAAACTACAGAACGCCACCTGTTACGATCCCTACGCCGGGACCACACCCTGGGAAGACATAAAGTAACCTTATTGGTGATGTTCTTCAGAAAGGTCAGGTGCGTAGTACTTGCAACCGGCGTGCGTGTATGACCAGATGAATGAACGAAAAGGAGCAAATAATTTTATTATTAATTTGTTATAATTATTTGTAAAACGATGCTCTGTCAGCTCTTCAAGCTGATTCTCTCCTCGTTAATAAACACGCATAATGATAATCCCACTGGATCCCACAGCACTGTGTGATGACTGAAGTGTAGGTACTATATGCAGTCCTTCGTAATGTCCAGTTAGCCTGACAGCTTTGTAGGCTTATCAACTTGTTAACATCAGTTCCTATCCAGTGTAAACTGGGTTACAGATATTAAATAACATTCGCTAAATTCAGTCACATAATTGATTGAAGGCTATATTGCTGTTAAGACGCAGATAATATGCCAATAGACTTGAGGTGTTAGCTTGCGTGTTCTGTGCTGACCTCACGTAACGCGTTGTACGTCCACCCAGTAATAGGACTCGCCCATCAAGGACCGCTGTCGCAAATTAGACGTGTTATTAATTTATTATACATAAAACAAAAGGATATTAAAACATGTATGATGAAAGATAAATAATTAAATTATATTTGAAATGGTAAAGGTTTCATATACTCAATAGTTTTTATGTGTTTCCAAATTACACTATGTAATGTAAACATCATCTAAAATATTCACGAAAGTTATTAAAAAAAAAAAAACTCCTATTTAGCCTTTTTTTTTGTACAAATCATCAACACTACTCGTTTATACCATCGTGATCTTCAGTTTAATAAGTTCTCTTCGTACCTCACCTAAGTGAATGAAAAATAATAAGTCCCCCCCCTGTGGTTAACCTTTTTATTTTTCGACTGTACATTGCAGATATGACATTTGTCACATAAGTCACAGGTGTCTTTAATTTTTCGACTGTACAGACGCTAGCAGGTCAAGCCACCCGAAACTGTCAAATTTTCCCAATCAATCTTGAACCTAATGCTTTAGCGATAAAGATGAAAATCGATATAAGAAATTTGACAGATTGTAGTAGCTTGATGTGCTGGCGTCTGTACATTGCAGATATGACATTTGTCACATAAGTCACAGATATCTTTCCGCTCTGAATATTTAATTGTGCACAAACACATGAAAACGCTTCACTGCATTTCACTCAATACTTTATCGTGGTATGTTTATTCTATCATGAATTCATGACTCATGTAGTAGGTGTACATACTTACGGTTACCTACACGATAACTTGTTATGTATTTGTTTATGAATAGAATGTGAAACATTCAAGTCATATCTTCTGGTTGTAGGTATTGCCTATAAATAAAGATTGGAGCTTATTCCACTGTTTTTTAAAAGCCTTTTTTTTTTCTTTTTTTTTTTTTTGTGTATGTCATCTCGCAGTGTGACCACTTGGGGTCGAGACTGCTTAACCGGACTATCCTGTGGGTGCCTTAAGCGAACTCAAAGCCTCCAGCCAGGGGCATGTTTACTTATAAACTAAGCGACTGCGCACTAAGGGCACCCCCTGTGGGGTACGTACGGACCTCGGCTTAGGGCGTCGCTGACTAAGAGAGGACAGCAAGGTACAATTGGCTGGCTCAAATCGGGGTTATTATTATTGTTAACAGGGGAGTTTAAAGCTACAGGCTCAGCTACGCCACCAGCTGGCTCGTTATTACCGATCAAGGGAGATGAATTTACATTTACAAGGGATGTTCGTCTACGCAGTGGACCTCGGCGGCGAGGTCGGAATGAAGATTTGTGTGATCTGTGTTTGCGTACTAGTGTACTAGTAGCACTACTACTTTCCTGGAGGAGGGTAATAGGGTCATCAGGTTCAGAGAGTGCAAGTCGCGGACGGCGGACTTTACTGATTCTAGAGGGGACATAATTAGCGGATGCGACAACCAGAGGGTTGCGGTGCTTCGCGGCAGAGTCAAAGAAACGCTTGGAAAGGCGTTTCAAGAATTGACGGATGGTCGGGATTCTAAGGTCTAAATGGAGGTTTTCGTTCCGAACGAACCAAGGGGCTCCCGTTACCTTTCGGAGGCAACGGTTTTCGAGGGTCTGCATCCTATGGATGTGGTGGGACTTAAAAGCCTATAAATTCAATCCGTTTTATACTAGATTTTCTTGCGTGACGATAAGTTTTTAGCATTCCCTGACTTTATCAGTAACCGTTTTTTAAACCAGTTTTACTAGTAAATGGTCAACTATTGTATTTGCCTAATGTATGTATATTTCCAGCACCTAATGAAGAATTCTAGGTATACTTATGTTGCTAACACGTGAACGATACTTTGGAATCATGAGTTCAGAAACTCCAACTCTCAACTGCACTACATAGTTGTATTTTCACGCTCCCAGGAAATACTTTGACCGTTTTTCCGTACCCAAATGGTAAAAAGTAACCCTTATGGTCTCACTCAGTCTGTCTGTCTGTCACAGCTGGATATCTCAAGAACTACTAATGCTATCAACTTGAAATTTGGAACAGTTTTAGATGACGTTTGCCCAACTATTTTGCAAATAAGAAAAAAATTAAAATATATATGTTTTTTTTGCAACATGGACTGAAAGGGGGTCTTAAAAAATCGAAGTGGGACTACTAGGGCATGTGGGGTATCATATAAAAGAACGCTGTTTGCACATTCTCAAACATTTTTTTGTTTATTTTTAGGCCCCATAGTTTTCGACTTTTGATGAAAAATGTAAAAAAAAATACCCTTCCCCCCTTATCTCCGAAGTTTGCATAGAGAAAAATCTGAAATTATTCTATGTGATATAAGTTTATGTAAAGATTACAGGAAAAATAAAACGATGTCTCTAAATAGCACACTTTTTCAGAAATTGGAACGGAATCCTCGGTGCGCGAGTCCGACTCGCTCTTGACCGGTTTTTTTTTGTTTGTTTGTTTGAACGCGCTAATATCTGGAACTACCAGTCGGTATTGAAAAATTCTTTTTGCATTTGATAGCCCAATTCTTGAGATTTATCATCACGCTACGACACATAGGAGCTGAGCAAAAATAAAAAAAAATCAGAAAAGCGAAAATGAAGTAATAGCGTGGGCGGGCGTTGCGATGCGACGGGGTGGGTCGGGTGAACAAGAAGTTTCACGCGGGCAAAGTAGCGGGCAGAAGCTACTATTACTATAATTTCCAATACATAATATATTCGTAAAATCTAGAATTTCTGTACAGCAATAACTCAAGTTTTATGTGACTTCTCACAAATATTTATGAGTTCTATAAAGTTATATGGTAGTCATGAAATATTATCAAGTTGTTCTATAACGGTTCCTAGAGATTTGTCATAAATCGTCATTTTTCTTTGAAATTGTATGAGCAATACTTTGTTATAGTGAATAAAAATGATACAGAGGGCTTATCTCTATCTTTCATCAATATTTTAATCTTACTTAGGTTTGAGAACGAGAAAAAGAAAAGGTACATCATTCAGCAGTAGGTTTTTAGAGCAACTTTTTTGTCCTGAAATATTTTGACTGCATTTTATAAGTTGTGCTGAATCTCAAACGACGACAAAACATTGCCTTAAAAGAACACACAGATCCTTAAGAGGAAAGGCGGGTGGCCAGACTTTTGAAAATTAGGTATTTTAAGAAGGTATTGCTGTCGCTCTGCGAGCGCTCCGCCCTCGAATTCGTGCGATAAGGACAACTGCAGATCCGACTAAATAGCCTATGTAAAAAGTCACATTTCGAGGTTGGCTCTCGCCTATTTCCTCTTCCAATATTGGACCAATTTAAAAGATATTTCATAAACTGAATAAGAAGGATATATACTATGCCCCTATGTTTTTCTTTTTTCGTTAATAGTTGTCAAATTGGTACACTAGGCGTCTGTTGACAGCGGTCTGAATAGGCAATTTTGAGCATTTTTGGAGGGTTCTAGTTCTTATAAAAATAATATATCATCAAAAAGGAAAACATAGGGGCATACAAGTAACTGATATTTATATTTCTGTAAAAAATCATTGCTTTATGGTCGTTAACCAGAAAGAAAACAGGCGAGAGCGTTTGTATGTTTTTGTATGGAGAAAAGAGCACCCACGTTTCCTCTTAACATTAATTGTGGAACATGCAAAAGACCACGAATTAAATTATGATGGCACTCTGTTGACACTTGCACGGGAGAATGTTTTCTTCTGAAAATAAATGACATAATATTTGTATAATATTAATTATTATGAATTTACTAAGGCCTTGACAGTCATTACGGTTGTGAGACTGCATATTTTTAGCTAAAATTCAAGACAAGCACAGATCGAAGGTAAAAGTTCTGAAATACCTACTTTTGTGATCGTAAAATCGTACTAAAATTGTACGTACAATAAAATTGCATTCAGTTCTGGCATGAAAATTTTCCATCATTGAAACATGAGCGAACGAAACAAGACGATTAATAAAATTTAATTAAATATTTGGCAGCGCAAACACGGGTAATACTTGAATCGATAATTATACAAGGACTTGCAACTCTGTGTTAAGTTAAGACGAGGCAAAACTTGCATGCAATAATCGCCTTGCAATTTTATTGCCTCGGTGTAAAGTCGCAAGCGATTTCATTGAATGGCAAGACCTGCAATCAATTATTTCATGGAATGTTAAGCGTGTAAACTTGGCAATAAAATTGAATGTGCTTTTCTTGAACGTTCCAGAGACTTGCACCGTGTAAGCCTAGGTTATTATTTTGTCCTAATTTTATTCTAATGAATAAAATATATTCTAATGATAAAGATGTTGGACTGCAAACCACTAAATACTTAACTAACCTACACATTATTATTCACCTTTTATACTCAGTCTGCACAATATAGGGGGCTAGTTCCGCCATTTTGACGCCATCTGACGTCATCCGACAAGCGAAGACGTTGCATTCACATTGTGTATTACGATGCGGCCCGTCTCCGGTTCACGGCTTTACAATAACCGTATCCGAACCGCTTTGTTACCGTTTGTTTTTGTATTTATAAAAGTGACTGTGTTTTGTTTTTAATAGATTTGTGAGCTAAATTAATGAATCAAATGCAATGAACAAAAAATCCTAATCTTATTTAAAATGCATAAGTCAGTTTATTTATTTGTTTGTTACGCTTTCACGCTAAAACGGCAGAACGGATTTGGATGAAATTTGGCACATAGGTAGATCATAACCTGGAGAAGGCTACTTTTCATCCTGGATCACAGACGAAGTCGCGGGCAACACCTAGTAGAAAATAAAATTATAGATATGAATCTATAATTATTAAAAATTATAGGCAATCTACATATTACTAAACAAATGCATGAGAATCTAAGTATAATTTTATTTTCTGTTCTGTGTAGAATACTGAAGATAGAAAATGGTTCCTTAAGAAAGGAATTTTGTAGCGGGCTAGAAGTATGTTTACGAACGAACTCGCGAGCAAAATTATAGAAATTGCTGAAACAATAATGAAATCGTAATTCTAAACTGGTATAATCGTAATTGTCTGTGTATGTTCAGTTTCTAGATTCACACACAATTAAGCCATTTTGAATTCGCAATTAGAGTATAATGAATCAACAAGATGAACATAAGGCTTGTCTGCCGTAAAAAGCGCGGTGACTGTCGGACTGCATAGAAAAGAAAGAGAAGCGTGATGACACAACGCTTGCAAAATATGAAGTAATTACCGATTTACAAAAATCTATTGATTGGACTAATAAAGTAATGACATGAAATCATTCCTTATAGAGAACTGTATAAATTTTGAACACTTTTAATGAAAATGTGTTGTATATTGCTGTGTATTTTTTCCTATCAAAGGAGAGGAGCTCGTGGCTAAGTAATAACAGCCGCACGGGTCGATCCGTCAGGTTAAGCTACGCTTGCCGGGGTTGGTCAGTGGATGGGTGACCATCTTTACATATCGAGATTCCTCCGTGCCTCGGAAAGCACGTTAAGCCGTTGGTCCCGGCTGTTATTCGTGGATCTTGGACAGTCGTTACGGGTCGTCAGAAGCCCGAAAGTCTGACAACCAGTCTTACCAAGGGGTATCGTATTACCCAGTTACTGGGTTGTGGAGGTCAGACAGGCAGTCGCTCCATGTAAAATACTGGTATTCAGCTGCATCCGGTTAGACTGAAAGCCGACCCCAACATAGTTGGGAAAAGGCTAGGCAGATTGATTGATTTTTTCCTATCAAAAAGATGCTATAGTTACTGTAAAAGATGGATACAAAGTTACTTAGTTTCGCCGTATTTTAGGGAGGAAGAGCCTTAAATTAACTTACATAACGTATTCCTGATGAATATTACTTGAAGTATTCGAAGGGCTCGTGGCTAAGTAGTAACAGCCGCACGGGTCGATCGATCAGGTTTAGCTACGCTTGACTCGTTTGGTCCGTGGATGGGTGACCATCTTTACATACCAAGACCTCTATGTGGCTATTCTAGGCTATTCTGATGATCAACATCTTTGCTCGATAACCCGTCTAAAAGATCTGCCAAAATGTATGGTCAATTTCTCCCTAGCTTACTAGACTATAATAATTAATCCAACTTCACATTCGCTTCGTCGCCTTGTATTTAAAAAGAGTTTTCCTGAAAATTCACCCTATGGCGCAACTTTGGCAAGAGGTCTTCCATTTCGACAATTAATATAATAAAATATATGATGACGTTCATCATTCGTTTCATTCATTCGTTCATCATTCAGTCACGACTGAAGAAAATATATGCGTTTGACACTTTTGACAGGTGCCTGGACCTGTCCTCTTAGTGATTCCACCTAGAAAACGTCATTTCAGAAAACGCTCTTCTTTATGTACTTATCAAAATTTTCCCGATTATAGTTAACTAGCTCTTGTACCTATGTGCCAAATTTCATCCAAATCCGTTTAAACGTGTAAATAATAAAATAAATAAATATCCTTGAACATTTCACACAACGCCATCTAGTACCAAGCTAAGCAACCTAATGCTTGTGTTATGGTAACTAGATGGCTGATAAACTACTTATATACATTTTTTTTTTGTAAATACATACATATTATAGATAGAAAAACACCCAGACTCGGAACAAATACTTGTAGGTCGTACAAATATTTGTCCCGTGCGGGAATCGAACCCGCGACATGCTGCGCAGCAGTCAATCGCTCAACCACTGCGCCAACCGTGTCGTGTGTCGTGTGTGTGTGTGACAGCGTAACAAACAAACAAACTCATTTTCGCATATAAAATATTAGTTAAGATTTCAAATGGCTAAATTTATCTTCTAGGACAGCACTACCTATGCTCTGAGCACAAAGGCAAAAGCAGAAACATCAGTGTGGCCTCAAATCTCTTGACACTAAAATAACAAAAGAAAATATTATTTATACAATCTCAAACAGTATTTTTATATTCGGTGACATTTACGAAACCTTTATTTATTCAAAAACCTGCTACCACAAACGCTTTTTATATCTTTTGAAGCAACTCTCTGCTGTATAAACCTACATTCTACAAACCAAAATAAACGCCGAATCTCATGGTGTTTATTAAAACGTTGTATTTGATCACAATTTTCGCCTCTAGCCATGCCTAATAACTGGCTCAAACGAAAAACGTGGTACATTTTCGTTTGATAAAATCAAACACATGAACAACCATTTTGGAATCGAGCGCAAGGAAATATCACATGTATCTTTTTTAGGGTTCCATGACCAAGGTCTGCCAATGGGACCGTAATAGATAGACTACTATCGCCGGTTTAACAACAAATAAAAAAAAGTTAAAAATTAAAGGGATCCCCATACAAGAAAGTGCGTTAAAGCAACAATTATGTACAATGCGTTTCAACTAAGAATAGGAATGACCTTGCGCCATTTTGTGAAGATTTAGCAAAACTGCGCCTTGTTTACACATTTGCAAAGTCAGTGACATATTTTAACAAAAAGAAATTCCAAAAACAGAACTAAAATAGATAAGTATATCACTACAAAACTTTGCAAACCGTATATTTCTAGTTGCAGTTGACAGTTACAGGTCATTGACGTTCCTATTCTTATTTGAATCGGATTGTAGTGTTCAATAGTGTACGGTGGTACGGATTCCTTCGTGTGCGAATCCTACTCTCACTTGACCGCTTTTTTTTTTGTGATAATTTGATTCTGAATGAGCAGCTCATTTTCGCGAATAATATTATCATGTAAGCAATGTCTTTTATGAGAACATAAAAGGTAACAATCGCTTTAAAAAGATAATAGAGGTAACATATAATTTTAGACGATGATTTTACTGAAGATAAAGTTACGTAATTAGGCCACAGCTATTATTAAGCAATCGTCAATAACTTTCAAGGCGATTTCATAATTAAATAATTAAGTACCTACTTACGATTATGGCGTAATTTTACCCTGAATTTCTTGATTACTAAAGCCATCACAAATTGCCATATCAAACTGCAGGTACATAATTCACCTACTTATTTAATAAAAAAAAGTCATAAATTCAAAGTGTACCTACGTAAAAAAAACCGGCCAATTGCATGTCGGACCACCCACAATGAAGGGTTCCGTAGTTGAAAAGATTTTATTTCAAAAACAAACTTAACATTGTAGTTGAAAAACATGTAAGGATCGTAGCAGGTGGCGTTTTGTAGTTTCTGCCTACCCCCATGACAAGAAGGCGTGAGTTTATTTATGTTCTACCATACATTGATATTCGTCATGGTCAATTCCCCACAAAAAACTTTTTTTATGTGATAAAAGTACAAGTCAACGATTCTTTGGACTTTTCCTTTACTTGTGCTGTGAGACCTTGCTTCTTGCCAAATTTCATCATTCTAGGTCAACGGGAAGTACCCTATAGGCTTCGATTTATTTGCGAGTATCAAATTATGTCGCAGAAATGGCAGTATTTTTTTATTACGTTGACTTATAGAAGCTTGATTTTATTAGAGCTCTAAGGGACCGTAGACCTACGTATTTGATATCAACTTCAACTTGATACCTCAATGCGTTTCTGAGAAAAACGGTCTTGATAGACACACAACGAAGTGATCCTGTAAGGGTTCCGTTTTTTCTTTTTAAGGTACGAAACCCTTAAAAGCACGTTTAATAACCAAATATTTTACATCTCGTTCAATTGACTACTAAGTTTTATTGTTATCCTTAACACTTTGAGCGGAGCGACGTTATAATACGGCGTTATAATTTACCACAACGTTTAATCACGTCAGCAAAAAATATGTCTTTCTTTAAAGAACGTGTACAAACGGCTGCGGCCTATACCAATTCCTTCACGACGTCATTGCGCCGTATAACTTTAAATTTTCGGACTGCTAGCGCCACTCCACGTTAGTTTTACACACACATACATTCTAATTTCGCGTACATTCGCAACGTCGACGTGTAGTAACGGTTGTGTCACATTTCATATTATCTTTGCTTGTATGAAAAACCAGAACGTCACTAATCGTCATATATTTTGTATGAGAAAATAGTGTGCCGCGCAACAAACATTTGTATACCCAGATAATCAGCTGAAATTGTTAAAACGGAAAGAAAACGTAAAACTTTTTATTTGTAATAATAATAACGTATAGTCTTGTGGAGCACAACGTAACATGCTTATTTTCTACATTTACATTCTAAAATAAAAGAAATATCCAAACAAACGATGAGGCGCCACTACGCGCTCGGTATCCTCTTAACGAAATCAAGGTCAACCCCAAAATTCACGGTCATCTAAAATATCTTTGCAAAGGTTATTTTCTCTTCATTCCGTGTAAAGCTCACCATTATACTGATTATGTCCTCGCGTGACAACTAAATAGCATCTCAAGCACTTTGCAGAAACAATCACATTAGGGAAACACGCCCTATTCTTTAGATTGAGAATTCTTTGAGCCTTAGACCTAGTTTCACGATACCATGTTAGTTTAAACTTCTGTTAAACTGTTAACGGAACATTAAAAGTAGAGTGTTTCACCAAACGCTAATTTATGGTTACCTAAATGTCGGAAGGTAAATACCATTATCATCGATGTTTATTTACCGATACCTGTGACATGTCATTATGTGACAAATGTCATATCTGCAATGTACAGTCGAAAAATTAATAGGTTAAGCACAGGGGACTTATTATTTTTTAGTCACTTAGGTGAGGTACGAAGAGAACTTAAGCCGAATTTTTATGATTTTAAACTGAAAGTCACGTATAAACGACTAGTGAATATGTTAAACTAGCTTTTGCCACCGGCTTCGCCCGCGTTTATTTCGGAAAATATCCCACGGGAACGTACTACCGGGAATTCCTTCCATAATGCTTGTCTACATTATAAAGGGAACCTCCGTGCAAAATTTCAGCGTTCGAGGTCTAAGGGTTTGGTCTGGGCGTTGATGAGTCAGTCAATCAGTCAGACAGTCATCAGTCAGTCAGTCAGGACTTCTCTTTTTATTATATGTATGGCTGATTTACTAATGTCCGATTATGAACAGTTTGTTGAAATTGGGCCTAAGTTTATGGAAATTCTTTAGAAATAGGCCCAACCTCCCAACTCAATTTTAAGTTGCCGCGAAAGTCATTCTGTCTCTAAAACTACAAGATATATGTTGAAAGGCCTTTAATTCTCCGGGTGTTATATTGTCACTTAAAGGAAAACGTCCGGGATTTTTCGTTGTATTCACGACATATTATATAATTAATTTTATAAGCTGTAGGCTATCTGCCTAGCCTTTTCCCAACTAGGGTCGGTTCGGCTTTCAGTCTAATCGGATGCAGCTGAATACCAGTGTTTTACATGGAGCGACTGCCTATCTGACCTCCAAAACCCAGTTACTTGGTAACACGATACCTCTTGATAAGACTGGCTGTCAGATTTTTAGGCTTTTGACTATCGTAACGACTGGCAAAGATCGACGAATGACAGCCGGGACCAACAGCTTAACATGCTTTCCGAGGCACGGAGGGGTCTCGACTTGGAGGAGTCTGGAGATATGGAACATTTTGTTTTCCTATGCTCACATTTTTAGTCAGATGAGGTAGATTTTTTTGTAAGTACTAAAAAATGCAACACTAAACCTTCTAGGTTCCAAGTTAGAGCAGTTAACGACAAAAACCACCATCTACCATCCTCTCCACCCGTGGAATAATCGAGGCAAAGATCTCCGAAGCAAAGACTCTGTACACTTTGTCCTAAAACCTTTAAGGATACATAAACATCCCATTAGATTTATTTCAGTAGGCAACCATAAAAATCGCATAAAATTATCCCAAAGAATGACCGCCAAGACCAAGTGCTGTACGTCTTTATTCGTATGACTTTTATACCATTTAGTGTCACCCTGTTGTGTTGTAAAGAAAATAACCTTTAGATCTCTGATCTCTCGAGGGCTGAGAAATAAGTATTTAATAATTTAAGGGGACTACAGGACCTAAATCGCGGTCACTGTCACACTGCATATAAAAGAAATAAAAGCGCGATGACAAAACCCTGGTAATTTATTGCAAATTATGAAGCAATTATCTATTTACAAAAAATCTATTGATTGGATTAAAAAAAATAAAACAGTATTACGATAATGTTGCTTGTAGAATAATCTGACAAAAAATCAGAATGATTGCATGTATGGTTTCTATTCGTTAAAAGAAATTTTTAGAGGTATCTTCGTGATTTTTTTCTATGGTATCAAATTAGTTGTATTAAGTTTTCAACACACTATCTAACTAGCATATATCATGAAAAATATTATATATTTTTCTGATTTTGTTTACTGCACTAGATCATATACTTTTAGGCATTATAAAGCTTGCGTTTAGTTGCGTTTAGGTCCATGATATAATGACTTCTGAGATAGGGTAGACGGGGGTGTTAGTGTGACTCATTTTATTGAAAATTATCTCTGATAAACGGTGAGTTGCACAAACCAACATTAGTTTAATGGAAACTTTAAATTGATGCTGTCACTTTCTTTTTGATACATATATAAGGGATGGCATGAATTTAAAGTCTCCATTAAACTAAAGTTCGTTTCTGCAACTGGCTGGGTAACTAGTGTAACTCTGGAGTGGTCCTTAACTCAGAGGTATCAATCGCAGTCCACCTTGCGATTGATTGATATGAATGAAGAATTCTTTTTAAAAGTGGCAGAGTTGGTATTAGTTAATATCAGACAAGAGAAAGTGCGGTCTTTAAACAATCTAAGACTCTAGGGCTTTAGGGGTTGTGTGTGTGATCTAAGTTATAGAACATATTTTAGTGAAAGATTGTAAGTCTGCGTTAAGGAGTGGTCCTTAACGCAGAGGTACCAATCGCAGTCTACATCGCGAATGATTGATATGAATGTAGAATTATTCTCAAAAGTGGTAGAGTAGGTATTATGTTGATACATGACCGGTATTAGTTAATATCAGACAGTACAAAGTGCTGTCTATAAACAATCTAAAACTCAAACCCTCTTACAAATAAAACACGGAATAAAGTTATATCAGGAATGAAAAAGGAATAACCATGCATTTTCATAGGTTTAAACTTGGAATAACTTTATTCTGTGTTTATTAGTAAGACGGTAGGGCTCTAGGGGTTGTATGTGTGATCTAAATTATAGAACATAGTTTAGTGAAAGATTGTAAGTGGTCCTTTAACGCAGAGGTTCCAATCGCAGTCCACATTGCGATTGATTGATATTAATGTAGAATTATTCTCAAAAGTGGCAGAGTAGGTAGTAGATACATGACCGGTATTAGTTAATATTGGTGAGACAGGAGATAGTGCGGTCTTTAAACAACCTAAGACTCCAATAGGCTAGGGGTTGTATGTGTGATATAAATTATAGAACATATTTTAGTGAAAGATCTGTTAAAAACTGGTGAAAGTCTGCGCCAAGTAGTGAACGGTTGATGTGACGGTATAGAGTTTCAATCTACGCAAATTATGACAGAAAAACTGCCAGATATTTGAGACACAGTATGGTTATAACATCAGAAACACCACGTATTTTACCAAGATAGAGATAACAGTATAGGTACTACAATACCATGCATCCACCATACAACATTTGGCAACTAACAATATAGTTTCAGGCCACCCACAGCATGTAAAAGCGACCTATTACTAATACCTATTTGGCCATGTACCAGAACACATAATACAGGTTGCATTGGTCCAGATTAATCTGTAAAATGTAGTCCAACGGTCCAACCTTTTCGGCATAAGAAACCTTGGTTTATTACGACGCAGTCCAAGACATCTAAATACCGGATTGCTTTGCCAAAACAACTGTAGGTCAATGAAAGGAGCATGACGCAGACATTTTACAAATAAAACAATTCGTCTTAGTAAGGATGTGAGCCACAGTGCGGGTTAGTGTGCAGTAGGTCAATATCATCTAACTTCCTATTAGGGTTTTATTTTTGTGTCTTTTCTTGAAGCAGACATCGCTCTTTAAAAACGAAAGAAAAAGAAAAGAAAGAAAAACTGTTTATTCACGTGAAAGTGACGTACATACTTAGAAGTGTTTTTAACTTATGCCTAAAAACCAAAACAAAACAAATGGGTATTTATTCTATACATAAAAAAAACACAAAAGTACAGTATAGTTATATACCTACTCATAACATAACATCACGACTGTGACCACCGAAAGGTTAGGCAGAGAGGTATAGGTAAGGTACACTCACATTTCGGCAGTCAAGTAACTTTTATTAGACTACAAAATACTTCCACCAAACCCCCTCAAGAGAACACTAAATCACACCAAAGTAGAAACTACACCTTCGATGTGCCAAATAGGTTTCCCACCCACACAATTCTACCTACCACTCTCCTACGACAAATCTATACTTATCTAATTATATAGTACTCGTATAATAAATCTGAAGAGTTTGTTTGTTCGCACGCGATAATCTCTGGAACTACCAGTCGGTTTTGAAAATTTATTTTAGCATTTAATAGCCCAATTCTTAAAGAAAGTTATAATCTATTTAACATCACGCTAAGACCCTTAGGAGCCGAGCAGAACGAAAAATAGTGAAAAAGAACGCTAAGCGAAAACGAAGTAATAGCGCTAGATGGCGATGCGATGCGACGCGGTATCGGGGGCTGAAATTTCACGTAAACGAAGATGCGGGCAGAAGCCGGTCCTATATTTACAAGTATTTTCCTGACACAATTTACTGTAATGTCCTTGCATGGTGACTCAGACGTCCACCCACCGTGGCGCCTAGATGTCTGCTGCCTCGACCTTGTGACTGCTATCTTAGTATAAGTATTAGTGACTAAGTCATGTTTAACTGCTAATCACGAGAACCGATATATCAGCTAGCTCAAGAGATTATGGAATGTAAGGAAATGTACAAATTGTGTTGTATTTTCGGTTGCAAATAAATTTATACAAAACACACTCTAGTTTTCACATACTGCCATAATCACGATTTTCATTTTTTTTTTATTTTTCATTTTTTCTTTTTAATAGTTTTATAAAAAATGTGTAATTTATACCTCACTAGCACAACAAATCAATTGTTAATCAATCAAGGAAGAGCGAGGTTTATCCCATCACAAGTATCTTCGGATTAGTTTCAGGGAAACTTAATTGTATAGATTTAAGATAATAAACACATTTTTTTTTTTTAAATAAAATGTTATTTTTCCCGGTTTTTAAATTGTCAGTGATCTCATGTTGTGATTAGTCTGTTAAACAGAATAACAGCCTATAAAAATTACAAACGGATATTGAAACATGCATTCAGTACTGGGATTTGTTTATCATTTAACTTTTGTAAACAGAAACTATAATTTAGTTAAACTACATATATACTCACGCCTTCTTCTCATAGGGGTAGGCAGACACTACAGAACGCCAACTGCTACGATACTTACCTACATACTCATTTTGCCTCGTTTACATTCATACATCTGGAGGCCTACTCCCTAAGCACGAAGCCCGTAGCTTCGGCTTTGGATGGATGATTGGTTCGGGGCCCGAACGAAGTATGAATGACAACATGATTTGCCAGTTGTCCCTACTCCCGATGTGTTTTTGCCCGTCCGAAAAATTTAACTTTTAGACTTGTTTTGATGATGTAATGTCAGACGGACGGAAGAACGGTCGGACGGGAAGACGGACGGACTTAGGAAGTAGGCCCCCTGGTCATACACGCACGCCGGTTGCGAGTACTACGCACCTGACCTTTTTGAAGAACATCACCAATAAGGTTATTAAAATATGTCCTCCTGGGTGGCGCATCCAGTCACATCTGCCTTGTAAATACCTTTTATAACACATTTGCTCGTAAAGGGTCTCTTATTTCACCAATTTCAATATATATATAATGTATGTCATTACGTACTTGTGCGTTATAGTAAAGTAAAACGCACGAGTTTCTTTTTAATAAGGTAACACGTACGGTTTATCATGATGCTCCGTCTAAAACGAACGGTACTTTTTTAAATCTTAGCAAAGAGTTTTTATGTTAGAAAAGTGGTCAACATTTTATGAACAAAATTAACTTTGGGATAAAATAAAATTAAAGAATTAAATGTTAAACATTTAATTCTTTAATTTAATCAATTTTGACAATAAATTACAAACAACAAACCATCTGTAACAAAAACAAAAAAATATTAATTTACTTTAATAATACTGGCTGTTTTTGTGCCTTTGCCTTAAAAAAAAAGCGCTAATGCGTGCGCATCGCTAATTTGTGAACAAGTAAAAATTATTCCGCGCGCTTTTTCTTTCCGCTGTATTGTTTTTATTTGAAAATGTAGTCAAGTAATGATGAATTTATTCATTCGACACCGCCAGAAGTCTCAGAGGCAGCGAAAAAGGCTACTCTAAGCCTCTTGTCCGAAAAATCGACCGATAGATACTTACAAGCGTATCAAAATTTCATCGTATGGAAAACAAGCAAAGATGCAAATTCATTTTCAGAAAGTGTGTTTTTAAAGATTTATTCGTTTAAGAAAGTCCGAGTTTTATTTCTCGCAAATATGTTATAAAACGTCGTATGACATACGTGCGCTTTGATAATAACAGCCTCTGCTTTCTTGTAGCCCTCGCCTACGGCTCGGGCTAGCAATATTGCCTCGGCTGTAATTTTCAACTTACCGCACTTATATCATAATGTACTATTGTTAGTCACCTTTCATTCATCCTCTCCATATGAACAAACCATCTAAGCATAATCTTTGAAATTGTTGTCACTACATCTTTTAAACTGCAATGCTATTCTGTAATCATATCACCGTGAAAACTTAAGTGAAGTGAGCGTGGAGTGAGCTGTCAGTGTCATTCCACCTGATGCTAGGGATGGACCAAGCACATTTTTACAGTCATAATCGAGATTTTAATAATATTTTTTACGCTATTCTTGTGATCATTTTATATTATTTCAAAGCTAGTATTTAAGTGTCTAAACATTACTATTTAGGGTTTTTTTAAATTAAAATTGCAAAACAGAAATTGAGTTTTGTCTGAATTTCTATTTGAGTATTTTATTTTAAAACCGCCTAATTAGTAATGTTTAGACACCCTACTAGCTTACAAATAATATAAAATGATTGTTTCAAAATAAGCATAAAAAATATAAATAAAATCTCGATTATGATTGTAAATGTCATTTGGTCAAACCCTAGCATCCGTGATACTGACAGCTCACTCCACGCAAGTTTTCACGGTGAGATTTTTACAGAATCGACCAGCTGCACTGTTGCCTTATCGCATCATTCCTTAGCCTGTCATTCATTGTATCAAATAGATTTACGTCAATAGAGTCCAATAGGTTGGGAACAAATTTTAATTTATTTCACTTTACACAGAACGAGAAACAAAAAAAAGGTGTGATCAATTTTTTTTTCGTTTCTGATACACCTTGAATAATTGTGTCTTGTTCGGCGTCTTGGAAAGGGTTAAGGTATCATGAATATTGCTGAAGTGGTGACGACCAAAAAAAATTTAAATTCGTTGCCTACCTAATGGACTATTTGCAACATTTGACATAAATCTATTTGATACAAGCATAGTTTAACTAGTGTGATCAAATTTAAGGGTTTGGTACAGAACATCAAACTGAACAACTTTCTCCACGGAACCAACATCGCAATCGAGAAAAAGTAATCAGCCGTTTCATACATTTGGCTCAAGTAGGTATTGAAGTCGTGTACGGGACAGCTGATAATTTTTTCTCGATTACGATGTTGATCCCATAGAGAAAGTTGTTCACCGATAAAGACCACACCTGTCTGATACACCCTGTATAGAAGTTTTATTGTTATAACGCCTTTAGTGTTCCGTAAAATGTTAAGGTACCATCGACCATTGTATACGTAACGACAACCTACTCACATACGTGTTGTAATCATTAATTACGTGTCGAATAAAAGTACGTCAGCCAGGATTAATAGAAAGTACTAATCTACTTACTGTACTCGCTTCAATGAATTTGACACAAGGTTTTGTGAAATCCGTTAAATAATTAAATGTACAGGCTGACTAAATATACTGCTCTTCGTAAATAAGTAGGTATTCGAAATTTATTGTCAGTTATTTTAATAATATTAAAGGTGTGCTAATCTCTCTCTCTCTCTCTCTCTCTCTCTCTCCCCTCTCTACCTACGTCCAATCCACGTCAGCTGTTCCAACTGGTAAATATTGAGGCCTGGATTAAAAATGGAATTATTTTGGATATTGCTTCGTAATATTTTTAACTCATACTGTATCTTTATAATTTCTTGTTTTTTTTTTATTTGCATTCCTGTTTACTGTTAGTTTTACCATTAACAAAATAAATTGTCTAATTTTATTGTACCTATCATATTGTAAGCGTACATCGCATTCCCCATGAAAAAAAAAAAAAAAAAAACCCTTCGTATGCGAGTATGACTCGCACTTGCCAGGTTTTTATATGCATACCTACTCAGGGCTCAGGCACAAAACGTCTCTTTAGCATAATGTCGTTTTCGCAGAATGACTCCTTCTCAAAAGGTCGATGCTTTCGCAGAATATCTCTTTCACAAAATGTCGCAATAGGAAACTCCGAACATAGCTTATATGTTGTAAAACTTGTAAACATGTAGGGTAACTCAGGGAGAGATACCTATATGGTATAGATGCCTACTAAATTTGAAAAATAAAATACAAAATTTGCGTGAACCGGAACGCATCCTTATTACGTCAGTCGAAAGTTGATGTCAGTGTGAAAATATTTATTCCCAAAATAAAGATTTTAAAATTATATTTTGGTATTTATTCTTAGAATAAGGTAAGTGCGGCTAATTAAAACGATAGAATGTAATCTTTGAGACAGTTTGCAATATTTTTTTTCCAAAATTTTTCACGTAAAAAGTATTTAATTTAGTATCTTACTTAAATAATTAATAATGTTTTTTTTTAAACTATAGGCAACTCTCCCGGACTTACCCTAATAATAAATTGAAAAAAAACAACTTTTTTTTTAAACTTGGCTAATTTTTTTTCTAAGTTATGCGACATTTTGCGAAAGAGATATTCTGCGAAAGAGGCATCGACCTTTTGAGAAGGAGCCATTCTGCGAAAGCGACATTATGAGAAAGTGACATTATGCGAAAGAGACGTTTTGCGCCTGAGCCCTACTTAGTTGTAGATATTATTTTAAGACTGTTAGCTTTTAAATCGTTTAAATATACTCGACAGTCCTATGCAAGTGCAAAAACACAACTTTACAGAAGAGCGATTCAAAAAGATCCTAAAGCTTGTACTTACCTAACTTTGACATATCTCTTCAGAAATATTTGACATTCTGATTATGTTATACTTAAATATTTTTAGAATAAAACTGCATAATTATCTAATATCTCGTTCATTTGTCATATTTTTTTTTGTGCGATTAAAAACTTACATTTGCAGTTGGAGAATTGACCGTGACGTATATCGATGTATGGGAGAATATTTTTTGAACTACAAACTTAACTTGGGATAAATTCTATGGAAACCTTAATTTTGCGTAGTCCGACACGCACTTGGTCGGTTTTTTTACTACTACTCCAACAATAATGGGCTACAAAAGAGCATACTTTCCTTTCCATTAACTCGTTAAGATAAAGGCTCTGTTTCAAATTTCCAACCTCTCGATAAGCAATCGGATAGTAACAAAGCATACCTATTAAAGCGTTTAATTTTTAATTAAAACTGTTTTTTACGGGAAGCGAGAATTTACTCGAAAAATGTCAACCTTTCGTCGCTCGGCATTCCGGATACCTACATAGATTACATAATAGTGATCAAAGCGAAATTCCCGTGTTGTGATACCTAGAAGCAACGTGGAAGTATAGGCGACTGGAATCATCGCCCTTTTGTAGTAATTACTACCACTGATTCACGGTGAAGCTAATTATTGTCATGAAGAAAAGTTATGGCGTGAATACCAAGTGAATACCAGTTCTTCTCGTACAGATGTTCTATGTCACGAAGTCCGTTTGGCTATGAATGTTGTCAAGCGTGCACATGCACATTGTTTTTGTGTGCGTAACCTCGAGAGCGCTCAGTGTCGAACGGTTACACACACAAGCGCGCTTGTCGGGGTACGTCACTACGTCACTACTACAATCAAAGCCGAACGGACTTCGTGAAATAGAATATCTGTACAGAGAGGGGACCTCTACCTCTTAAAAAGTCATTATGAATAACTTTTAACATGAGACAAAACCGGAAATCGCGAAAAAAAATCAGCTGTTCCCTACATTTTGACGAGTTATTAGAACAATAGCTTTTGCCAGCGGCTTCGCCCGCGTGGATGTCGGAAGATATCCCACGGTAACGTACTGCCGGGAAATCCTTCCTTGTTCCTTGTCAACATCATAAAGGTTCAAGGGTTTGGGCAGTGCGTTGATGAGTCAGTCAGTCAGGACTTCTCTTTTTATTTATATAGGTTAATCTATGGAGCTACTGATTTTTTTTGGGGATTTCAGCTTTAGCCCATAGTAAAAGTTGTTCATAATGATGAATACAATGACCCCTTAAGAGGTTGTGCGTTATTTAAATTACACCTTGTATAATATAATAAAGCTGAAAAGTTTATTTGTTTCAACGAGCAATCATAATCTCTGGAACTACCAGTCGGACTTGAAAAATTATTTTTGCATTCCCATTTCTTGAGGAAGGTTTAGGCTACTCGTATTTAACATTACTCTACGACCCTTAGGATCCGAGCAAGATGAAAAAAGTCGGAAGCGAGCGCCACATCGCCGACGTACTGGAGCCGCGTGTTGATACCGAGTTATATAGTAAAACAACGAGCATGGTGGTCAGTCGTCGTGAACTCGTACATGAAGTCTAACGTGCTTTCCGAGGCACGAAAAAGAAATTTGCGTGTCACCATTTCAACAAGAAAATACATGCGTCACAACTCATCCGCAAAGATAAACATAACGTGATTATGTTGGATAGAAAATTCAGGATCAGTTAGCTCAGAGCTTACCGGAAACAAACAAACAAACAGCACACTTTAACTGGTAGCGATCTAAGTTAAAGAAACACAACCAAAGATACATAAAAAGACAATTTCGAACGCAAACGTTAAAGTAAAAAATCATCACATAATTAAATCATCTTGTTTCGTATACTACGAACATGAGAATAGCTCATCAATCAATCTAAAGTCGGTTGTACTATCGGTCACACTTCCCCATGCCCAGGCAATAATTGCAAAGCACGGCTCACGACTCGATCGCCCGATGCATGCGTTTTGTCCAAATAGGATGCACGTTAGTTTTTTATTCGATTTATTGCTAATGTATGTATGTAATGTGTTTCTGTTTGTTACACGCCCTGTAGTCACACAAATGCATATTGTCTCTAATTGGGCGAAACCAGGAAGGGGTGTGGTCTGTCACTAGCTGCGCTTCCGCATTTTCCACATTTTCTAAATGGAGCATGCTTAAGTTTGCCGATAGTACTATGTACATGGGCAAAGTCACTTCCAAGTTATACCACAACATCAGGTTCTCTGTACATCCTAGCCTTATTAAAAGGCGAATAACCCATGCCGAGGCAAATTTTTAACCATCGATAAGGTGGTATTTCAATAGACTGCAGCTAAAAACAAGTCTAGTCAGTCAGTTCCTAATCTTATCATCCACGGATGAACAGTTTTGGTACAATTCATCCCGCGAAAACAAGAAAAAATGAAAAAGTGTTTATTCACAGGAATAATTTTTTAAGAGGGGACAGGGCCTGCGAGGAATTTGAAAAATAGGTATTTGAAGAAACTATTGCCGTCGCGTTGCGCCCGAACAGTGATAAGAGAGTGCGATAGGGACAGCTGCAGCTCAGACCGATTATATCACAAAAATTTTGGCGAGATCGACGTTTCGTATTCCCCTTTTTGCTGCTCGAAAACTGAGCCGATTCAATTGTTTTTTACATTAACATTTTAAGAAAGAGTATGTCTAGGTTCCTATCATTTTTAACCGACTTCCAAAAGGAGGAGGTTCTCAATTCGTCGGAACTTTTTTTTTTTTTTTTTTTTATTTTTTTTTTTTTTTTTATTTTTTTTTTTTTATGTATGTTCCCCGATTACTCGAAAATGGCTGGACCGATTTGGATTTTTCTTTTTTTGTTCGAAAGGGTATACTTCCCAAGTGGTCCCATGATCATCAAGTCAGGATCTGATGATGGGATCCCATGGAAATCGAGGGAAACCCTCAAATTTTATTGGCACACCTATATCGATTTCGGTATTTTTTATAGTAACTCGTGCATTTGCTCTCGGAAAATATCATTCGGTGAACTGGAACTGATGATGAAGACCACAGAGGGCCATCGGAAATACTCAATTATATCTAAGTATATCACAGGTTGCGATTCGATTACTTTAATATGGTTTATGCTCGTCAAAATGCATAATGGTAATGGTGACTTCACCATGAGCTCCAGTTCTCCTGGTTCTTACTAGGAGAACTCCTCAACAATTAACGTCCCTGCATCGGAAAAAGCAATATTTTGTAAAACGTGATGAGCAGTTGACATTGGGTTATTGTAACTTAGATAAATTACAAACTGAACCACTAAAAAGTGAAAAATAAAAACTTTTTTACAAAAAAAAAACCGACTTCCAAAAAAAACACTACAAACTGAAAAATAACTTTAATTTCGGAAGTCGGTGGCAAAAAACTAAAATACAGATCCAAAGACACCGACTTCCGAAATTAAAGTTATTTTTCAGTTTGTAGTGTTTTTTTTGGAAGTCGGTTTTTTTTTTGTAAAAAAGTTTTTATATTTTATGTTAAAAACTTTTTTGGAGGAAATTTTTGGAGTGTCATATTTTCTTTACTAAGTAGTTCCTGAAAAAAAAAAGAATTGCAGGGACGTGTCTACAGCAGAGTTTGATTTTATGAAAAAATCAACTGATTGCTCTAGACGCATTATTTAGGAAGAAAAACAGGGAATACATTTGTATGGAGAATCGCAGGCCCTGTTCCCTCTTAACAACAAATATTACTTCTGCCAAACTGCGAAGCAGTTTTTTGGCAGACGGAATTATAAATTAATAATTTAAAAAAATAATTTATAATTCCGTCCGCCAAAAAACTGCACACACACACTACACTTTTTCACCTATACGCTAAACTATCTATGCATTCTTAAATATAAAGAAAATTTTAAAACAGACAGTACACAAGTTTTTTAAATATTATCTATAGTGAGACTTTTACAAAACATATTAAATAGGTACTACTGATGACCAAAACATTCAAAACTTTTTCCTTCTTTTCAGTTCTCCACATCCAACCATGAGTTGTTCCCGGATCGTTGCGTTGCTGGCTGCGTTGTGGCTGGTGGTGGGAGTCACCTCCTCCCCTGTCAGAAGGTCTCCAGACCTTGAGGCGAGGCGCAGAAGTGCTATCGACAGGAGTATGATCAGGTTATTAAGAATTTTATGACTATTTTGTAGAACATAAATATACAAGATGTAATTACAATAACTGAAAACTCTTAAGGGGTCATTGTACTCATCATGAACAACTTTTAGTATGGGACCAAATTTGCAATCAGCTGTTCCCTATATTTGGTTGAGTTATGCGAACATAAATGTATGGAACAGATTTCAGATTTGGTATAAATAAATATCGGTGGCGATAATTATGGGCTAAGTTATCGGGAGAGCGAAAGAGTAGTAGTTTATTTAACGAACCTTCGTGTTGTAGAACACTTTAAGGCCTACTTGCAACAAAAATCACTAAATTCGTTTAGCATTAAATGAATTTAGTGATTTTTGGTGCAACTTTCTATTTCTGTCAATAAAGGGGTGCTCGTGGCTAAGTGATAACAGCCGCACGGGTTGATCGAAGGTTAAGCTACGCTTGCCGTGGTCGGTTCGGGGATGGGTGACCATCCATTACATATCGAGACCCCTACGTGCCTCGGAAAGCACGTTAAGCTGTTGGTCCCGGCTGTCATTTGTAGATCTTTGACAGTCGTTACGGGTAGTTAGAAGCCCAAAAGTCTGACAACCACCTTTGCCAAGGGCTATCAAGTTACCCAGTAACTGGGTTGTGCAGGGGCCGTGAAAAAAGATCATGGATACATCATGATTCCGTTGAGAAAAAAGAATGGTCGTATATAGCTGCGTCTCTCTCTCACACTGGAACCATTATCTTTTTTCACGTCATAGAACGGCCCCAGGCCAGATAGGCAGTCGTTCCATGTAAAATTCTGCTGCATCAGACTAGAAGCTGATCCCAACATGTTGGGAAAAGGCTAGGCAGATTGATTGCTCTATCTCTGTCAATTGTTTGAAGCTGACTGAGTCAGAATGCAATGATGTTTAAAATACGTGTAGCGCATAACACATTTAGTGATTTGTGTTGCAAGTAGGCCTAAGTATCACAAGGATATTTTTAGTTAGATGAACAGTGGTGCCGATTCTCTTGTTAAATAACTAAACCAAAATCAGAGAATCGCTATCTTTTACTAACAGGCAGCGCGAGAAAAGGACGGCTATAGCTATGAACTAAGTTAGAAATGTCAAACTAGTTTACGCCTTGTGCTTCACCGTGTTTTTAGTCGACATGTTTTTACGTGTCGCCTGAATCTCTATGGAAATAGTAGTTCAACTAAATTTGACAGCTCTAATTTACGTCCGTCTCTTTCTTGTTTTAATAGAAAGAAAAAGTTAGCAATAGCCTAAATTAAGTTTAGTTTGTGCACAACAGAATCGGCACCATTGTGGGTTTATTATCTCACAGTGTCAAAGTGGTATCTTTGAGATCATGTCAGACTTTACCTAGTACACTAATTTGGAGAAAGAGACCCTCGATATATAGGGTGACTGGTAAATAGTGACCAAACCTGAAATCGCGAAAACACAATTAGCTGTTCCCTACATTTGTTGGTATAACTCGTCGAAATGTAGCGAACAGCTGATTTTTTTTTCGCGATTTCAGATTGGTCCCATAGTAATTAAGAGTTGTTTGTTATCATGAGGACAATAATTTGTTTAAGTATCGGTCACTAATTACCAGTCACCCTATCTATAGAGTGTATCTACTTCTAGTTCCCTTCAAAATCCTTCATTTAGCACTTTTAAAACAGTTTTTCCCTTATCCCAACAGATTCGGCAGATCATACCCCCAAGAACCATCAGCAGCTGACATCAGAGAAGCATTCCAGCGGCCAACACGGCGCGGCAACAGTTTCCTCCGCTTCGGTCGCTCCCAACCCCTCACCCTTTCAACTGATGACCTGGTCTCCCTCCTGAGAGCATACGAAGAAGACTATGAGACCCCTATGACCAAGAAATCCGCCAGCTTCGTCCGCTTCGGACGGGACCCCAACTTTATCCGACTTGGACGTTCTGCGGAAGACGAAAAGAGTGCTTTCGAGCAGAATTCTGAGCTGGTTGTCAGCGGATACCCTCAGAGGAAAAGCCGAGCGAGGGATCATTTTATCAGGCTTGGTAGAGACAGCGAAGAAGTCAATGAGAATGAGTTTGAGGAAGCTGAAGATAGCAGAAGGAAGAGGTCCGCCGAAGCGTGTCACGACTGCCAGTCGTAATTTCTTAGTTCCGCTTACATCGCTGTGCTGACCGCTGCATGAAATTTTACTGTGAACTGAACAGGCATTGGATAGCAATTTCTTTTTTAAATACCTACATTGTTATTTTAAAGGATTTGCATACTTGATTGTTTACATGAATTTTCATTATAGTGTTTTCAGTATTTTCATTTTAAACTGCTAATCGGAAATGACTGTATTTTATTCTGTCAATTTTAATACTGTAAATGAGGAATACTTGAGTAATGCGTATCTCATGCTGCGGTTTTTCATTGTACGTATTAAATTTCTTTTTCCGAAATATTTGGGACGGGCTAAAAATTTCTAATGAGGCTAAACTATGTGGTGCATTGATGTTTTAAAAAAAATATAAAAATGGTATAAGTATTTATAGGTTTTAAAATTTTAGAATAATACAGTTAAAAATTTAAAAAAATATTTTAATTATGAAAGTATTTATCTTAAAGCATAATACGCTTGTAATATTTTGGTCTCAAATATGAAATATTTTATTATTTCTTTCTTGAATAGTTACAACCATTAGCAGCTGTAAAGTGGGTCCTAAAATGTTAAAAAATATCTTATTATACAAATAAACATAATATTTATAAACATAATAATTTTACATTTATTTTCCTAAATACATTGTTAATTGTTTCCTGAAGTTATGCTTAAATAAAAAAGAAATTAATTTATTTTATGGAACTAATTTTTTTTTTGGCAAAGTTGTTCTCCTTATGTTATTGTAAATGAAACAAAAAACAGTACATTTAAAGTGTTAGCATCTGAAATGTAGGCTGGGTGTTATTTCAATTTCGGATGCGCACACGTATTTAAAGTTACATTTTACTCAAACTATGTATTTAAAATGTTAAAATCGATGTTAATAAAATAGTATGTATTGAATTGTTGCAATACTAAATAAAGCATTATTGTATAATGATTGAACATTCATTTAATATTTTATTTAAATAATAAAATGGAGTTTATTGATAAAGTTTTAATCACTTCATAATAACCTTTTTCCTGTACATTAGATCCCAAAATACCTTTCAGTTTATTAAAGTGTATTTAAATCAATTATTTGTAAGTAATTGACTTAAAAGAATAATGATAGACATCGCTCTTACCTTGATGTTGCTATCGAAAACCTTTTGAAAATAATTTCATGTTGAGGAAAAATTATGCCTTGAAGGGAATTATTGAGATTTTTTTGCTAAAAAAGGTACACAATAAAGCTTGTTCAAAATCAGATAATTAAATAAAGTAAAAGAGTGGGAATAATTACATTATTTAACTGGAGGCTGAGATTGAACCTAAAATAGTTCGTTATTGGCTTTTGATCATGGCGAAGTAATAACAGCCGCAAGGGTCGATCTTCAAGGTAAAGTTAGATACGCTTGCCGCGACCAGTCCGTGGATGGGTGACCATCTTTACATACCGAGACCCTCCGTGTCTTGGAAAGCACGTTCAGCCGTTGGTCTCGTATGTCATTACGGGTAGTCAGAAGCCCAAACAGACAGTCGTTCTATGTAGAATACTGGTATTCAGCTGCATCCGGTTAGACTGGAAGCCGACCCCAACATAGTTCGGAAAAGGCTAGACAGATGGTGATTGACTTTCGATCATTCAGAAGTTAGCAGAACACTACCTAGACAGCAGTTGGAGATGCAGGCATCATCCTGCATTAATTTGCAGAAGAAGTTATATTTATCAGTTCCTGAAAAACCGAAAGTAACGCTCTAGAAAGTAGATATTATGTGGTAGGGAAACGTGGATATCAAGGACTTCTCGAAATCCCCTAGAGATACCACGAAATCACGCTAGATGTCGAATATTCTGTTTATTACGTCTTCTCACTAAAAATTAATCACTAAACAAGAATATTCGACATCTACCGTGATCTGGTAGTATCCCTAGGGATTTCGTGAAATCTTTGGTATCCTCATTTCGCTGCGACATATTATACTATTTATACACGAAATCTCTTAAGGCACATTGTACTCATCATTATGAATAACTTTAACAATGGGACCAAATCTGAAAACGCGAAAAAAAACTTAATGTAGGGAACAAATGATTTTTTTTTTGCGATTTCAGGCTTGTTCCCATAATAAAAGATGTTCATAATGATTAATAGAATGATCTCTTAAGAGATTTCGTGTGTGTAAGATTGTATGCGTCCTAATACAAAATGTTCTGAGAACTCATATCGGAATATCGCAGGACGGAGAAATGCAAGTCTTACTTCTATTGCATTGTTATTACACATAGATATATTGTATCCGTCTTACAAATAAACACAGAATAAAGTTATTCCAAATTTAAACCTATGAAAATGTATGGTTATTCCTTTGTTATCCCTGATATAACTTTGTTCGGTGTTTTATTTATAAGAGGGTTAAAGTTTAACTATGTTATTACCACAGCAGTTTGTATAACTTCGTTTTACTGAAAACAGACACAATAACGCATCTGATATTATAAACCGATAATAACGCGCCTGTGGGGGAGACCCTTTAAGGCGAAAGCGCCAGGGTAGCCCGCGAAATTCAAAATTTCTTATGTTTTTTGCAATTTTAGGTCAGTGTGGGCTTGTATGTTGATTAAAATATGATTCGCGGCCGTAGCTAATATGGCTTTACAGAATTATAATCATTAGAATCAGCAATACAGCTCCATAAGTTAGCATTTACCTCAAACCTCATGATTTCATGAAATCGCTAGATTTGAGGTAAATGCTAACTTATGGAGTTGTATTGCTGATTCTAATGATTATAGTTCTGTAAAGCCATATTAGCTACGGCCGCGAATCATATTTTAATCAACATACAAGCTCACACTGACCTACAAATTGCAAAAAACGTAAGAAATTTTGAATTTCGCGGGCTACCCTGACGCATCAACCTTAAGTGATTTTGGCAAGCTGAGATTGGGGGTTGGGGGCTAAAACGGCCACTTTGGCAGAATCATAATAGGATAATAGGTATTATGAATTATATTTGAAATCATAAAACGGTCAGAAACTGACAATTCCTGATTTACATGCGTACAATTCCTATCACGCAATTCATCTGTTTGACCACACATTATGAATTGCTTTATTGAAGTTTAATGTCAAATACGTCAAATAGTACAATCATAATAAATTGCTGGGAATTCTGGAAATGAATCGCTTTTAGAGGAATTGCATAATTAATGTGGCCGTTTTAGGACCCCTGTAATGAAGTAAAAGCTATATTACTCTTATATTTTGGGAGCTGTAGTCACTTATTCTTAAAAAATCACTTTGAAATTCGAAATTAATGCTTAATTATAAAAAAAACAATCCTGTTCCGCTTTTGATTTGTGTGCGCTCACTCGAATGAGAATCAAAGAGCAAATTCTACCGAATACTATATCTGCTTGCTTAGGTACATACTGCAATGTCTGAATATGGAGTAAGATGAATTCATCTCACGTCTATATCTACTTTACATGTAAGACGTGTCGAGTTTGACCACAAAGAACATAGTGAAGGGTCCGCAAAACTTCAAAAATCTTCAGACTTATTTTTAGGGTCATTGATTCAACCTGTTCTATCTAGGAACATAGAATAATAAAGGTACTGATCATACATTGCGTGTCATATATAACACGCTTGGGAGACGGGTTCGCGGCTAAGTAATAACAACCGCACGGGTCAATCATAAGTCATAAGTCATAAGTAAGTAAGTCATAAGTAATTTATTTCTTAACAATATACATTGTGTAGAAAGTGTAAAATATAAACAAAACCAGTAGGGTAAATAACAACATCTTATTAATTGATACTAATATTGAATAATTTTCTAAGAAGAATATAATGTCAAAAATAAAATGTCAATATATATAAACAAAAAATTATAATCCAAATTCCATTAAAAACAGTCAAAAATAAACAAATAATGTCAAAAAAATCGATCGATGGATCAGGTAAAGCTACGCTTGCCGCGGCTGGTCCGTAAATGGGTCCATCCAGGTGGGTAAATGGGACCATCTTTACAATACTTTTAATTACATATCCAGGGCAAAGGCATTAAAATTTTCTTTTGTGTTTCGTCTATTGAACAGCAGTGTTCCCAACTCAAAAAACACTAATGCTAATAATAAGAGTTAAAATGTAGTTATATGACTCCGAGTTTACAAACTCTACATTTATTCATTTAACCCATCTAAACGTGTAAGTGGGTCTTATAAGATCTAATAAATCAAAAAAGTTGGTAAATATAAGGGAACGTAAAACAGTTTTTTTCCTTCTAATTTGCTCAAACGACACGAGCTATTTATTCCCGATCAACAAAAACATAGATTTATAATAAGCTGCAGATTGATTGCTTCATAATTTTAAACATAGATTTATAATAAGCTGCAGATTGATTGCTTCATAATTTTAAACATAGATTTATAATAAGCTGCAGATTGATTGCTTCATAATTTTAAACATAGATTTATAATAAGCTGCAGATTGATTGCTTCATAATTTTAAACCTAAGTCATCTTCTCAGGACACAATCATGAAGATGTTACCTTGCAACTATTTTTAATAACCTTCCAGTCGATAATATAAATAAAATAAAAATCTCTTTTAAAAATAAAATACATAAGTACATACCTCTTCAACATGTTTTGTCAAAGCCTCACTGAACAGCTTATTTGAAAAACTTGTAAGTCGGTTATATAGGGTGACTGGTAATTAGTGACCGATACCTAAACACATGATTGTGCTCATGATAACAAATAACTTTTACTATGGGACCAAACCTGAAATCGCGAAAAAAAAATCAGCTGCTCCCTACATTTTGACGAGATAAGCGAACATGAATATATTTAGTGAACAGGAACATAGTTTAGCGTACCTATTACGTGAAAAAGTGTAAATTATGAATTATGTAATAATAAAAAAAAAGGAGCTACTTCTGCCAAATAAAATCATTCCTGTGAATAAACAAACACTTTACAATTTTATTCCATTTAGTTTTCCTCCATTCCCCTTTAGTTCCCATCTTACAATGCAGAGAAGAGAATAAGTGATGAGCAGTGATGAGAGTAATGGAGAGAGAGAGAGAGCTGCACTCGGCTAGACTGGAAACCGATCCCAACATAGTTGGGAAAAGGCTCGGCAGATTGATATCATCTTACAAAGCAGAATAGCAGCAACAAGTCGTAAAAATAATAAATAAGCGTCGTATGACAGCAGTAAAATAAAGTACGAAGTATTATGTCTCAGTTAAAGGTTTAATAGGAGCGTCTGTTGTATAAATATCGTATAACATGCAGTTAGGAGTTTATACCTCTCTTGTTGATCGTAACACTAAATTGTTGCTAGGTTTTGAGGAGATTATAGGAGCTTTAAACATTCAATAATTTTAATAGCATATGCATCCATTTTTCAATAATTAAAACGTCATGAAGTAACCTGTGCCTCTACCATGAGTTTACACAGCCAAAAGTAGCTAGCGTCTCCGTAAATGATTTGTATGAAATATTGTATAGCGCGCCCCTAGCGGTCAAGGAAAGAATTTAAAATTTCATATAAATCATTTACGGTGACGCTAGCGACTTTTGTCTGTGTAAAGTCATGGTAGAGGCACTGGACTCTTAGTTAACTACTGCTCGCGACTGCATCTGCGTTTACCAAAAACAAAAAAAAATAACCGGACAAGTGCGTGTCGGGGGGGGGGGGGGGGGGGTGCAAAATGAAGGGTTCCGTAGTTGCGATGAATTTATCCCAAGAACAAACTTAACACTGTGGTTGAAATACATGTTCTCCCATACATTCCAACTGTAAATGTAAGTGTGTACTCACAATGTTGAGCGTTTTACCATGTTAATTTGAGACCACAGACTTCTTATAGGTTTTCCTGTAATATGCAAAAAAATACAAAAAGTTTTATCGGCAAAGAAAAGGTGATGAAAGAACAGACTTATATAAACACAAATTTTAACTTTGTACATGACAACAATGTATGGTTTGACCGTTGACCCACAAACTAACCAAGGCTTGTATCTTGTGGGCAGTTGTGGGTCAGAGTGCGGTTGAGCTGAAAGAAATATGTCATTTTACAAGTCTAAGGCTAGTTCAGTAAGGTCTTGTGTTGTGTTGTGTGTGAGTGTGTGTGAGTGTGAGGGTGTGTTTTTGTGAGTGACTCAGAGGGTGAAAGTTGAGAGAGGGATGTTGTATGCTGGCACATGTTTGTCGACAAAACGTTAGAGAAGTGATTCTGTTTCGGTGTACGAGTATGTGAGTTCCAGAAGCCATTTCTTTAGTATACTTTTACGCGAGAGATTAACAAGTCTTTGATGTCCAGTGATTTGCAGACCTTATTAAATGTGTGTGGGTGAGAGTAAGCTGGGCTCCGTCAGGTCAAAAGGGACTTTGCAGGCGGAGTTGGAATTCTGAACACCCGCTTTGCCAGAAGTGCACAATAGCATGAATATACAGGTAAAGTACTATTTTCTGTATTTTTTTTCAAAATTTTAGTCTCAGTGGTTTCGGAGATAAGGGGGGGAATGGTAAATTTTCGTCTATTTTCTTAAATAACTTGAAAACAATTTATTTTAAAATTATAAAAAAATATATTTCAGACCCTCGTAGTTAAGCCCTTTCATTTGATATGTCACACGGTACAGTTTACAAAACTTTTTTTTTAAATTTCTTATTTGCCCCCTAAAAGTGACCCCCATATTCAAAATTCATTTATTTACTTTAACCGTACGTGTTTGGGTCACAGAACTCCATATGTGTACCAAATTTCAACATAATCGGTCCATTCGATTCGGAGCAAATTGGCTGTGACAGACGGACAGACAGACAGACAGACACACGAGTGATCCTATAAGGGTTCCGTTTTTTCCTTTTGAGGTACGGAACCCTAAAAAAGAGAAGAGAGAACCCAGAACCAACCCAGAAACCCAGAACAAAAAAAAAAACCGAAACCCAGGTGTAGACCTGGGTTTCTGTTTTTTTTTTGGGTGTGCCATGTGCCAAAATTCATGCAAATCCGTTCAGGCGTTTTAGCGTGAAAGCATAACAAACAAACTCACTTTCGCATTTATAATATTAGTTAGGAATAGGATATAAGTCTGAAATGAAGCCTCTCTTGAGAAAGCGTGGTAATGAATAAATAAATAAATAATAAGTTTATTGTACAAGGAGAAACACATAGAACACATACACTAAACATGATAAATAGTATAAGTGGTAGTCAAAATCAGGTTGAATAGCTGGCTCCTGAACTCAGTAAAAAGATACTTGTATCTCAGGAGCCAAAGTCAATATCAATGCTCGTGCCTTCTCTGTATCAGAAGAGGCCTTGCACCTTCCAAGAAACATTACTTTCCTATGTTCATTGATATAGGTTTGTGCATAATGTGCATGGTTGGGTCAGAGAGTCACGTTTTGCATTTTTAAGTTAAGTAGTCCACCATTATTGGGGCCAAGATCCTGATAGACAAGGTGCTTCAACCTCTTAAGGCGTCATTGTACTCATCATTATGAACAACTTTTACTATGGGTCCAAGTTGAAATCGCGAAAAAAATCAGCTGTTCCCTACATTTATGTTCGCATAACTCGTCAAAATGTAAGGAACAGCTGATTTTTGATTAATTTATCTGTATTTATTTATTTAGAAGATGTCAACTTTATGTCTCACCAATTTAAATAACAATGATTGTTTGAAAAATATTTTAAATTGTTATTGAACAATCATATAAGAAAATTCACCTTATTTGTCAAATGAAAACTATCTTTATGGTCATTTAAAATTAGAATTTCAGGTTTAATTATTGAAATAATCAAATCCTAGCCCTCAATTTGTAAGTGGAACCGACAGCCAATTTGGCAGAATCATAATAGGATAATAGGTATTTATGAATCACATTTGAAATCGTAAAACGGTCACAAACTAACAGTTCATAATTTATCTGCGTACAATTCATAGCACGCAATTCATCTGTTTGACAGTTTTGTATGGAGATTCGTAAAATGGTCCACAAATTATGAATTGCTTTATTGAAGTTTAATGTCAAATACGTCAAATAGCACACTCATAAAAAATTGCTGGGAATTCAGATAATGAATCGCTTTTAGAGGAATTGCTTAATGTGGCCGTTTGGGCCCCCAGTAAGGCCCTTACAGTTAGTGAATGCAAAATAAGACCTTATAACACCTACGAAATAAACCACTACGTGCTACGAAGGTACTACGAAAATACTACGGACTTGCTACGAAAATGCTACGAACTTGCAACGAAATCTTTCGATACTTCGTTTTTATGTATAATTCAAGTGGAAATCTTCATATGTTCTTAGCCATGAACCACCTTGGAGGGGGGAGACTATATTTGTTAGGGCAGATTTTTCAGCCTGATTGATCGTCGTGTGATAACTTAATCCAAAGAAATATTTTTTTTTTACTGTTTTTCTAAAGAAAATTGAAGCCAACTCAAAAACTACCCAACCAAAGTTAATAAATTTTACATGGGACTAACTTCAAGGTATACCCTCCCGAATAAAAAATAATCTTTCAAATCTACTACTACTCTGTAAAAAGTTATGCGTGGTCACAAAAAAAAAATAAAAAAAATATTGGCGACTTGAGAATCTCCTCGTTTTTTTTGTCGGTTAAAAACTCTGACTGACAAATACTTTCACCTTTTTAAATTCATTGGAAATCACAAAATCAATTAAGTCTCCTTTAAAGCAAACGAAAAGTAAGTACTCAGTTCTTCAAAAACATTCCTACTGGAGATTATTTTTAATTAACAATTGATTCAACTGTTGTCCAAGTGTTTATTGTCTCGTTGAAAAAGATGTCCTTCGACCTTGATAGATAAAGAAAGAAAATAAAAGAAAGAAAAGTTAAATTCGGCACAAACAAAACGCACATTACAAAAAATAAAATCGGACAAGTGCGTGTCAGACCACGCACAATGAAGGATTCCGTAGTTAGGATGAATTTATACCGAAAACAAACTTAACAACATTGATAAACATGTTCTCCCATACATCGACATAGTCACGGTCATTCTCCAACTGCAAATGTGAGTTTATAATCACAAAAAAAAAAAAAATATGTAATAAAACTACAATTAACGATTTTCGGACTTCTTCCTTTACTTGTGCTGTGAGACCTTGCTTCTTGCTGAATTTCAAGATTCTAGGTCAATTAGAAGTAGACCCTAATAGCCTTTGATTTATTTGCGAATATCAAAATATGTCGCATAAATGGCCGTATTTTTTTATTGCGTTGACTTAGAGGCTTGATTTTTTTAGAGCTCCAAGGGACCGTAGATCTTAGTATTTAATATTAATTTCAACTTGATACCTGCACTCGTTCCTGAGAAAAAGGGTCTTGACAGACTGACAGACAGTCAAACTGAAGACAAAGAAGTGATCCTATAAGGGTTCCGTTTTATCCTTTTGAGGTACGGACCCTAAAAAATGACAAAGTACACTATTACAAAGTGGCCAAGTGTCGTATTTAACAATTAAAAGTTTAAAGTTTGAAAAATTGTTCTAGAGAGAGAGAAGAGAGAGAAAGTTTATGAGAGCATGTTTTTCCTATTGAGGTACGGAACCCAAAAAAATCGTTTTGATTGGGTTTAATAGAGAATATTGGTATTTATTTCTCAAAAACTAAAGACTTCGAAGAAAAAAAATATCGGGTTCACCGACCATATAAGTAGGTCCCTACTATTATGTATAATAGGATCATTTTAATCAGATCTTACTAAAGGTACTTAAAAGGGACAAAACAACACTTAGAGCTTGAATAAATTCAATTCGTATAGAAATCCATTATTATGGAAATAAGGGGAAACATAAGAGCATGATTATAATTTCGTTGTAAAAGTTTCAAGTTCTTTTTGAAAAAGTTATTTGTTTTACCGTTAAATAATAAATGTTTTTCGAATTGATTGATTGGTTCTACTTGTGTTTTCAGCGGACCATGGTCTCTTGTCGTATTTTGAAAACCTAGCTGTTAGTCCAGAAATATACTTTGTCAAAATATTCTTGATTAGATTATCATAGTTGAAATAGACCCGTCTTTAGTTACCTATGTTCAGAAAGGTCAGGTGCGTAGTACTCGCAACCGGCGTGCGTGTATGACCAGAGGCCTCAGTGCAAGTTTTTATACTTACTCGATCGCGTTTACGTTAACGTTGACGTACGTCAATTTGTATGGAATAATTGTGTTTCCCATTATAGTCACCAGATGGCGCTTATTTCAGTTTCAGTACAAACTGACGTTTACGTTAACGTGATCGAGTAAGTGTCAAAACTCGCACTAAGGCCACAGATGTACGAACGTAAACGAGGCAAAAGGAGTGTGTAAGGATCGTAGCCGGTGGCGTTCTGTAGTGTCTGCCTACCCTCATGGGAAGAAACCGTGAGTTTATGCATGTATCAAACTCAAATGTTGTAAGTAATAGGGATGATGCCTGGGTAAAAAAAAAGAAATTCTATTTAGTCCGTCAGTCAGATAATAAAAAAATATGAGACACGTATTTTTTACTTTATCATATTAATAAAAAAATACTTAGCTATCACGCATTAAAGTTGGGGAGGGGGGCTCGCTACGTCACTTGAACGTATAAAACCTAGCTACGCGTGACGTCATGCCATATTTTAACTCAATGTATCGCCGTAATTTTTTGATTACGTAAAAAAAGAAAAAATACGTGTCCAATATTTTTTAATGATCTCTATGACGGACTAAATAGTATATTATGCAATTAGTGAATAAAGGACGGATTTAAAGCGAGGGCAATAGATGAATCACGACCGTAGGGAGTGATTCATGGTGATTGAATCACGAGCGCAGCGAGTGATTCAAGTGTTAGAATCCTGAGCGACGCGAGTGATTCATGGCCCTCAATATAAATCCGTTTTATTCAAGAGTTGCATACTCTACTTTATACCATGACTACGAGAAAAAGAAAGATTTAAGTGAAAAAACTTTTTTACAAAAACAAAAACCGACTTCCAAAAAAAAAACACTACAAAGTGAAAAATAACTTTAATTTCGGAAGTCGGTGTCTTTGCATCTGTATTTTAGTTTTTAGCCACCGACTTCCGAAATTAAAGTTATTTTTCACTTTGTAGTGTTTTTTTTTTGGAAGTCGGTTTTTGTTTTTGTAAAAAAGTTTTTATTTTTCACTTTTTAGTGGTTCAGTTTGTAATTTATCTAAGTTACAATAACCCAATGTCAGCTGCTCATCACGTTTTACAAAATGTTGCTTTTCCCGATGCAGGGCCGTTAATTGTTGAGGAGTTCTCCTAGTAAGAACCAGGAGAAATGGAGCTCATGGTGAAGTCACCATTACCATTATTTTGACGAGTATAAACCATATTAAAGTAATTGAATCGCAACCTGTTATATACTTAGATATAATTGAGTATTTCCGATGGCCCTCTGTGGTCTTCATCATCAGTTCCAGCTCACCGAATGGTACTTTCCGAGAGCAAATGCACGAGTTACTATAAAAAATACCGAAATCGATATAGGTGTGCCCATAAAATTTGAGGGTTTCCCTCGATTTCCATGGGATCCCATCATCAGATCCTGACTTGATGATCATGGGACCACTTGGGACGTATACCCTTTCGAACAAAAAAAGAAAAATCCAAATCGGTCAAGCCATTTTCGAGTAATCGGGGAACATACATAAAAAAAAAAAAAAAAAAAAAATAAAAAAAAAAAAAAAAAAAAAAAAAAGGTTCCAACGAAAGGAGAACCTCCTCCTTTTGGAAGTCGGTTAAAAATAGACATATAATGAAGAAAAAGGAAAGTTAAATTGGCTTTGATGTAAACCAGCCGTGATTTTTTGGGTAACAAGTTTTCCACTGTATCGGCCGTCCTCTCTTTCATAAACTCAAGTGTTAACACATCTTCATCACTAGAATGCATTTTTAATCGATTAGAACAACACTAAACAAACACACAATTAAAGATTAAAGTAACACTAAACTGTGTGTTCGTACAACTTACAGTACTTATTCAAAATAGCGCTAATTTACTAAGGACAGCAAAGAACACAAAACAGTTTGTATTCTAATGCTAAACTCCTTGTCGAAAATGTCGACCAATCAAATTGAATTTAGAACACATCAATATAGGTCGAATACACAGATTACACTTACACTAGATACGGCAAGCCACGACCAAGCGTGTCCTGCATGTTCGACTGTTCGTACTAAAAAAAAGTCTGTTAGCTCAGTGACGCTTAGTGATTGAAACAATTCTGTTTACTTTGAGCACATCACTAAATGGCTGGGGTGAAGTTATCGTAGGCATAAAAAGATGACACTTTCGGTTTTCATACTATCTAATAACATGCCGTATCTAGCCTAGGTACTCTAAATCTGTGGTCGAATAGATTGGAGTGTTCCATTTTCAAACATCAAAACAGTGAGTAAAAGTGCTTTTTATTCACTGTTTTCAGTGAATAAAATAAGCTTTTTAGAGGGGGAATGGTATAAAATATTTTTTTTGTCATCATCCCTATTAAAAAACGAGGTTTTTCTTCTGTCATCGTTTAAACCATTGAGCCAGTTTTTGTAATAAGAACCTAGCTGTGATAGAAATACAGTTCTTTATACAAAACTGATAACTTAGTCCGGTACTAAGTTCTCAGTTTTGTATAAAGAACTGTATTTAACCATGACCAAACTTATGACACAACCAACTTATGACCAAACATGACTTTATTCTAACGAATAAAGTTCGAAATCCAAAAAAGGGCCCATGGTTTACACCTGGGTTTGAAGATAAACCTTGTTTTGTAATAAGACGGAAAGTCTTTATTTCATATAAACCAATTATAGGCACTTTTGAATTGTCAAGGGGTCAGAATGATGAAGCTATACTCCATCGGTTTAGGTATCTATATACCTATATATAAAAATGAATCTCTATTTCGCTTGGTCATCGCATCACGCGTGAACGGATGGAACAATTTCGCTAATTCTTTTTTTGTTGTGTTTATTATTGTCAGGAGAAGGTTCCTATGTAGAATAAAATTGGAAAAGTTGCCGGGAAAATTGGAAAAGTGAAAGTGGATTTTCCATGGGAATTTCGAATTATTGAAATTGGGACAGGACAACGTCTGTCGGGCCAGCTAGTAATTAAATAAAGGTAAACAAAAAAAACACGTGTCTAGTTAACCGACTTCAGTCGGAAGTCGGTCAGCAACAGAAGTCGGTTAACACTGCTTCTTTTTGACACCATCTAAATTAACACAAAATGATAATTATGATAACCTGCTTTTTTAGCATTTCATTTATTAGATAAGTGTTAATTTTCATTAAAATTTATATCTGTTCCGATTTTAATGAAGTATTTTTCTCAATAATTAAGATTTAGAAAACCAACTGTTAATCGGCTTTTGTTGTAATGTTGCTAAATTGAAGAGTACAACAGTGTCATAGCATGACAACTGGAGGTATTACGTTTAGTCGGTTAACCAGACACGTGGTTTTTTTACATTTATTTATTTACCCAAACCGATGGCGTATAGGTACCTATTGAAATTTTGTACAGGACAGCTGATAATTTTTTTGCGATTATGATGTTGGTCCCATGGGGAAAGTTGTTCTGTTTGATGGTCTGTACCACACCCGTAAATATGATTCATGCTGTAATAATTTTAAATGTCATCGATACTTCAATCATTATCTGCCTAGCCTTTTCCTGACTATGTTTGGCTCAGCGTCCAGTCTAACTGGATGCACCTGAATACCAGTAATAAACATGGAGTAGTCATCGGTATTTCAATGAGTATTCATTATTAGAAAGCTTGCAATCCATTGTATGGATGAACGCAGGAAGTAAGCAGGAAATAGAAAAGGATGTTTGTGTCTGTCTCACATAAATAGCTTGTTTTTTTATTGTTTATTGTAGGTATATATATATTATGTAGAAGTGTAGTCTTATTTAAATTTAAATATTATAAGAAATAAAAGATTACCTGAAAAGCTGTGAAAAGTATTTTGTCTTCTTCTTTCAAACATAATTCGAATGAAATTGACAAAAAAACGAGCGAAAGTGTGCTATTTAGAGACATCATTTTATTTTTCCTGTAATCTTTACATAAACTTCTATCACAGAATAATTTTAGATTTTTCTCTTTGCAAACTTCGGGGGGGGGGGGGGGGTATTTTTTTTTACATTTTTCATCAGAAGTCGAAAACTATGCGGCCTAAAAAAATAAAAAAATTGTTTGAGAATGTGCAAACAGCGCTCTTTCATATGATACCCCACATGACCTAGTAGCCCCACTTGGATTTTTTAAGAGCCCCTTTCAGTCCCCGTTGCAAAAAATATATAAATATTTTAATTTTTTTCTTATTTGCAAAATAGTTGGGTAAACATCATCTAAAACTATTCTAAATTTCAAGTTGATAGCATTAGTAGTTCTTGAGATATCCAGCTGTGACAGACAGACTTAGTTTGTAGAACTAAAGAAGAAATAGACCTGATATTTCTGTTTAATTTTTCGAGTTTTTACCATATTACTCCTACAGTTTTCATTAAAAGTGTTTACATGTTCTTTAAAAAATAATAAGGAATGATTTCATGTGATTACTTTTTTAGTTCAATCCCTAGATTTTTTGTAAATCGATAATTACTTCATATTTTGCAAGCGTTGTGTCATCCCGCTTCTCTTTCTTTTCTATGCAGTCCGACATGAGTCCGACAGTGACCGCGCTTTTTACGGCGGACAAGCCATAAAGGCGCTATTTCTTTCGATTACCCGTATCCCAATTATTCTTTATGTCTGATCACGATCCTACGTATTATACTTGGATTCGACATGTATTTAGTGATTTGTGGTTCAAGCGGGCTTATAAAAGGCTTTTTCACGATGTCTAAAAAGCCACTAATTACCGAATAAATTTTTAATGAAGTTATCTGCCAACTATATTAAGTTAGCGGGAACTAAATTGTAAGTGGTGAAACAAGGTCATAGTTGGTCATCATCTAAATATAAAATGACAAAAAGATAAAGTAGGTAGATACTTCCAAAAACTACCAATAAAAAAATGTTTACTGTCCAGAATATCAATATTTACACTATAGACGTATAAAAAACTTTTTAACAAAAGAAAACCGACTTCCAAAAATCACTACAAAGTGAAAAATAACTTTGATTTCGGAAGTCGGTGTCTTTCGTTTTTTATTTACTTTCTTTTTTTTTGCCACCGACTTCCGAAATCAAAGTTATTTTTCACTTTGTAGTGATTTTTGGAAGTCGGTTTTTTTTTGTTAAAAAGTTTTTATTTCTCGCTTTTTAGTGGGTATGTTTATAATTTGTATAAGTTACAATAGTCTAATGTCAATTGCTCATCACATGTTACAAAATATGTATTGCTTTTCCCGATGCTGGGACGTTAATTATTGAGTTCTGCTGGTAAGAACCAGGAGAACTCCTCAACAACCACTCACCACACGCATTGTGTGACGAGCGGAAATTGCTTAGCAACCATATTAAAGTAATCGAAATTCAAATTCAAATTCAAATTCATTTATTAATTTTGTGAACACAGAGTAAAATTCAGATGTTATATAAAAAAAAAACAAAAATGTTGGTCCATACTATGTCCCGCCAGAAGGCATACAAAATAGTTTTAGTATGTCGAATGTTACATTAAAAAATAAATAAAATCAATAAAATGAAGTCAATTTCATGCAAACACTAATATATAATAATAATTTGATAATAATGTGTCAATAAAGTAAGAGGGCACATAAAAAAGTCGGTAGTACTCAGTCATAATTTACAATACTTTAATTATACAGACAGATATAAAATTATGAAAATATTATTGTAATTTGTCATTAAGATATTCTTTGACAGAATAATACGCCTTGTCATTCAATAATTTAAAAAGCTTACGTTTAAACTCATTCATGTTGCTGCTTGATACAATCTGATTAGGTAATTTGTTATAAAGTTTTGGAGCCATTGCATAAATACTATTGTAGAGAAATTGGGTCTTAGTGCATAATGTGTGTAACTTTTTTGAGCGCCGTTGACTTTCGACAGATTTATATAAAGACATGTTATTTTTAACAAATATACAAGCTTCATAGATATAAAGTGATGGTACAGTCAGTATTTTTAAGTTTTGGAAATGTGGCTTGTATGAATCCATTCGTTTTATGTTACATATAGCTCGAATGCATTTTTTCTGAGCTATTAATACCTCCTCAACCTTAGTAGCATTGCCCCAGAATATAAGGCCATATCGCAAGGTAGAGGCCACATAACCATGATAAGCTGCTAGGAGCGCTGTCTTATTCACAATTTTGCCTAGCTTATAAAGGGCATAGGAAAACTTACTGAGCTTCCCACATACGTTATCGATTTGAGTCCTCCATGACATATCGCTATCAATATTAAGTCCAAGAAATTTTGTAACATTAGTTTCAAGTATTTGGTCATCTTTGTAGTTTACCTGAAAATGTGACAGTGTTTTTTGTCTAATTTTAAAATTCATAATTTTAGTTTTATTTAGGTTAACTTTAAGGTTATTAGCATTCAGCCAGTCAACAATCGTAACAAGACTAGAGTTAATGTCATCTTCTATTTCTTCATTACTACCAGTATTATATATAACTGCGCTGTCGTCGGCAAATAAGGACATATGTTGCATAATTACTTGGGGAAAGTCGTTAATGTAGCAGATGAACAGCAAGGGTCCCACCACAGAACCCTGCGGAACACCGTAACAAAGAACTCTAGAACTAGACGAATATACTACTTCAGTTTTAGACTTAATATCCACTTGACTAATTTGAGTAATTTGTTTCCTATCCTCCAAATAAGATTGTACGAGTTTAAGCACGTTACCTCTGATGCCGTATCTATTTAGCTTAATTAACAGTACTTTATGATCCACACAGTCAAATGCCCTGGTCATATCCATATACATTGCCATTACTGGTTTCCTATTGTCCATGTTGTGATGTATTTTTTCAAGAAAATTGTATATGGCCATATTAATGGTTTTTGTCTTCCTGAAACCCATTTGCTCATTGCAAAAAATATTATGCTTTTCAAAGTAATTATAAATACCATTATAAAGAACTTTCTCAAAGATCTTTGAGAAATAGGTGAATAGGTGATTGATCGCTATAGGTGTGCCTATAATATTTGAAGAGTTCCTTCGATTTCTCCAGGATCTCATCATCAGAACTGGATTTTGATAAAAATGGGACCATTTGGGAAGATACCCTTTCCAACAAAAAAATAATTTTTCAAATCGGTTGGCAAGCGACGGAGTTATGCGCGAACAAACATAAAAAAAAAAAAATATAAACATCCGAATTGAGAAAAAGGTTATTATTAACGTTATCATAAGTAAGTAACTAGGTACTTCCTAGTCTAAACCGGTACAAAGTTCAAACGAGACGAACTCAATCGGTAATAGTTTATTTGACAGTTGAAATTACACTTGTTGATAAACTCTGTTATTAATTACTCTAAGATTAAGTCATCCAATGCTGTCATGCTTTTGTTACCCAGCCCTTAAGTACACCAAGTCACTATGTCAAACTATTTACAACTATAGACAAGTATTCGATAACTTTAAGGTTACTGATACAAATTTAATCTATAAAGCGATCATTGTAATGCCTCGTTCAAAATGGGAGTAAAATCAGGGCTTTTTGAATGGCTTGTTTTCAAAGATGGCCGCCAAATGGCCCACCTTTTACCGCTTCCTAGTGTTGTTCTAGCTAGAGACAGCAAAACTTAGGAGCCTATACCACAGCCCATACTACCTCAAATGGCTTAGCATGATCCTCCGTTATGTAGAAAATACTGCAGCATTATTTTTGAAATAATTTTATGGTAAAGTTGAGGATTAATGTTAAGTATAGTATATAGTAGCACTTCCCGCGCCGCTTCGCGTGGATGTCGGAAAATATCCCAGTCAGCCAGGACTTCTCCTTTTATTTATATAGATTTTACAAAAACACGATTCCACATTTTCTCGATAGAAAAAAATACAAAGTTACCTCTAAACCGAACAATAAACCGCTGGTATTCAAAAAATGCTTCAAATTAGATCATGAAAATTTGCATACTAACTGAACTAACTATAAAGCAGGTCTTATGTAAATTTATTTTTAGGGTTCCGTACCAAAATGGTAAAAAAGGAACCCTTATGGTGTGACTCAGTCTGTCTGTCTGTCTGTCTGTCTGTCACAGCTGGATATCTCAAGAACTAGTAATGCTATCGACTTGAAATTTAGAACAGTTTTAGATGACGTTTACCCAACTATTTTGGAAATAAGAAAGTAATAAAAATATTTATATTTTTTTTGTAACAGACTGACCCCCTGTCTTAAAAATTCAAAGTGGGGCTACTAGGGCATGTGGGATATCATATGAAAGAGCGCTGTTTGCACATTCTCAAAACGTTTTTTTTCTTTTTTTTTAGGCCGCGTAGTTTTTGAGTTTTGATGAAAAATGTAAAAAAAGTACCGTTCCCCCCCTTATCTCCGAAGTTTGCAAAGTGAAAAATCTGAAATTATTCTATGTGATAGAAGTTTATGTAAAGATTACAGGAAAAATAAAACGATGTCTCTAAATGGCACACTTTTTCAGAAATCGGAACGGAACCCTCGGTGCGCGAGTCCGACTGGCTCTTGACTGGTTTTTTTTTAAATTAACATTATTTTCATCGTAAAAAGCAATTACATACTTAAACTATCGGCGCCCAGCACCACACTCAGTCTCGCTCATTGCACTCAGTCCGCGAGCAATATCGTGCGAGCGAGATAAAAGCTGAGGTAGTATGGGCTCTTAAGGTGGATCCGTCATGGTAGCCCGCGAAATTCAAATTTTCTTGCATTTTTTGCAATTTTCAGGGCAGTGTCAGGTTGTATCTTCATCAAAATATGATTTGTGAAAATAACAAATATGTATTTACATAATTCAATCAATCAATCTGCCTAGCCTTTTCCCAACTATGTTGGGGTCGGCTTCCAGTCTAACCGGATGCAGCTGAATACCAGTATTTTACATGGAGCGACTGCCTGTCTGACCTCCACAACCCAGTAACTGGGTAATACGATGATACCCCTCGGTAAGACTGGTTGTCAGACTTTCGGGCTTCTGACGACCCGTAACGACTGTCAAAGATCCACGAATGACAGCCGGGACCAACGGCTTAACGTGCTTTCCGAGGCACGGAGGAGTCTCGGTATGTAAAGATGGTCACCCATCCACTGACCAACCCTGGCAAGCGTAGCTTAACCTGATGGATCGACCCGTACGGCTGTAATTACTTAGCCACGAGCTAAGCCACGAGCTAACACATAATTATAACCATGAAAATGATCAATACATCTCATAGTTAGATTTGTTCCCAAAATTTCATGATTTCCGAAATCATTTCATGCTAGTGGTAAGTACATAGGTACCTGCAACGTATTGCTCCACATACCTTTACAAAGTTCCCCTATGACTATGAAACCCATTGTGAAACTTCGAGAGCACGCTGATTAATGAACGGAGCTGATTTCTGAAGCCTTTGATCATCTAATGACGCGTTATGGAGGTGAACTAATCATGTCTAGTGTAGTGTGTGTAGTGTGGAAGGATGAATCATTGTGTGAGTTACCAACGGTTATCACCTTCTAAAAAAATCGCGGCGGGATTTTATCGCGCATTGGATTTTCAACTCTCGGTGTTGAGCCGAGCTTCGAGAATCCAACCTAACAAAAACAGTGTACATCCCAGCGCGACGAAAAACACACTGTTGGATTGTCAACTCCCGGCGCTAAGCAGAGCGTTGAAAATGCAGTGCGCGAAAAAAAATCGCTGCGATTTTTTTACGCCCGTGCGAACGTCGGCTAAGAGTATCGGTCATTGATGTGTCAATTAGGAAGATATGGTTCACGTTCCTCGACGTGGACCGTATAAATTGTGTTAAAGGCATGTAACCTTAGTCACAATCGAACCGACGTTTGTGTAATACGTTAAGTAAATGCATGCGTAATGTAATGCATGTATTAATCCAGGGTGTCAGCTACCTCCATACCAGGTTTTATCAAAATTGGTCCCGCCGTTACAAACATACAAATACACACACACACGCACACACACACACATACACATACACACCCCCACACACACATACACACCCCCACACAAATTTTCACCTTTATAATATTAGTGTGATTTTCTCTTGTACACTGCGCCACTCTTGACATCGTCGTCTGTTGCAACCAATGTAACCTTTGTATGTCATTTATGTGAGAATGCTGGTATCCATAACACAAGTTAAATCTTTCTTTGGATACCAGAGTTCGTACAGACTGCTTATAACACTAGTGGTTATATAACCACAAATAGTTCAAAAACCATAAACGAGTTCCACTGGATTACTTTTCACTCGTAACTACAGCCAAAAATGTTAATTTGTTGAGAATTATAATAATATTTAATTTCGCTTGCACGACAGCGCCAGCTTTAGGCTACATAATATCACGCCGTATGTTATGGGAGGTAAGCAATGTTGATTTTAAAAGGTTTTTGTTCGTATTGAATGCACAAAATGACATGTTATTTAGTTAATCAAAATTTAACTCTGGGAACATAATAATCACGCTATTTTTAATAAAGGAGCGCGGCAGTAATATTATAAATTGCAAGGGAACAGCTATTCAACAAAATATGTCAACGGGGAATTCAGCGGTAAGGTCAGGCGACCGTTTACCGCACTACATGGTGCGAGTTCAAATACCATAATATTGTTTTAAAAAATCGTAAAATTCTTTTTTTTTAGTTTTTTTAATATAATTTAATACGAGTACCTAATCATAACAACTTTTTTAAATCAATCTGGGTTTCACTTTGTATTTATTGTACGCAGAGCGAGCTTCGAGTTTAACCACTGTATCCAATAGATGGCGTTTAGCAAATGTCGTCTTTTTCTGAATGATTTTCCGCAGAAGAGTGACACTCTTTCGGTCTTAGAATTAAATTAAATATTTTACAATAATAATCTTAGTGAAAATTGAAAATAGTTTCGGTTTCGGGTAGATCATGCATTGCTATTCTGGTCTCTGGACAGGTCCAGGCCCAGGGCTCGCGAGCGCCGCCGTGGTCGCGGGTTGTTCGAAGGAGATACCTGTGGAGATACCGTGGCCCTGGCACAGGCAACTGAAGGAACAAGGGTGGGTTTTAGTCAGTAAAAGTCTGACACGCCCTTCCGCTCCACCCAGAGAGGGAGAAGTCATTTGATGATTTCCCATCCACAAAACAAAAAAAAGTCTCAGGGGTCTAAGAATATTTGGTTCTGAATTTCTCTCTACAGGTCGAGACGAGATTGTTTGAGGCATCTTTAAAACCGACTTCAAAAAGGAAGAAGTTTTCAATTCGTCTGTTTTTTAGGGGTCCGTAACCAAACGGCACATAGGAAGGGAACTCTTATCATTTCGTCCTATCCGTCTGTCCGTTCGTATGTCACACCTTTACTATGGTGAAGATCTGACACTTGAACTCATCAATAATGTACAGTAGGTAAACGTACCGTGATTTAGTTATTGTACAAAATCAAAGAAAATTACTGGTTAGGTAGTTACTATTACTATTACTACTCTTCCAGAAGAGGCAAAGTTCACTTCCCTATCTTCTACTAACAATATATTGTATAAACCAACGCCTGTTAACTGGACGCACCGAGCTGAGACAGGTATCCTGTAACAGCTAGGGATGGGAAAGATGCTTCCTGAATTCTACAAGATAAAATTATATCGATAGTTGACAATGTTTTATTTTTTTTCAGGTATATTAGACCAGACTGGAGGGAAAGCAGAATAAAAGTAGCGTTACTTATGACAAAAAAAAGTAAAAATGAGACATTAATTAGAAACAATACCGTTTTAGATTGTCTTATTTTTCTAACATTATGCAAAGCAAATAAAGATATGAATATGACGTAAATGGTTTAACAAGTAACAAACAAAAAGTTTCGATACTTGGAGTTCACGGTACCTAATCATTTTAAACTTTGTGCACCGTACCGATAATGGAATTTGATATTTCTATGCACAAGACTATCTAAGTCCTATACACGCAAGTGTCTTCGAAGTTAAGGGCACGCTAGTCGCTCATTCTTCCCTATAAAAGTATGGTGATTACTCTCTAACGGTATACGTTCAGAACTAAATATTATTTAAATTTTTCTCGTCATTATCTAACCCTGTATGGAAGCAGAATCGGAAAAAAAATATTGGTTTAGAAGCTATGCGCGTCGAAACTTCCATATTTCAACACTAATTTTAACGCATCTTTGGGCGTTAATAAATAGCTCCCGGAGTTTGAAAATGGCAAAATTGTTACCGTACAGAGATAGATAATTTATTGGAGAATTCAAATGACTTTATTTTAGATATATAAATCCAGCAGTTTTTTCATAATATCTAAACGTCCAAAGGTCTGTTCGTGAAATTTTATGCGCTCGTTTTCGGTATAAATCATCGTCTATTTCATAAGATACATAAACACTAAATAAATAAATAAATACTAAATAAATAAAAGTAACTAGCATGCTTATTAGCCACGCCACCAACGAGTTCGAGCCGCTGACTAGTGGCGCCTTAATGCATTATAATCTCTGAGACTATTTACGTTTTGTAAAATAAAATGAAATGCCTTTTGAACTTCAAGGTAACATAATACCTATTGAACCAAAAATAAGCCCATCCTTTATCACTTCCTGACAATTAAGCTAGGAACAAGAATCAGAACTAAATCGACTAAGTTTTTGATTATTATGGTTCCGTACCTCAAAAGGAAAAAATCGGAACCCTTGTAGGATGTAGGATCACTTCGTTGTCCGTCTGTCTGTCTGTATGTCAGTATGTCAAGACCCTTTTTCTCAGGAGCGCGTGGAGGTATTAAGTTGAAATTCATATCAAATACGTAGGTCTTATAACCCCTTGGAGTTCTAAAAAAAATCAAGTTTCTATAGGTCAACGGAATAAAAAATACGGCCATTTATGCGACATATTTTGATACTCGCAAGTAAAACAAAACCTATAGAGTACTTCCCCGTGTCCTAGAACCATGAAATTTGACAAGAAGCAAGGACTCACAGCACAAGTAAAGGAAAAGTCCGAAATTTTTTTTTTTTTTGGGATTAACCTTAACATTGACATTGTTAAGTTTGTTTTTGGGATAAATTCTTTTCAACTACGCAACTCTGCATTGTGCGTGGTCCGACACGCACTTGGCCGGTTTTTCTACTATCAATCGGGCAATTTCATTGCTATAATACCTACAGAAGAAATCCTACCTTCTGAATCTAAATCCCAATATTTAAGAAGCAATTTGGAGCCATCAATCAACGTGGTGATAAGCAACTATTTGTCGGAGAAATTCACGGACAAACGACACTAGATATAAGGTTCTTATAGTGATACTACAGTAACAATATGTAAGGACATTACATTTTGGAGTTTTGGACAACATGTTACCTTGAATAGTAGGTTATAAATAGAACAACCCGCGTCAGAGAAGTCCGCGAAATTCAAATTTTCTTACTTTTTTGCAATTTGCAAGTCAGTATTAGGTTGTATGTTGATCTAAATATGATTCGCGGCCGTATGAAATATTTATTTATAGAACTATAATCATAAAAATCATCAATACAATTCTCTAAGTTCATATTACCCTATTGAATTAGGTACTATTTCATGAAATCATGAGATTTGAGACCGATTCTAATTTATGGAGTTGTATTGCTGATTCTAATGATTATAATTCTGTAAAGCCATAATATTTAGCCCGCGAATCATATTAATAATAGGTCTTTACCTATGAAATTGCCGTTTTGTATGAAAAAAATTAAACGAATTTTTTTCATGTATTTTTTATTTGTATTAATCGAAGTAATCACCCATGCAATCAATGCATCTTTGCCAACGCAGTGGCAGTTTATTGATGCCCTTCTTAAAGAAATCAGCTGGTCGGGAGGCAACAAATTCTTCAAAGGCATTTTGTACTGCCTCTCGGGTATTGAATTTTTTTCCCGCCAAGAAGTTATCCAAATTCTGGAAAAAGTAGTAGTCTGTAGGCGCAAGGTCTGGTGAGTAGGGCGGATGACGGAGAGCTTCCAATCCCAGTTCTTGCCACTTGGAGACCGTCTGCTGTGCAGTATGAGGTCGCGCGTTGTCGTGCAGGAGCAGCGGAGACGAGCGATTGACCAATGCTGGTTGGAGATGTGCCAGCTCCTCCATCATTGTGTTCAGTTCTTCACAGTACACATCTGCAGTAATGCTCACCCCGTTTGGTAAGAAGCTGTGATGAATCACACCGGCGCTAGACCACCAAACAGTGACCATCACTTTTCTAGGGGTAAGTTTTCGTTTAGGGCATTGTTTAGGTGCTGAACCAGGATCCAACCAACTTGCTGAGCGATTGCGGTTATCAAACAGAATCCATTTTTCATCGCAGTTAACAATGCGGTTCAAAATTCCTTCATTTGTGTGTCTGTTGAGCAGTGCAAGGCACGTCTCGACGCGTACTTCGCGCTGGCGATCATTGAGTTCGTGGGGCACCCATTTGTCAAGCTTTTTTACCTTGCCAATTTGACGCAAATGGACCAATATAGTTTTGACGCTAACGTCGAAAGCTGCTGCTAATTCAGCCGTAGATTGTGTATCATCAGCTTCCACAATCGCCTTTAATTGGTAATTGTCGACCAAAGTCTTCGGACGACCGCGAGGTTCATTTTTCAGGTCGAAATTTCCAGAACGGAAGCGAGCAAACCAATAACAGGTGGTGCGTTGGTTTGTAGTGTTAGCTCCGTAAACGTCGTTGATGTTGCGTGCCGCTTGTGCCGCGTTGCTGCCACGACGGTACTCATATTCCATAATTACTCGAATTTTTAACGTATCCATGATGACGAAAAAGATTGAAATGCGATGAAAATGTAACACTAATCAATAAACAAATGACTACTTTTGGAAAAAAAATCCATGTTTTTAAAATAAAATTAATTTATTAAATAAAATTAAGTTATTGTCAAGGTAAAATTGTAAATTGGGAAATAAAGTTATATTTATTTTATTTTTTTTATTTTAATTTGAAATTAGAATTCTTAGCCAAACAAAAATTATTTTGATTTGAAATGGCCAGCACTGCAGAACGGCAATTTCATAGGTAAAGACCTAATATATGATTCGCGGCTTTAACTAATCTATATAAGACTAGCTGACCCGACAGACGTTGTCCTGTCCCAGTTTAAATAATTCAAAATTCCCATAGAAAATCCACTTTCAGTTATCCCGAATTTTCCAATTTTCCCGGCAACTTTTCCAATTTTTCGCTACATAAGACCCTATCTACTACCCTACCTTCTCGTGACAATAATAAACACAACAAAAAAAGAATTAGCGAAATTGTTCCATCCGTTCACGCGTGATGCGATGACCAAGGGAAATAGAGATTTATTTTATTATTAAAAGCTTTTATTTAACTTGCAATGTATACGTTCGCGTGGAATCTTGCTACTCAATTTTGAAGCAGATATCTTCAACCGATTGAACTGAAATTTTGTATACACGTTTAGTTTGGATGACAATACACGATAAACTGTGTAACGTCATTCTAAATCCAATATGGCGGACCATCCAAGATAGCGGAATAGTTAATTTTAGTGCATTTCTACAATATGGGTATCAAATAAAGGGCTTGTTGAGAGTAACTCGAAAAATAATGTGACGTCATTCTGAATCCAATATGGCGGAACATCCAAGATGGCGGAATAGTTATTTCTTATGCACTTCTGCAATATGGGTATCAAATGAAAGGGCTTGCCGAGTATAATTAGAAAAATATTCTGACATCACTCTTAATCCAATATGGCGGAACATCCAAGATGGCGGAATTGTTATTTCTTATGCAATTCTGCAATATGGGTATCAAATGAAAGGGCTTGCCGATAATTAGAAAAATATTCTGATATCACTCTTAATCCAATATGGCGGACTTTTGAAGTTTTTTATGCTTTCCTATAGTATGGGTATTAAATGAAAGGGTTCGCTGAGAATTAAAAAAAAAGCCGGTTAAAAAAAGATGGTGATTATAAGCTCTGTTGCTCTAATCCACCTGAAATTTGGTGTAGAGACCTCGATTATTCTTGAGGTACAATTTTTCGAGCCTGTAACATCGGTTGATTAACTTTGACTTGTGTGATTTGGCGAGATGGGCGTCATCAGCATTGGTCTGCAACCTGCCTAGGGGAAGGACAACTCCAAAATCAAACCCGGAACTGTGTTTCGTCAGGCACAAGTAAGCTCCGAGCTGAAATAAGTGGCGCATTCTTCTAAACACCCAAGTCAAGGTCGTATGCGTAACTATAATTTCTTAATTTAATTGTAATGATTGTACTAAATAAAAATTAAATAATAATGATGTAAAATGCATGCTAATTTATAAAGGCAGGCGAATGATAATAAATTGCAATGCTTGTAAAAGGCTGCTAAGTCATAAGTACCTACTAACATAACGTAACACCATTATTGTACACTTAGTTCGCAATAAACGTTTTGAATTTGAATTTGAATTATGTTCCCAGTCGCCCCCGCGGGGATTGCCACCGGAGGCAAATAATAAATAATAATAATAATAATTTATTTATTTCACTATCAATTACATTCATTTCATTACAATACCAAGATCATTTAAGCTTTATCTAATAAGTTTTACAAGACATCTGTATCTGAACTAGATAATTTAATATCTGTATCTCAGACAACAGCGATCCTCCCTATAAAAATGAACATTTAATAGCTAACAAGTAGGTACTAATGCGGCTCTAAAATTACAAAAATTAATGCAAACACAAAAAGAAAAACAAAAGAGAAATTATAAAAAGAGTGTGATTAGTAGGCCTCCGTTTGTGTAGAATGTATAATTGAATGAGTGGGAATGGGAATAAAAATTCCCAGTCACCACCGGCGGTGACTGGGAAGTCATTGCCCCCACTTCAGTTTCGCTGTACATTGCTTTCTCCATCGTAGAGGAATAAAAGGATGAGGCAACAATACTTGGTTTTAGAGGGTGCTGAAAACGATACTGATGTAAAAATGAAAATCCAAGATGGCGGTTGCGAAAATTTCCTAATTTTTCGTCATGGGTGTCGTTTCCATGATTTTAGAGGTCGCTGAAAACGATACTGATGTCAAAATAAAAATCCAAGATGGCGGCTGCTAAAATTTCCTAATTTTTCGTCATGGGTGTCGTTTCCATGGTTTTAGAGGGTGCTGAAAACGATACTGAGGTCAAAATGAAAATCCAAGATGGCGGCTGCAAAAATTTCCTAATTTTTCGTCGTGGGTGTCGTTTCCATGGTTTTAGAGGGTGCTGAAAACGATACTGATGTCAAAATGAAAATCCAAGATGGTGGCTGCTAAAATTTCCTAATTTGTCGTCATGGGTGTCGTTTCATGGTTTTAGAGGGTGCTGAAAACGATACCGAAGTCAAATAGAAAATTCAAGATGGCGGCTGCGAAAATAAGTATGTTTTTGTTTTAAATAATACGTGAGAAGGAACTTCTTTGCTGACGGGAGTAAAACATGAATGTCAATAAGTTCTAAATTCGCTTGACACCCTAGAAATGATGTGCATAAAGATCTAGACACTTTCTGAGGTGTCAAGCGAATTTAGACCTTATTGACATTCATGTCAAACCATAGAAATGACACCCATGACGAAAATAAAGGAAATTTTTGCAGCTGCCATCTTGGATTTTCTTTTTGCCCTCAGTATCGTTTTCAGCACCCTCTAAAACCAAGCATTGTTGCCTCATACTTTTATTACTCTACGATGGAGAAAGCAATGTACAGCGAAACTGAAGTGGGGGCAATGACTTCCCAGTCACCGCCGGTGGCGACTGGGAATTTTTATTCCCATTTGCCTCCGGTGGCAATCCCCGCGGGTGCGACTGGGAACATACGCTCAGGCTGTGCCGAGGACTGAGTGGCATCGGGTTGTAATTATGATGTTTTAAAAACAATGATGCGTTGAATGAGATGAATAGACTCAGAAACCTAGCCAGCGATAACTAAAAAGTAAAAAATAAATTAAAAGCAAGAAAACCTTTTTAAAAAAAGCTTTTATTTAAATGCTCTGAAAAGAAGAAAATAAAATTTTCTTTTAAAATTTTAAATATCAACTTAGAACCTCATTATACACAATTTACATGATCATAAAAGCTTTTCGCGAGGTTTGCGTAAGTAGTTACCTATACTTAAGTATTTAATTATACTGAAATTATAAAAAAATTAAACATAGCAGAATAAGTTACTCAATTAAATAGGTACTAGTTTATTTACACAAGTGAATCGCGCGACAAGCTTTTATGGTCATTTCAATTGTATATAATGAGGTTATAAGTTGATATTTAAAATTTTAAAAGAAATCTTCTTTTCAGAGCATTTAAATAAAAGCTTTTTTTAAAAAAGGTTTTTTTGCTTTTAATTTATTTTTTATACATACTAGCTGTGCCAACAGACGTTGTCCTGTCTTAGCTATGAATATTGTAATGTAAACGCGTGAAGTTAAAATAGTCGTTAAGTTTTCTGAAATTTTCCAATTTTCTGCGAAATTTTCTTATTTTTTTCTTTCATAAGAACCTTCTCCTGACAATAATAAACACAACAAAAAAAGAATTAGCGAAATTGTTCCTTCCGTTCACGCGTGATGCGATGACTAAGGGAAATATGGATTCATTTTTACTGACTTCACAAAAAGGAGGAGGTACTATGTTCGGCTGATTGTATGTTTTTTTTTCTTGTATGTTTGTTCATCGAATACGCGGAGTATTCGATGAACAAACACGAAAAAAAAACAATTGTCAACGGATTTTCAAAATTCTTTTTTTGTTTGAAAGGGTATACTCTCGAGGTGGTCCCATTGTGACCAAATCAGAATCTGATCAAAGGATCCCATGGAAATCGAGGGGAACCCGCAAATTTTATAGGCACAACTATAGCGATTTGGGTATTTTTTATAGTAACTATTGGAGGTCGCATATTATAGATGCACTGGCATGTGTGAATAATCTTTTATACATGTCTGTCACCAATTTAAATAAGCGTAGTTACGGCCTTGTTTATGTTTTTTTTATGTGTCACTAGCTTGTAAAGTATTAACCACGAATATAGTACTATCAGACTACACTGCTACTCTTGTTATTACCCCTTATTTTACAATAGGTTATGGTCTTATACATGCTCTGATAGTGCTAGAGCATTTAATAAGTGGAGTGGTTTAAATATTAATTGTGAAACTTACGAAATCTCAATTATGTCAACTGAAGTTGGCATAAGTGGTATTAAGAAGCTGAAAGGATCGTCAGACTACCCAAACTGGAAGTTCTTGGTGCGAAATTACTTGGAGAATAAAAACTGGTGGGGAGTAATTTCTACAAATGTAGTAAATGCTGACGTAGACCGGCAGGCACGAACGACAATATGCTTGTTGTTAGAACCAGAGTGCTTTACCCACGTCTACAATGCGAAGACTGCGAAAGAAGCCTGGAACAGCTTACAGAAAGCGTATGAAGACAAAGGTTGGGGAAGACGTATACATATTCAGCGAGAGCTTTTCAACTGTAAGTTAGAGAACTTTGATTCTATGGAAAACTTTATATCCAAAATTACATTCCTGACACAACAATTGTCCGACATCGATGCACAAATCCCTGATGATTGGATCATATCGATTTTGCTGGGTGGATTGACTGCTGAGTACAGCCCTCTTATCATGGCTGTAGATAATAGTGGACAAGAGATCACGTTAGAGCAAATTAAAACGAAATTGTTACAAGAAGGAAGTAGACAGAGTAAGTTGAACACAGAGTACGAACAAGCCTTAGTAACACGTAAAGTACAGAACGATGCAAGATCTAATATCAAAACTAACGATCGTAAGCAGAAGTTCGTCTACAAGTGTTTTAAGTGCCACAAGCAAGGACACAAGGCGTCCGAATGCAAGGAGCGGATCAAAACCGCGAATATCTGCCTGAATACGAAGGAGGCGATACACAAAGATAAGTGGTATTTAGATAGTGGGTGCTCAAATCATATGACCCACGATAAAAGCAAATTGTTGTCTTATACACCTGAAAAGGGCAACATGAAGATCTCAGTAGCAAACGGCGAGAAGTTATTGGTGAAAGGAAGAGGAAATGCTGAACCACGAGTCAGCGAAAACGAAAAATTTATTTTAGAAAACGTTTTACATGTTCCTGATTTATCCATGAACTTAATTTCGGTGAGCGATTTGACCAAGAAGAATTATTGCATGAATTTTGACAAAGGAGGTTGCATGATTCAAAATAAGAATCGAATTGTTGCAAGATGTCAAGAGGTCGACGGAATTTATGAATTGACAGAAAATAAAAATAACGTCGTGAATGTGACACTGTCAAAACAAAATGAAAATATTTCGAACATTTGGCATAAAAGATTAGCTCATTTATCGCGTAATTATATGAATAAAATGAAAGTTTTAGTAAGCGGTATGGAATATAAGAGTACCGATTTATGCGAGCCGTGTATTCCATGTATCGAAGGAAAGACATGCAAAAGTCCCTTTAAAAACCAAGGTACGAGAGCGAACGAGGTCTTACAGTTGGTTTTTAGCGATGTTTGTGGACCTATCGAGGAGCCGTCGTTCGGTGGTTCGAGGTATGTTCTTCTATTTATCGACGATTATACTCGGAAGACTCATGTGTATTTTTTGAAGAACAAAAATGAAACTTTTGATAAGTTCCGTGAATACAAGGCGGAAGTTGAGAATGAGACGTGTAAATCTATTAAATGTCTGAGATCTGACAACGGCACAGAGTACTGTAATGGTAAATTTAAATCTTTTTTGAAGTCTGCAGGTATAAAACACCAGACGACTGTACCGTACACGCCGGAACAAAATTCTGTCGCAGAAAGAGCGAATCGGACTATAATAGAAAAGGCCAGAACATTACTGTCAGAATCAAATCTGAGCAAGAAGTATTGGGCCGAGGCTGTTAATACTGTTGTATACCTAAAGAACAGAAGCCCCACGAAAGCATTGAACAATACAGTACCAGAGAAGGTTTGGACTGGAAAAGATGTGGATGTTAGTCATCTGAAAATCTTTGGTTGTTTGTCGTATAGATTGATACCAAAACAAAAGAGACGCAAACTGGACATGAAGACGGAACCGATGATTTTTATTGGATATCCAGATAATCAGAAGGGTTATCGTCTAATGAATCCTAAGACAGGTGAAGTGACAACTGCGAGAGATGTCAAATTTCTGGAAAACGTTTTTCTTCAAAAAGAAAACGTGGAAAAGTCGGAAGTGATAATAAACTTGAATACAGATACTGTTCCTACCAGTTTATCCATCGGATCTACAAGCAGATCTGAACCCTTGGAGGCTCACGATGATGTGTACCGTGATGCTGTAGACGAGAACGTGGAAGTATTGGAGGAGATAGGGACTGAACCTCCTGAATTTGTAGTACCAGAGCACGTACCTGATGATGTATTGACTGAATCGGAAAGAAGGTATCCAGTAAGAGAACGGAGACAAGTCGATCGGTACGGATGCAATGTTATGTATGCCAAGGAGAGCAATCTTGATGGTGATCCATTGACTATTAATGAAGCGTTGGCGAGACCCGATGGTGACTTATGGCAAAAAGCGATAGACGATGAACTTATGTCACTAAAGGAGAACCAGACTTGGACGTTGGTGGATCTTCCAGCTGATAAGAAGCCTATCCAGTGCAAATGGGTGTTCAAAATTAAGAGAGATAGCGATGGCAAGGTAACAAAGTACAAGGCTAGACTAGTAGCAAAAGGCTTCACACAGGTATGTGGCGTAGACTATACTGAGACTTATTCTCCAGTAGTTAGAAGCTCTACTCTACGTCTGTTGTTCTCGCTAGCTGTTGAATACAGTTGGTTTATTGACCAGTGGGACGTCACGACCGCCTTTTTATATGGTAAAATTAAAGAGGATATTTACATGTTCCAACCAAAAGGAGCAGTAGTCAAAGGTCAAGAAACCAGAGTATGTAAACTGCAGCGTTCTTTGTATGGATTGAAACAAGCTTCGAATGCTTGGTTCAAGGAATTGGACAAAGAGATGTTCAATTTAGGTTTTGTGCAATCAAAAATAGAACCGTGTTTGTATCAAAAGGAACTTAAAAATAATAAGAAGTTAATTGTCGTTATTTACGTAGATGATCTTTTTATTTTTGGAAATTGTGAACAAGAAAAGCTAAAATTAAAAACCGGTTTGCTTGACAAGTTTAAAGTGAAAGATTTAGGCGCGGCTAGGCATGTTTTAGGCATGAGGCTGAGAAGAGATAAAGATGTTATTTGTCTAGATCAGCGACAGTTCATTTCGGACATATTGAATGAATTTAACATGACGGACGCTAAGCCAGTTTCGACTCCCATGGAAGTCGGAATGAAATTAGAAAGATCGACAAATTCCCATAGCGATCTGCCATATCAAAGCTTAATAGGGTGTCTAAATTATTTGGCATGTAATACGCGACCAGATATAGCACATGCGGTGAGTGTACTTTCACAATTTAATTCATGTTATGACGAAATACACTTTAAATGTGCGAAACGGGTCTTAAGGTATTTGAAGGGCACGTCTAACCTTTGTCTCACTTTTAGGAAGTCGGGAGATTTAGATTTACGAGGCTATGTTGATGCAGATTGGGGAGGGGCACTTGATAGAAAATCTTTCACAGGATTAATTTTCAAATTAGGTCAAAATATAGTATCATGGGAGAGTAGGAAGCAAGCGACGGTATCCTTGTCCTCCACAGAGGCAGAGTACGTAGGATTGAGTCAAGCTTCGAAGGAAGCTCTATATTTACGTAGTTTACTGAACAGTTTGACAGCTGTGGATAGTAAAGCGGTAGTAATTTATAATGACAATCAGTCGGCGCATAAAATTGCAGCTAACAAAATGATGCATAATAGAACAAAGCATATAGATATCAAGTATCATTTTATTCGTGAGTGTGTACTGGCTAACAAAGTTGAAATAAAGTACATGTCAACTGATAAGATGATAGCGGACATCTTAACTAAAAGTGTTCACAGCCCGAAGCTTAGAGAATTTTTAAAGGATTTATCCCTGTCAAATTATTCTATTAAGGGGGTGGATGAGTAGTTAGATGTTTTATGTTTTCTATATGTTTTATTTTTTCTATACCCAAGTGTTTTGTGTAATAGATAATTTTCTATGCATGTGTAATAGATTAAGGGGGCGTATTGGAGGTCGCATATTATAGATGCACTGGCATGTGTGAATAATCTTTTATACATGTCTGTCACCAATTTAAATAAGCGTAGTTACGGCCTTGTTTATGTTTTTTTATGTGTCACTAGCTTGTAAAGTATTAACCACGAATATAGTACTATCAGACTACACTGCTACTCTTGTTATTACCCCTTATTTTACAATAGTAACTCGTGCATTTTCTCTAGGAAAACACCATTTGGTGAAGTGGAACTGATGATGAAGACCACAGACGGCCATCGGAACTACTAAATTTATAAGTATTTCACGGGTTGCGATTCGATTACTTTAATATGGTTGCTAAGTAACTTATGCTCGTCAAAATGCATAATGGTGATGATGACTTCACCATGGAGCTCCAGTTCTCCTGGTTCTTACTAGGAGAACTCCTCAACAATTAACGTCCCTGCATCGGAAAAAGCAATATTGTAAAAAGTGATGAGCAGTTGCCATTGGGCTATTGTAACTTAGATAAATTACAAACTGACCCACTAAAAAGTGAAAAATAAAAACTTTTTTACAAAAAAAAACAACCGACTTCCAAAAAAAACACTACAAAGTGAAAAATAACTTTTATTTTGGAAGTCGGTGGCAAAAAACTAAAATACAGATCCAAACACATCGACTTCCAAAATTAAAGTTATTTTTCACTTTGTAGTGTTTTTTTTGGAAGTCGGTTGTTTTTTTTTTGTAAAAAAGTTTTTTTATATAAATATATATATAAACACAACAAAAAAAGAACACGCGTGATGCGATGACCAAGGGAAATAGAGATTTATTTTTATATACATATAGGGTGACTGGTAATTAGTGACCGATACCTAAACACATGATTATACTCATGATAACAAACAACTTTTACTATGGGACCAAACCTGAAATCGCGAAAAAAAAATCAGCTGCTCCCTACATTTTGGCGAGTTATGCGAACATGAATGTATGGGGCAGCTGATATTTTTTTCGCGATTTCAGGTTTAGTCCCATAGTAAAAGTTGTTTGTTATCATGAGTATAATCATGTGTTTAAGTATCGGTCACTAATTACCAGTCACCCTATATATACAGGGTGTAAGGGACAGCCCTCCGCAAACTAACAGGGTGCATTCAGCTCCTCATTTTGAATCATATTCCACCGGAAATTTTCTCAGGAAAATTTTCATTTTTTCAATTTTTTTTTCTGTTACATTTTCATTATTTCAATGTAAAATTGCATTGTGTGTTCGCAGCACTCCATTTATGTAAAAAAAACTGCAAAAAAAAAACAAAAAAAAAAACCAGCAATGGCTGTTGAAATACTCTAACCAACGAAGCGTGAAATCAGCTGTTCACTTTCTGTCTAGCTACAGAGTTCATCGAACTCACCGCATACCTATTACCTACCCCTCCCAACCAGTAATAGACGCTCCGATTTCTGTACAAAAACACAAACAAATCAGGTTTATTAGATTCCCTTAACTTTCCTGAAAAAAATTCATGTACCGGTCATCTTAGTATGACGTACTGAATTCACCCTATCAGTTTGCGGAGGGCTGTCCCTTACACCCTGTATAGATAGATAATTATCTAGCTAAGTAAGCTATTTAAAATGTTAATAAACAAACTAGGTAAGTATACCTACATAGTATTCTCTGTTACGTAAACCTCAAACCGAACAGTTTTAGCGGAGTTTCCACATTGGTAAAGTGACAATAATCTAATAATAAGTCCGGCGAGGCAATATGCGGACGGCGAGGCAATATGCGGACAATGTGAGGAAACATCGACGGACCGAGCGGGTGTATCACTCCCTTGGACACCGAGAATGTGGTGCTCAAAGTTTTATTAAGTTTTGTTTTATTAAAATGTATTAAACGAGGTTTTTATTTGGGCCTTATTTTGTATGAAAATGCCCCTTTTGATATAAAATAAGTCCCAAATAAAAACCTATGTATCTCGGGAGATATGTCAAAAATTCAATAAAAACTTGTAAGTAAAATAAATAAAACGAGAGATCATTTTCATTTGTATTTCTAAGGATGACGGTGATTCAGTATAATACCTTAGTCCCCCCAAGAATCTGTTTCAAGATCTCCAACCAGCCACAAATCAAACTGCCTAGCCTTCGTTAGCTACTAACATTGACACTTACAAAGGCAAACACACACTACATACGCCAGAGAACACCACACAATCTCCATTGACCGGTAGTATTGACAAGTTTGAGCACCATCGTCTGTTATAATTAGCTTAAGGCGTACCTGGAGGAACCTGGTTTTATATAAACGTTGTGTGGACTGTTCACAATCTGGTTAGTTTGTACCTATTGTTTATTTGCCTGCTATATATTGTTGGTGTAAGTGTAGGTTTAATTGGCTAGGGAATTGAGATGGAAGTCGGATGTTTTGATCTACATAGTTGAATGAAAAAAATGTGCAGTGACATCTTGTAGGTGCGGGTGATTAGTTGACTGCAAACATACTTCCTTATTATCTGTACTTCCATACTTTGTAATTTTATATTATCTATACACATACTTATAGTAAAATTGTAACGAATCATTTTTGTCTGTTTCAATCTGCCTAGCCTTTTCCCAAATATGCTGGGGTCGTGTCGTGTCGTCGTGTGACCGGATGCAGCTGAATACCATTATTTTACATGGAGTGACTGCCTATCTGACCTGCACAACCCAGTAACTGGGTAATACGATTACCCTTGGTAATACTGGTTGTCTGACTTTCGGGCTTCTGACTGTTAAGGTTAAAATTGACTTACCTCTGTAGCACAGAGCGTGGTCGTAATAGTTGATTTGCACTTATGAGAGTCTTTAAAATGTTATTAGTTTTATTTTAGTATTTAGCACGACACGAACACGAACAGACACTTTTGTTTTACATTGTCAAAGTCAGTACATTGTTTTTTTTTTATGTCACATAGCATTCACAAAATATCCATCTCAAAAGAGTTCACTACCTCACTTGATGCTATGCAACCTTTAACACTTTCCCTCATTAATTAAGTGTATGGCACTGTATACCCAGGGCATCTCGGATTTCAACGAGTCTTGGCCTAGGAACTGCCTTAGTCATAATATCTGCCAATTGAGTAGCAGTTCCAGTCTTTTGTACATCCACAAGTCCGTCTTGTACAGTTTCTCTTACGAAAAAATGTCTCACTCGGATGTGTTTGGTCCGCTTATGGAACTCTGGGTTGTATGCAAGACGTATGGCTGCTTCATTATCAACTTTTAACGTGGGTACTCCGTCCATTGTAGTAAGTGAGGAGAATATTCTCTGGAGCCACACAAGTTCACGAGCGCCTTCACTTGCTGCTACTATTTCAGCTTCGGTAGTTGAAATCGCGACTGAAGATTGTCGTTGGCTTAGCCATGATACTATTCCTCCAGCAAAGAGACATGCAACTCCCGTTGAAGAGCGTCCTGTTTGTTGGTCTCCTCCATGATCCGCATCACTGTAGCCTTCTATTACGTTGGAATCATGTTCTGCTTTATATGTTATACCAAAAGAACATGTCCCTTTTATGTATCGCATTATCCGCTTAACACGTAGCCAATCTTCATGTGTCGGTTTTTCCAGATTTCTTGAAACTAATCCAACTGCATACGCTATATCAGGTCGCGTTCCTGTCATTAAGTACGCTAAAGCACCTACTGCCTCTCTATATGGAAACTTCTTCTCTTCCTCCTTGTTAACTTTCCCTGCTTGAGAAGTCATTTCTATTGGCGTTGAAACTGGATTACATTCTGGCATTCTAAAACGTTCCAGTATCTTTTTGGCGTACGTCTCTTGTTTGATTGTAATGGAGCCATCTTTCGACTGAGTTATCTCAAGTCCAAGGTAATAAGACGCTGGCTTGCTTGTGATCTTTAGAGCATCCCCTAATTCTTTGAGGAATTGGTTCGCCAAATCTTTGTCAGAAGCGGCTACAAGCCCATCATCTACGTAGAGAGTTATCAAAAGTTTCTTGTCACCTATTTTCTTTGTGAATAGGCAACAATCAGCTGCATTTTGCTGAAAACCTTTTTCTAACAAAGTTTCCTCAAAGCATGAGTTCCAGCATCTGGGAGCTTGCTTGAGTCCGTATAAACTCCTTTTAAGTAGACATACATTTGAAGTTCCGTCATTGAATCCATCCGGCTGCTGCATGTAAATTTCTTCCTTTAGCTTGCCGTTGAGGAATGCTGTTGAAACATCAAACTGCGTCAAATATAATTTTTCTTTGGCTGCGACACTTAATAAGGCTCTGATGGTGGCCATTCTAGCAACTGGACTATAAGTCTGTTCGTAATCAATTCCTTTCCGTTGCTTAAAACCTTTTACTACGAGCCTAGCCTTATATTTGTCAATACTGCTGTCTGGGTTTCGCTTGATACGAAAGATCCACTTGCAAGGGAGTGGCTTTCTATCTTTAGGTAGCTTACAGAGTGTCCATACGTTATTTTCCTTTAGAGAGTTCATTTCACTCGTCATTGCCTTGACCCACTCTGCGCTATCATCCCTCGCAATAGCTTCTTTATATGTCTCGGGAAAATATTCTGTCCCTACGAAACACACGTAGTCTTCGAACTTCTTAGGACGTGAGAGGCAAGTTCGATCGCGTAAGTTGTATTGAGATCTCGCGTCCAACAACGGTGGTTCAACTATCTCTAACTCCTCGTCAGCGTCAACGAACTCTTCGTTAGCACTCTCATCCTCTCTGGTTTCGTTGCTATCTCCCAAAACTTCACCATGTATATGATCATCATTTTCTCCATCTCCCTCTGGAGCATATTCATGATTAGTTTCCTGCTGCTCAATCGTCGTAATCGTTTGGTTATCACCCTCTGAACTTGATGTTGAAGGAATAAAAATCCGGAACTCGACGTCAGTTTGGAAGGTTATGTCCCTCGACCTTTGCGTTTTGTTTCCGTCCCATATACGATAACCGTCATCGTTTTCATAGCCTATAAGCTTGCCTTTTATTGCCTTTTTGGTGAGTTTTTTCCGTTTTTGTTTTGGAACGTGAGCAAAGCATTCACTTCCGATAACTCTCAAGTGACTTATCTTGGGTTTTTTCCCATGCCAAAGCTCGTAAGGTACCTGACCCTCAACTCTTGATGGACCTGTCCTGTTAAGTACGTACGCGGCAGTGTTGACAAGTTCGGCCCAGAGCACTTGTGGTAGTTCTCCTCTTGCATGTATCATAGATCTCGCAGCTTCAACTAAAGTACGGTTTTCGCGCTCACTACATCCATTCTGCTCAGGAGTGTAGGGCATTGTCATCCGTTGTTGAATGCCATGTTTGTGTAAAATATCTCGTACTTCTCTGTTGTCAAACTCTCCTCCGTTATCGCTAAGAATCGTCTTGATTTTATATCCAGCAGTCTTGGCTTCTTGCAACATTTGAAGAAGTTTATTCTTAACTTCAAACTTGTTTCTGATGAAGTAGACCATGCGGTAGCCAGAGTAGTCATCCTTAAAGAGTACGTAATATTTGTATTTTGAGATGCTATCTACGAAGGGACCGCAAACATCGGTGTGAATCAGCTCTCCTACAGCTGTTGCTCTTTCCCTTTTTCCGAACGGTTTTCTGTGTGACTTCCCATAAATACAGCCTTCACATTTGATGTTGTCAGGACTCAACTGTACTCCAAGCTCTCTCTTCACGAGGCGGATCACATGTTTCTTGTCCTGATGTGCAAATTGCTCATGTTAAAGCTGTAACATATTAGAGCCAGTCACAGCGTTGACCTCTATGGTCCTAGGTTCAATTGGCATGACCGTCTTCATGTTCAACCTGTAAAGTCCTCCATAATGGACTCTCTTTCCAACAACTCTAGTTGTTCCTCCAATATCTAGCTTGCACTCTCTAGTCGTGGAACTGAAGATGCTGTCCTGCATCCTGTCTTGTGCTGCAAGCGGTGAGAACAGATTCTTTGTTAGTGATGGTACTAACCATACATCGTTGAGTGTTATTCGCTCCCTCTTGCCACTGACATTTGATTCCACCTCAACGGTGCCTTTTCCTATCGCAGGTATGATGCTCCCGTCTGCAGTCGATACGGTATGGTCTGAATCAAATTCGTGAAACTCCTGGAAATAAACTCTCTTTACTGCAATGTGAGTTGTGGCTCCATTGTCAACGAACCAGCTTTCCCTGTCTTGAGTTTGTCCTGTGGAACAGGCGTTCACTAACAGAGAAATATGTTGCACTTGCTTTGACGTTGAACCAGCTCCTGATGTGCCTGGCGTGGGTTTCGGTGGCCTCCCATCCTTTATCCACTTTTTGCACTTCCGAACTCTGTGTCCTTTACCGGAACAGTAGTTACAGATGAGCTCTTTCTCACTGCTTTGCTTGCTCTTGTGTTCTGTACGTGTTGCCGTTAAGGCCTCATGCTTTATGTGCTCTTTACTACCGAGTGCTCTTTCAAATGCGCACAAGTGACTCGTTAAATTGTCCACTGTCCGTTCACTTTGGTTCAGTAATAACCAGCTTGATTTGAAAGCAAAGTATTTTTCATCCAGTGTGTCTAGGATTTTGCAAATCAGGAATAATTCCGGCAGCTTGACATTGGCATCTTTCTTTGTTATTTCTGCGTTTAAATTTGTCCAAATGTTTTTCAGTTTTGACATGTGAGTAGAAACGTCATCCTCATTGTGACGTTGAAAACTGAAAAATTCTGTACACAAATTGTATGCCCTGTCATCTGACTGTCCGTCAAATAATCTGTGCAGTTCCTGCCAGACCTCTTTAGTTGTCTCAAATCGCATTACTTTTTTAAGCGTATTTTCGGACATATTAGTAGTTAATATGAGCAGAGCGCTACATTCAGTCTTCCTGTATCTAGCCATGGCCAAATTATAGGTGCCGACTTCAGCGTCACCAGCTCCTTGGGCGGGGGCAACGGGTTTTTCAAGGGTTCCTTCGGCTGCTTCCATTGCGCCATCTACACCTCGTAGCATTATGGAAATTTTGTATTTCCATGTGGCCCAATTGTCTTTCCCCTCTAGATTGCCTATTTGCAATTTTGAAGTAAAATTTTCCATTTCGACAAATCTCCTTATTTTTACTTTTCTGGGCCCATAACCTGTTAAGGTTAAAATTGACTTACCTCTGTAGCACAGAGCGTGGTCGTAATAGTTGATTTGCACTTATGATAGTCTTTAAAATGTTATTAGTTTTATTTTAGTATTTAGCACGACACGAACACGAACAGACACTTTTGTTTTACATTGTCAAAGTCAGTACATTGTTTTTTTTTTATGTCACATAGCATTCACAAAATATCCATCTCAAAAGAGTTCACTACCTACACTTGATGCTATGCAACCTTTAACACTGACGACCCGTAACGACTGTCAAAGATCCACAAATGACAGCCGGGACCAACGGCTTAACGTGCTTTCCGAGGCACGGAGAACTCTCGGTATGTAAAAATGGTCACCCATACACTGACCAACCCCGGCAAGTGTAGCTTAACCTGATGGATCGACCCGTGCGGCTGTTATTACTTAGCCACGAGCTCCTTTAATTTTTGTCTGTTTGTTTGGAAGTATGTTCTGGATTGGAGCAAAAACGGCTGAACTGATTTGAGTGATATTTGGCACATGTGTAAACCATGACCTGGTTTAGGATGTGCAATACTTTTTATCTCGGTAGTACGTTCCTGTGGGGTAATTCAAAGCAATTATCGGCTGAGCCGCCTCAATTGCATACACCAATAATTATAGTAATTGTGTTACAGTTTTCTGTATCATTCATAAGCAAGGGTGCATACATCATTCAAGTATAGTTAAGTAAAGTACGACACAACTTAGATGTAGCATAGATTTGAAAATGTTCATTTATTTATTTTAATTTTACGAATTTATTTGGTTATATGACTTTATAAGTTATTGCGTATGGGTAAAGATCATTTTCATCTACAGCAAAAAATTTACAAAAAAAAAAAAACAAAAGAAAAAAATAATAGTTAATAACAATAAAGAAAAGAAATAAATATTGGTTATGTTGAAGGCCTATAATAGTTTGACCGATATCGCTGTTTGTGGCGAAACGGGGGGCAGTGCAGGCTTCTCATTTGTCCACCCAACTCCCGTAGTACAGTGGTATCGGTCAAACTATACTTAGTTCAATTTCAGTTTAAAGACTAAAAATTTACCATTGTCTGTTCTTTCTGAACTTTGGTTACGTAGGTACTTAGAAAGTTATCCAATTTGCGTTTTATTAAGTTCACCGTATTGTAAACTGGAAAAGAGACCGGTAATCGCCTAGGCTAAATTAGTGGTCACAAGATCATCTAACCTACGTCACAGTTGATATATTATGTAGAATAGAATAGAAAAGAATAGTTTATTTGTAAAACATAGGTAATTAACGTAAAAAAAAATTAAGTAGTGCGCTATGCACTAGCTTGCTAGCTTGGTAGCTTGGAGTCGCAGCGTCGTAGCTTGACATAGTAGCTTGGAGTCGCAGCGTTGTAGCTTGACATCGTAGCTTGGAGTCGTAGCGGCGTAGCATGACATCGTAGTTTGGAGTCGTAGCGGCGTAGCTTGACATCGTAGTTTGGAGTCGTAGCGGCGTAGCTTGACATCGTAGTTTGGAGTCGTAGCGGCGTAGCTTGACATCGTAGCTTGGAGTCGTAGTGACGTAGCTTGATATCGTAGGTCGAAGTAAAGCAATTTCGACGTAGTTTTTGACATAGATTTCTTTATACACAAGCCAAAATAATGATTCGATTGAATTTGCACAAACCTGTACGAAAATATAGTTTGGGAAGTAAGGATATTAGTGGAGCAGCTTGACCTCGCAGGTTGAAGAATAGCATTGTTGTCGTAATTTTGGAAACACATTTGTTCATAATACTCAAGTCCAGTGTCTGATGCGATTTCCCATCGGAAAAAATTACGGTGTTTTTTTTTACATTTAAAAAAAATATCAATGTGTTTAAATCGATTACAACTTCTTCTTAGATAAAAGTCGATTGTTATAAGAAAGCGAACGGTAACGCTTTATGACATCACTAATTGATTAGTACTTGAGCTTCAAAAGTAAAATTTTATTGTTAAAAGTACCTAATATCAATTAAAAAGTAAAAGTAAAAAGAAAGATTAGGGATGAATTTTCAAAAATCTGAATTTTCAAAAAGAGCGTGAGCACAAGGCTCACATTCTTTCTTCATCTAAGGAACTGTTGTGTAAAATGTCAAGCTTCTAGATAGACCCAGCGGTTTAGGCTGTGCGATTAACTGTCAGTGGATTTTAGATTTTTATAAAGTAGATAACAGCGTGGCTGACTACAGTGACTACACGGGAGACACCAGGGGCTGCTGTCTCAACCTATACTGCGATCGCTATACAGTCAAAATTGCTTGAAAAGCACGAAAAAATGACGTGCTTTTCATGCAATTTTGGCCGTCTAGGGACCCCGTTAGGACTTTGCGATCGAATTCGGTCATAAAACAATCGCTATATAAGTATATCGAGACTGCAACTCCTGACATACGAGTATAGAGGGTGTAAGTGTAAACAGTAGCAATCTTTTAAGGGGTCATTGTACTCATCATTATACTGAAAATTTACTGCAATCAACCTAAATATTATTTATGAACACAAATCATTGGTATTTACACACACATACACTTACACACATACCCTAACACACCCTCTCACATACACACACACGCGTATCAGTACTTTTACTGTTAATTTAACTTTTAACTTTTATTTTAATGTTTATTTGGCTATATTGTGATTTGTTTTATTCAAATGTTATTTTATTTTAATTATTGTTCTGAATTTGTTATCTAATTTTGCTTTAATCCACAATCTATTTTAATTTTAATTTTGTTTTTTGCTTATTGAGATTATTTTATTTGCATTCTAATTTTAGTTTTCTTATTACATTTTAAATAATTTAATATTTGCTATTAAACTTATTTTTAAGTAAGATAATTTCATCACCTTTCGCTACTTAAACTTGCTTATAATTGTTACCTAAATGGAAGAAGTCACTGGCTCCTGAAATACAGGTACTCTAACCTAGCTCTGGTGCCAGGGTCTCAAATTTATCTGTAACCTATTTATGGCAATAAAGAATTATTTATTTAATTATTATGAACAACTTTTACTATGGGACTAAACCTGAAATCGCGAAAAAAACAACTGTTCCCTACATTTTGACGAATTCTGCGAACATAACTGAACAGCTGATTTTGTACGCGATTTCATGTTTGGTCCCATAGTAAAAGTTGTTCATATAATGATGAGTACAATGACCCCTTAAAATATTGCCACACTTACACTCTGTATACGCACAAACGGAACCAATGCTCTATTGAAGTAAACCCACACATATTTCAACTGTAATGTCAAAGTAATTATTGTTTGAGCGATCATTAAAAATAATATAATCTGGTCCTCAACCTTTAAATCTCTTCAAAAAAGTTTGATAAAATCTTTTGACACTAATTAGAAGAATAATGTTATTATAATCGTCTTTTCCAATCAACTTCTAGGACTTTTAATGAATACTCACATCAAGATTGATAAGATTTAACTTTTAACATCTAACTGACACTATTAGTCATTCAATATGGCTGATTTTTATTCGCACGTCTGGCACCTTAGGATGAAAAACATTCCGAAAGTTCTAGCCCTATCAAGAATGGCGCAAATTGCATCAAAAAGTCTTCAAACCCGAGTAAATTAGATCATTCTGTGTGAGAAAACTAAAATTCTGATCTTAGATCAATGTTTTCTATTTTTAACCGACTTCAAAAAAGGAGGAAGTTATACGTTCGTTGGTATGTTTTTGTGTATGTTCATCGATATTTGTGTCAATTGTGGACCGATTTTGAAAATTATTTTTCACTTCCTTTTGCCAGGGGCTTCGCCCGCGTCGTGGTCGTCGGAAAATATCCCACGGGAACGTACTACCGGGAATTCCTTCCTTATTCCTTGTCTACATTATAAAGGGAACCTGTGTGCAAAATTGTAGCTTTATAGGTCCAAGGGTTTGGGCTGGGCGTTGATGATCAGTCAATCACTCAGTCAATCAGTCAGTCAGTCAGTCAGGACTTTTCTTTTTATTTATATAGATATAGATAGATGATTTGACAGAGGAAGCTTGCGCGCTGGTCCCATATAAATTTTATTAACTTTGCTTCTGTAGTTTTTGAGTTAGGTTCGATAATACGTTTTAATCTGCTTTGTGGATCTTGATGATGTTAATAAAACTTCCTGTCTCTGTTGTTGACATAGCTGCTAGTAGTGGCAAACGAAGCCGACGTTGGCACGGGCGGAAAATTATCGCGGCGATTCTTTTTCGCGCACTGGATTTTCAACGCTCTGCTTAGCGCCGAGAGTTGAAAATCCAACAGTGTGTTTTTTCGACGCGCTGGGATGCACTCTGTTGTTGTTAGGTTGGATTCTCGAAGCTCGGCTCATCACCGAGAGTTGAATATCCAATGCGCGATAAAATCCCGCCGCGATATTTTTACGTCGGCGAATTGGTGTGGGGTAGGTACCATAATCAAAAACTGTTTCACGACACTAGTTTACACTTTTTTGCCAACTGCACTTTTGTAAATTCTCGAACAATGAGATCCAGATATGTTTCCGTTTTTGCCCGACTGGCCCAGAAGGAGGATAATGTTTTTGCATACAATTTAATAGTGTTATTTTAGTATAACGCTCTATATTTTAAGGAAGAAAACACAATACCCGTCTGTTTATTTTAAAGCAGACGGCTTGCGATCCGAAAATTTTAAGAATTCCTTTTTTTAATTTTAGCAACAGAGACATTGTATTTTGTAAAAGGTATTGTTGGTTTATCTCAAATTAATATTTTAAAAAGCTTCGAGATTAAAAAGCATGTAAATACCGGTTACACTCTTTCTTATAATGGCTAGGTTAAATTTAGGAAAGCTTAATATTGCTAAAATTGATAAGTTAATATATATTATTATTTATTTAATCATAATTATGTATGTAACCCAAGTAAAGAGACAAGAAGAAAGGAACCTAAAAATACGAGAAATTGTTAAGGATATTAATTTATTTATTCAGACAACATTCTTCTATTTCAAAAGGGACTCGTGGCTAAGTAATAAATAAATAAATAAATAAAAATTCATTTATTTCAGGCAAGCAAAATTAGCACGTACACCCATAGTCTTAGAAAATTAATTAATTATTATACATTCTGCTCAGCTAAATTAAATTAAATCATAAAATTCTCTTATAAATGTCAGGAAGGTTTAAATTCAAACAGTCATATATCATATTACACTAAAATAAAATAATTACTGGTCATGTAAATGGTGTGAAACACAGAGGTCACAATGCTGTTTTTACAGTCAATTAGTCTCTGGTGAAACGATGCTTTCAGCCTTCGTAAAACAGCAAAAAAATCGTCGACCCTGCTTTCGGCAAACATACCAGACGCGCTACACCGCCAGGGCAGATTGAGCATGGCCCGGAACGCGTTGTTGTATTGTACACGAAGAGTATTGTAGGTACTCTTCGTGTACTTGTACCAGAGTTGGCCGGTGTAGAACGCCTGGCAGTATGCCTTAAACAGGGTCACTTTAACCTGTTTTGAACAATATGCAAATCGTCTGGCGAGCATATTACTTTTACAAGCAATGCTTCGCCTCTGCCTTTCAAGATCCAGATTATCACTTAAGTCATCGGTAACAATATGACCTAGATATTTAAAGTTGTTTACAATTTTAAGAGTAGACCCACACAACTCAATAGGCTTTACATGTTCTGGCCCTTTACCATATTTGAAAATCAATATTTCCGATTTAGTTACATTATATGTCAGGTTATGAGCGGCGGCATAGCGCTCGCAGATCGCAATAAGTTTCCTCAATCCGCCAGCAGAGGGGCTGAGCAGAACCATATCATCAGCGTAGCTAAGGTTGTTAAGGCATTCGCCTCCTACATTACATCCGACTTTGGTTCTGCTCAGCTCCTCCAGTAGCTCATTAATATATAAATTAAAAAGCACCGTAGAGGTCAGCCCGCCCTGCCTTACCCCACATGCTAATTTATATGTTTTAGAGGAACTGCTACCCCATTTAACTTGGTTTATTTGGTTTGAGTACCAATATTCTAAGATATTTATAATGATAGGCGGTACTTTTGAGTTTCTTAACTTTTCCCATAGTATTCTATAATTAATTGAGTCAAAAGCACGGCTCAAATCAAGAAAGCAGGCAAAAACAGAGGTGTTTCTTCGAGTGTAGCTTCGTACCGTGTTTTTCAGTGCAAATATTGCAAGATCGGTAGATAAACCCCCTTTAAAGCCGAATTGAGCCTTACTTATTGGAATATTATCTTCGCCCAAATATCTGCTAATTATACGTTTAAATATTTTAGATAAAATTGTTGCTAGGGAAATGGGGCGGTAATTAGACAAGCAGGAGACGTCACCGGTTTTGTTTTTAATGATTGGTACCACATTCGTTTTCATAAATTCTATCGGCAGATAGCTGTGATCAGTACATGCATTAAAAAAAGCCACACGGGTCGATCGATCAGGTTAAGCCACGCTTGCCGCGGTCGGTCCGTAGATGGGTGACCATTTTTACATACCGAGACCCCGCCATGCCTCGGAAAACACTTGAAGCCGTTGGACCCGGCTGTTATTCTTGGATCTTTGACAGTCGTTACGGGTCGTCAGAAGCCCGAAAGTCTGACAAACAGTCTCACCAAGGAGTATCGTGTTACCCAGTAACTTGGGTAACACGATACTCCTAAACAGTCAAAATACTGGTATTCAGCTGCATCCGATTAGACTGGAAGTCACCCCAAGATAGTTGGAAAAGGCAATGTTGATGATGATTTATTACCAGCGGAGTTCGCACGTTGGTATCTAGGTACTGGATGCGGGCAGCATTCGACCATTCTTTGGGTGAATCTTTGTGTAGCAGTGTACGTACTTTACGTCTCTCGGCTGAAATGATGATAATTACTTTTACTATGTATTTCCATCCAGTATCCATTTCATTACTAAAAAAAACCGGCCAACAAGTAAGTATAAAACTATTTTCTGTATTTTTTTCAAAATTTTAGGTTCAGTATTTTCGGAGATAAGGCCATACTGAACCTAATTTTTTTTTTTGACTATTTTCTTAAATAACTTTAAAACTATTTATTTTAAAATTATAAAAAAAATACATTTCAGACCCTCATAGTAAGCCCTTTCATTTGATATGTCACACCGCACACGGTACAGTTTGCAAAACTTTTTTTTTTAATTTTCTTATTTGCCTAAACCTACAAGTGACCCCCATATTAAAAATTAATTTATTTACTTTAGCCGTTCATGTTTGGGCACAGAAATCCACATGTGTACCAAATTTCAACTTAATCGGTCCATTAGATTCGGAGCAAATTGGCTGTGACAGACGGACAGACAGACACACGAGTGATCCTATAAGGGTTCCGTTTTTTCCTTTTGAGGTACGGAAGCCTAAAAATCGTAAGTTCGGAGATATGGACCATTTTGAAATTTCCTAGGTTCACATTTTTAATCAAAGTCTCTTTTAAAGTTGAGACATAATCTTGGTCAGACCATACAACGGTGACCCCGGATATCTATTCGAGGTTATTACCGCCACTGACATTGACGCATCCACGTCTAGCCGGTAGGTAGTAAATGTAGTTATTTCTTACGTAAGACCTGGCAATGACATTGACTTATGAAAGTCACGCTCTTCAATTTAAAGCTACATTTCTACTGCATTTATGTGCATTATTAGCGAAAATTCTCTAGTGACGATTTTCTTATCTTTATTACAAACTAGCTGCGCCTCGTGGTTTCACCCGCGTAGACCGGGATAAAAAGTAGCCTATGTGTTAATCCAGGGTATAAGATATCTACATACCAAATTTCATTCAAATCGGTCCAGCCGTTTGAGCGTGAAGAAGTAACAAGCATACAAACACACACACATACACACTCACAAACTTTCGCCTCTTTAATAAGAATAAGAATAATTTATTATATAATAAGTTACATTTGTTGTGTTGTTTCCTGGAACTCACACTAGGATTCCCTGTGTCGTGAGATCCAGGCTCCCTTAGCATTAGTTGCTACTCGTATACATGAAATAGGTTTTAATGCTTACCTAACCTTTTTAGGGTTCCGTACCAAAATGGTAAAAAAGGAACCCTTATGGTGTGACTCAGTCTGTCTGTCTGTCTGTCTGTCACAGCTGGATATCTCAAGAACTACTAATGCTATCAACTTGAAATTTAGAATAGTTTTAGATGATGTTTACCCAACTATTTTGCAAATAAGAAAGAAATAAAAATATTTATATTTTTTTTGCAACAGGGACTTAAAGGGTGTTTTAAAAAGTTAAAGTGGGGCTACTAGGTCATGTGGGGTATCATATGAAAGAGCGTTGTTTGCACATTCTCAAACTATTTTTATTTTTCTTAGGCCGCATAGTTTTCGACTTTTGAAGGAAAATGTAAAAAAAAATACCGTTCCCCTCAAACTTCGGAGATAAGGGGGGGGGCCTTATCTCCGAAGTTTGCAAAGAGAAAAATCTGAAAGTATTCTATGTGATAGAAGTTTATGTAAAGATTAAAGGAAAAATAAAAGGATGTCTCTAAATAGCACACTTTTTCAGAAAACGGAACGGAACCCTCGGTGCGCGAGTCCGACTCGCTCTTGACCGGTTTTTTATATTTAAAGGGATAATCGATACATTTTGTGTTTTTAAAATTCCTATAAAACCAAATGCATATGGTTAAATTATTTGTATTTTCCAAATGTGTTATTTGACTATAATTATTGTCTACTGATGTACTAAAACCGAAACACGATTACTTGAAATTTTTTTGACATAAAAAAATTCCAAAGTAGCACACATCGTTCCCTAAAAAAAACCTAGCTTAGTTGAATCCGTTTTCACCAGTGCTATGCTATGTGGACCAATGAATATGATTGTTGGACACTGCAGACCCACCGTACCCCTGGCCGTATCCCTGGTGGTACGGTGGGTTTTTTAAAGTTAAACAATACCACTGTGTGAAGTGAACGTAGTGCTGTGCTGATGAAGATACTAGACGGACAGAAAATGATAAACAGTTATCTCGCATATTAATGACTCATTCATTAGTTAGGTACATAATTGATGCGGCAATAATGCATGTTAAGTACTGTGCAATTCTAACTCTTTAGTTAAACCGTACATGTTACATTTTTTTCAAGCGTTCATGACAGTTGACTTTTACACTCGACTTAAAGGAACATAAAGAATTATAACACTAGTTATAACACTAGTGGTTTTAACTAGTGTTACAACACTACTACCTGGTAGTATCGTTTAACTTTAAAACACCCACCGTACCACCAGGGGTACGGCCAGGGGTACGGTGGGTCTGCAGTGATTGGTGGACATCAAACACATCCATATCAGCGTAGCATAGCACATCTCTCGTGGAAAAGCACCCTAATCCTTCAGTTTTAATTAAGTCCAAGTACAATGTTGTCTCTTTTAAACAAAAACATTTCAAAGAAACAGACCCGCCCACCGTCACTCACAATTGGTACCCCAAATTAATTTTGATAATTTTCAAAATTAAACGAAAATATTGTAGAAAAAAAAACCGGCCAAGTGCGTGTCGGACCGCGCATGATGAAGGGTTCCGTAGTTGGGATGAATTTATCCCAAAAACAAACTTAACATTGTAATTGAAAAACATGTTCTCCTATACATCATATACGTCACAGTCACTTCTCTAACACAAACGAATGTTATCACAAAAAAAAAATTGTGTTAAAATTACAAATTAATAATTTTCAGACTTTTTCCTTTACTTGTGCTGTGAGACCGTGCTTCTTGCCTTTCATGATTGTAGGTCAACAGGAGGTACTCTATAGGTTTTGATTTGCCCGTATTTTTTTATTGCGTTGACTTAGAGCTTGACTTTTTTTGAGCTCCAAGGGACCGTAGACTTACGACGATACTAATTTCAACTTGATACCTCCACGCGTTACTGTGAAAAAGGGTCTTGACTTACACAAGAAGAGATCCGTACCACAACATTTAACACTACATATTAAAAAAAAACTTGCTTCTTGTATGGGGACCACCCTTTAATTTTTTTACTTAATTTTATTTATACCCTGTGAAAATTTCAAATGTCTACTATGATGGTTCAAAAGATACAGCCCTGTGACAGACGGACGGACAGCGGAGCATTAGTAACCTTGGCACCCTTTTATAACGGTATCCTAAAAAGTGCCACTTCAAATGACCACTTGACTTTTATAAACCCTTTCGAAAAGACGGTTTTGTCTTACATAATGGACGGATCCTACTCAAACACACTTCTTGTTATTACAATTTTAACGTCACTCTTTTAAATATATACCTAAAGTCAATGTTTTGGTTGAAGAAACCTTGAGAAAATTTTTTTGATTGCAAGGTCGTCCACGGAAAGTGTTATCAATGTTAATAGCCTACGCATGGCTTGGATACTTTAGGATATTGGTTTGCATAATGTAGGCTAAATACAAGGTAAAGAGAAGAGATTCTGACAAGCAGTGACAATCCATACTTCTTCCATGCTACTAATCTATAGGTAGTATAAAACGAGTCGCTTCTCAGTCCTCTTCTTTACACAAAGGATTTTGATGTACCTTTAAGGGCCTATTTCACGATGTCCAAATAGCCACTACATACCGAATAAATTAAAAAATGAAACAGAATTTGTATGAAATTATCTGTCAAGTAATCGTAGGTGGTGAAACAGGCCCTAAGTAATACATTAAGCGAATGTTTAACCACCTACGATTAAGTTCATAATAACTTACTTGGCACATAATTTCATACAAATTCTGTTCCATTTTTGAATTTATTCGGTAAGTAGTGGCTATTCGGACATCGTGAAATAGGCCCTAATACTTAAATCCTAATCCTAACTATCTAATTACTAAGGGCCCTCGCCCACGGCGACTTTTTGCAGCGATGCTGTCGCGCGTTTCGTAAACGCGCGGCAGCATCGCTACTCGAATCGAATGGTGGTGTAGGCGAGGGCAAACAACTAGCACCGCATCGCGACTGTATCGATGCAAACGCGCGACGACATCGCTACTGCATCGCTACAAAAAGTCGCTGTGAGCGAGGGCCTTAATAGGTATTATGAATGCGAAAGTGTTGTTTCTTTGTTACGCTAAAACGGCTGAACGGATTTGGATGAACCGTGGCACATACGTAGATCATACCTTGAATTAGAACATAGGATACTTTTTATCTCGATATTCTCACGGGATCGAGACTTATGTGGATGAAACCGCAAGGCGCAAATAGTAAGATATAGCGCAGAAATCCTGATGTTTTGACAGGCGTCACATTAAGGCCCTGGTTCCAAGCTTGGTTTAGCTCGGTGTGTAAGTGAAATGGCGTTATGGCTGTCTAGTTTGACGCACGAGATAGAAGATTCTCACACGCACCGGAATTATGTCGTAAAAGTGCAAATAAAATCGTTTAAAATTAGAAATTAACTATTTAATAAAAAGTAATCCATCACTGGATGCAGTTTGGAATTTGACATTTCATGGTATATTTTTAATTATAATTGAAATTGCTAATGAAGGGATAAACAGCTTTTAAAGATTATTAGGAGGTATGTTTAAAGATTGTTTTGGTGCATTAAAGTATGTTTAATTATGTTTTGGCTTCCATCACTGTATGCGAAAAGGACTTGAAAATATCATATTTTTTTTACATGTCAAAATTATTTACGGTTTATGAGATACACAGCTTTAAAAAACCACCTTTTTGCTTGTTTTCAGGAAATCTGCGCCTTAATAGATTGCACTGCACCCGTGTGGAGCAAGGGCGTGTCTGTTGTCACTAGTTCAAACAAATATTATAAATGCGAAAGCAACTCTGCCTATCTTTTACCATTTTACGCATCAACGGCTAAACAGATTTCGATGAAATTTAGCACACATGATCTGGGTTAGTAAATACACGCAGATGAAGTCTCGGGCAAAAGCTAATAATAGAATAAAGCGGTGCCTAGGCTTTTCCCAACTGTGTTTGGGTTGGCTTCTAGTCTTACCAGGTGAAGCTGAATACCAGTATATTAGATAGATAGTCGTTCTTGGGGTGGCAATTCAGGATTTTTGAGCTGTAAAAAATGGTGGTAAATATGATATTCCCTTTCCCTTACAAAGGGATAACACCCAAATAACAGAGACACAGGCCAAAAAGAAACACAAACAAGGTAATCTTAGTTAATATATCAATTAATAAGCGATGGTGTGGTTGATAGCGATTCGTACAACTTAAACAAGCGATGTGGCGGCATACGGACTTACATTAATGACATTAACTTTGCATAGGGATGGGCTGCGCTGTTTGATTTATCGATGTGTTTTTAGAGGAATGAAGTGATAAGTCGACGCTAAGGTTTGAAAGAAGACACACGCACGACACACACACACACGGACACGGTGGAGCATACAGTGGAGGTCTGCCCGGCTTAGGCAGAGCACCGCCGTGTTCTCACGGAGGCGATCAGCGGCGGCGATCTCTCGCGTCCGAGCCTGGTTCAGGCCATGGTGCGGAGCGAGAGTGCATGGGAGGCCGTCACCTCCTTCTGCGAAGCAGTGATGCTCGCGAAGGAGGAGGCGGAACGCGTGAGGGAGAGGCAGCCTCACGCCCTCAGTCGCCGCAGGAGACGCCCTGGGCGGCGGGAATCGCGAGGCAATTTCCGGCCACCGTAGGCGCGGGCCTGCGGACGGTGAGTAGCGGGTAGCTCGCCGTTCGGTAAGGACCAGGCCCGAGTCGACGGCGCGTTGTGTTCCACGCGCGCCTCAAAGAGATGTCAGCAAGTGATGGGGTCCAATAGGGCCGACGCCGCTGGGGTCGCGGGTTGTTTGAAGAAGATACCGCGGCCCTGGCATAGGCAACTGAAGGAACACGGGTGTCAGGTGCGTAGTACTCAGAACCGGCGTGCGTGTATAACCAGAACTATGAACGTAAACGAAGCAAAAAAAAAAGAAGTATGTAAGGAACGTAGCAGGTGTCGTTCTGTTGTTTCTGCCTCATGGGAAGAAGGCGTACGTTTATGTATATTTAAGTATCTATACATATATACCTACAGAAAACCGTAAAAGGACTAAAGGAATCAAGTCGTTGAGCGCCAATACGCCGAATAAACTACTTAGTAGGTAAATCCACAGTGCCAATTGCAAATAGTCTTTAAGAAAAGGAAACAAAAACATTATTTAAATGGAAAACTACCATTATATTAGATTGGATTTCCTCTTTAAATAATAAAATATGCAAATTTTAATATGCAGATACAACTGTTGCTTCAATATTTTAAAATCCAAATTGCAATGCAATATCATGTTTGAAACATTATGTTCTCGGCAAATAGTAATATCTGTTTGTTTAATTTACGAAATGCAAAACTAAAAATAAATACTTTCAACATCCACCGATGATTTTGATGATTTTAAAATGTTTACGATTCAATGTAAAAGTGTTATTTTAAACATATGCAATGTTTCATTTATTGAATGTTTCTGACTTTCCATTTGTTTGGATAGAATAGACGAAAAAATAAAGATTTTCGTCATCGTTTTTCTTGTAGATGATCGATTTGCGGATTGAGATACAATCGAGAGTTTTTTGTTTTGCAAAACATTATATTAAACGTCTAATTCTTCTTGCCTCTGTAGTAACAATAAATTATGTGAGATGGTATATTTATTTTAATTGTTATTGTGATCGGTTGCAAATGTTAAAACTACACAGCTATAATTAGGATAATTTGCAGAATTTTACATACTCTTAAAAGTTTTTAAACCATGGAAAATAAAAGAAACAGCTTATTAAACATTCTAAAAAATGCATCGACATTTCATCGACACTTTGCCTCATCACTACCGGCGAGCCCTCTTTGAAAATTCGATTAACGTGGTGTACACTTACATTATTGTCGTCCAGTGTCCCGTTGGACTAAGCGACACGTGGACAGCCGTATAAACTTAGTCTGTGAGTGGATAATTCATCATGAACTTGTAAATCGAATTTTGAAAATAGATGGTAAGTTTTTTTTATCGATATTTATGTTTTAGAACTTAGTTACAGCTTTGTCTGAATTATTGTGCCAATTTAAAAGCAACTTTGCCAAAATCTGGTGTGCTGAATTTTAGCTATCCAATATGAACGTAATATTTGTGATCAGTGATGGATTAAATTTCATAATAGTTCTATCAGACTAAAAACATGAAATGTGACTGTGAAAAATAAGGATTCGTCATGACCTTGACTGTACTATCGAATTGGCAAGCTTCACATTACTGTAAAACCTGGAATTAATTGAAGTAAATGCGATTATGTAACCAACTTAGTTCAATAACAAGTTTTAAATATAATAACATAAATTATAAAATACTAAAAAGAACAACACTTTTTTTATTTCTATGGCATCTCGACTTAGGAGGTGGTTGGCTGGTTGACCAGGCTATCATATACTTAGATGCCCTAAATATTAAGGCCTCCAGCCAGGGCATAAAACTTAGTAGACTTTCCTCGAAATGAAAATCATTATTTTGCCACTAGCGAACATATTCTAGCCTACCGATGCACAACTTTTTAAGAAGACAACTAATGTTGTTCAGGTAGGTAAAATTTAACCTTGAACAAGCATTCAAGTTATTAAAACTTTGCTGAATGTCTTATAGAAACCATAGATCTTTTTACTTGTTCTCTGAGTGAGTTCACAAAAACCACGATGTACACAATACGTTATGGTATTTAAATAAAAAAACTGTAATTATGGCCACACTATTGAATTAGGAAATTCCTGTAATGATGGTGATGATGTTAATAAATAAATAAATAAATAAATAATAATTAATTTCAAAGAGTGTCTGTGGAGTTTCTTGCCTGTTCTTCTCCATAGGAACCTATTGCGCTTTGGAATGGCAACTAGCTTCATCTTTCTGACTGTCCAACTCCTTTGAAAATTTGAAAGTGCTTGTACCTCATCATCTGCCTAGCCTTTTCCCAACTATGTGGGAGTCGGCTTCCAGTCTAACTGGATGCAGCTGAGTACCAATATTTTACATGGAGCTTCTGCCTATCTGACCTCTACAACCCAGTTACTGGGTAAAACGATACCCCTTGGTAAGACATGGTTGTCAGACTTTTGGGCTTCTGACGAACCGTAACGACTGTCAAAGATCCACGAATGACAGCCGGGACCAACAGCTTAACGTTCTTTCTGAGGCACGGAGGACTCTCGGTATGTAAAGATGGTCATTGACGGATCGACCCGAGCGGCTGTTATTACTTAGCCACGAGCTCCTCCAAAAGTGCGTGTACCTACATAGTTTAATTAAAATAAATGCTTTGAGTTGAAGTTTGAAGGGGCACGCGGCTATTAATAACAGCCGCACGGTCGATACGCTAGACGGGGTGAGCTTGTGGATGGGTGACCATTCTTTAGAAAAGCAAACATTCCTTTATTTATGAATAGAAAGAAAATTGCATTCAAAGATTTTCGAAAATTCGCTTGCCACACACGGGAATCGAACCGACCAAAATCTGTAAAAATTGCACCCTGTACTTTTATTGCATTGATCGTTAGGATTAATTACAAGGATGAAATCTCTCTAACAAACTTGATAAGTCAAATGATAGGAGAACCATGCAATCTTAAATTTTAATGTTAATTTCAAATTTCTTTACAATATCGAGACCTCTCCGAACCACTTACCGTGTTACCCAGTAACTGGGTTGTGGAGGTTAGATAGGCCGTCGCTGCATGTAAAATACTGGTATTCAGCTACATCCGGCTGGACTAGAAGCCGACTCCAACAAGAAGGCAACAAGGCTAGGTAGAATGATTTTGAATTTAAGTTTGAAAACCTAATGCCGTCATGAAAAATTACCCAGTCGGCTAGAGAGGCTTTTCGCATGAACAGCATGCACAGTACAGACGTCAACTACGCAACGCCTATTCCTAATGCTATTAATACCTTAATTGGTTTGATGGAAAGAGAATTTAATAGCATTTGTTGCGCAATTCTGTAACTTTGAAGCATAGCCTTGAAAGCTAGATTTTTTTCTCAATAGAGGCACCATCAAGAGAAAAAATCATAAGTCTAGAGATATGGAACATTTTGAAATTTCCTATGTTCACATTTTTAGTCAGATGAGGTAGAATATTTTGACCTCACCTGACAAAAAATGTGAGCATAGGAAATTTTAAAATGTGTCCCCATTTAACCCAAATAATATCTAAAAAACTGGAAAATTTTATTTCTGTAGCACAACTATCTATAGTTCGAACTAAGTTTAAATTCAAAGCATTTCTAGTTCTGTAAGTCCTTTTCTTGTAAGCCTTCGAAATATCTTTGATTCCTTAACGTTTTATTTATTTATTTAAGTAGGTATGCTTCTTACGAATGTATGCTAATTTGATACCAAAAGAAAACGGCGAAATATTCCGCCGGAATCAGGGAATTTTGTGAGAAGGCGGCGTAGCAACGTTGGCTCTGATTAGATTACTTTCTTTTTTTCATACCTCCTTACATATTTCGTCAACCGTTAAAAAAAACATACTTTTGTCCTTTTGTCTTTTGTAAACTTTTATTAAGTACATGGACTTTAGTAAGTAAGAAAAATGTCATAAACCTAAATGACAGTAAAAGTGTAATTTTTGACCAATTTTCAAAATAAATATCAATCATTGACAAATACAAAACCAAAAGCCTCAAAAGGAAAAACAAACGGAACCCCTATAGGATCACTTCGTTGACCATTAGCAAAAACCCATAATCCATATTGGATTATGGGTTTTTTCTAATGGTCTTTGTTTCCATACTTATCCTGCAGGAGTCTTACACCAACCACGGGTAATTGTCCTTGGGTGCACTTGCATAGTGCGTACAGGGATAGTCGTCGGTTGGTGCCTCATTTCATTGAAAGTGTCTAACGGGCCTTTGCGAGTTGGCTTCGGTCCTTCGTATGCCTTCTAAAGGTCCGGGACTCCAAGTTCCCGATATATCGCACACCTAGATCTAAACTGAGACAACTCAAAAATCGTTTTCAATACACTTCCTCGAAAACTGGTTCATATCGCACTACGATTAGGTTCACAATGCAATGTATGTCGCACGCGTGCGATTTTTGATTTTCCTGCACGTGTGCGGGAATAAAAATTGCCACAGATAACTTATATAACAGATACTTAGTCCAAATTGAAATTGGTTCAATGCTTCTATTCACAACTGTCTATTCGGAGGTGAATGTTTTTTTAATCTCGGCAAAGAGGTATGCGTCTTTACGGCGTTCATATTTTTTGAATATTTAAATAATGTTTATAAATAGAATATCATCAAAATCTATGATTATTATTATAAAAAAAACGTTTATGAACAAATTAACATTTATTTGTGTTCTAAACTCTATTTGAATTTTTTATTTTTCATATTAGGCTGATTATCGGCTTTATACCTTTCTCTTCTCTCTTCAACCCGGCGAAAGCAAAGCGCGAAAAAAAAAAGAAAATTTAAATCATAGTTTCCTAATAATTCATGACAAAAATATTTTCCGTTATTTTATTTTATTTTGTGGCGATGTGGCGGCATCTACATCGCCACATATGAACTACGCATCAATGACATGACGTCACGCAAACCTGCATCGCGCAATTAGAGTTTACCACGCGATTAGCATATATACAACGTCCCGACATTAACCGTCGGGCAGTGGCCCACCAGACACAACACCCGTCTGGTCGGAGGATCCTCCCTTTTCAATGGAGGATGAGTGAACTTTACACCCTGTTCCTCATGCCTCTAAATTGGTGACCCCGACGTGATCGTCAGCGCAGCCTTCGTGCAACTCCTTCAGCGTGACGTCATCAGCATCACTTCCTCAAGCTTTCGAGCGGCGAGTCACACAGCCAGCCAGCATCCACGGCTTCAACAGGTATCCTGACCACCAGCATGCAGCGGACGCGCATTCCTGGTCATCACCTTCAGCCTCAACCCAACGCTGTACACTCCGACTCACTGGAGCATAACGCAGCGCCACCCCGACTCACTGGGGTATCACCGCAGACAGTTCCGACTCACCGTGAACTATGCGGCACCCGGTTCCGACTCACTGGAACCACACTGGCACTGGCAAGCATCGCAAGATACACGACTCAGCCAACTATCGACCTCCGGTCTCCGGAGGGGAGTGATGTGGCGGCATCTACATCGCCACATATGAACTACGCATCAATGACATGACGTCACGCAAACCTGCATCGCGCAATTAGAGTTTACCACGCGATTAGCATATATACAACGTCCCGACATTAACCGTCGGGCAGTGGCCCACCAGACACAACACCCGTCTGGTCGGTGGATCCTCCCTTTTCAATGGAGGATGAGTGAACTTTACACCCTGTTCCTCATGCCTCTAAAATTTCTTCAAAAGTGTATTGAAAAACGTCGTTTGATACTCGTGGACATTTTTTATTGCAGTTCTCGGCTCAAAAACAACCTCGCCTACGGCTCGGGTGTTAATTCCGCCTCGAATGCAATAACAAACGTTCTCCACTTGTATCTAAATGTACTATTCTGAGTTAGGTATGTTTGAAAAACAGTGATTATCGATAAAAATGATTGAATTTTAGCCCCAGTTTGTATACAGTGATATTTTACAAGCTATTTAGTATCTAGAATCAAATTAAATTGTATAACTTTCCTAAGAAAAAATGCAGATATACTTACGTTTTTATCGTCTCCTGAAAACTTTTTTTGAGTTGTCTCAGTTTAGATCTAGGTGTGCGATATGTCAAAGGCATGTTTTAATAAAATAATATTAGTATCAGATTTATGCATAATAAGTAAGTAGATAGTGTATGTTTTCTTATACTGATTAACAGTCTTTGTTGACTTCTAATTTCCCATAACGATGGTCATTTATATGATAACTGTTACTGCCCTTAGTCTGAGGTAACAAAACCAGTATCAGCTGGCCTCTTATTCTATTAAAACTCCCTAACTACTCTAGGCCAGCCCAAGGTCAAAGGTCAAAGTGTTACTACTAACATGCGGTCGACTATACGTATGAAAATAATAATAAATGATTACCCATCCAAGAACTGGCCGTGCAAGCATAGCTTAACTTATGATCAATCAATCCGATTGGTTATTTAGCCATGAGCCCCTTTACCGATAGCCATATCGTGCAAAAAACCTGACATCAATATTTTAGTAATAAATTGTTATTGGCGAATCTATTCCCTGAAGACAATTTAAGTATGTATCCATTTAGGCGCGGGTCACACAGAAGGGACGTGAGACGAGGACGGGACCCAGACACGGCATAGACAAGATACGGACCATGCGACTTTTCAAATTTTATAGAAGAGACGAGAGTTGAGATGAGGTTATATTTGCAGTAAATAAACTGCTCATTTTGTTGATTGAGTATGTCTAAGCTGCCTCGTTGGTCTCGTGGGGTCCGATTTTATATAAATGGTGAAATATGGGCTACCCTTTTGAGGAATATAGGGTGAAGATGCCTATTATAAAACAGGCGCCGAATATAAGATAGCAAGGTACACGGGGAGGTCCAAAAGTTCATGAAATGAAAGGGTTTTAAATAAAATGAAACAATAAATCTATTTTTCCTTTTCAATATAATCACCCTTAAGCTGAATACATTTATTAGATCTATGAATTATTTTTTCTAAACCATCGTAAAAATATTATATATCTTTTGCCTCAAAATGATCCAAAATTGCCTCCTTTAACTCATTGTCGTCGGAAAATTTCCTTCCCCTTAAATCTTTGTAAATAAATTGGGGAACAAATACAAATCACTTGGGGCCAGACCTGGACCGTATGGTGGGTGGACTAGTGATTCGAAGCCATGCGTGTGCAGAGCAGCCATTGCAACTCTGCTCTTGTGAACCGGCGCGTTGTCTTGCAAGAGCAACACACCCTTGGTCAATTTTCCTGGACGTTTTTCCTTGATGGCCTCCCTTAATTTTTTCTAATATCGTTGCTTAGTATTCTCCGGTTATGGTCCTTCCCGTTTCTTTGTGATCAATCAGTATTATCCCCTCACAATTCCAAAAAACTCCACAACTGGCCTTCCTGAGTGGGGGTCGTCTTCAATCGACTCCCGACCATATTTAAAAAGACCAAGCCACTTGTAAATCATAGATTTACTAGAGCACTGTTCCCCATAAACGGTTTCCATTTAATTAAAAATGGTCTGAGCGTTCTTTCCTTGCTAGGTAAGGAATTTTGTCACAGTACGGTGTTTAATTTTCTCCATAGTTTCAGTTTTCTTCTTTTGTTTAGCAGGCGAGTATTCGTGAACGAATGACGCAATAGGGCTGAAACTCAATTTATATACTAATGATGAGTACCCAATTAGTATGACACTTAGCGAGCGCCCATATCCTCACTCCATCCCCTCAATTCCATGAACTTTTGGACCTCGTACATTGGCTAAACTATTCAACCACTTGGTCCTAGTGTCGGCTGACGCGTCATAGCAACGAGTACAACTGTGTGACACCGCTATAACCACGAATTAATGATGATGGACACCTCATATATTAAAATCCATCCAGCCTTGCGGATGCTTCAACGGTATAAAGAATCCCACATACAAAGACGAGTATCTTAACCCTGTTTTTGTTTTTTTTTGGGTGAAAATTCTCTAACATAGGTACTCTATGTTACCAATCAATATGCCTAGCCTTTTCCTAACAATATTGGGGTCGGCTTCCAGTCTGTAGAATGATGAGGGATGCAGCTGAATACCAGTATTTTACAAAGAGCTACTGCCTATCTGACCTCCACAATCCAGTAACTGGGTAATACGATACTCCTTGGTAAGACTGGTTGTCAGACTTTCGGACTTCTGACGACCCGTAACGACTGTCAAAGATCCACGAATGACAGCCGGAACCAACGGATTAACGTGCTTTCCGAGGCACGGTGCAGGGGGCCTACTCCCTAAGCACGAAGCCCGTAGTTTCGGCCTTCGTTACGGGCGTTTCTTACTCCGTATCACCTACGGATGGATGACTGGTTCGAGGCCCGAATGAAGTATGAATGACAACAGGATTTGCCAGTTGTCCCTACTCCCGGTGTGCTTTTGCCCGTCCGAAAAATTTAACTTTTACACTTGTTTTGATGGATCGTAATGTCGGACTTAGAGAGTAGGGCCCCAGTCTCGGTATGTAAAGATGGTCACCCATCCACTGACCAACGCCGGCAAGCATAGCTTAACGCAGCTGTTATTAGTTAGCCACCAGCTCCTCCATAAACCGATATTTAGCATACTAACGGACAGACAGAGAGATGTAACATTTTATAATACGTAGTAAGGAAGATAAATTAATCATAGCATAAACTCATATAAACTGCATGTTTATACAACGTCATCATCTTTTTATTACCAAGAGCTTATTTATTTTGTTATAAAGATGGATATCATTCCAGGGCTTTTCGTTTTGCGTCATTATTTTTATTATACAGAGTAGACTATATGTACATATTTTAATATCATAATATAGTAGTCTTTAACTCACAGTCTAGGCAACAAGGGAACCTATTTGTAAATATCCCTTTGCATCAGTGTCCATGTCAAGGTAAACCATATCAAGGTGGAACTGACCCCAGTCAAGAGCAGGTCGGACTCGCTCACCGAGGGTTCCGTTCCGATTTCTGAAGAAGTGTGCTATTTAGAGACATCGTTTTATTTTTCCTGTAATCGTTACATAAACTTCTATCACGTAGCATACTTTCAGTCTTTTCATGCAAACTTCGTAGACTAGGGTCACCCATCCGCGGACCAACCGCGGCAAGCGTAGCTGATAGCGTAGCGTCCTAATCGATCGATCCGTGCGGCTGTTATTACTTAGCCACGAACCCCTCTATATTGATTCTATACAATAGTATGCAATTTTACTATATTCAATATTCAAATTATTTACCACTAGCACTTCCCGCGCGGCTTCGCCCGCGTGGATGTCGAAAAATATCCCTCTCCTATTATATCTATTAAATTAACTTGAACGTTATAATGTAGACAAGGAATAATCCTTGTCTACATTATAAAGTTCCCCTTATAATGTAGAAAAGGAATAAGGAAGGATCTCTGTGCAAAATTTCAGCTTTCTAGGTTCAAGGGTTTGGGCTGGGCGTTGATGAGTCAGTCAGTCAGGACTTCTCTTTTTATTTATATAGATAAATAGATATAGATTATGTCAGATAACACACGCCAATATACCAAAACCGGACATTGACAAAACGAACAAAACACGCAATTTGTAATCCAAAACCCGACCACTTGAGAACACTCCCTTCAAACAACAAATAACCTATATTTGGAATACCGCCCAGCATTAATTTATGTATTTGAATGATAAATCATTGAATATTTATTACTATGGTTTCCCACACGAGATGTTACTATAACGAACCGCGTAAACTTCGAAATAGAGGCTAAATATAGATATTATTTAGATATTGATACGTCATACAATTGGCTCATCATGTGCTTGGATGGAGTTGTGATTACACGATAGTTGTGCGACTTTAGAACGATCAGGCTCAGAATGTCCCTTTCCCAAAATGTCCCTCGGTTTCAAAACGTCCCTTTCCCGAAATATCCCCTTCCCATGACATCCCTTTCCCAAAATGTCCCTTTCCCAAAATGTCCCTTTCTCAAAATGTCCCTTTCCCAAAATGTCCCTTTCCCAAAATATCCCTTTCCCAAAATGTCCCTTTCCCAAAATGTCTCTTTCCCAAAATGTCCCTTTCCCAAAATGTCCCTTTCCCAAAATGTCCCTTTCTCAAAATGTTCTTTTCCCGAAAAGTCCCTTTCGCAAAATGTCCCTCCCTTTACTACGACAGCTGCGCGTTTAAACTGGGAATATTTAAATAACATAAGCCAAGTAATCAATCAACTTTTAATCACTTTTAACAACAGACTGTAAGGTAATTCGTAAACAGTTCATCGCATAGTTTTTTTGAGCATTCGGTGTGGTAAAGATGACGCTAAATAGAGTAATGGTCAGTTTTTAATTTATTTACAACTATTAGCTTTTGCCCGTGGTTTCGACCGCGTTGATGTCGGAAAATATCCCACGGAAACGTCCTACCGGGAAATCCTTTCTTATACCTTGTCTACATTATAAAGAGAACCTCTGTGCAAAATTTCAGCTTTCTAGGTTCAAGGGTTTGGGCTGGGCGTTGATGAGTCAGTCAGTCAGTCAGTACTTCTCTTTTTATTTATATAGATAGATAGATTGTTAATTACGGATGTAAAATACCTTAGGGTGGATTTTTCAATCATTACATTGCCTATAACTGAAGAATAATTATGACAGTTTGAAATATGCTCCGTATAAAAGCTATCAAACTACAAAATTTTTATTTAACAGACTGAAAAATCGGCCTTTAGAATCGCATGTAAACGGAATAAAAAGATTTTTAAATCTAGAAATTTTTATTTAGGTAAGTATACGTAAAAGTGGATTTCCTAAATATCAATTCCTGACAATTTCTTAAAATTGCAATAGATAAGTAGGTGCGACTGCAAACATTCGTATTTTACATGATAAAGGCAACTTTTTTACGTCTCAACACATTTCGCCTCGTTTTGGATGATTCTCTGAATTTTATACGTAAAGATACATACAGTTTAGATTTAAAACGTAATCCTAACGGTGTTGTTAGCACAAAAGAACTACAAAGACTATGCCAACGTCCAGCTGTTTTACCTAAAATTTAAGCCAAAGATGTAAACAATAGGCACTGGAAAGTCCCTACCTAGCTGATGTAAAAAGATGGCGGAAACTGGGAGCCTGGATGGTGGTTAAAGTGGTGACATTTTAATTTACAACTAAGTACGGTGATTTTATCTTGATTGGATGGCAGTCATTAAAAATTTGACAGATCAATAATACTATGAGTACCTATTTATTATTTCTGGATCCTACTGATTTACACAATAGTGAAATATTATTGGCTTGTCTAGTTCACTGGACTTTTTAACCGACTTCAATAAAAAGAGGAGGTTCTCAGTTCGTCGGAATCATTTTTTATTTTTTATGTGTGTTAATTACCTACTCGAAGACGGCGGGACCGATTTAAAAAAATATCTTTCTGGATTTTTTGGAAGTCAGTTGTTTTTTTTTTTTTGGGAAAAAGGTTTTCTCTCAAAAAGTGTTTAATCATCACATTAAATAAACAGCAATGCTATTCTGTAATCATCTCACCGTGAAAACCTAAGTGAAGTGAGCGTGGAGTGAGCTGCCAGTGTCATTCCAGCTGATGCTAGATGGACCAAGCACATTTTTACAGTCATAATCGAGATTTCAATAATATTTTTTACGCTATTCTAGTGATCATTTTATACTATTTCAAAGCTTTTATATTTAAGTGTCTAAACATTGCAAAAATAAAAAAATAAAAAATAGTTTTGTCTGAATTTCTATTTGACTATTTCATTTTATTTTATTTTTTCACCCCCTAAATAGTAATGTTTAGACACCATAATATTTACTTATTTACTAGCGTATAAATAATACAAAATCATTATGTATGGAATTCACATAAAAAATATAATTAAAATCTCGATTATGATTGTAAATGTAATTTGGTCAATCCCTAGCATCCGTGGGATGACACTGACAGCTCACCCCACGCAAGTTTTCACGGTGAGATTTTTACAGAATCGACCAGCAGATCCCTTTTATTTCTCTCCACTGATTAGCCGTCCACGCCGTGAAGCGTAAAGCGTAGCGTACTGGCAAGCTGCATGGTTACAAGTTTGCACGACCAATCACCTAAAAACCTGGCAACAATCCAGAAGTATGGGTAACTAATTTGCCAGTAAAGATAATTCACGCATATTTCGGACCCGGTACGAATTTGAGTTCTCTCATAACAGTCACTTTGTCTGTTCATCATCATCAGCCTAGAGCAGTCCACTGCTGGACATAGGCCTCTCCTAGTGCACCTCTCACCCAGCACCACCAGCCAACCAACGAATACCGTCGCTCCACCTAACCTGAGGGCGTCCTACCTTACGTTTACTGATTCGCGGTCCCCATTCAAGAACTCATCTAGAGGAGCTCGTGGCTAAATAATAACAGCCGCACGGTCGAGCCGGGGTGAGTTTGTGGATGGGTGACCATTCATTGCATATCGTGACCTCTCCGTACCTCGGAAAGCACGCGGCTATCATTCGTAGATCTTTGACAGTCATTACGAGTAGTCAGCAGCCCGAAAGGCTGACAACCAGTCTTACCAAAGGGGTATAGTATTACCGAGTTACTGGGTTGTGGAGGTCAGATAGGCAGTCGCTCCATGTGTAATACCTGTATTCAGCTGCATCCGGTTAGACTGGAACCTGACCCCAACATAGTTGGGAAAAGGCTAGGCAGATTGATTCAAGAACTCATTTACCCCAACGGTCATCGGTTCTACGGCTAATATGGCCGGCCCATTGCCACTTCAGCTTGCTTATTCTATGAGCTATGTCACCAAAAAAATAAAAAAAACAAACAACAAGCAAACACATACACAAACAAAAACACAAACATTTTTTCTTTCTTTCTTTCTTTCTTTCTTTCAACAACTTTGGTTCTCTGCCGGATCACCTCGTTCCGGATCCGAAAGTCCAGACACAATCTTGGTCGGGGGGGCTAAAACGGCCACTTTGGCAGAATCATAATAGGATAATCTAGGTATTATGAATCATATTTGAAATCGTAAAACGGTCACAAACTGACAATTCATAATTTATCTGCGTACAATTCATAGCACGCAATTCATCTGTTTGTCAGTTTTGTATGGAGATTCGTAAAATGATCCACAAAATTATGAATTGATTTATTGAAGTTTAATTTTATTTTATTTTATTTATTTGGGACAAAAAACAGTTATACAGTACAACATTTACAAAGTAGTAATTTAACAGTCGAAAATACGTCAAATAGCACCATCATAATAAATTGCTGGGAATTCAGGAAATGAATAATTGCTACATGTGGCCGTTTTAGGCCCCTCGATCATGTGAGTCAAAATAATAATTCTATGACACTTCTAGTTGCTATGTAGGTATCTTGTTTGTCGATCGCGTCCGACAATTTCCGTCGTCTTTGATCCAGACATTTGGCGATGCGCATTTTGTTTATACTTTAAAAACGGATGGCCCCAGTTTTGCTCTGGATAGATAATATAATTTATATATTTAGATATCCACTTTGCATGGTGATATAAAGTGTAGATAATTACGTAACGGATAGCGGATAAATTAATGGTTACAGTTACGTTGATATATTAGTGTAATATTGGTGATTACGGCATTAATGTTTAAAGGGATTTTGATAGGTTGTGTGATGATTAAAATATTATGATTAATTATGACTTATCATGCAAAATTTCACACGATCTTATAAATTATGGTTAAACTGTTAATGGATTTGTCATAACTTTCTTGAATTACTTACTTACTTACTTAAAAATTAAATGTAGGAAAAATGTAGAAAAAAAATCGCTGTAAAGCTTTTTAACGAAGTTTCGCTTTCGTAACTTTTCTAAAATACCCAACATGTGAAACAAATCAAGATTCATTCCATTACAGCAGTTACATCAAACCCAACAAACATTCATTCACAAATCCAGTTTTATCTAAAAATAGCGACTGATCGCATCGAAACTTTACCCGCCATTTAGTTTGGTACCATCCGCGAAGCGCTTTGCAGCGCTCGAAAGCGCAGAACACAAGACTATTTCAGTGTAAACAAATGTCAATAATTAGTGATGTGATTGAGTGAACGATTCATTGGTGATTTAATCGATTTATGGGAAGTTCGAAATTCGAAATCGGTTGTTTGGCATTCCGCGATCTTGTGTTAAAAAGAAAATATAAAAAAGTTGAATTCGGTTTTTGAAAATTGATTTTAATTTGGAGGCTGTTTTGATTGTTGCCAGTATTATTAAGTTATCTATTTTTCTACTAAAGATTAAGAAATGTATGTTTTTAAATAATAGACAAAAGGCACTTATATTCTAATGAGCTTTGATTTCAACAAAGAAAATGTTGATAGCTTTTTTGTGAAAATAAATTTCAATCTTTTATCAAAATATTTATTAATAATAAAACAACAGATATTCTCAGAACTGATAAATTGATTAAAATAATATTGTATATACTTTTCATTTTATTTTATCATCTTAGAAAGCTTTTAAATAAAATTAGCTTTTAAAAAAATACAAAGAGATTTCAGAAAAATGAACAAGTCTCTTATAGTAGATTATGCACCGAGGGGCTAAAGTTGTGTCTTATGTCACGGGCGTCATATTGAATCTCGAGCGCAATGAAGGATTCGGGATTTAACTCCCGAGCGCAGCGAGGTAGTTAAGAGTTTAACTCACGAGCGAAGCGAGGGAGTTAATACAAGAATCCTGAATGCAGCGAGGGATTCAAGCTAGCCTAAGGCAAAGACACCTTTAGCCCAGAGGAGGATACTCTACTTTTTACACCTACTGTGAGAAAATAATAGCCATAATACGAAAAACAAAGTATTTATTAAATAAACAAACAGTAAGAATAACATATTTAGAACTAGTTAGTTATATGCACTTATATATTAATTGAAGTTAATGGTAACATTTGAGACATTAGTCCAGTTGTGCAAAGATAAAGTTAAGTTTTTATTTGGTACGTTTATAGATGTTGATGTGGAATAAAAAAAAAAAAATTAAAAAAAAAAAATGAAAAATGGTTCGTAGTTATCTAATTATTCTTAAAATATTATGTCTTCGAAAACATGGCAACGATATGAAGAAGCAGTCGTTATGATTTTGTAGGAAATCGAGAATATCATCCACGCGTAGTAAGGGTTTCGAGAATAGCTTTCCTCTTTCTGGCACCAAAAGGTGTTTGTTAATACTGCCAATTTAGCTGAGCATGTGAGATTCCAAATTCAAATCACATTATTGACCAGCGGGTCATAATGAAATCCAGTACAACATTATTGACCGGCTGTGCCACCGGCCACTAATGACTCACTTTAGGTTAAGGTTGCTTGACATATAATTTGACATTTTCGAGCAGGTGGTGTGAAAAATTTTTTTCGCAATGAGTTTAAATAGTGTTAACTTATGAAAGAACGAATGAGTGAGTAAAATAATGGGTTAAGTGAATGTGATCAAAGTGAATGAACAATGAGCAAAATAAAAAGACGTAAAAAAGACAGCAAGGTTCGTGTCAGGTTCAACATTACCAATGTGGTAAGTTTTAAAATTATTTAAATGATTTTCTTATGATTTAATGTTTGACTGCCTCGTTGGTTTTCTAATGATTTAATGTTTGACTGCCTCGTTGGTTTTCCAATGATTTAATGTTTGACTGCCTCGTTGGTTTTCTAATGATTTAATGTTTGACTGCCTCGTTGGTTTTCTAATGATTTAATGTTTGACTGCCTCGTTGGTTTTCTAATGATTTAATGTTTGACTGTCTCGTTGGTCTAGTGGTTGCAAATGTGGTATCTAGTAGTTAGGCAGTGTTCACATAGAAAAGCTGTGAAATCGGTGGCCTTGTTGTGATGTAAACATTTTGAAAATCTTTTAAGCAGTTAAAGATAGACCTAGCAAACCGTACGTTAGCAAAGCGTTTAGACGTATAATTAGCAAAATAAGTCTTCGAATACAAAACTTAGACACCAATAATGGCTGACCAGAGTAAAGAGCAAAATACAAAAATATTACCAAAATTCTGATTACTTTTTTAAGTTTGATTTTTCGTATTTCTATCTATTTAACTTGACATATCAACCCATGTATGTATCCATTTAGCAAATTATTATGAACGAATTGTCTTCTTTTATGATGACGAAATACTTACCGCTGGTGACAGAATTTTAATGACATTTTTAACGGATTTATTCCAGAAGGAGCATGGTTAATATCTTCTTGCCATCATTTCTCAATTTTTAGGTGCTTATTATTAGGGTTCCGTACCGAAATGGTAAAAAAGGAACCCTTATGGTGTGACTCAGTCTGTCTGTCTGTCACAGCTGGATATCTCGAGAACTACTAATGCTATCAACTTGAAATTTGGAACAGTTTTATATGACGTTTACCCAACTATTTTGCAAATAAGAAAGAAGTACAAATATTTATATTTTTTTTGTAACAGGGACTGAAAGGGCGTCTTAAAAATTCAAAGTGGGGCTACTAGGGCATGTGGGGCATCATATAAAAGAACGCTGCTTGCACATTCTCAAATATTTTTTAATTTTTTTTTGGACCCCATAGTTTTCGACTTTTGATGGAAAATGTAAAAAAAAATACCGTTCCCCCCATCTCCGAAGTTTGCAAAGATAACAATCTGAAATTATTCTATGTGATAGAAGTTTATGTAAATATTACAGGAAAAATAAAACGATATCTCTAAATAGCACACTTTTTCAGGAATCGGAACGGAACCCTCGGTGCGCGAGTCGGACTCGCTCTTGACCGGTTTTTTAACTCTTTAAACGTCGATTGCACACCCAGGTGTTCAGATAACAATAGAAAATCTATTGTGTCTGCTAATTTGCGTGCGACGGGTTAAAAGTAAGTGAAATTGTATTTTGTCTTTTACGATATTTGCGACGTTTGCACACTATTCTTTTCGTGGAATCGGTTTACTTACTATCATCTATATCCATTCATTCTTCCCACTGTATTTCACTCAATCTTCCTCAACAATTCGAGTTATTTCTTACTCTACAGCTTCCGAATCACGTGGGTTAAATTAAATAAATCCCCATGAAAACAAACACTGGTGTTATCAGTGTGCAATAAATTGTATTCAGTGGTAGACTGTTGATTCCTATCAACTTTATTAGTGTAGTGTTAAAATGTGGTTAACAGTGCAGTCGTGGTTTTGTAACGGTAGTGGATACTTGGCGTTTCTTTAAAAAAAAAAAAACATTATGTGAATGTGAGTGAAGGGAAGGAAAGGAAACGTGTAAAAAGAACATCAATTATTCCAGTGTTATGATGTAAAAAACCCAACTGGTAGCGGTTTCATAGATTTATGATAAGTAATTTATAAGTTTAGTTTTAGTTTTTTGTATATTCTGTAAAGTTTTGTTAGATCTAACTCTTATGTTATTAAACAAATTCTTGCGAGTAAAAAAAAAAAAAAAACAGTAATGTGATGTGAATGTGCAGTGCACATAGCGCAAAATTGCAGCGTCGAGACTGTAGTAGGTACTAATTTTGTGTCGGCGAAACTCGCCCGATATCGCAACCTCGGGACTCAAAGGGTTAAACGTACATCTTCTATCACGGACTGCCTTCAAAGCCGTCTGTTTCCATACGTCGTAGTGCGAGTAAAGCTAATACTCTTAGTTTGTATGGAAAGTACTGACAATGCCGCCAACGACCACAGAGACGAGACCGTACTCTGTGTGAGTGTTGGTTTGGTTTACAGAATAGACCGTTAAGAAAGAAGAAGAAGTTGTACGTTTCCAGTGAGAGAGAGAGAGACGGAGTTATATACGACCTATAGCACCGTCACTCTCTCTCACTGGAAATGTTCAACTTCTGCCCTGATATAAGAGTTCATAGTAAGCCCCCTGAGGGCTTAGACAAAGTAACATTCGATTAGCCATGACGCTAGTAGAAAAGCCAGAAAATATATGGGGTTGATCGAAATTCGAAATGTCACGTGATCATATGTCAATGTCACTTTGAAGCTGTAGCGATTGTAGAAATACCGAAGCGAATGCCATTTTTCTAGGCCCACTGGCCGCTGTTCCATCTTCTGTGAGATTTTTGTCACTATTTTATTTTATTTTTTTAAATAGGAACAACAAACAGCTACAAAATGCAATATACAACAGAAAAACCTAATTATTAAGTTAAGTAATATGTAATAATGTAGCCCACAGCGCTGTTTAAATAAAACCTTACAGTCACTAGCAGGTGAACTGTTCATTCATGACAGTTACACTAATATTATAAAAACAATAGAAATAAAAATGAAGTATTATAAAAAAACAACAACAAACAATTAGTCGAGTTCAAGTAATCATTACGAAACCTTACCAAACCTACGAAACTGACGAAACCTTACGAAATAGTAAAAAAACTTACTACTTCTTTTTTTTCTTTTCTTTATTTTTTTTCTTCTTCTTAGAAAAAAAAACTTAATAAAAAAGAGAAAAAAAAAGTTAAAAGTAAAGAAAAGAAAACAAAAAAAGTAAAAAGAAAAAAAAAAGAAAGAAGAAGACAAAGTAAAAGTAAGTAAGGTAAGTGGTAGGTAAGTGGAAGTAGTAGTGGCTACGAAACTTTTTCAAAGAGCATGCAATTATGTATATTATAATATGTGTTCGAATGCTTCATTAAAACTACTTCTTTACTAGCTTAGAGCCTGGGACAATCGTTTTCAAAGCGTATATTTTTCTTTATACCATTCCCCCTCTAAAAAGCTTATTTTATTCACTGAAAACAGTGAATAAAAAGCACTTTTACTCACTGATTTGATGTTTGAAAATGGAACTCACCAATGTATTCGACCACAGATTTAGAGTACCTAGGCATAGGCTATAAGGCATGTTATTAGATGGTATGAAAACCGAACGTGTCATCTTTTTAGGGTTCCGTACCTCAAAAGGAAAAACGGAACCCTTATAGGATCACTCGTGTGTCTGTCTGTCTGTCTGTCCGTCTGTCACAGCCAATTTGCTCCGAATCTAATGGACCGATTAAGTTAAAATTTGGTACACATATGGGTTTCTGTGACCCAAACACGTACAGCTAAAGTAAATATATGAATTTTGAATATGAGAGTCACTTTTAGGGGGAAAATAAGAAAATTAAAAAAAAAAGTTTTGTAAACTGTCACGTGTGACATATCAAATGAAAGGGCTTAATAGGAGGGTCTCAAATATATTTTTTTTATAATTTTAAAATATATTGTTTTTAGGTTATTTAAGAAAATTGACGAAAATTGACCATTCCCCCCCCCTTATCTCCGAAACTACAAAGCCTAAAATTTTGAAAAAAATATAGAAAATAGTTCTATACCTGTAGATTACAGGAAAACCTATAAGAAGTCTGTGGTCTTAAAATAACATGGTAAATCTATATATATAAAAAAATCAAAGTCCTGGCTGAGTCACTGATATTATATCAACGCACAGCCCAAACCAATGGACCTAGAGACTTGAAATTTTGCACATAGATACCTTATATAGTGTAAACATCCAGTAAGGAAGAATTTTTGGAAATTCCATCCCTAAGGGGGTAAAATAGGGGATGAAAGTTTGTATGAAAAATCCTATCCCTTGAGTTAATAGACTTGAAACATAGCACGAATATTCATTAATAAGTAAATTTATCATTTTTAGTTTTCCTAAACTACCCCCTAAGGAGGGATTGGGGGTGTTAAAGTTTGTATGGAGGAACTTTAACACACGGTCCGATTAGCTCAAAACTCAGTTTTTATACTTGAGACCAAAAATTAAGACTAACGTGTATCAGGGTTTTCCAAAAATCTACTCCTAAGGGGTGAAAAGTTCATTTTATAGCGGAGGATTTTATTGGGGGCTTGATTAACTCTAAAATTGGTGTAAATAATGTTTGAGTCAAGTTATGGAAACATACCAGACAATTTTTGAAATTCTTTATCTGTGTTCGTGAAAACAGAGATACAGTTTATATGAAAAATCTTATTAATTTGGTTAGTGAACTTGAAACTTAGCACAAATACTTGCATAAGTAAGTAATAATGTTTGTCATTATTAGTTTTTAAAAACTACGCCTCAAATGAGATTTAGGGATGTTAAAGTTTGTAAGAATTTTAAAGCGCAGTCCGATTAAAAAAATAGTACTTTGAGTCAAGTTAGGAAACTTGCCAAACGAATTTTCACCGATTTTGACGGCATATAGCTGATGTTTTAAGGAGTAACTTAGGCTATTTTTATTTTAGAAAAATAATTAGGGTTCCGCGCAAGAAAATTAAAATCCATGAAATCAGACAACTACGTACAGTCCAGTACAAACTTACTAAGCCTCCGCTGTCTATTACGGCTATAACAACAAATAATAAAAATAAAGCAAAATATGTGTGCCTCACCACACAATCCTCATATTTGAAAACTTCAAGAAAATCAATTTTGAGGACGCCAAAAAATAGTACTGAAATAGTCATAAATAGTACCATTGGTCAAAAAAATAGTACAATTATGCTTCCGGAGTTATAGCTATCAGTTGGTGAGGATTGTGTGGAGAGGTTCACCACACAAGCCTCACCTCTAGTGCAAGCAAACGGCTGGGAGTATCGACTTGGTTTCAATTCCAAAAAATACTACTGAAATAGTACTGACGCTATGCCAAATCTCGAAAATAGTCATTAAGTGATTCCAGAGATATAAAGGTGGCTTGGTGAGGATTGTGTGGGGAGCTTTTATGATTACCTGATTACTGCGGAACGCTTACGTTTTTGAATTTTAATTTAGTGTCAAAAAATAGTCAAGAAATACTACTCTCCAACCATGATAATTTCGACCTGGTTTACTATGTAGAAGTATGTTAAACTTCCACGTAAACTTCTACATACATTTTTCGAGTCGAGTACAGTTGAGCAAAAAGTGATTAAGTACGTATTTTTAGTGGTCACCTTATTTTTTGGGTGTATTAAAAAGAGTATTTTTTGGTTGCATTGTTAGTTATGTAGCTATTTTAAGTAGGTATTTCAAGTATGTGTTTAACGCAAACTGTCTGAACCAAGTCTGAACGCAATAAAATCAAAAACTACCGAACGGATTTTCATACGGTTTTCACCAATTTGACGGAGTGATTTATGAGGAAGGTTTAAGTGTAAGTATAGAAATATGCTTCCTGTGCGAAGCCGGGTTGCGATTGGTTTGAATTTACAGAATATCATAACCTACATTATAATGTTGAATTTTCCTTACAAAACTATTCGGTCGTAACAGATTAATTAAAGTAGAGATAAATAAAAACAAGATATTTTATTATTATGCCATGAATAATGATTTAGCTGAATACCAAATACTCAGTCACGCTATCTGCCGAAGCGCTGAATATTCGGCGTCCGAAAATTTGGCATTTTGACTTTCTCATTGCTACTGCAGTGCGTGGGAGAGTGTCGGGTTTCGGGCAGACGGATTTCTGCCTTTATCCAAAAATGAATATTTACAAAATTACCAAACAAGATTAATTAATGTTGAGTGTAGGTAGGGGTTGTGATCAGAAAAAGACAATCTAAGAAGAAACAAACTAAAGTTTAATTTAAAAGTTGAATAAAAACTTACAAACTAACAGCACAGTTAATCACAAAGTTGGTTTCTGATAATAGTTAACAACAAGACATTTCCGCGACTGGACTATTGCGCGAATGGACTTTTGCGCGCATGGACGTTTGCCCGTAAGTCTCTTGCGCGAAAGGACAGTTGCGCGAAAAAGTTGCGGAAATGAGATCTTCATAACATTACACCTGTATTCTTTCAAGGGGTTGAGCAGGAATGTACAGTACATGAATTATACAGAAAAATCCATTTGAGTGCCTACTCATTTGTTAAGTTTTTTTTTTTCTAATATCAAAAAAAATATCTTTTTATTTTTTTTTTTCATGAGTTTTGAGGTCACTGAAAACGATAGTGGGGTCGAAATGAACATCCAAGATGGCGGCTGCGAAAATTTTCAAATTTTTCGTCATTGATGTCGCTTCCGTTGTGTTCGACGACGCTAAAGCCGATAATGAAGTCAAAATCAAAATGAATTTTAAAAAGAAAAATTTGTTCGCAGTCGCCATCGTGGATTTTCATTTTGATGTCATTATCGTTTTCAGCGACCTCAAGAGCCATGAAAATGACATCCATGACAAAAAATTTGAAAATTTTCGCAACCACCATCTTGGATTTTCATTTTGACCTCATTACCGTTTTCAGCGATCTCAAAAACTATGAAAATGACACCAATGACGAAAATTTTGAAAATATACGAAGCCGCCATCTTGGATTTTCATTTTAACCTCATTATCATTTTCAGCAACCTCAAAAACCATGGAAATGACACCCATGACGAAAAATTTTAAAATTTTTGCAGCCGCCATCTTGTATTTTCATTTTGACCCCACTATTATTTTCAGTGACCTCAAAAACCATGAAAATGGCACCCATGTCGAAAAAAAAAACTAAAAGAAATAACAATAATAAGATAACTATATTATTAGAATTTTTCTGTACTTTTACTTACTTAAATAAGAAAAAAAAATGTACTGTAAGTACATCCCTGCCCAATCCCTTGAAAGAATACATGCGTGATGTTATGAAGAACTTGTCCTTTCGCGCAAGTGGATTCACGCAAGAGTCTTTCGCGCAATTGTCTTTCGCCAAACGCCCATGTGCGCAAAAGTCCAGTCGCGGAAATGTCTTGTCGCACAAGTGTCTTTCGCGCAAGTGTCCCTTCGCGCAAAAATCCCTTCGCGCAAAACTCCATGCGCGGAAATGTCTTTTCGTGCAAGTGGGTTCGCGCAAGTATCTTTCGCGCAAGAGTGCTGCTATCGAGATTTAATCGTTATGTTTATGATTCCGGGATTTTATAGGAGGTATTATCCACTCTTGTGACTTCTTTGCTCAAAGTTTACGTAATTATACTGTACCTATTCCGACCTCTGTACAAATATGAAAGGTATATTTTGATCAATGGGTGCCGACAAAAACTATAAAAGTCATATTTTTATGAATGGGTGCCGACAATTTTTTTACATTATTAGTAACAAAACATTTTGAGAATAAAAATCCCACGATGCCGGGATGTTGAGCCACACTGGGTATTTGTTCATTGGTTTTCCCAAAACTGATAATCATTGTTTTGTTTTATTATTCTCAAAATGTTTTGTTACTAATAATGTAAACAAAATTGTCGGCACCGTAAGTACAGTAAGTAGGTATTTTAGTAATAGGTAAGTAGGCAGATAGTCTTAATATTACTCATACTACGAAAAAAATATTTGAAATAAAGACTTACCTACTCCCTTATTCATAAAAAAACTAAAACGCATAATCAACCTATAGTTAAAAAGTGTTTTGTCTTTTGACAAGACAGTTTTTAACTAAAACAGGTTTATAACTAGGCGTTTGAGTTTTTTTTTAATGAATAATATGGTTAGTCTTTTATATAAAATAAAGTTAAACATCAAGAACTAACAAAACTTACAGAATATACAGAAAAACTAAAACTAAAATTATAAATTACTTAATACAATCTAATGTCACAAATCAAATTAAAAAACGTTAAAATAATTATTAAATAGAAAATACAAATATTTTACAAAATTACCAATTTTCAAAAAACCCGCCCCTAACTATTCCTGGCGCAAAGGTGCCCATAACGCTTGCAGCATTGCCACGTTGGATGGCAATAGCCAACCTTTGCACCAAGAACGAGCCGGAGCGGGAGTCACCCGTTTTTTCACGGAGTTTGTGCCCTATCTCACCAATGACCTTCCTGGCCTCAGTTCCCCAACAACCCATGGTCTCAACTGCTATCAGCACAAAATGATAACGGGTCGCCAATGGAGCGTACTTTACCCTCTTCCTTTCGGCAGCGTCTTCCGCTGCTGCCGACGGCGAGAGGACCGTGCGACCAAGGTGGCTGGCAGCAACAGTGCTGATGCAAGTTGCGTCCCAAATTAGGCACTTGCCGTTCTTCCAAGGCACCAGGGTCAGCCCATCTGGCCTCTTGCCGTCAGACCTGCTCAATCCCGGAGGCTCCAGCACGCAGGGGACATCTGCCGACACGAATGCCCTCCTCACAATATCATTGAGGGCATGGTGACGCGGGAACCTCCCCGAGCAACGACGACAACTCAAAGCATGATGGCCATCGGCCTCCACCGTGGTACCGCAGGTGCATCTGTGGGGTTCACACACCTTGCAGCCCAGGCGGAGGGCCACTGCCACACGCAAAGAGTAGTCATCAAGCAACGTGCCCAGGTGAGGCGAAGGAAGCGCGTGCAACCATGCCCCCCATTCCGGCTGCTATACAGCCCTGAGTCTGGCTAGATCAGCCCCGAGGAACCTACCATCATCTGTTCCTGGATCAGCCTAGACGAGACGTCATCCCAAGCGCGCTGAACATGTGTTGCGTCAGGGCTTGCTGCACCCATCTTGAGGACAGACCAAGCTGACACGGCATCCAACATAAAGGGTATGTTTGCCCCGTCACCATTGGAATCTAGAATGACAGTGACGAGGTCAGCCACCCCATGTGTCGACGCCAGGAAAGCCGGCAAGCCCACCTTTTATATTATATCAAATTATCAGTTAAGTCTTATAGCCAACCGGAAGGAAATGTCTAGAACTGAAATCGTAGTAAACATTAGAAATATTACCTAAACTTTGACAGAAAAAAATATATTAAGTAACTGCAATATTTTATTACTGTTTTAAATTAATATATAACAATATAAAAATTGATTTGTAATTTTAGTGTTCGCGACTGTACCAAAACAAAATGTATGTAGAAGTTTACGTGGAAGTTTAACATACTTCTACATAGTAAACCAGGTCGAAATTGTCATGGTTGGAGAGTAGTATTTCTTGACTATTTTTTGACACTAAATTCAAATTCAAAAACGTAAGCGTTCCGCAGTAATCAGGTAATCATAAAAGCTCCCCACACAATCCTCAACAAGACACCTAGATATCTCTTGAATCACATAATGACTATTTTCGAGATTTGGCATAGCGTCAGTACTATTTCAGTAGTATTTTTTGGAATTCAAACCAAGTCGATACTCCCAGCCGTTTGCTTGCACTAGAGGTGAGGCTTGTGTGGTGAACCTCTCCACACAATCCTCACCAACTGATAGCTATAACTCCGGAAGCGTAATGGTACTATTTTTTTGACCAATGGTACTATTTATGACTATTTCAGTACTATTTTTTGGCGTTCTCAAAATTGATTTTCTTGAAGTTTTCAAATATGAGGATTGTGTGGTGAGGCACACCAAAATATGAGGGGTCGGTCCCCATACAATAAACTTTTCATTTCGAAAAAAAAAAAAAAAAAATTTATCTAGCATGTGAGGTATCATAGTCTAGAACTCATTGAGTAGAGTACAAACACATTTTTTTGTTATCTTTTAAAATTAAGAAAGAGGGGGCCGCAAAAGTTGTAAATTTTAGACCATTTTTGTACGAGCTCTAGCGCAACAATTCAACAAATTAGGAATTTGAAACTTCTTTATACCATGTAGGTACCATGAATACTGTATTTAATCAACAATACTGAAAACGGCGATTCATAAGGTATTTTGTTTAAACATGGGTGATTTTCTGCAACTGCAAAAAATAACCTTGTAATTCACAGTATCATTATAAAATAAGTAAAAAATTATCTTTGCGATTGTTAAACTTATAATATGGTACGGAACCCTTCGTGCGCGAGTCCGACTCGCACTTGACCGGTTTTTTTATACCTACGATAACTTCACCCCAGCCATTTAGTGATGTGCTCAAAGTAAACAAAATTGTTTCAATCGCTAAGCGTCACTGAGCTAACAGACTTTTTTTAGTACGAACAGTCCAACATGCGGGGCACGCTTGGTCGTGGCTTGCCGGATCTAGTGTAAGTGTAATCTGTGTATTCGACCTATATTGATGTGTTCTAAATTCAATTTGATTGGTCGACATTTTAGACAAGGAGTTTAGCATTAGAATAAAAACTGTTTTGTATTCTTTGCTGTCCTTAATAAATTGGCGCTATTTTGAATACTGTAAGTTGTACGAACTCAAAGTTTAGTGTTACTTTAATCTTTAATTTTGTGTTTGTTTAGTGTTGTTCTAATCGTTTAAAAATGTATTCTAGTGATGAAGATGTGTTAACACCTGAGTTTATGAAAGAGAGGGCGGCCGATATAGTGGAAAATTTGCTACCCAAAAAATTACGGCTGGTTTACATCAAAGCTAATTTAACTTTCCTTTTTCTTCATTATATGTCTATTTTCACTTAAGTCTTTCTTTTTCTCGTAGTCATGGTATAAAGTATAGTATGCAACTCTTGAATAAAACGGATTTATATCGAGGGCCATGAATCACTCGCGTCGCTCAGGATTCTAAATCATCATGAATCACTCCCTACGGTCGTGATTCTATCTTTAGAATCCTTCACTAGCTCGTGACTCATATCTATGGCCCTCGCTTTAAATCCGTCCTTTATTCACTAATTGCATAATATACTATTATTTAACAACTTTCAAAATACTTTATATAAGTTGTTATTCGGTAGCTTATGTCAGTCACATACATTTTTAAGGATTCCACTAGCGTCATCCCTGATAGAATGTCACTTTATCTAGGCCCTGTCCTCTTATGGCCGAACCCCTATCTGTCACCAGTTTTGGCATACTGGAGATAGAAAAAACCTATCTATCTATGGTTTTAACGTCCCAATAAGCTAAGGCTCGTATTTATAATCAAAGTAATTACTTGATACTAAGTAATTTCATACTTGAGGGTAGAATTCTTAAGTAAAGAAAATGGTGACTATTACTTGGCTAAGAATTCTAAGCTTTGACAGTTCTAACTTCAAGCAATTACTAAACTATAGAAAGAAAATCATTGCTACTTTTACTGAAGTAATTACTTTGACTTGACTATAAATACAAGTGTTAGACAGATAAAACAAAAGAGACATCTCCGTAAGTACCTCCGAAAGCACGCGGCTGTCATTCGTAGATCTTTGAAAATCATTACGGGTAGTATAATAGTCAGATGCGTAAAAGTCTTGTTCTTTTCATTTTCAATCATTTTATTAAAAAAAATTATTTTGATAGCGCTTGTCGTGAATTTCTAAATTGTCAAAATTTGAATTAATAATTTGTGGAAACTGTTTTGGATTATGTATTGCTATTTCGTACCGTTCTTATTATGTTGTATCTGTTTGTTTCCCAAATAAAAAAAAAAGTCTAACAACCAGTCTTGGCAAGGGATACTTATCGTGTTACACAGGAACTGGGTTGCTGAGGTCAGATAGGCAGTCGCTCCATGCAAAATACTGGTATGCAGCTGCATCTGGTTAGACTGGAAGCCGACCCCAACATAGTCGGATAAAGGCTAGGCAGATTGAATGTTTATAGCTTGTGTCTACTTTTCTAGTTATTAAAACGTTACTTTACGATCATGATGCGTCATTTTTATATTCTTGAACATCAAATAGCTCTTCTTAGACACAGATCACTAGAACAAATAATATCCCCAATGAATCATAGAAAATTGAAGCAAATTGTATTGAAAGGTTATCTTTAAAAACAAGAGTAATATAGCCCATCGTTCTATTTTTTGGAAAGCCTTGAACTACATAGTACGTAATATATTATTTATTTCTTAAGAGGATACATCGAAGCGTGGTATAGCTTGGTGTGTAAGTCAATATGGCTGTCTAATTTGACGCGCGAGGGAGAAGACTCACGCGCACCGGAATTAGAACACGCTTCGTATAAATGTAGATTTATGACAAAATGTTTTTAAGCTTTAAATACCATCGATTTATAGTAAATTTTACTGCACAATAAGTACACGTATAATCGTATAAAACATAAAATAGACGGTGCTACTTTGGATTTTTTTTTGGTTCAAAAAAATTTCAAGCAAGTAATCATGTTTCAGTTTTAGTACAGCAGCAGACAATATAGTGAAGTAACACATGGAAAATCCAAATGATTTAAACAATTTGGTTTTTTAATAATTTAAAATACCCAAAATTATCGATGTATCCCCTTAACTAGCTTTTTCCCGCTGCTTCGCGTGGAGATCGGAAATTATCCCACGGGAACCGTACTACCGAGATAAAAAGTATCCTATGTCCTAATCCAGGTTATAGTCTAACCCTATGCTAAATTTCATCCAAATCCGTTGAGCAGTTTTAGCGTGAAAGCGTAACAAACAAACGAACTCACTTTCACATTTTATAATATTAGATGAGATTCCAGCAAGAATAAATTAAAAGGTATACTCGTACGAGTATAAATATTTGAGTACACTATCTAACTGACTCTTTACGCATGTTCAGATAATCATAAATAATACTCAGGTCCTATATCAGATAACGAATCAAGCTGCGCTATCATGCCAATGATAACTTTTTATTGGTTTATAGGATTTTTTACTAGATTAGTGAGCTACTGTTTTCAGTGAATGCTAATAAACTATAGAATGTTGAGACTTGGGAGTTGTATTTGACTCAAAACTTTTATTTAATCAACACATAGATAAAATCTATACATATAATAAATCTGTAGACGAGGCGTTTCTGTACATTGAAAATATTAAAAAAAAAATAGTTGGGGTGTTAAAGAATCACCAACAGATGCCATTTCTACCATTTTTTTCATTTTTGTCTGTTTGTCTGTTTGTCTGTTCGTCTGTTTGTCTGTTTGTCTGTGAGAGTTCATAAATTTTTGTGCAAGTATCACGTCAAAAGTACAAAACCAATGTGGTTAAATTTTATACTCAAATATTGTGTGTAACTCAGAGTTTTACTTAGTTTTTGTTTCATCGCAATCGCTTCAGTCTATCATAAGATATATGAATTTAAAGTGTTCAAGAAGAACTTTTCATTACGGTGTCTTCATACACGTAACGACATCTATTGATACCAAATGGTACTAACAATAAAAATCGCTTTATAGGGGTCTTCGATCAATAATAGTGCTATTATTGATCGAAGATAGGGGTGGTTAACCTGATGGGTCGATCCAGCATGTTAAACCGCTACGCTTCCCGGGGTTGGTTAGTGGATGGGTGAGCATCTTTACATACCGAGACTCCTCCGTGCCTCGGAAAGCACTTTAAGCCGTTGGTCCCGGCTGTTATTCGTGGATCTTTGACAGTCGTTACGGGTCGTCAGAAGCCCGAAAGTCTGACAACCAGTCTTACCAAGGGGTATCGTATTACCCAGTAACTGGGTTGTGGAGGTCAGATAGGCAGTCGCTCCATGTAATATACAGGTATTCAGCTGCATCCGGTTAGACTGGAAGCTGACCCCAACATAGTTGGGAAAAGGCTAGGCAGATTGGTCCTATTGATGGTTGATTAGTAACGCTAAAAGAATTTCAAATATAAAAAACCGGCCAAGTCCGTGTTGGACCACGCACAATGAAGGGTTCCGTAGTTGGGATGAATTTATCCCAAGAACAAAAGTAGTTGTAGTTGGAAAACATGTTCTCCCATACATTCCAACTGTAAATGTTAGTTTCTACTCACAATATTGAGAGATTTACCATGTTATTTTATGACCACAGACTATTCTTATAGATTTTCCTGTAATCTACAAGTAAAGAACTATTTTCTGTATTTGTTTTCAAAACTTTAGGCTCAGTAGTTTCGGAGATTAGGGGATATATTGGTAAATTTTCATCTATTTTCTTAAATAGTTAATATAATTTTAAAATTATAAAAAAAATATATACATATTTGAGACCCTCATATTAATTAAGCCCTTTCATCTGATATGTCACACGGTACAGTTTGCAAAACTTTTTTTTAAATTTTCTTATTTGCCCCACAAAAGTGACCCCATATCCAAAATCCATTTATTTACTTTACCTACGTGTCCGCGTTTGGGTCACAGAAATTCGTAATTATGACTGTATGGGTCCAATAGATTCGGAGCAAATTAGCTGTGACAGACTGACAGACAGACAGACACACGAGTGATCCTATAAGGGTGCCGTTTTTAGGGTTCCGTACCAAAATGGTATAAAAGGAACCCTTATGGAGTGACTCAGTCTGTCTTTCTGTCTGTCTGTCTGTCTGTCACAGCTGGTTATCTCAAGAACTACAAATGCTGTCAACTTGAAATTTGGAACAGTTTTAGATGACGTTTACCCAACTATTTTGCAAATAAGCAAGAAATAAAAATATTTTAATTTTTATTGCAACAGGGACTGAAAGGGGGTCTTAGAAATTCATAGTGGGGCTACTAGGGCATGTGGGGTATAATATGAAAGAGCGCTGTTTGCACATTCTCAAAAAAAAAAAATTTTTTTTTTTAGGCCGCATAGTTTCGACTTTTGATGAAAAATGTAAAAAAACTACCGTCCCCCCCCTTATTCTATGTGATAGAAGTGTATGTAAAGAAAACAGGAAAAATAAAAAGATGTCTCTAAATGGCACACTTCTTCAGAAATCGAAACGGAACGCTCGGTGCGCGAGTCCGACTCGCTCTTGACCGGTTTTTTTTCTTTTGAGGTATGGAACCCTAAAAATGGGCATAATAATATAATTGTAAGATGATAGTTAGTACTAATAACTGATGTGGTGTTCTGAGTGAAAAAGAATGCAATGTCAGATATAATAATCCTATCAACTTTTCATACACAGAGAAGGTGAGGGGGAGGGTTTGAGAGGGAAAGCAGGAGAAGCAGTAAGGAGGTGTGAGGGGGAGGAAGGGGGAAGGGGATGCGGTGAGGGGTATTAGAGGGGAGGGTGACAGGGGGGAGAGGGAGGCGGGTGGTAAGATATGGTTGAGAGGAGAGTTAGAGGAGGAGGGTTGAGAGGTTGGGTGAGAGGGGGGGTGACGAGCGCCTTAACGCCTTAATGTTACTTTTTGACCGAAAAATAGAAAGTCGGAACGGCACAAAAAAAAAAGGAAACGCCAGTCGTCGTCAGAGCTGACACACACACTTTTTTTAAAATCAAAGTGGGTACCTTTGTAAGTTTATTTATTGTACGCAGAGCGAGCTTCCAGTTAACCACTGTGTCTGATAGATGTTGTATAGACGGAATCGCGGTGTCAAGATTTTCCGCAGAAGAGTGACACTTTTTCAGTCATAAAATAGATGCTGTACTGGAATTCCGGTCTCTGGACCTGGATTTCTCTCTAGAGGTCGAGAGATCTTTATAACCAACTTTATATTTGAGGCATCTTTATAACCAACTTCAAAAAGAAAGAAGTTTTCAATTCTTCTGTTTTTAGGGTTCCGTACCCAAATAGTACATAGAAAGGGAAGTGTTATCATTACGTCCTGTCCGTCTGTCCGTCCGTATGTCACACACCTTATGTTTTGAAAGAGTTTTCTCCAGATATGGTGAAGATCTGACAATTGAGCTCCTCAATAACTTACAGTAGGTATACGTACTGTGATTTGGTACAGAAACCAAAGAATATTACTGGCTATCCGTGGTCAACTAATTATGGACTTCGATGGTTTTTAAAAGTTTTGCCTCCATAAACATGGATGTTCACGGTATAAACGAAAGACAGTTTGATGCGCAGTCCAAACCGCACAGATCCATCCGCGGTTTGGAACGCAGTCCACAGATCCGTGGTCCAAACTGAAGGATAGTTTGGAATGGCGCGTTGTGTTTCCAGCAGTCCAAATACGTGTTAAACACCGCTATCATAAACCGCAGTAACTGCAGGGCTGTGGTAGAGAGTCCCAGGTAGCGGTTCCCACCAGGCAAGATCGCAAGATTCTTCATTTTTATTGGAGGAGTGATACCTACACCATATCTAAGCGACACGTTATGTATTGATTTCCGACATGCACGCGAACGAAGTCGCGGGCACAGCTAGTCATTAATAAAGCATTAAAATCATTAGGGTTCATTTTGAGAGTCTCGTCTGAGTTCAGGAGCATCAAAACCATTAAAATCCTCTACTGTACTTTTGTTCGCAGTCATCTCGAGTATGCCTCTCAGGTTTGGAATCCCAATTACAACATAATATCAATCGATTGGAAGGCATACAAAGAAAATTTTTGAGGTATATTCAATTCCGTTCCAAAACTTACTCTCCCACTTATCTCCTACGCTGTAAAAGATTCCATCTACTTCCTCTTTCTGAACGTAGAAGAATTGCAGACTTGGCGTTTCTATTTAGAATTGCTAACGGTTCAACCGAGCTTCCCGAATTGCTGAATAAAATCGGACTGAGGGTTCCTTCTACTTTTCTACGCAATCCTTATCTATTATTATACTCCTGTGGTAGGAACGAATTACAGACGAAATTCATACTTAATCAGAGCGAGTCATACGTATAATGCGGTCTGTCGGGGCGTTGATATCGATATTTTCAATACTAGCATCTCTAAATTAAAAAGGACTCTTTGTGGTTTCTTTTTTGATCATGTAAACTAATTGATTAGAATTTACGCTGTTTGAAACTCATTTTACTCAAATACTGGTTTTGCTTATCACACCGTCTACCTTTTCAAGTTTTTTTTTTCTGTTTATATGCTCTCTTCTATCTGTGAAAACTTTTAATGGGCCTTATTTTTATTATTCTCAATCTTGTAAAATATTTAGCTGTAAGTTTTCCAAAAACTGTAAAATAAAATAAAAATAAAATAAAATAATCATAACTTCGTATAGTAGGCAAAGTTATGGGCTTTCTGCTTCATATTTTGTATCTTTTGAGGAGCTCGAGGCTAAGTAATGACAGCCGCAGGGTCGATTGCCATAGTTGGCCCTATTGGTGGGTGACCATCTTTATATACCGAGACTCCGTTAAGCCGTTGGTCCCGGCTGTAATTCGTGGATCTTTGACTGTCGTTACGGGTCGTCAGAAGCCCGAAAGTCTGACAACCAGTCTTACCAAGGGGTATCGTATTACCCAGTTACTGGGTTGTGGAGGTCAGATAGGCAGTCGCTCCATATAAAATACTGGTATACAGCTGCATCCGGTTAGACTGGAAGCCGACCCCAACATAGTTGAGAAAAGGCTAGGCAGTTTGATTTTGATGGCACAATTTTGTAACCCAGTTTGAAGAGTTTGCGGGTAAAATTTAAGTATTATTCAACGTTATCGTAAAGACCGGAAAGCTTAGGAAACTCTAATGGTGTTAGAATGTTCCAGTGGGCACTACAGACCTAGTATCTAATGTCTATAATAGTGGGCTTTTTAAGTTAAAACATTAGTTTGGCCTGCACCGTAATTGCACACTATCAATCGGAGTTGATTTCATTTCGACAGTTCAACAAGATTCATTGCGTTATTTACGTTGTCGAGCAGACAAATTTTTCGAACATATGAATCAATGGATATTATTTTGACTGTGCTTTTAAACCTATTTTTGTATTTAAATTTGATTCTGTTGTTAATTTTGATTTTGTATTTAATTTTATTTTGTATTTTATTTTGATTGTGTATTTAATTTTGATTTCGTATTAATTTTGGTTTTGTGTTTAATTTAGATTTTTAATTTGTTACTGATTTAAATTTTGGTTCAAACCTTAATTTATCTGGTAACATCTATTACTTTATGGGGCATGCGGAGCTAACCTATAAGAGATTGTTATGCTAACCTTTGATATAAGAATGTTTATTTTAACATGTAACAGTATGAACAATTGTTGGTTGGTCAGAAACAAATAAATAAATAAATGGATTAACAATTTGCTTCAAAATGATTCAAATTCCCATTGATAGTGTGTTACACAATTAGGGTGCTGTTTTTCAATCTACATATATAATAGTAACCATAAATACATCGATGACTTAGATTAATTTGCATGACGCTATGTTTATTTTATAGCCGTAGCTTGACAGTAATCGATATTACTTATTATTTTTATATAATGAATGATTGCTGAATGTAGTACAATCCTTGAGACGTCGAATCCAGCTATGTATTGAAAACAGTGGTCATTATTTTGAATAATTTAATCAGTCATGGTTAACATAAGAAAAATGAAAAGTATTGGGGTCATCGAGTTTTTCGGGACATCGCCAAGCGGTTGGTCGAATCTACACGGGACCAGAGGGCTGCCCTATTTTTAGCCCACAGAATTAGCATTGCCATTCAACGTGGCAATGCTGCCAGCCTTTTGGGCACTTTTCCCATTGACGAATTTTTTGAGCTCTTCCCCTTTTTATTTTTTATTATATTATACTTGTACTACATAATATATATAAACTAGCTGACCCGACAGACTTTGTCCTGTCTTAGCTATGAATATTCCAATGTAAACGCGCGAAGTTCCCGAAGGCGCAAGCTGAAAACATTTTGAATTGTGTAAGAAAACTTAATTTATATTTTAAGAATTTATCTACGATTTTTGTTGAAAAGTAAAATACCAGAATAAAGTTAAAGTAAAAAAGTCTAAAATATGAAAAAGATTAATAGGAGCTAACAAATTTGACAAAAGAAAATTGTTTTGAGTATGAATGTCGAGGCTTTAGGAGTAGGGGAAGACCAAAGAAACGATGGATGGACTGTGTGAAAGATGACATGGCTAGAAAGGGAGTGACTACCGAGATGACGACTAATAGAGAAGTATGGAAGAAAGGGACATGTTGCACCGACCCCAAATAAATTGGGATAGTGCGTTTGTATTTGTACCTATCAAATCTCCACATATTTAGTACAGTAGTGTTAGTAAATTAACTCTGTAACAATAAACTGTTTAGAAGTTTCTTTCATACTAACCTTCTCTAATTCTATGCTAACCTTATACTAACCTTGTCCTGCATCCGTTCTGAAGTGGCAATTGATTTTTATTTTACAATACTACATAGCTGACCCGCCAGACGGTGTCCTGTCAAATTTGAATAAATCGAACGGCGGGAAAACAACTGATTATAAAATTTATTTGAATTTGGAATTCTAATAGAATGAAAGATCGGGAATCTCATTCTATTACAGCCCAGTTCAAATGTTTTGTGAAAATTAATTTTCTTCATATTTTTTTTTTGACTTTTCCTATATTTTTAATATTTATTCTGCTATTCGGGACGAAGAAAAATACAACAAATCAAAAACCATGAAAATCCGTTAAGCCGTTCTCGAGTTATAAGTGTTCGAACAAACCCGACTTTGTTTTATATATTAAGATATGTATATATATTGTAATTAAGATTTAGATTTTAGAGATTAGTGTTAGCTCGTATATTTTAACTAAGATTTGTCTATTGAATAAATTTTATTATAAAAAAAAAATATATTTTGTTAATTTAATGTAAATTCAAAAATTAATCTAAGGCTCTTACAGACAGAGGCGATATCGCGTCGTGACGCGATATTGCGATATTATATCCGTAGAATAATTTCTATGGAATCGCGCGCGACCATACACACAGGAGCGACGCGATATCGCCTCTATCTGTAAGAGCCTTTAATGCGCCATAAAAATACTCCAAAATTTTCTAATAGAAAAACCAATAATATTTGTTGAACTGGGGGTTAAACTCAGAACCCCATGATCAGAACTGACACTTTCGACCTCTAGACAAACGAGACAATCCCTATTAATTAGTACCTCGGTACCTACTAATAATTATCCGAAACACGTAGTTTTTATACCTATTTCGTGACAATAAGCTTCTACCAACCCCCGTGGGTAAAGTCAATGGCGTGAATTTACGGGACTCGCTTATCGACACCATTATTCGATAAAATCCCCCAATACATTTATTACGTGCCAATTTATTGTCAATTGTATGGCGTTTCTACATTTCTTTAGATACAATAGGGCAGATCAGATAGGCAGTCTCCATGAGACTCCATGTAAAATATTGGTATTCAGCTGCATACGGTGAAGGGTTCCGTAGTTGGGATGAAATTTATCCCAAGAATAAACTTAACATTGTAGTTGAAAAATATGTTCTCCTATACATTCCAATTGAAAATGTAAATTTGTACGCACAATATTGAGAGATTTACCATGTTATTTTAAGACTATAGACTTTTTATAGGTTTTCCTATAATCTGTAGGTATAGAACTATTTTCTATATTTTTTTCAAATTTTTAGGCTCAGTAGTTTCGGAGATAAGGGGGTCAAAACCAATTTAAAGCTGTTTTTGGTTTTTTTTGTTTGTATGTTTGTACGCGCTAATCTCTGGAACTTCCTGTCGGATTTGAAAAATTCTTTTTGCATTTGATAACCCAATTATTGGGGAAGGTTATAGGTTATTTAACATCACGCTATAATCCCTAGGAGCCGAGCAAAACGAACAAAAGTCAGAAAGAACACTAAGCGAAAACGAAGTAAATAGCATGGGAGGGTAATGCGATGAGAGGGGGTGGATCGGGGGATAATAAACACGCCGACGAAGTTGCGGGCAATAAACTAGTTTAAAAAATAAATATAATTTATCAAAGCGACAAAACACTAATTAATAACTCACAATAAGGCAACTAGCGACTCCATTAAGAACACACCCAACATACTTAGACCTGACAACGGTAGTTGATGCATGCATTTCCTTTTTAATTTTCATCAAAGCACTTAATGCACAGACAGCTATGTAAATATCTATGTGTAGATAAGTAGATGTAAGTGAGTAGTGTTTTGAGGAGTCTATGAATAATGTTTGTTTATTAAAACACTATGCATTAGAAAATTTTATCACTAACGATTTTCAGAACTATTGTTACCATACAAAAGAAAACTATGGTCTACGGTTTTAGAGAAAATAATAAAGCTATCCTACTTATATTGACTGACCAAGCACGCCACCAAGCATATAAAGACCGTTCAGCAATTTTTGAGATCAGCGCTTTCAAAGAGACAGCTGGTACACGGCCTAGACTACATTTGAAGACATTTTTAACCGACTTCATTTATTTGGTATAGGAAACTTGCGCGATGGACCCAATTTTCATTAACTTTGCTTGTATGAAAATAAGTTTCATTTCGGAAGTCGGTGGCAAAAAAACTAAAATACAGATCCAAAGACACCGACTTCCTAAATTAAAGTTAGTTTTACCCGACTACAGCGAAGCAAAAAGGAGGGTTATGATTTTGACCGGTATGTATGTATGGGTATGTATGTATCTATGTATGTTCATCTGTTCCCTTATAACTTCTAAACTACTTATCATAATTTGACAAATAAGATGTCGTTAGAAGCGTCTTGATCGTCCGCTAGTTATAGGCTATGTGACGTCACGTTAAATTGAATATGGCGCTCTCTAGAGGACATAAAGTCATGAACTAAAAAAAAAATTGTTTTAATCATGTCGTGTGGGATATCAAATGAAGGGGCTTAATTAGCACATTTCAAAAATATATATATTGTTAGATATTGCTCTCGGCTTTGCTTGCTTTCACCCGATAATTGGGAATAATTTCTAAAATCACGCCTCAGATGTGAGCCAAACATATTTTCTCTGCAAAAATACCCAAAATACTTACAATATGTAATAATTATTCTTTTTAAAAATCTAAAGTGGCTTTGCAAATATACTTTATCACGAAAATATAACCCCAAAATAATTTAAATAAAAAGTAAGTTTAAAAACTAAAACCCGACTACTGAAAAATCACGCTCTAAAAAGTATGAAACAAGAAAATATTCTCATCTGAAATTATAAGAAAAAGACAAATTAAAAATCCGGAGTCGCACGTAATCTGTTTCATTTATGTTTATTAACATGACGTGTGACTTCGGATTTTTAATTTGTCTGTCTTCTTCTAATTGCAGATGAGAATATTTTCTTGTTTCATACATTTTAGAGCGTGTTTTTTAATTTGTCTGTCTTTTTCTAATTGCAGATGAGAATATTTTCTTGTTTCATACATTTTAGAGCGTGATTTTTAATTTGTCTGTCTTTTTCTAATTGCAGATGAGAATATTTTCTTGTTTCATACATTTTAGAGCGTGATTTTTAATTTGTCTGTCTTTTTCTAATTGCAGATGAGAATATTTTCTTGTTTCATACATTTTAGAGCGTGATTTTTAATTTGTCTGTCTTTTTCTAATTGCAGATGAGAATATTTTCTTGTTTCATACATTTTAGAGCGTGATTTTTAATTTGTCTGTCTTTTTCTAATTGCAGATGAGAATATTTTCTTGTTTCATACATTTTAGAGCGTGATTTTTAATTTGTCTGTCTTTTTCTAATTGCAGATGAGAATATTTTCTTGTTTCATACATTTTAGAGCGTGATTTTTCAGTAGTCGGGTTTTAGTTTTTAAACTTACTTTTTATTCAATTAACAAGTAATAAAGTAAGTAGTATTAGTAGTTGTGTTCATTATTATTATTATTTTTTTTTTATTTATTTGTTTTTTTTTGTTTTTTGTATGTATTTACAAAAAAAAATGTATAGGTATAAGTAGTTTATCAGCCATTTCGTTACCATAACACAAGCATTAGGTTGCTTAGCTTGGGACCAGATGGCGTTGTGTGAAATGTCCAAGGACATTATTATTATTATTTTTTTCTATTAATTGCAGTGTTTTTTTTTAAGTCGGTTGTTTTTTTTTAACTTAAATAGACTGCTGCAGTACGCTTAGCATGACCGCCATATAAACGGATTTGTCGACGGAAGAATAGACAAAATGAGAGATTGCCATGCTTAGACGCGTAGAATGCGTAGAAATATTTATACTATCTGCCATTTTCTCTATTCTTTCGTCGACAAAACCCATTTCTATGGCGGCCATGCTAAGCGTGCCGGTATCACTGTGTATACAAGTTGATGTTTATTTTATTGATAGGTACTTTTAAAAACAGCCGTTTGGTAATGCAAATGTATCGCATATTGTAAAGTTACAGTAAAAATCACGAAACTCCTTAACATGTCTAAAACATGTTTAGGTTTATTCCCCATTTAATTCATTTCTCATATTCTTTGGCACTTTGGCACGTATTACCGATTCCTAGTAAAAACTGAAAGCATCGAAATTCTACGAAACATTTGGGTATTGATTTGTTTACATTGTATACAAGGTGTAACATAAATAACCCACAACCTCTTAAGGGGTCATTTTACTCATCATTATGAACAACTTTTACTATGGGACCAAACCTGGAATCGCGAAAAAAAAATCAGCTGCTCCCTACATTTTGACGAGTTTGATGTAGGTAGATAAATGTACTGGTCAGCTGATTTTTTTTCGCGATTTCAGGTTTGGTCCCATAGTAAAAGTTGTTCATAATGATTAGTACAATGACCCCTTAAGAGGTTGTGGGTTATTTATGTTACACCTTGTATAGTGTTTGAAACGGCGCTGATACTAAGAGTAAGCGTGGTTTAGGTCTGTGTTTATGGATGTCCAGTTTGATGCGCAAGATAGAAGGCTCTCACGCGCACCGGAACTAAACGTGCTTCGTTTAAATGTAGATTTCTGACAAAATGTTATCAATTTTAAGCTTTGGCGACACGGTTGGCGCAGTGGTTGAGCGCTTGACTGCTGCGCAGCATGTCGCGGGTTCGATTCCCGCACGGAACAAATATTTGTACGACCTACAAGTATTTGTTCCGAGTCTGGGTGTTTTTCTATCTATAATATGTATGTATTTACAAAAAAAAATGTATTTATGTAGTTTATCAGCCATCTCGTTACCATAACACAAGCATTAGGTTGCTTAGCTTGGGACTAGATGGCGTTGTGTGAAATGTGCAAGGATATTTATTTATTTATTTATAGTAAGTTCTTAAATACTTTCGATTTAAAGCAAATTTTACTGCACAGTAAGAAACTGTTTACGTATCTATACTTATTATATAAAGTCGCTTTTCGTGACTGTCTGTGTGGCCGCGTTGTTCTTCTAAACTACGCAACGGATTTTGATGCGGTTGCGGTTTAGAGAATTTATTCCGTTTGTACTTGTAATGATGGTCAGCCATCCACAAACCAACCGCGGCAAGCGTAGCTTTACCTTCGATCGACCCGTGTCGCTGTTATCATTCAGCTACGTAAACCCTCTTATCTGTCAAACGAAACAATCACTAAAATTTACCCTCCTTTAGGCTCCACAGTCGGGTAAATACAGTCAATCAATCTGCCTAGCCTTTTCCCAACTATGTTGGGGTCGGCTTCCAGTCTAACCGGATGCAGCTGAATACCAGTATTTTACATGGAGCGACTGCCTATCTGACCTCCACAACCCAGTAACTGGGTAATCCGATACCCCTTGGTAAGACTGGTTGTCAGACTTTCGGGCTTCTGACGACCCGTAACGACTGTCAAAGATCCACGAATGACAGCCGGGACCAACGGCTTAACGTGCTTTCCGAGGCACGGAGAAGTCTCGGTATGTAAAGATAGGTCACCCATCCACGGACCAACCCCGGCAAGCGTAGCTTAACCTGATGGATCGACCCGTGCGGCTGTTATTACTTAGCCACGAGCTCCTCCACGAGTCGGGTAAATACAGTCACAAAACGAAATATATAGCGTCTAGAAACACACCCAAAATACGCTTGTTTATACAATATTTGTATATCATTGTGTTCTGTCCATCTACTTGTTGACATTGGCGAGGTAAGTTCAAGTTACCTACAGCTTTTAGTGAGCTTTGAACTTCCGAATAACTTAGTCCAGTTAATTGTTGGTGTTTTGACGTCAGTTTTGCTTGACAAACTTTTTTCGTCATCATCAGTTTTTAATAATATCGTTTATTTATAAAAATGGTGCAGATTTACAATAACTTATCTTAAACATTATAGAGGACACAGTTTCTCATTTGCCTGAACTAGGTAGAGCCTGTGTGTCAGGCAGAGCTGACTGTAGTGATGTCTTCATTGGCTTCATTGTGGTTAAAAAAGTGACGGAGTTTTTTTTTTCCTCAGTTTTGTTTTGACACACTTTGTCATCATCATCAGTCTGAAGTTTTGAACTTGTGATGTTTTCATTGGCTCTTCAAATTCAATTTACAAAGTGAAAAGTTTTTTTTTTCATCAGTTTTTGTTGACAAACTTTTTTCATCATCGTCATCAGTCAAAACTGAGCTTAGTGATGTTTCTATTGGCTGTCTAATTAAAGTGATTGACAATGGAAGTACGTGTTCAGGAGTGGACGTGTACGCGGTGTAGAGTATGTATTTTATGTAAATTGCATATATATGTATTGTCCAAGTAATTTTGTTTTTTATCTGGATATCCAAGCTTTTATTTAGTTTCAGCTGTCCCTGTGTCTGTCTGTCTGTAATCGAATCTTGAAAGTTAAATTTGACCCACTTCCCCGTTTCCGATTGAGCTGAAATTTTACATGCATAATGTAAATTTGATGACAATGCAATGTTATCATGACATGGAGCTGATCTGATGATGGAGCCGGAAGGTAGCCTTGGGAACTCAGTAACAAAACAATGCAACCCCATCGAGTTTGGGCTCGTTTCATTCGTCTTGACAAGGACTCTGGTCCTAGATGATATCCAGACTAATAGGAGCTTGTTTTTATTTTTTTAGTTATTACTCTTGTTTGTCTTGTTTTCAAGTCGGAGGAGCTCGTGGCTAAGTAATAACAGTCGCATTGGTCGATCCGTCAGGTTAAGCTACGCTTGCCGGGGTTGGTCAGTGGATGGGTGACCATCTTTACATAACGAGATTCCTCCGTGCCTCGGAAAGCACGTTAAGCCGTTGGTCCCGGCTGTTATTCGTGAATCTTTGACAGTCGTTACGACTCGTCAGAAGCCCGAAAGTCTGACAACCAGTCTTACCAAGGGGTATCGTATTACCCAGTTACTGGGTTGTGGAGGTCAGACAGGCAGTCGCTCCATGTAAAATACTGGTTGAATACGACTGCCTGCATCCGGTTAGACTGGAAGCCAACCCCAACATAGTTGGGAAAAGGCTAGGCAGATAGATAGTCTTGTTTTCAAGTCACGAGATCTCAGTCGATTTCCGTAGCATTTGGCAAAACGACAGATTCGATTATTTTTTTACCGTGCGGAAATCCCGCGTAAGCTTCGTTGGGGAAGTAGAAGGTTTGATCGGACTTCCAGGCTAACAACTCATTTTTTTTTTGTGTATGGGAAATCATCAAATCGTGTCAGACTTTTACTGACTAAAACCCACCCGTGTTCCTTCAGTTGCCTGTGCCAGGTCCACAGTATCTTTCAAACAACCCGCGACCCTGGACGGCTGAACTTACACTAAGGTATTTCCAGTCCTGGAGGCTAATGCACCCCAGTAGGTACTATAGGTACATCTCTTGTTTAGTGAAAACTTGTATGTACCTAATTAGACTTCCGTCACTACTAACGTTTTTCTTTCTGTATCCTAAATCTAATTTATTATTTCCTTTTTCTTATTTTCTTTCTAAATCCTGAAAAAGTGCATTGACTAACAGACAGAGAGACAACGAAGTGATCCTATATGGGTTCCGTTTTTCCTTTTGAAGTACGGAACCCTAAAAATTATACTATTGAATGCAACCTTACCAATAGATCTGAAGGCCAATTCTCGTACTTAAAAAACGTTCAAATTCAAGTCGCAGTGTCATCTCAGCGACAATCAATGTCAAAAATGTAGGGAAATTAGAGGTTTTTTTGACAGATTGCGACTGAGATCAGAATGCGAACGTTCTTAAAATTACGAGAATTGTCCCTCAGATTATAATAGCCTTTAACAAGAACTTGAGACTGTTCCTATGTGCGCCAATGTCAAACATTCAAGTGACTAATCCACTTTCACGGCTCGGCGGCTACATCATTCTAGTGTGGCAAATACACGCAGCTCATATTTTAATGTCTGTAACACAAATAGTTTCCTAGGTTGAACTAAAAACTTGACGTTACGCTTTCTAATGAGATATCTAAGGTAGGCTATATTTTATTTTGTGACTTGTTTTTGCCAAGATATAAGCAACTTTAAAAAAAAACGCCGATGGGCGTATTTCGCACCTGAATATTGAATCAAAAAACGCCGATAGGCGTCTGCCGCCGCCGCAGCCTAAACATCGCTATTGCCTAACCTTTCAGGGATTACAGGCGTGCCGCGTGATATAACTGTATATGATATAGCCATTGCCATATTGCCCTTGCTATTTAAGGTGACGATAAGTGAGTTTTAATAATTAGGGTTCCGTACCAAAATGGTAAAAAGGAACCCTTATGGTGCGACTCAGTCTGTATGTCTGTCACAGCTGGATATATCAAGAACTAATACTAATGCTATCAACTTGAAATTTGGAACAGTTTTAGATGACGTTTGCCCAACTATTTTGCAAATAGGAAAGAAATTAATTTTTTTTTTATTTGCAACAGGGACTGAAAGGGGTCTTAAAAAATTGAAGTGGGGCTACTAGGGCATGTCGGGTATCATATGAATTAACGTTGTTCATCCATTCTCAAACCCGCATAGTTTCCACTTTTGAAGAAAAATGTAAAAAAAAAAAATATTTAAGTCAATCTGCCTAGCCTTTTCCCAACTATGTTGGGGTCGGCTTCCAGTCTAACCGGATGCAGCTGAATACCAGTATTTTACGTGGAGCGACTGCCTATCTGACCTCCACAACCCAGTTACTGGGTAATACGATACCCCTTGTTAAGACTGGTTGTCAGACTTTCGGGCTTCTGACGACCCGTAACGACTGTCAAAGAACCACGAATAACAGCCGGGACCAACGGTTTAACGTGCTTTCCGAGGCACGGAGTAAAATAAAAATATTTAAGTAAAATATGAAAATAATATTTGTGTTGCCGAGATGTGACTAAGCTGCGAATGTGCATTTATTTTCCGGGTTTTATTTAGTTTATTCAGAATATACACAATAAATTAAATAATTGTCTTGTTAAAGTTTTATAAAAATGCTAATTCTATTATTCTATTCTTAAAAAAAAAGAATGTCGTTATCGCTGAAAATACAGAGCTGTTCGACGCCAAAGTTTATTTTTGTGGAGCAACTTCCAATTTTTTTTTATTGGGAATATCAAACTATTTTTTACTATTCTATTCGGTTAATTTTTTTTTTAACCCTTCTCTGTCCACTGTATTTTTTCGTCGGATAGTTTCATTGCGTTACGTCATACTCGATAATCCAAGAAACCAACATTGTGAATGTTGAGCGCGGTATTACCGCGCCTTAATCTTCGAATATATTTTGAATTTTGACAGTTTTTCCAATCAGAAACTGTCAGTCATCAATTCGATAAAAGATATCCGACTTTAGTCAAATTAGCTCTAAAACTAGTACCTGTTAATAAACCGTTGGTTATTTTAAACTAAACAACGGAAGACATAAAATAGTTTGAGTAAACGTTCCCGAAACCACTATTTGGTACCAATAACAGCTGCTGCTAACAGAATTATGATCTGTTAGCTGTTATTAAATAAGATCGTTTCATCGCTATATATGTAGTTATTTATTTAGATTTCACATCTCTTAATTAGCTATTTAAATATTACTAACCCCCTTATTCATAAAAAAACGCTCTATAAACCTAGTTTAGTCATAGAGGTGTTTTGTCTTCTTCTTTCAAACTCAAATTATAATTTGAAAGAAATTGACGAAGCACTTCTATTTAATAAAATAGGTTTATAGAGCTTTTAGTTTTTATGGTTCCGTACCCGAAGGGTACCAAACGAAACCCTAATAATAAGCTTCCGCTGTCCGTCCGTCCGTCTGTCTGTCACAGATTATGTATCTCATGAACCGTAATAGGTAGATAGTTGAAATGTTCACAGATTATGTATTTCTATTAAGTAATTTATAAAATTAAAGGGTACAATAAACTTTTCATTTTTAATAAAAAAATCTTACCCTAAAGCATGTGGGGTGTCATTGTCTAGAACTCGTTGAGTAGAGTATCTACAATTTTATTTTTTTTATCTTCAGAAATGAAGAAATAAGGGGCCGTAAAATTGTCTTGAAAAATTAACCTCTTTGAACATTAGTGTTCAGTGAATCACATTATCAAACAGGTTCAGTCGTGATACCGTCATCGCCAGTCTACACAGAAAAGCAAACTCTAGTCATCTGTTACACCCTGTCTAGCAGTCCACTGATAGTATATTATTATGAACACACAAGAACTAAGCATTAATAAATTAAAAATTATATGAAGCGGAAACTTTGTCAGAAAGCCTTTTATACTGTCAAAGACTATATTGAGGACAAAAAGGCTTGGGATTGAGCTGCTCCAATAAATTTACACAATTAATGTTGATTTAAATACCTTTTTACATATTCTATACAATGACATGAATATTTACTTTGTAAAGTATTACTTATACTATTTTAATTATTGTGAATGTGAAGACTACGTGGATCATTGTTTTTTATCTATTTTATCCTTTTCTTAGTTTTAGTCATAGTCTGACAGTTTGAGTAATTTATGCGGCCTACCCAAATGTCTTTTCTTTGGTATTGTTCGTCGAATCGTTAAGCTCCTTAAGTTTTGAGTTGAGCTGCACGATTACTGACAAATGCGTGCACTGACTGGACAGGTCCACTCAATCTGTGTGGTTCTTTCCTCAAAAGACCATATCAGACTGCAATCTACATGGTCTTCACATGATCTGACCAAGATTATGTCTGGACTTTAAAAGAGAATGTGACCTCTGAGTTTGTTTCGGCGTTTCTTCTCAGAGTAGTCAGATAGGAAACGTCGAACTCATCTAGTTTAAAAAAAAATATGCTTGACGTGTAAAAGTGTTTGTACAAACCTACTTACAGAAAATAAATCATTTATCATTTATCATTTATGCCTCTTCAATTGCGCTCCAATAAGCTGCATCCTCGACCATGCTCTTCCACTAAATTCTTCAAAAATTCTAGAAGTTTTTTTCTAAAAACTTCACCTAGTCCGTACATTATGTATATCATATACTTATACAACGTGTCGTTTTGCATCCTCGGCAAATTTAATGGTGTGGTATAGACCTTCAAACCGAACAACTTTTTCCATGGCACCAACATCGTAATCGCGAAAAAATAATCAGTCGTCCCATACATTTGCGTCGAGTAGGTATTGAAGTTTTCTATGGGGAAGTTGAAATTTTTTTCGTGATTACCATGTTGGTGCCATAGAGAAAGTTGCTCGGTTTGATGTTCTGTATGCTGAGACGAGCATGCAAATTGACACGTTGGCTAAATTAATGATACTGTGTGTTCTTTGACTCCCACACAAACCATTTCTGAGTAAAATGTAAACAATGTCGCTAGAACTAGGTATTTTTCTTACGACGGTTATAACTTACATGAAAATACATCATACTATGGTGACACCATTACCTACCAGGCGTTCTATTTTATAAAAAATCACACCGTGGAAACTTAGGTCAACTCAGGTAATCATAGACGAGGTCGCTGGCACCCTAAACATAAGTTAAATCTTACTGTGGGTGCCAGAGATCATCGAAAACACTCTTTTTAGGGTTCCGCACCAAAATGGTAAAAAAGGAACCCTTATGGTGTGACTCAGTCTGTCCGTCTATCTGGCTGTCTGTCACAGCTGGATATCTCAAGAACTACTAATGCTATCAACTTGAAATTTGGAACTTTTTAGATGACGTTTACCCAATTATTTTGCAAATAAGAAAAAAGTAAAAATATTTATATTTTTTTTTTGTAACAGGGACTGAAAGGGGGTCTTAAAAAATCAAAGTGTGGCTACTAGGGCATTTGGGGTATCATATGAAAGAGCGCTGCTTGCACATTCTTAAACAATTTTTTATTTTTTTTAGGCCGCATAGTTTTCGACTTTCGATGAAAAATGTAAAAAAATACCGTCCCCCCCCCTTTTCTCCGAAGTATGCAAAGATAAAAATCTGAAATTATTCTATATGATAGAATTTTATGTAAAGATTACATTAAAAATAAAACGATGTCTCTAAATAGCACACTTTTTCAGAAATCGGAACGGAACCCTCGGTGCGCGAGTCCGACTTGCTCTTGACCGGTTTTTTTTTCCATCGTTGTAATGCTGCATAGTGTTCAGATAAGTTTTTTAGTGTTCAATTGAAGTACTTAATATTTTTTTTAGGTGAAATGAGTTTGGAGCGAGATGATGTCAATAGTGTCAATCCCTAACATCCTCCCTAGCCCTAGCTAATCAGGTGGAATGAAAGCTCACTTCAGTCTCACTTCACGCAAGTTTTCATGGTGAGGTTATTACAGAATAAACCGGCTGTCAGTAAGGTTGGTAGCGGGGCCATGTGCTCAAGGTGCAACAGACACACCTACATTACAAAAGTATAGCCACTTGTAAGGCTTTATATTACACGTTTGCTGATAAATGTTTCCTGTTTCCTTTAAAGAAACCCCTACTTGCATCTTCTTTTGTTTTAAGCTTAGCATATGCTAAGCTTAAAACACACAGTCCAATGCTGGATTTTGAACTTTGGGCATCAAAAAAAAATTCGTCCCTGTCAATGGGAAAAGTCCCCGAAATGCTGGCAACATTGCTACATTGGATGGCAAGTGAAAAATAATTTTAATTTCGGAAGACGGTGTCTTCGGTTTTGTATTTTCGTTTTTTTGCCAACGGCTTCCGAAATTAAAATTATTTTTCACTTTGTAGTGTTGTTTTTGGAAGTCGGTTGTAATTATTTTGTAAAAAAGTTTTATTTTTCGCATTTCAGTTGTGGTACTACCCCACACAAATTCGAATACCACTACCTGCAAAAGAAATGAGTACATCATCGACATAAAAAGTAGAAAAAAATACGTATTAATTATTGAAGCTAACTCAAAAACTAACAAAGCAAAATGAATAAATTTTAAAGAATCTTTCAAATCGGACAACGCTGTAAAAAGTTATGCTTGCATGGTCATACATAAAAAAAAAAAAAAAAGTATACGTGTTGACTTGAGAACCTTCTCCTTTTTTTTCGTCGGTTATAAATAGACCAGTCCTCTGGTCACGTGAAGAGTTGACCAACCGTTTAGTTATGTCCCGAAATACACTATGAGTGTTATGTACTGAGATAAACACTTCTATTAATTAAAGTTGTATTTATTTTCCACACACGATAGTACACACGTTTTTACAAGATGGCTGCAGGTAGCGAGAGAGCGAGACAGCAAAACTAATGAGCAGGCCAGACATATGTACGTTCCGATATCACACTCTCCGCCACCTTAACAAAAACAACTTAAAATGAGATTACATAACTTAACTATATATTATAATGAGCACTGCCACTGGGACCCCAAGGCCCTAGTGTAGCGACGTTGATCCGAGCCCGGGGTCTTTTACTTCAGTGCGCCCCCCTGTCACCAAAAACCTATCGAACGACTCCACGATCCTGTCACCAAAGACCAGCTCCATTATAACCCGCACTCCTCTTTCAGACCGGCATGAACCGAGGCTCCAGAGAGGAGCTGCTGGGCAGTTCTCAGGAGGCGCTGCGAAACAGCCACAATGACCTGCGCCAGGTGTACGAGAGGCCACTCACAAAGGAGGAGAAGACTTTCCTTCTTCATGCCGATAGAGGAGATTATGTTACTGTTAAGAGGTAAGTGGTTGGATTGGTTACGATCGTGGATCAGGAAAATAGTCATAGTATTTTCCGGTTAGACTTTTAAGAGCCATGTATTTTTTACAGATGATGGCATTATGATATTAACCCGTCACATGTCGTAATTAAAGAAACAGTTAAAAAGCCATTTGTCCGAACCTATGGAGTTCATATGGCGGCATCTACATCGCCACATGTGAACTACGCATGACACCGACGTCACGCAAAATCCTGCATCGCGCAATTAGAGTTTACCGCGTGACCAGCCTACACACAACGTCCCAACATCAATCGTCGGGCAGTTGCCCACCAGACACAACACCCGTCTGATCGGAGCATCTTCCCTTTTCTATGGAGGATGAGTGAACTTTACACCCTGTTCCTCATGTCTCTATTACACTAGTCAAGAAGAAACAGTCACACGTGACTTGAATGTTATAATTTAATATTGAAGTCATAATATAATAGGTCTTTACCTATGAAATTGCCGTTTTGTATGAAAAAATTTAAACGAATTTTTTTCATGTATTTTTTATTTGTATTAATCGAAGTAATCACCCATGCAATCAATGCATCTTTGCCAACGCAGTGGCAGTTTATTGATGCCCTTCTTAAAGAAATCAGCTGGTCGGGAGGCAACAAATTCTTCAAAGGCATTTTGTACTGCCCCTCGGGTATTGAATTTTTTTCCCGCCAAGAAGTTATCCAAATTCTGGAAAAAGTAGTAGTCTGTAGGCGCAAGGTCTGGTGAGTAGGGCGGATGACGGAGAGCTTCCAACCCCAGTTCTTGCAACTTGGAGACCGTCTGCTGTGCAGTATGAGGTCGCGCGTTGTCGTGCAGGAGCAGCGGAGACGAGCGATTGACCAATGCTGGTTGGAGATGTGCCAGCTTCTCCATCATTGTGTTCAGTTCTTCACAGTACACATCTGCAGTAATGCTCACCCCGTTTGGTAAGAAGCTGTGATGAATCACACCGGCGCTAGACCACCAAACAGTGACCATCACTTTTCTAGGAGTAAGTTTTCGTTTAGGGCATTGTTTAGGTGCTGAACCAGGATCCAACCAACTTGCTGAGCGCTTGCGGTTATCAAACAGAATCCATTTTTCATCGCAGGTAACAATGCGGTTCAAAATTCCTTCAATTGTGTGTATGTTGAGCAGTGCAAGGCACGTCTCGACGCGTACTTCGCGCTGGCGATCATTGAGTTCGTGGGGCACCCATTTGTCAAGCTTTTTTACCTTGCCAATTTGACGCAAATGGACCAATATTGTTTTGACGCTAACGTCGAAAGCTGCTGCTAATTCAGCCGTAGATTGTGTATCATCAGCTTCCACAATCGCCTTTAATTCGTAATTGTCGACCAAAGTCTTCGGACGACCGCGAGGTTCATTTTTCATGTCGAAATTTCCAGAACGGAAGCGAGCAAACCAATAACAGGTGGTGCGTTGGTTTGTAGTGTTAGCTCCGTAAACGTCGTTGATGTTGCGTGCCGCTTGTGCCGCGTTGCTGCCACGACGGTACTCATATTCCATAATTACTCGAATTTTTAACGTATCCATGATGACGAAAAAGATTGAAATGCGATGAAAATGTAACACTAATCAATAAACAAATGACTACTTTTGGAAAAAAAAATCCATGTTTTTAAAATAAAATTAATTTGAAATTAGAATTCTTAGCCAAACAAAAATTATTTTGATTTGAAATGGCCAGTACTGCAGAACGGCAATTTCATAGGTAAAGACCTAATAATAATTCAACATTTAAATTGGCATTGTGCAATTTATTAATATAAACTGCATACAAAAAGAAACGAAAGAAATAACCAACAGATGCATTAGTTTAAAATCATAAATGAGATGACAAAATCACCGATCATCTCATTTATGATTTTGTATGGAAATAATATTATATTTAAAACAAAATCTATTTTTTTTTTATTGATATAACCTGCAAGATTTTTTTGAAAGAAAAAAATGTTCGTAATTTATTTGTAATTTGTTTGTAATCTACTTAATGACAAATTATAAAGAACTATATTGCTCTGACAAAAAGTTTTACTTTTAAAATAAGACTGATGACGCGTGCCAAATAAGAATAGGATCGCGCTTGCTGCCAACTTTACACGATAGCTGTCAAATTAGTACGCATCGGTAATGAAGTTCGTGAGTATTGCCATAGTATTGCGGAAAAAAATGGCGTCTTGACAGTACTATTCTTATTTGGCACGCATAGTCCTACATATCTGCACAGTTATGTAATAAATATGTATTTATCTTTATCTTTTATCGAAAAAATGCTAATTTGGTAATGTATTTGAGTCGAATAAAACTACGGACGCGGTTATTATAGAATCAAGTTTATTACATTCACCCATAGATCATGATACCCATAGATCATACCTACTAACAGTGAACATGTAGTTATCTAAATGTGATTTAATTACTACAAATGAGGATACTGCTGTCCTTCAACTTGATGTAGTGCTGTCCCTCTAACGACCCCCATGGGGAGAGAGACAAACATATTAAGACACGATACCATCGATTTTTAGGGTTCCGTAGCCAGATGGCAAAAAACGGAACCCTTATGGATTCGTCATGACAGTTTGTCTGTCCGTCCGTATGTCGCAGCCACTTTTTTCCGAAACTATAAGAACTATACTGTTGAAACTTGGTAAGTAGATGTAATCTGTGAACCGCATAAAGATTTTCACACAAAATAGAAAAAAAAAGCATAAATTTTGGGGGTTCCCCATACTTAGAACTGAAACTCAAAAAATTTTTTTGATCAAACCCATACGTATAGTGTGGGGTATCTATGGATAGGTCTTCAAAAATGATACTGTGGTTTCTAATACTTATCATTTTTTTCTAAACTGAATAGTTTGCGGGCGAGACACTTCCAAAGTGGTAAAATGTCTGTGTCCCCCCTGTAACTTCTAAAATAAGAGAATGATAAAACTAAAAAAAATATAATTATGATGTACATTACCATGTAAACTTCATCCGAAAATTGGTTTGAACGAGATCTAGTTGGTAGTTTTTAGGGTTCCGTACCAAAATGGTAAAAAAGGAACCCTTATGGTGTGACTCAGTCTGTCTGTCCGTCTGTCTGTCTGTCTGTCACAGCTGGATATCTCAAGAACTACTAATGCTATCAACTTGGTATATATTTGATTCGTGTAACGGTTAAGCCCAAAAACGGGTTTCTCCTTTGGAACAGTTTTAGATGGCGTTTAACCAAATATTCTGCAAATAAGAAAGAAATAAAAATATTTATATTTTTTTTGCAACATGGACTGAAAAGGGGTCTTAAAAATTCAAAGTGGGGCTACTAGGGCATGTGGGGTATTATATGAAAGAACGCTGTTTGCACATTCTCAAACATTTTTTTTTCTTTTTTTTAGGCCTCATAGTTTTCGACTTTTGATGAAAAATGTAAAAAAAAATACCGTTCCCCCCCTTATCTCCAAAGTTTGCAAAGCGAAAAATCTGAAATTATTCTATGTGATAGAAGTTTATGTAAAGATTACAGGAAAAATAAAACGATGTCTCTAAATAGGACACTTTTTCAGCAATCGGAACGGAACCCTCGGTGCGCGAATCCGACTCGCTCTTGACCGGTTTTTTTTTTAATACGTCACCAACTATGAAACCCGTCATTGTGCGTAGTCCGACACACACTTGGACGGTTTATTTAATTTATTTATTTTGTTCTGTTCGGGAACAAAATAAATAAATTGAGGAGCTCGTGGCTAAGTAATAACAGCCGCACGGGTCGATCCATCAGGTTAAGCTACGCTTGCCAGGGTTGGTCCATTGATGGGTGACCATCTTTACATACCGAGACTCCTCCGAGCCTCGGAAAGCACGTTAAGCCGTTGGTTTCCGCTGTCATTCGTGGGTCTTTGACAGTCTTACGGGTCGTCATAAGCCCGAAAGTCTGACAACCAGTCTTACAAGGGGTATCGTATTATCCAGTTACTGCGTTGTGGAGGTCAGATAGGCAGTCGCTCCATGTAAAATACTGGTATTCAGCTGCAACCGGTTAGACTGGAAGCCGACCCTAACATGGTTGGGAAAAGCCTTTCCCTAGCCTAGCCTTTTCCTATCTATGTTGGGGTAGTCTCGGTATGTAAAGGACGGTCATCCATCCACTTACTGACCTCGGTAAGCGTAGCTTAACCTTCGATCGACCCAAGCATAACCATAGCATAATTACCCTATATCATTCCCACTGCTGGGACACAGGCCTCTCTATGAGAGGGAGTGGGCCGTAATCCACCACGCCGGCACCAGTGCGGGTTGGGGATGTCATATGTCTTCGAATTTTTGGTTCTAGGATATGCCGGTTTCCTTACGATGTTTTCCTGCACCGTTTTGAGCAGCGGTGATGAAAGAATTTACACAAAGTAAAGCGCCTGTCAGGGTTCTAACCTACGACCTAAAACTCGTAAGTCGGCCGTTACCACTGGGCCAGCACTGATTGATTGATTGACGATTGACCCATGTGGCTGTTATTACTTAGCCACGAGCTCCTCTATATGTACCTACATATAGATGAGCTCGTGGCCATCATCATTATCCTGCCCTTATCCCAATCTATTTGGGGTCGGCACAACATGCCTTTTTCTTCCATACTTCTCTATTCAAAATCAAAATAAAAAGTCATTTATTCAAATTAGGCTGAGAATCAGCACTTTTATAACGTCGAATTTATTAATTAGTCGTCACCTCGGTAGTCACCCCCTTTCTAGACAGGTCATCTTTCACACAGTCCATCCATCATGTCTTTGGTCTTCCCCTACTCTTACAGCCATCCTCTAAATATAGGCTTTAAATCAAGACACATACAAAATCCTATAAAACAACATATCCGCCGAAGTGACCTCAAAAACGAAAAGTATCAATCTGCAGTATATTTAGGACGCTCGTCGCCATTCTAATAAATAGGATTACTGAAGTCAAAGCCGCGGCACTTCTACTGTTTCACTATAATCGACTACTTACAGAGGATAGACCTAGAGGCTTTTGGACGATTTCTGCAATTTTGAAGGTTTTAAGGCAATTACATTGTTAGTTAAAATAATGTTGTTTGATGATTACGACTTTTGTTTTTGATGTAGGAAATAATTATTTAATTAACACTTAAAATAAATGTCAAGCGCTCACTTGGGGTGCGTAAGGAGAAAACCTTATAATATGTATGTAAACTTATATCATATAGGGTGTAAGGGACATCCCTCCGCAAATTGATAGGGTGAATTCAGTATGTATTACTAAGATGACTAGTACATGAAATTTTTTCAGGAACGTTAAGGGAATCCAATTTACCTGATTTGTTTGTGTTTTTGTGCACAAATCGGAACGTCTATTACTGGTTGGGAGGGGTAGGTAATAGGTATGCGGTAACTTCGATGAACTCTGTAGCTAGACAGAAAGTGAACAGCTGATTACTCGCGTCGTTGGTTAGAGTATTTCAACATCCATTGCTGGTTTTTTTTTTGCAGTTTTTTTTTACATAAATGGAATGCTGCGAACACACAATGCAATTTTACATTGAAATAATGAAAATGTAACTGAAAAAAAAATTGAAAAAATGAAAATTTTCCTGAGAAAATTTCCGGTAGAACATGATTCAAAATGAGGAGCTGAATGCACCCTGTTAGTTTGCGGAGGGCTGTCCCTTACACCCTGTATAATTGTATGTAAATGTAAAATACCATCAACCGATGGCGACGGCGGACTTACTGTAGTTGTGAACCCATGGGGTTCTTATGTATATATAGTGACATGTTCACGGGAATGACGATGCTGATTGTATACAATCAAGTTCAAATGAACAGACAGCAGTGCTGCTGGACAGTTTGCTGCGCAGTTTGCTTCTTCCCAGCTAAAGCAGCAAGTGGTGAAGGGCGGGCGTTTTGTGGGGACTGGTCTTATGTAATTTCGACGTTCAAAAAGTGCTGATTCTCAGTCTAATTTAAATGAATGATTTTGGTTTCGACGATCCATGAAAATATTTGTAATTTTTGACCGTTATGAGAGCAATGGCGATGAAATAATTTTACACAAAGTAAAGCGCCTGTCTGGGTTCGAACCCACGACTCAAGTCGTAAGTCGCGGCCGTTACCAATGGGCCACCTGCTCTCATACAATCAGATAATTATTATACCAATTCAAGGGCCTTAGTACATCTCCGCCGCGAAACAGCGAAACCGCATGATGTGTCGCCATAGATATTCGGAGATATACCTGTACTCTATATTTGTTCAAGTTCAAGTGTCGCCACCTTTTCCCCACTCCTGAAACTCACACAAAAATAAAAGAAATAGATACGGCACACATGATTAGTTTTTCGACGCACTTTTGTGTTATTGTGCACATACTCAAAAGGGGTGGGCACTTCCTACTGCCTTTGCTTACCGCCATCGCGCGTATAATATGGTCAGTGCGACCGCGTGGAGGCGCCATGTGTCACGCCTCCAAGCCATATCACTCGATATCCGTGGTTGAATTGAACTACTGCGGTTTCTGGGCCTGAGTAGGTACAACATATTTGTTTAATTGTTCACAGATTAATAGAACAATACATACCTCAGCCGGATATCCTGGACATCAACTGCGTGGATCCTCTCAACCGGTCTGCTTTGATAGCTGCCATAGAGAACGAGAACATAGAGCTCATCAAGCTACTGCTCCTCTCCGGGATCAAAGTCAAGGTCAGTTTAATGTCAAAGGTCATTTTAAAGCCAAGCTTGCACATTGCAGCTGCAACGGGTCGCGGTGCAACGCATTTTATTAACGACTTCAAAAAAGAGGAGGTAAATTATATACGTCTGTACCTATGTATTTTTTTTTTTTTTTTTATGGTCATCGATATTTTTGTCAATTGTGGACCAATTATGAAAATTATTTTTCATTAAAAAGATAGGAGTGTGATATAATAATATATTAATTTGAAACTAAGGATTTACAAATCTAACGGCCCTCTTGACCTCCCTCTACCTCCTCTATGAACCCTCACATAGGGGTACTATAAATATAAGAGGTAGAGGGAGGTCAAGAGGGCCGAATATATATAAAACCTCAGTTTCAACTACAGGATGAAATTGAAAACGTGCACCAAATCGCAATGGGAGATTGTACTCATCATTATGAACAACTTTTACTATGGAACCAAACATGAAATCGTGAATAAAAAATCAGCTGCTCCCTACATTTTGACGAGTATGATGTAGATAAATGAAATGTACTGAACAATTTGATTTTTTTTCACGATTTCAAAATCTGATTGTCTAAAGATTATCACGAAAATGTACCACCCACATCATCAAACCCTTTTTCTCACAAAATACAAAACTTCACCACATAAAAACTTCACAAAAGAAACAGCATTGTTTCGAAAAAAATCTACGAAAAAGAAAACCTGTACTTACTACCCTTGGGAAATCATAGTTCCAATAGTTTGCATGATGACATTGATCGTATATTTTCATAAAGAGGGTAGTTTCAGTAAGATGTACGAAATGGAAATAATGGCTAAGTTTCGAGTGAAGGTCGTAGGGTAATGGAGGCGGTGTCAAGGTAGTACCTTAGTTTTTGAACTTGGATTTATCAGTTCCTAGAAATTATTAAGCTGCCGATATGGCTCAGGGATTAAAAGGTAACTTTATGTATACTTGATTTATCTAATAACCGAGAAATATATGTACTTAAATAGAGCGTCAAATTAAATTAGGTAGCGAAACTCCGCAGATGTGGTGGATGTCATGCGGGCGAAGCCGCTGGCGAAAGCTAGTCTTTTGTATGTTTCTTGGGTGAGAAAATCGTTGATAGCTTCCTCGTCGGTGGTGTCAGGTGCCTAATATAGGTTTTTAACACGTTGGCGGACAGTAACAACCACAGGCGTCTAGGTAGCTAAAAGTCATACGACAGTACGCCTGTCGACGTCTGAGTTTTTACTAGCTTAAAATCAGTACGCCACACGACGACCGATTTTCCATACTATCTTATAGAACAGCATGTTGTACTGTCACCACAGGTATAATTGAGACTTTTGTACTGTCACTACACAATTTTTGTCGTTACGTCAAAGAAAGTACCTCCACGCACACATTCATTTTTCTATGCAAAATACCATGCGTTGTGACACTACGCCCGTGGACAATGTATGAAAATAAGTAGTGCCTCAGTAGCCGCAACCCCTGAGATAGTACTGTCCGCTAACGTGTTAATACACACCCAAAGCACAGAATAATAGTGTCACAGTATTTTATCTTCATAGAAAACGGCCGAAATGACGCACTTCGAAAACTCAGTACAGTACGCGCCACGAAAGATGAGACTTGACACACCACGTGGTTCGACTTGCGCAGTAAACGATTTTAGGTATCTTTAGCGGTATGAGGTATGCGCGCGGGAAGGGACCGGGCGTCATCGGGGCGGCGGAAAGAGCGCGGGAGGCGCGGCCAAGTCTCATCTTTATTAAGTAATAATATTATCTGAACCAATAGGAAACGGTTTGAGTGCGCGGCAGTTACGATAGACAGACGCGTATTTAATTTTAAATAACTCAAGTTCACTGCCCGATATACTACTGAAGGTTTAATATTCTGTGGTCAAAGTAGAGTGAAGTTGAAATAATGGGTCAAACCTTTTTACGATTATGGGTTATAATAAATAAAATCCATTGATGGCTTAAAACGTATACAATATTTTAGTGGTACTTTATATGGCGGTAGTGAGTACTAGTGAAAACAATAAGTTTTATTATCATCACACTATTATTACAAAGGCGAAAGTTTGTGAGTGTATGTGTGCTTCTTCACGTTCAAACGGCTGGACTGATTTGGATGAAATTTGGTATGTAGATAGCTTATAACCTCGATTAACACATAGGCTACTTTTTATCCTGGTCTACGCGGGTTACACCGCGGGGCGCAGCTAGTTATGAATATAAAATTGTGACGATAGTTGTGACTTCTCTAAGGGCCCGGCGCGGCGTTGCGCCTTCAGATATATATTAAAATACCTACATAATTATTATTCCCAAAATTGGAGGAGCTCGTGGCTAAGTTATAACAGCTTCACGAGTTGATCCATCAGGTTAAGCTGTGCTTGCCGGGGTTGGTCCGGCCGTGGGTGGGTGACCATCTTTACATACCGAGACTCCTCCGTACCTCGCCGTTGGTCCCGGCTATCATTTGTGGATCTTTCACAGTCGTTACGGGCCGTCAGAATCCCGAAAGTGTGACAACCAGTCTTACCAAGGGGTATCGTATTGCCCAGTTACTGTGTGGTGGAGGTCAGATAGGCGAACGGAGGTCGGATAGCGGAACTATCCGAAAGCCTGTATGAAACGGCTATCAGCGCCAATCCCCTCAAATAATAAACACTCAAAAATAGCTATCAAGTAGAGATGTTAACATTTTGCAGATTTAAAATAAGAAAAGGTGATGATAAATAACATAATCATTCGATACCAAATAGGTACTATCTATAAAATTAAACATAAAATTTAAATTGTTAGCAGGCTGCACTTATATTTGTATTACATTAGTTCACTCATGAAACCATTTTCATTGAATAAATGCTTCTGATTATGGGCTAATCTGGGTGCTTGTTCAAATTCAAATTCAAATCTTTATTGCATAACACATATTGTGTTTACAAGGTCTTAATAATATTAGGTATGGTTCACATGGACCCCCTGGGCATAGGGTTGCCAGGCCATAAAATGCAAAGGCCGGACTGCGCACTATATAAGGCCGGACATTTTGCCCTAAAAGCCGGACATGTTTTTTTTATTGCCAAATATAATGTTTTTACAGCTGGGCTGTTAAAAAAAGAATTTATACGTGATGTAAAGTGAGAATGAGATCGAAGATGGAGTGTGTGTGCCAGATATATGCATATTCGATATTTATTTAAAGATGGACATAATATTTATAATAAAAAAAATTTTTACAAAAAAAAAACAACCGACTTCCAAAAAAACACTACAAAGTGAAAAATAACTTTAATTTCGGAAGTCGGTGTCTTTGGTTTTTTATTTACTTTCGTTTTTTTTGCCACCGACTTCCGAAATTAAAGTTATTTTTCACTTTGTAGTGTTTTTTTGGAAGTCGGTTGGTTTTTTTTTGTAAATAATTTTTATTTTTCACTTTTTAGTGGACTGCCTACCCCACACAAATCTGAACACCACTCTGCAAAATAAATTAGAGATCATCCATATAGACTAAATGGGAAAAATACGTATTAAATTATTGAAGCTAACTCAAAAGCCACTCATCAGAACTTGAAGATATTTTTATGCGACCATCTCAGGAGTATACCATTTCAAAAAAAAACTTTGCAAAAAGCAAATACGTCGAGCTAAGTCGTGTCAGAAGTTTGGTAGGCGTAGTTTTAGTTGACAACTCAAGTACCTAGCGCAATTTGAATCATTTATAGCCAGAGTGCACATCATGACGATTCCAATAAGCCCAAACACGGCAAGGATACATTGTTTTATTACTGAGTTCCGATGCCTAACTTCCGGCTTCTTCATCAGATCGCTTCGGCATTTTCATCAGAACCATTTATTTAAAGCTTCGTCATAGTCGCTTAACTATTAGTCGAGATATCTTATCGCCACCCGTGAAATACTTATCATCGTTGAGGAGTTCCCGTGGCTTTCGCCACTCTGACAAAAAGCCTGACAAAAGCCGGACAGGCCGAACACGTACATATTTGGCCGGACGCGACCGCAAAAAGCCTAACATGTCCGGCTAAAGCCGGACACCTGGCAAGCCTACCTGGGCACAACAATTTAATAAAATAAAAAATAAAATATGAGTAGTGGTTTGATTCGAAAAAAATTAATAAAATAACAAATTAAAATTAAAAAGAAACATAAAATTCAATTCACTAAAAGTAAATAATGTCACAGATTAGATAATATAGTATTTAAAAAAATCTAATCTAAGATAATACAAAAATCAATTAATTCAAAATAAATAACTAATGTCATAATCTTTTTTTATAAGTCTATGGTCATAATAATAAAAATAAAATGAAATAGAATAATAATAATAATAAACTAAGCTTGCAGTGAATATGCTTGTGCTTGTGAGGTTTGTGTCTGTAACCCCACCATATCTGCTGGACAATACCAAAACTGCGTGGGAACAGCTTTAAAAATTATAATATCTAGATCTACCTGATCTAAAATTAAAACCGTTTTAATAATCACACAGCAACTTCCGAAATAGATACCTCCTTCGCTCATAATTTAAAACGTAAAACATTTACAACGAATCTTAGAAACCACACATAACTCGAAAGTAATATCAATCAGGCAGATTCCAGAAGACAGTTTTACGATCTAAAAAATACAGGTTATTGCTATTCCTAAATCATTCAGGTCATCCCGAAACAGATGGAGAAATATAGGTAAACATCGCAAAGTTTGAAAGATTTGGATATATGGAGGAAGATTCAGATTTATTGGATTTTAGTATTTGGTCTAATGGATTTTTGGATACCTATTACCGATGTTGAAGGATTTACAAGGTGATAATATCAAGGTGATAAATAAATAAACTGATTTGGATGTTTGGTATGTAGATAGCATAAGCTACTTTTTATCCCGGTGTACGTGGGTGAAACCATGGGGCGCAGCTAGTAATCGTATAAAACAGAAATTAGACGCTACTTTAGATTTTTTTTAATCAAAATAATTTCAAGTATAATTAAGTTTCGGTTTTAGTACAACAGAAGACAATAATAATATACCGAGACATAATGGAAAATCCCAATGATTTAACCATAATTAGGTATACATTTGGTTTCATAGGAATTTTAAAAACACAAAATTATCGTTGTATGCCCTTAATTGTAACACTTTTTCCGAGCTTGGAACCGAACCTACGCTCAACATTTGAACTTGCGACCATTATATCATATCATGAACGAGGCCCCGACACTGCCTCGAGGTACAAAGAGGAGGTGCCTCTAAGTACCTATAATTTACTTACGTTTACAATTACAAATTAAATTACTTGGGGAATGCGCAGTGGTAGCCCCCTAAATTCAATCGCGAAAAAACATCAATACAGTGTGTTTCATAAGCACGTGACCGGTATAAAAAATAGTATTCGAGGGTTTATTGCAAAACAAAAAATACGAGCAAGTAGCCCAACATTTTGCCCACGACGCATCAAACAAACATAACCACTACTCGCGTTTGCGTCGCACAGAGCGCACTTTTCCCGAGATGAGTGTTATCGCATCCCAAAAGTCCACAAATGTCACACGGTTAGGCTGCAAAGTACATTGAAAAATCTAAGGCGTTCGTGACGAAGTGGGTGAACCGATATTTAGAGGTTAAACATATCGATGACCTACCTGAACATGGTATAACGAGAAAGACGTCATCCGCCGAGGAAAAACGGATCACTCAACTATCCTTAAAAATCCACGCCTATCTTTGCGATCCACACAAGAAGAATTAAGGAAAAAAGGACTAAATATATCTCTTGCTACAATTAGAAGACGTTTAGTGGAGAATAAGCTAAAATATCGAAGCACATTGAAGAAACCTCTTCTTTCAGAAAAACGCGTAGAAAAAAGATGGCCTGGGCAAGAGAAAGCATAACCCGTGCCGGGGAAAAGATAATATTTTTTTACAAAGCTTCGTTTTGGCCAAATAGTATCGCACCTCGTGCTTGGTCAACTGCCGATAACAGACTTGTCGAACGAACTGTTAAACACCCGGTGAAGTTGCATGTTTGGGAATGCTTCTCAAAAAGGGGATTTGGTCAATTGTACTTGTTTACCGGGTCTCTGAATGCTGTAAGGATGAACCAAATATACCAGAAAGCATTATTACCATCTGCTTGAAGACTATTCCCAAGGCCAAATAAATCATGGATATAACAAAAAGATAACGACCCTAAACAGCGAAGTCGACTGTGTACCGCCTAGAAACAATAAAATCACATCGAGGTCTCGGACTGGCCCTCACAATCTCCTGATGCAAACCCAATTGAAAACGTTTGGGCGTTAATGAAGCTTAAACTCCGAGGAGAAAAAAACACTAACTGCCACCGAGCTTACTCGCAATTTAAAGCCCATATGGAGCTCAGTATCCCGTGAATACGGTATAAAAATTAGCCGAAAGTAGGCCTCAAAGATGGGCGGCCATTATGGACACATTATTAAAAATGAAGCATCCAAGTACATATAAATAACTACGCGTTTCATTTTTTTTTAAACGCTTAGACTTGCATTTTTTGTAAATTATGCCGGGCACGCTCTTGTGTTACATAGTGTACATCTCTCTATTTAAAATAAATTGTTTTAAATTTTTTAAGTTATTTAAAGGGTACTTCCGGTCTAGGTTCAGGAATATTTGACCAATGCTTAGGAACTAATCAAACTGTAATGTATCAATAATGACACTGGAACTCATTGCAATTTATCAAGCGATCTTTTATAGCCGAACTCAGAATTTAAAAGGAGTCGTCATTCTTTCAGACAGTAAAAGCGCACTAGAGCATATTGCTCGATGCGCCTCTGGTTTCAGAGGTAGCATATGATATTCTTGAAAACATTATTTTATTAATTAAAAATAATATAGAAATTAAGTTGCAATGGGTTCCAGCTCACATTGGACTACGTGGTAATGAGGAGACTGACCGATTGCCTAAATTAGCAGCAGTAGAGGGTACAGCAATTGATACTTACCTGATTATTGGGAATACATGTTTAAATATAAAGTAATTTGTTATAATTCCTGGAAGCAACACTTTGATATTATCAGTCAGAAAAAAGGTATATGGTATAGGAGCATACAAGGCGAGCCTCCTCGTGTGCCTTGGTTCGATGTCGATCAGCTTGGTAGAAACTATGTCAAATTAGTTTTAAGACTTCGCTGTGGACACTATCCATCAGCGAAGTTTGCATTCCTTGTGAAAAAAACTGATTCACCGAATTGCGGAGAATGTAATCAGATTGAGGACGTGCAACATTTGCTGATGGATTGTGTCCGCAACAGGCGCGAGAGGGAGTCACTTTTGAGGGAATTAGACTTGAATAGGCTTAACGTGGTATTGATACAATCAATTTTATCCGAACCAACTTCAGAAGGTACCAAAAAGTTATGTAAGATGATCACAGTCCTTCATCGGTGACTTCTATATGTAAACAAAGTGTTTTATAAATTATTTAAATGTTTAGTGTAGTTTGTGTATTTGGTTTTAATGTTATAACATTAAAACCAAACACACAAACAAAAAGAAGATAAAAGAAAATAAAAAAAAGAAGAAAAAATAAGAAAAGAAGATAAGATAAAAGGCACGATGGGGTTGACATATCTGTCTAGATAAAAACCCCAAACTAAATAAAAAGAAAAAAAAAAAAAAATCTCCGAAACTACTGAGCCTAAAATTCAGAAAAAAAAAAATAGTTCTTTACCCGTAGATTACAGGAAAACCTATAGGAAGTCTGTGGTCTTAAAATAACTTGTTAAATCTCTCAGTATTGCGAGTTTATATTATAAACTTTATAACGCGAACCCTTTTGTAACCGCTCCCGCCACAATCCGCTCGTCCAATAAGGTCGAGTCGAAGCTTCTAGAAGGTTCTAGAAGCTTCGAAACAAATGACGCGCAGTCTTGTCGTTGACTTGCAGAGAGAGACGTATGTCAACCGCATCAACTAGGCTGCGCACATTTTTAGATATTTTACAAAACTAGATCTTTCCCCCGAACCAAACTGTTTACATTAAATCACTTACCATATAGGATAACGTGTTTATGTTAAAACTTACATTTATTACAGTTGGAATATAAGGAAGAACATGTTTTTAAACTACAATGTTAAGTTTTTTCTAGGGATAAATTCATCCCAACTACGGAACCCTTAATTGTGCGTGGTCCGACACGCACTTGGCCGATTTTTTGGTGTTCGAGTGTTACTAGTTATAGTATCAAACCGTTCGTTTATTGGAATCGCCCACCTGAATGGTTATGGATAAATAAAATAAAATCGAAACGAAGAAAACGTTCCGATTATTCAAAAATTTAGTAAGTAAATTGGTTTTCGTCTTTAGCATGTATAATACAGATACAGCTGACCAACACTGCCATGCTGCACTGCTACTGTCTGCATCTGACTGATATGCGGCGCAGTAACGAAACCATAGCGAGATCTAATTCGACGCCAGCGCCATCTATCGCGCGAGGGGACAACTTTATATTATTTTTCGACGGACTTCTTTTGCACGATGATTTTGTAACTAAACAATTTTTAAGAAAACCTGGGGCCACCTGGTGGGTCCGGGGGCCCGTACCTTATTCCTTTGCTGGACAGGTTAAGCTTAGGGCAGGACAACAGTGGCAAATAATTATTTAACTTAGTGCTTTGTGTTTTTTTTTTGTTTTATATTATCAATCATCTTTATTACTTACATAAGAAAGTGGTTAAAAATTGTATGAAGTCCCTGACCCTTGTGCTAGGTGGTTAACCCGCACCCGAATTGCGTAGTACCTACACACTATCGATCGGAATCTAAATAATTTTGAAGCAAATTGATAATCCATTCCTTCATAATAAAAAAATACAAATAATGAAATAATGTAAATCAAATCAATCTTTATTTGTGAACATAAGTACAAAAAGGTGTTATTTATACATTTTAGCTGATCTGTATGTTCGGCCAATAATCGGCATACAAATATAATATTAGTAAGCAGGTTATTTTTACTATCATAATTAATAAAGTCTTGGATAAAAGAAATGAAGCAATTGAAAAATGTCATGAGCCGCATAAAATAAAATAATCCATACTATATAATATTATAATATAATATATAATATAATATTATAAATTCGAAAGTAACTCTGTCTGTCTGTCTGTCTGTCTGTCTGTCTGTTACCTTTTCACGCCTAAACCACTGAACGGATTTCGATAAAATTTGGCAAGGCTATAGATGGTATCCTGGGGACGGACATAGGCTACTTTTTTTTTCAAAAATAATCCTACAGGGGGTGATATAGGGGATGAAAGTTTGTATGGGAAACTGAGTATTTCTTAAGTTAGGGATGTGAAAATTAAAATGTATGCTTTTGATAGGAAATTAAGAAATATGCGGTTCAGCGTTTTTGAAAAATCATCCCCTGAGGGGGTAAAATAGGGGTTGATTTTAAAATTTACAAAACTGCATGGATTTCGACAAAATTTGGCAAGGCTTTATATAGCATCCTGGGGAAGGCCATAGGATACAATTTTTTTCAAAAATAATACTACAGGGGGTGATATAGGGGGTGAAAGTTTGTAAGGGAATCCCAGTATTTCTTAAGTTAGGGATAACAAATTTATGCTATTGGTAGGAAATTAAGAAATATGCGGTTCAGCGTTTTTGAAAAATCATCCCCTAAGGAGGTAAAATAGGGGTTGATTTTAAAATTTACAAAACTGCACGGATTTCGATAAAATTTGGCAAGGCTATAGATGGTGTCCTTTTTTTTTTTTTGGCGAGCTACCCTCTGCTCACCGTCCGCAGGCCCGCGCCTACGGTGGCCGGAAATCGCCCCGCGATTCCCGCCGCCCAGGGCGTCTCCTGCGGCAACTGAGGGCGTGAGGCTGCCTCTCCCTCACGCGTTCCGCCTCCTCCTTCGCGAGCATCACTGCTTCGCAGAAGGAGGTGACGGCCTCCCATGCACTCTCGCTCCGCACCATGGCCTGGACCAGGCTCGGACGCGAGAGATCGCCGCCGCCGATCGCCTCCGTGAGAACACGGCGGTGCTCTGCCCAAGCCGGGCAGACCTCCACTGTATGCTCCACCGTGTCCTCCGGGCGATCCGCACAATGGTAACACCCGGGCGTTTCCTCCCGCCTTATGCGAAACAGGAACCTCCCGAAACAACCGTGTCCGGTGAGATAACCGTGTCCGGTGAGACAAATGGTGTCCTGGGGACGGACATAGAATACTTTCAAAAACAATACTACAGGGGGTGATATAGGGGATGAAAGTTTGTAAGGGAAACCCAGTATTTCTTAAGTTAGGGATAACAAATTTATTCTATTGGTAGGAAATTAAGAAATATGCGGTTCAGCATTTTTGAAAAATCATCCCCTAAGGGCGTAAAATAGGGGTTGACTTTAAAATTTACAAAACTGTACGGATTTTGATGAAATTTGGCAAGGCTTTATATAGCATCTTGGGGAAGGACACAGGCTACTTTTGGTCTTAAAAATAATCCTACAGGGGGTGATATAGGGGATGAAAGTTTGTATTGTTTGTAAGTGAAGGGCGGGCGTTTTGTGGGGACTGTCTTACTGTAATTTTGACGTTCAAAAAGTGCTGATTCTCAGCCTAATTTGAATAAAGGACTTTTGATTTTGATTTTGATTTTGTATGGGAAACTTAGTATTTCTTAAGTTAGGGATGTGAAAATTAAAATGTATGCTTTTGATAGGAAATAAAGAAATATGCGGTTCAGCGTTTTTGAAAAATCATCCCCCAAAGGGGGTAAAATCGGGGTTGATTTTAAAATTTACAAAACTGCACGGATTTCGACAAAATTTGGCAAGGCTTTATATAGCATCCTGGGAAAGGACATAGGATACTTTCAAAAACAATACTACAGGGGGTGATATAGGGGATGAAAGTTTGTAAGGGAAACCCAGTATTTCTTAAGTTAGGCATAACAAATTTATGCTATTGGTAAGAAGTTAAGAAATATGCGGGTCAGCGTTTTATTAAAAATCATCCCCTAAGTAGGTAAAATAGGGGTTGATTTTAAAATTTACAAAACTGTACGGATTTGGATAAAATTTGGCAAGGCTATAGATAGCATCCTGGGAAAGGACATGGGCTACTTTTTGTCTTAAAACATAATCCTACAAGGGGTGATAAAAGGGATGAAAGTTTTTATGGGAAACCCAGCATTTCTTAAGTTAGGGATATGCCCTATGTTTTCCACATGAACGTTCCCATGGGATATTTTCCGACATCTACGCGGGCGAAGCCGCGGGCAACAGCTAGTTGAATTATATTATTAATTAATAGGAATGTCAAAGAAAATTAAATTTAGTCATAATTTGTCATTTAAAAAGTCTTCAATCGAGTAATCTTTTCAACTAGAAACAGGAACAACTTTTTTTTTAAATGGCTGACATTTTCCTCACTTCTGATACACTTTGGCAATTTATTGTATAATTTTGGAGCCATTACGAAAATACTGTTCTTGTATAAAGCAGTTTTAGATCCAACAGTTTGTAGCCGGTCAGCTCGACGCTGACTACCTACTTGGTCAAGTTTATACATATTATTTTTGACGAACATAGATGTCTGGTATATGTACAATGAGGGCACTGTTAAAATTTTCATACTTTTAAAATATTGTTTACAGCTGTCAGTGGTTTGCAGGTTACAGATCGCTCTAATACACCTTTTCTGACACTTAAACACCATATCTTTATCCGAGGCGTTTCCCCAAAACATAATGCCATATCTTAATGTTGAGGCTACTAGACCATGATGTACTTATAATAATATTTTGCACGCGCCGTAAACATCTATCAGTAAGTAAGTGAGTCACATGTAGGTAATGTTTTAAATCTGAGCTGCTCACTGTTCCTTAGGGCCCTCGCCCACGGCGACTTTTTGTAGCGATGCAGTAGCGATGCTGTCGTGCGTCCGCATAGATACAGTCGCGAAGCGGTCGCTAGCTGTGTGCCCTCGCCCACGGGCCCAGATTCAGTCGCGATGCAAACGCGATACTAGCGCGCTTCTGTCGCGATGCAAACGCGATTCAGTAACAGCACAAAAATACCTGCGATCGCAACAGTTGCAAGATGGACTCCGTTGAGGCAACATTAGTCACGTTGTCTTTGGTGCTGCTTTTACGTAAGCAGCCGAAGCGTAGGCAACGAAAGCTCGGTTCTCCACTCACGCGCCACCCTCCCTCTGTTCTCTCCCCGATGTCGTCCGACACGGTTGCGTGTTTGCATCGATACCGTCGCGATACTGTAGCGCGTTAGTAGAGCGTTGGCATCGCTTCTGTAGCGCGTTGCAAATGCGACTAACGCGCGTTAGTAGCGATGCAGTCGCGCATTTAGTAAACGTGCGACAGCATCGCTACAAAAAGTCGCCGTGGGCGAGGACCCTTAGACAGGTTGCTCCGCTTTCATTTGTTTTTGTTACTAGTGTTTATTAAATTATTTTATTAAACTAAGTTTGTTTGCTCGACAATGCAAATAACGCAATGAATGTTGTTGTTGAACTGACAAAATGAAACCGATTCCGATTGATAGTGTGTTACGCAATTAGGGTGCTGTGTTAACTTATATCAAGTTCTTCTAACTTAACAGACAGCTGTGCTGCTAGGGAGTTTATTTTGTCAAAGGAATAAAACCCACGACAGGAGTTCTGCGCCGCTCGTTACATAAAATTAAGATATAAAGTCAATTTGTATGTCTAGAAAACTGAAATGAATGAATTTTTCACTTTTTAGGGTACAAGGAACCCTTAGGGCGAGCGCGCACTGCGTTGTCTTTTTCTACCGCATAATCTGTGAAGTATGGAATGTCTTTGAAGTGCGCGCACTGCGGTCATGCGTTTTGTTACTGTAGGCTCCGCCCAGTGCGGCAGAACTAACGGAAACGCACCGCAGTGCGCGCTCGCCCTTATAGATTCACTTTATCCATCCGTCTGTCCATCTGCAGTTTAGCTCAGAGACTCTTAGTACCAGAAAGCTATAATTTGGCATGGATATACATTACTCATCACGACGACAAAGTGGTAAAATAAAATCATGAAAAAAAATTATTTAGGGTACCCACGGGTAATCCAATTTTTTTAGGGTGCACACGTAAAGTGGTTATGTTTTTTTTACTCGTCTACCCCATGGTGTGGGGTGTTGTCGGATGGGTGAGATATTGTGGGTTTGTTAAAACTATTTTTCGATTTATGGATCCTTTTCTGAAATATGAAGCATTAAAGTTCTAATTTTTGTTAGTCAAGTGTAATCCCACTCCCCCCGCACTAAACGGGAGTTTGAAATAATTCACAGTAGCCGCTGGTGTGTTCCCGTTCGTTCCCCTGATTTTGGTGGCGGGGACGAACGGGAATAATTTATTAATTTTTTTCCTGTTCCGATTCGTCCCCCCGACTCCGTCCGATTTAACAATATCTGTTCCATTTTTCAATTTATTCAGTAATTAGTGGCTACTCGGATATCGTGAAATAGGCCCCTAGAGTAAAATGGATTTAAAAGAACAAATTTTCGTTATCTTTTGTTCTTAGGACGCTCTTCTCCACGCCATCAAAGAAGAGTACGTGGAAGCCGTAGAACTACTTCTGCAATGGGAAGAAGACAACCATGTGCCAGGAGAACCTTACGTAAGTAATCTGACTTATTTTGTTTATTATGTTGATGTATACACGGCTACACATCCACCACCACCACCACCACCACCACCACCACCACCACCACCGCCATCACCACCACCACCACCACCGGCACCACCACCATCACTATCGGCTATACATTTCCAGTATACACTGACCTCTCATTGTAAGGAAATCCTATACCATGCGAGATCAGCTTATACTGGAAATGTATAGCTTGATCTGTAGCCGTGCCTACACAGTACTCTCCAAAAGTTAGTCGACATTGTTCCACTTACCTTAGCTGTACCTAATCCCACATTACACTAATATTAAAGTGAAAGTTTCTGTGTGTGTGTGTGTTTGTATGTTTGTCACTTCTTCACGCTGAAACTGCTGGACCGATTTCGATGAAATTTGTTATGTAGATAGCTGGCTGGCTGTGGTTAGCTGGATTAAGACAATACGTAGGCTACTTTTCATACCGGTCTACGCGGGTGAACCCGCGGGTCGTAGCTAGTTCTGATTTAAAATTCTAGTTTCAAATGTTTGAACTGTACACTATAATGTATGTATTGACTTTTAATTACGTGGGTACAGTCAGCGTCAAAAATATCGGGACGAAAAGACTCAACAACTACGAAAATTAAACTTTATCACAATTGGATAAAGTTCCTGTCAGAATGACAGTTGTCGTGTACTGTCTTCATTCTGAAACATTCCTTGTGTCATTGAGTTAATATTTCATTTTCATAGTGTTGTTTAGATCATTTTGAACAGTCTGTTCGGCCCGATATTATTGACGCTGACTACCTACCTATGATAATGGATTATAATAATATCAGCCTATTACTGCCCCTCTGCAGGGCAAACGCCTCTTCTCATACAGAGAAGGCACGAGCATTGATCACCACGCTTTACCTTTTAGAGGCATGAGGAACAGGGTGTAAAGTTCACTCATCCTCTATTGAAAAGCGAGGATCCTCCGACCAGACGGGTGTTGTGTCTGGTGGGCTATTGCCCGACGGTTGATGTCGGGACGTTGTATATATGCTAATCGCGTGGTAAACTCTAATTGCGCGATGCAGGTTTGCGTGACGTCATGTCATTGATGCGTAGTTCATATGTGGCGATGTAGATGCCGCCTCATCACTCCCCTCCATCGATAGTGTGTGTGTGTGTGTAGTGTGTGTGTAGTCGATAGTGGGCTGATTCGTGTATCTTGCGATGCTTGCCAGTGGCAGTTGTGGTTCCAGTGAGTCGGAACCGGGTGCCGTATAGTTCACGGTGAGTCGGAACTGTCTGCGGTGATACCCCAGTGAGTCGGGGTGGCGCTGAGTGAGTCGGAGTGTACAGCGCTGGGTTGAGGTTGAGGCTGAAGGTAATGACCAGGAATGCGCATCCGCTGCATACTGGTGGTCAGGATACCCGTTGAAGCTGTGGATGCTGGCTGGCTGTATGACTCGCCGCTCGAGAGCTTGAGGAAGTGATGCTTGATGACATCACCCTGAAGGAGTTGCACGAAGGCTGCGCTGACGTTCATGCTCGGGGTCACCAGTTTAGAGGCATGAGGAACAAGGTGTAAAGTTCACTCATCCTCCATAGAAAAGGGAGGATCCTCCGACCAGACGGATGTTGTGTCTGGTGGGCTGCTGCCCAACGGTCGGGACGTTGTATATATGCTAATCGCGTGGTAAACTCTATTTGCGCGATGCAGGTTTGCTTGACGTCATGTCATTGATGCGTAGTTCATATGTGGCGATGTAGATGCCGCCACAACCTATATTAACTGAGGGGTGGTGATTTCAAACTTATATTATATAAGTCCAGGGTGCCTTCCCATGTTTTCCTTCACCGATGTCATTAACGTCCAAGATAAACTCAGAAAGTGCATAATTATGAATTGAAAAAAAAACCGGCCAAGTGCGTGTCGGACCACGCACAATGAAGGGTTCCGAAGTTGAAAAGAATTAATCCTAAAAAAAACTTAACATTGTAATCCCAAAACAGATTTTTTTATATGATAAAATTACAACTTAACAATTTACGGACTTTTTCCTGTTCCTGTGTGCTGTAGTAAGACCTTGCTCCTTACCAAATTTTATTATTCTAGGTCAACTGGAAGTCCCCTATAGGTTTTGATTTACTTGCGAGTATCAAAATATGTCACATAAATGGCCGCATTTTTTTATTGCGTTGCCATAAAAGCTTAAGTTTTTTAGAACTCCAAGGACCCATACACTTTCGTATTTGATATTAATTTCAGCTTGATACCTTTACACGTTCTTGAGAAAAAGGGTCTTGATAGACTGACAGACGGACAACGAAGTGATCCTATAAGGGTTCCGTTTTTTCCTTTTGAGGTACGAAACCCAGAAATTCACATTGGTACTTGCCCGGATTTAGACCCACTTGCTAAGGCATTACCTGTTTTTTTTTTTATAACTAAGCCATGCCAAAGCTACACGAATGACAGCCGGGACCAACGGCTTAACGTGCTTTGCATGGCAAGGAGCTCAAGTATATTACTACCAATTTTTTTAAATTTTTGGTTGAATCAATGTTTTCTTCCACCAGAGCTGGGAGTCCGTAGACCCATCATCAGCGACCTTCACGCCTGACATCACGCCCCTAATCCTGGCTGCCCACAGGAACCACTACGAGATCCTCAAGATACTGCTGGATAGAGGGGCCACCTTACCTGTGCCTCACGACGTCAAGTAGGTAGAGTACTTCGTTATGATTTACTAAGCATTTAAAGGCATTTAATTAATCATACTACAAATAATTTGCATTTTATAATGTCCTAAAAATATGAATGTAGAATCTAATATAATAAAATCTGCCTCTTTATGTAAGCCTCAAATAATTTTATTTAGTTACTGCGGCCAATTTTGAGAAAAGAGAGACACATTTATTTAAAAAAAACGGCTAAGTGCGTGTCGGACCACGCACAATAAAGGGTTCCTCAGATAAAGAATTTATCCTAAAAACAAACTTAACATTGTAGATGAAAAACATTTTCATCCATATAAGTTTGTAGTCTTAAAAATTTTTTTTTTAGATAAGTAAGTATGTGCTAGAATTACAAATTAACAATTTTCGAACATTTTCCTTTGTGCTGTGATACGAGCATCTTGCTTCTTGCCAAACATGAAACTAGGTCAACGGTAGTACCCTGTAAGTTTGGTTTACTTGCGAGTAAGTATCAAAATATGTCGTATAAATGACCATATTTCATTATTGTGTTGAATAGCTTGATTTTTTTTAGAACTCCAAGGGACCATAGGCCTAAGCTAAGTGTTTGATATTAATTTCAACTTGATACCTCCTCCACACGCGTACCGTACCTGAGAAAAAGGGTCTTTACAGACTGACAGACAGACAGACGGACAACGAAGTGATCCTTTAAGGGACCCGTTTTTTCCTTTTGAGGTACGGAACCCTAAAAATACGGACAACATTAGGACAATTCGTTTTTAGAGGAGCGATTAAATAAGTATTTCTCGTATTTAAATAACAGCAAAATTAACGCGTTGGCGGACAGTAACGACCACAGGCGTCTACTGTCGTCGCAACCAGTGAGATAGTACCCACTTTCGACCAACGTGATGCCTGTATTGTCGAAGGGTACCAAAGGGTAGGCAAAGTTGTACCTATACCGAATGCCTTTTTTTACCGTCTCGAAAAAAATTGGGTATAATAGGTGAACAAAGTAGAAGCCGATGGCATACCTAGTGTTTTTTTTTTTTAATAGCTTAGACAGAAAAAATATCTAAGTACCAAAAAATACTACAAATTCGATGTAAACTTATCATTTTTGTACCATAAAAACAGAAATTTTGAAAAAAAATAATAAATCGTTTAAAAATATCGAAATTCAAATCATATGCATATGATTTGAATTTTTGTTTTTTTTTTTTTTTTAAATAGGTATGCCATAGGCTTCTACTCCGTTCATCTAATATAGGTACCCAATTTTTTTCGAGACGGTAAAAAAAGTCATCCGGTATAACATTACTTTTTGTTTATCCTAAACCCGAAAAGGGGTCGTACTCATCATTTTGATTTTTTTTTCTGTGGGACCAACCTTGAAATCGCGAAAAAAAAATCAACCGTTCAGTACATTTATCTACATCAACCTCGTCAAAATGTACTGAACAGCTGATTTTTTTTCGCGATTTCAAGGTTGGTCCCACAGAAAAAAAAATGTTCAAAATGATGAGTACAATGACCCCTTTTCGGGTTTAGGGTAAACAAAAACTAATGTTGTATAGTCCCATGACTCCCATGTTTGTACTATCTATTGTAGGGCAATAAAAAAGTTAGACGCACCCATGTGTCTGTGGTTTAGACACAGTGGCGATTAGGATGGCATTAATTGAAACCACGTATTCAGTACATGATTCTGGATCAATTCGAGGATCTTGTGGCAATCCACAAGATACTCTAATTGCTTGCATGATCATACTACAATGTTACCATTGCTGGGACACAGGCCTAGGTGATAGGCCATAATGTGGATCATGGCCCACACCACGCGAGCCCAGCGGGTTAGTTGAAGTTCGAATTTTTGGATCCAAATCTCGAAAAAAACTGGCTGACTCCATTTTTAACACATAATTATTGTCAAAAAAAAACTCGAATTATCTGACTCCTATTAATTTTTTTCAACCAGATGCGGTTGTGACGAGTGCGTCAAATCTTCTCAAGAGGATTCCCTCCGTCACTCCCAGGCCCGCATCAACTCGTACCGAGCCCTCTCGTCCCCATCACTCATTGCTTTATCTTCTGCTGACCCCTTACTGACTGCCTTCCAGCTGTCCTGGGAATTGGGCAGGCTGAGCAGGATGGAGACGGAGTTCAGGGTTGAGTATAAGGTAAGTGTTGTTAAGTTGTTGTTCTATTGTACAGACGCCAGCACATCAAGCTACAACAATCTGTCACTAGATTTTCATCTTTATCGCAAAAGCTTTAGGTTCAAGGTTGATTGGGAAAATTTGACAGTTTCAGGTGGGTTGACCTGCTGGCGTCTGTCTGTACATTGTTATAGATAGAGTGTGCACTTTCTGGTTGAAAAGTATGTAAAAGATGATTTCCGATCACTCACTTTTCGTTCATTTTTGCTTTATTATTTGGCATCTTTCACTCGAAGTGAAACATCTGAAAAATGTTTTCATTAGTGAAATCTCGGCATCTTTTACTCGTCCACTGAATGATCGAAAAATGGCATTCAAGGAGAAGATGAACGTTCATTTTTATATTATTTGACGGTGTCGTGTGAACGTGGAATGAATGCAACAAAAATGAACCTGAAGTGTTCATTCATACACACGAGCGACACACGACAACGGCAAAGGCAACTGCACGCGTCGACAGCGGTCGTCGAAACGCCATGAATGTCAAGATGACGGGACCCCGCCAGGTATATCGAATATAATGTGACTATGATTTAATACAATATTTCTACTATTTCATACTTTCATAATAAAATTCTACACTCATAAACTTTCAAAATATTGTACAGTGAAAGTGGTCTCGCTATTTTGATATCAAAATGACGGGACCACAATTCAATTAATAAAAACACATGGTCTGATCTTAAACTGTACATACCAAACTTTAATACGATTTAGTACGTCTACGTTTGAATCGTTATTATTCTTTAAAAACTGTAATTTCAAGAAAAAAAAGTGTTTATTGTATTTACATCAGAAAAGCGCCTGAAGAAAAAGTATCATCACATTTTAAGCCAAGCATCATTTTATAGCTCTAACAATTTATTTAGGCGTTTAGTTTGTTGCAGTTTTACTTTGGAAGGGTTATTCTGAAGTGCATTTATTTTAGTTTATGTTTTCCTAAAAATTAAAAGTGATTTGTATTTAGGATATGGGTCATAGTTACCCGAAATAAATGATATATTATTATTATTTTTATGTCTTTGACTTAACTCGGGACCCTGGGGGTCCCGGACCTTTGGAAGGCGTACGAGGGGCCGAAGCCAACTCGCAGAGACCCCTTAGACAATTTTAAATGACGAGGCGGCACCGTGTGGCTGACACTGGCTTGGCCACCATCAGGGATTTTACTTTTGATAACACAAAGATTTAGTCGTTAATTAGTCGAAATTTGTCGCCAAATATCAGAATTTGTCGGTCACTGGGTCAAAAGTTATAAGGGGTCATTGGTGGCCGATCTGGAAAGAGTCTCCCCAGCTTGGCCACCTTTATATCTCAAAAACTAGGGCACCTAGCGAAGATCTGTTTTCTCCCAGATTTAGTCGCTAATTAGTCGAAATTAGTCGCCAAGTCACAGATTTAGTCGGGTCGTAGTTTAGAAGATATAATGAGTTCATTTTTAAGTATAGACCAAGAGCTAGATCAAAGATTTTATCGTAAACTCTTCAATCTAGCTCTTGAACTATACTTAAAAATTGAACTCATTATATCTTCTAAACTAAGACCCGACTAAATCTGTGGCTTGGCGACTAATTTCGACTAATTAGCGACTAAATCTGGGAAAAAACAGATCTTCGCTAGGTGCCCTAGTTTTTGAGATATAAAGGTGGCCAAGCTGGGGAGACTCTCTCCAGATCGGCCACCAATGACCCCTTATAACTTTTGAACCCCTGAGTGACAAATTCTGATATTTGGCGACAAATTTCGACTACTTAACGACTAAATCTTTGTGTTATCAAAAGTAAAATCCCTGATGGTGGCCAAGCCAGTGTCAGCCACACGGCGGCACTAGCCGACGATTATCCCTGTATGCACTATGCAAGTGCATTATTATTATTATTTTTGTCTTTGACTTAACTCGGGACCCTGGTGGTCTCGGACTTTTGGAAGACGTACGAGGGGCCGAAGCCAACTCGCAGAGGCCCCTTAGACAATTTTAAATGACGAGGCGGCACCAGCCGACGATTATCCCTGTATGCACTAGCTATGCAAGTGCACCCAAGGACAACGCCCGGTTGGTGCAGGACTATTGCAGAACATGGAAACAAAACATATTGGGCCATGGGTTTGGGTGGCTATAGTGGATTGGGTACCTTAAACTATGGATGAACTATATTCCCTGCCTTACCGATGTTATATAATATACACAGTTAAAATGGCAGGGGGTGACTTGCACACTCAATAATGGGCCCCGGAAACGGTCGCTAGCACATAGTGTCGTAGCGGCAGGGGGGAAACATGTCCTGAGGCGCTTGTGAGGAGTGGAGAGGTATCTCATGCCTATCAGGACAATCCCGGAAGTACGGTCAAGATCCCTACCAACATTTTACTGGGATACTTCCTTCCTCCGAGCACGTTTGTTCTTGCGAATCTCCACTCAAACCGGCTAATAAAAGCAAGAAAGAGGTGGGAGCTCTGTTCCTCGTCAGTGTTCACTCCAGCCGGCCAATAAAGTCAAGCGAGAGGTGAGGAACAAGACTTCTCCCGGGAGATAGGGTCCGTGGGGTCGCTACTACCCAACAGCTCACCACATGCTGCACTGCAGATTTCTATATCTCTCTTGGTCTGGCTCCTCATCCTAGACCTGTTCCGGTAAAGTAAACTCTACAGGCACAGACCTAGAATTCGGAGCGCGCAAGCCCCTCCACGACGTCAACGTAGAGATACTGGGTGGGGTTATTATTATTATTATACTTGAGATAAAAAAGGAAGAATAACGTATAAAAGGGTTTTTCGAAAATCTACCCCTAAAGGGGTGAAAAGGCATAGTCAATTTTATAGAGCAGGTTTTACTGTGGAGCTCGATTAACTCGAAAATTGGTATAAATAACCTTTCAGTCAAGCTACAGAAATATGCCAAACTATTTTTTTAAATTCCATCCCTGTGTGGGTGAAAACAGGGAATATAGTAAATATGGAAAATCTTATTCATTTGGTTAATTAACTTGAAACTTGGCACAAATACTTGCCTAAGCAAGTAATAAAGTTTTTCATTAATAGTTTTTCCCCCACAGAGAAGGTTAGAGGAGAAGGGGGGCAAGGAGAGGGGGTGGTGAGGAGGAAAGGCGTAGGGGGTGGGGGTGGTGAGAAGGTAAAGCGGTAAGGAGAGGGTGTGATGAGAGAGTGTAGGGGAGGGGTGGTGAGGACGGAGAGGGGGAGGATGATGCAGGGAAAGGAGGGGTGGTAGAGGGATAGCAGGGCGTAGTGAGGGGGAAGGTGTAATGAGGTGCGGAGAAGGGAAGGTGAGGGTAGGAGTTGGTGGGGGTAGAGGGGGTGAAAGGGTTAGGGGGAGATTAGCGGGAAGGCGATGTGCTCAGAGGGTGATAGGGAGAGAGGGGTGGAGAGGGTGAGGGGGTAAGAGGGGTCGGTGACAGGGATCATGGGGAGGGCGAAAGGGGAGGGAAGGGTAGGGGTGGAAGGGGTTATAGCGAGATGAGGGGTGAGACGGGGATTAGAGGGAGTGGTGCGAGATAGGGTAAGAGGTTGGGGTGGGGCGAGTGCCTTTACACCTTAAAGTTGCTTTTTGTACAGCACTGATTCATTGAAGAAACCCTGCCCGACAGAAATGACTGAAAAATAGAAAGTCGGAAACTCGGAACGACACAAAAATTTTACCTCTTTATAATATTATTATATTAGATTAGATAAAGTGCATTTCTCAGATTGTTGGAAATAGGTTAACTAGTTATGTATGTTTTTTCTTGTTACAAATTGTTACTAATAAATTAAGTAATTAAATTTACAATAATTTACATTTACAACATTAAACATACATTTTTTGATATTATTTTTTTTTAACATTTTGGTTTTGTATTCAAATCACTTTTAATTTTTAGGAAAACATAAACTAAAATAAATGCAATTCAGAATAATCCTCCCAAAGTAAAACTGCAACAAACTAAACGCCTAAATAAATTGTAAGAGCTATAAAATGATGCTTGGCTTAAAATGTGATGATAATTTTTATTCAGGCGCTTTTCTGATGTAAATATAATAAACACTTTTTTTTTTTTAAATACAGTTTTTAAAGAATAATAACGATTCAAACGTAGTAGTACTAAATCGTATTAAAGTTTGGTATGTACAGTTTAATATCAGACCATGTGTTTTTATTGACTAAATTGTGGTCCCGTCATTTTGATATCAAAATAGCGGGACCACTTTCTTTGTACAATATTTTAAAAGTTTATGAGTGTAGAATTTTATTATGAAAGTATGAAATAGTAGAAATATTGTATTAAATCATAGTCACATTATATTCGATGTACCTGGCGGGGTCCCGTCATTTTGACATTCATGAAACGCCGACGACTCCCGCACCGTCGACTAAGCGAGGCTTGCAGTTGTACGCGTCCGCCATTTTGTCACTCCTGAACTATTTGCAGTCCACTGACAAAATGGCGGACGCGACACGCTACACCTGCAAGCGTCGCTTTAGATCGGCAGCAGTCGTCGGCAGTGGTCGTCGGCGTGATGCGTGTCGCATAGGTGTAAGAACACTCGAATGAAGCGTCTTGTATCGGCTAAAGTAGTGTTACTAATCTGTTAACATCAAAAGTTTAAACACCGATATGACGCTTAGAGAAAAACACTACATTCACGTAACAGCACATACTATGACGCTTAAAGAAAACCAATAGGTAATAAAATACTTCAAGATTTACGTAAGTATAGGATCGTTAACCTGTCTGAACATTTGCAGGCAGATGTGCGCCAAATAAAATGTTGATAACTTTTCTAAGCGCCCGATAAAACGAGGAACTCATTGACCGTTAAAATGAGAGATCATAATTATTGCCCTGTTATTATTACGCCGGATTTGACATTACCCCTAGGTGCATGGGTTGAAATGGGAATGTTGGTAGTAGGTATAGTAGTTTGGAATAGATATGTCGCAGTAAGATGGTTGTAACTGTGATATAGTTTAAATATGAAAACTGTTGGACTGCCCTAATTTTGCTACTGCGACCAATTTCGACGTAGCGTTCGCCGGCCGCTGCAGCGGCACCGCAGGGTTATCGCTTTAGATTTCACAAAAAAAAAGAAAAATACAAATACAAATTGTTTTATTTGGGACAAAATAGGAACCACTTTTGTTAGTACACACCTTAGATACACCTTACACCTTATTTTGAAATACATAGTTTAGTTGTTTTTTATTGGCGTAATATAAACAATTAAAAAAAAACAAAGTCATCTGAAGTTACAAAACTACAGTTAAAGTTACTAGTTTTGTAATGAAAATGGTCTGTCCACTTGAGGAAAGAGTCTTATGTTCACTATCAGTTCATAGAAATTTACAAGAATACACGATAACGGGCGGAGGTCAGTTCGCGTGAGTTGTTATATCCCGGTAGCTATTAGCTATATCCCTAGGGGTATAGTTAACTATATCACGGCTACGATACCATCTTACTGCGATTAAGTTTGAAAGCTTCCTCTCTCTTACTATTTTGCTGTACCCGACCATAATGGTCTCATTAAAATTTAAGTTATCACCACACATTGTATTTTTATCTCAAGAAGTGACAAGAGCTTTACTTGTGTTAACAAACGCTGTGAATGTGTGCGTGAAGACGAAGTAGCGTCAGCACATAACACACACGCAAAGACACACTTCCGACTTCGCCGTTGTCTCGGACGGTACCGAGAGCTCCTGCGCTTACACACACATTCACAGCGTATACTCTTGGTAAACACAAGTAAAGCGCGTGTCGCTTCGTGAGATAAAAATACTGTAATGCAATAAAAAATTGATTATTGAGTACTTTCTCACCCAGGCTTTACGCACACAAACTCAAGAGTTCGCGACCTCCTTACTGGACCACACAAGGACTTCCAAGGAGCTGGAGATCATGCTGAATTACAACCCCTGGGACATTGACTGCTGGGAGCCAGGAGAACGACAGACCCTGGGCAGATTGAAGCTAGCTATTAAGTATAAGCAGAAGATGGTAAGTGTTCCTTAGCTTATATATAACAACACATCATGCTGTGGGTATACGATACTCTTTGATAAGACTGGTTGTCAGACTTTCAGACTTCTGATGACCCGTAACGACTGCTATAGATCCACGAATGACAGCAGAGAGTTTCTGGGCTGTGGAGGTCAGATAGATATTATATTCAGCTGCATCCGGTTAGACCGGAAGCCGACCCCAACATAGTTGGGAAAAGGCAAATGAAAAGATTGCTTATTTGAATTTTTTGTTTGAAGAAAGATCTGTGCCAAAATCATAGCATAATCTAGGAATAAATTTTATTCTACGAAACTAGAGTTAGCTGTTTATCCCTCTACGTGTGACGTCACGCGGTCACTTTATTTTATTACCACGGACGGATCGTGGTGGAAAATTTGGGTAAACTATAATTTTACGGGTCATTGACTTTCAGCTTATTATTGGAAGGTTAAATATTTACTTAGATGTGTGATGTGTGTGCTACTGAGGCTGCAGTCACCAACAATTTACATACAAGTAAGGTCAAATTAAATTTGCTAGAGAAACTTCGCAGATGTGATGGATATATCGATGTCTAATAAAGTAATAACGATACATATAAAAAAAAAAATATTAAAGTCGTACTTTACTTGCTTCAGGTACTTGCAAAATTGTTTTATAGCCTTAAGGCTGCTCCTTCCTAAAATACGGCGAAACTAAGTAACTTTGTAACTATCTTTTACAGTAACTATAGCATCTTTCTGATAGGAAAAAATACACAGTAATCTACAATACATAAAAAGTGATTTCATGTGTCTTGAAATCTATGTTAGTTTGTAGAACTAAGGGGAAAAATACCTTAATCCAGGTCTATTTCGGTCTATTTTTTCGAGTACCATATTACTCCTACAGTTTTCATTAAAAGTGTTAATAACTTTATACAGTTCTTTACAAACTAATAAGGAATGATTTCTTGTCATTACTTTTTTAGTTTAATCAACAGATTTTTTGTAAATCGATAATTACTGCATATTTTGCAAGCGTTGTGTCATCGCACTTCTCTTTCTTTTCTATGCAGTCAGACAGTGACCGCGCTTTTTGCGACGGACAAGCCTTAAGCATTTCCTTATGGCAAGAATGAGGGTTTTCATGAAAATTCATGCCACTAGTTGGCGTCACTTTGAAAAGAGGTCTTCCATTACGACAATGAATAAAAAATAGAATTATGGTGACGTTCGTCATTTGTTTCATTCGTTCGTTCATCATTCAGTCACGACACCGTACATGACAATCACGACTAAAAAAATCTCAAAAAAAATATAGGTGCTTTGACACTTTTGACCTGTATCTGACGTCTCAGTGCTGCCACCTAGTGAAAGTCATTTCAGAAAACCCTCATTCTGACAGCAAGCCAGATTAAGGACACAGGTTCGTTCCCAACTGCTGCTTTATAATTTCTGGAGAATAACACATGGGTATAATCATGATATCCGTGGGTATAATCATTTGTAACAGCAATTTTCAGTCCAACACGGTTATCAATTCCCATAAATCCTTAAAATGACACTTTACTTTCTTCAAGATATAAATGAAAAGTAAAATATCCCAGACAAACTTTCTCGGCACTAAAACCCGTAAAGGCTCTTACAGACAGAGGCGATATCGCGGTCGCGACGCGATATTTCGATATAATATCCGTAGAAAAATATCGCGTCGCGACGCGATATCGCCTCTGTCTGTAAGAGCCTTAACTCACACTTTTATAATCCTGGCATAAAAAGGCACATAAATACACATTTTACGTCCACATCTCAACATCTCAGTCTCAAGTTTACCTACGTACACTCAACCTGTGTCCACACCACAGATCAAATAAAAGAGGTTAGAAAGGAAATCGTTCCTGATTTGTATTAGAACGCGTGCCGCCGCTTGTCCCCCACTCCACTACTAGCGACGACTACAAGAGACCAATACGTACGCGCATTACGTACACAAATAAACCACACGCACTTAGAGCGCGAGTTTGCTATTGGTTCTCACACTAACGCAAACACTAACGCTTGACGTACACTCAACACGCGCAAGAGCTATTTATTTCTCATACATGTTACAGCCACCAAAAGGTTGATTATTTATATTCATAAAATGTACTATAATTTTGTTACTTTAAGTTTTGAAATATTTCACTTTGATTTCGGGAGGGGGGACGGGGTACGAATAGTGTGGACTTGCTATTAACATACATATAATAATGTCAATCGCTATCGCTTTTGTCTACAAACTACCTAATACTATTATAATAATTACAAACATCACTTGTATTATAAGGTTTTTGGACTTACCGGTGAAAAGAAATACCTTTTATGGCTACGATACACACCAGGCTTCTTTTCTGACACGTTATAATAGCGCAACACGGCATAATTCTTTGTTTTCGCGGAGCTTCGTACGCTGTCACAGTAAGAGCGCGATTATTGGTCGGTAAAACAAAATTCGGCTGACATACGATCGTCTGATCACATGTGCGGCGCACGTTTCCCGCTCACAAAGCCCTTCTAACCTCTTTTATCTGTTCTATGGTCCATACTTAGTAACAATTAGGTGTGCCCCCCGACTCCGTTCGCGTGGAAGTCGTAAGATAAAACTACCTCGTCCCGGCGACCCGCCGCGTTGTAGCCCGCGGTATTTGTTCACAATTTCATAGGTTTTATTTTTTTTGTGCGGAACCCTATTTTTTTTTCTAAAATAAAAGTAGCCTAAGTTACTCCTTATAATATCTGTCAGTGAGTATCCCGTCAAAATCGGTCCAGCCGTTTCGGATCTGGAGCCGATTCCGAATCGGATTAGCCGGAACAAACAGACAGATAGACAAAACTTTTAAAAATTGTTTTTGTTATACTTAAGTAAGTAACGGTACTTACTTGTATAACAAAAACAATTTTTAAAATTTTACATTTTCATATGCATTTAATAAAAAAGATGCTATTTTGACATTACAAACGGACACTTCTATTTTATTTATCTGTATGTATGTTCATATCTACGGTTTATATAGATTTGACAGTCTAATAACTTAAATCAAATTAAATTAAATGATTTATTATTTATTAAAAGTAATGCACATAAATTATGTTAATTAATTAATACCTACCCAGTATTAATTACAGACCAAAGAGAATTTTGAAAGGTATCCAATAACTGGTCAAAATATAGTTTAGTTAGTAGTTTTAGCAGTCAACAGACACAGACAATCAATGATATATAATATTATATTACGTCATTGGATGCAATACAAAAAAGAAAAATAAAAATCAAATAATGCGTCCCTACCATTTACAGTACCCCGGCGACAGATCATTTGTACCTATTTGGAGCGGAATAAAGTCTGTACGTTAGCTCTTACCGTATAAAAATAAAATATAAAACAAACATAATAAATATTCTCTCAAGAAAATGTGAGAATAACAGACTGATGGACGCCTTAATGGATAAAAATACCTCACAGTTATGAAATGCATTTGGAAAAATATTATTTTGTATGAGACTGTTTTAGGTTGGTCTCTGGGTTGGCGATGCATTGCGATGTCTCAGGTATTGTTGATGTCCGTGGTAGCGGTAGGGTTGCCAACTTATTTTTAGCAAAAAATAAGTAGGTATAAATATGGTGTTATCATGGATTCAGTACGATTCAGGACTCTGAAAAAAAATCTTCTGTTTCCTACAAAAGTGCGCTACTTATGTCAAAATGTATGCAAGTGTGATTTTTTTTTTATAACCGACTAAAAATTTCAACTCAGGTTCAGAAACATGTACTGGATCCACGGTTTCTTTTAATGTTTTGATTACTTAACTAAGTAGTAAATTTTTAGAGAGCATTTTGAATTTTATACCATTCCCCCTATAAAAAACTAATTTTTTCACTGAAAACAATGAATAAAAAGCACTTTTAATCACTATTTTGGTGGCTGAATTTAGAACACACCAATATATATTCGACCTATATTGGTGTGTTCTAAATTCAATTTCATTGGCCGACATTTTCGACAAGGAGTTTAGCATTAGAATAAAAACTGTTTTGTGTTCGTTGCTGTCATTAGTATATTGGCGCTATTTTGAATACTGTAAGTTGTACGAACACAAAGTTTAGTGTTAAGTACTTAATAATAAAACGATAAAAAATGCATTCAAGTGATGAAAAAGATGTGTTATCACTTATCACCTAAGTTTATGGAAGAGAGGGCGGCCGATATAGTGGAAAACCTGCTACCCAACAAATCACGCCTTGTTTACATCAAAGCGAATTTAACCTTCCTTGTTCTTAATTAAAAAATGTCTATTTTTGTTTAAATCTTTGTTTTTCTCATAGTCATGGTATTAAAGTATAGTATGCAACTCTTGAATAAAACGGATTTATATGGAGGGCCATGAATCACTCGCGTCGCTCAGGATTCTATTCTATTTGGTCAAATCTAATCAATATGAGGCAAAGAAGACCCGACTAGACTAGATAAAAATTGAAAAATCGGACTAGTAATCACGGAAAAATCGATGCACAATAATTACCTACACGAAACAAAAAAAGCTCGCTAATCGCATAACCTCCTCTGTATTTTGAAGTCGGTCAAAAAGAAGATGTTGTGCTTGTGACCAACTATTTCATTATTTTTTTTTAACTTCAAATAACTACCTAAGTACTTACCTCTTTTTATTTTTTTACTCAAACTGTACTAAAAATTCAAAAGTTATTTCTGCCCGGTGATTTCCTGCACTTGTTATTTTAACACACAAAATACTTTTACTTCAATCACGCTGTGACCACTTAAGTACCTCAGTTCCGTTTCGAAGTAAAAATATTAAAATCAAACACAAGTACTGTTTTAAATATAACTCACAGGTCGTCATCGGATGACTTCATTTTAGTTAGTGAAAGTAATTTTGGATAAAGAAAATATTATTTTGATCATTCATGAAAACAAAAACACCTAAGTATATTTTATTAAGATTATGGTCCTCTTAGTGCGAAGAGAAAGGTTTCCTATAAATAAACAAAACTTGGACATGAACTGGCCGATGAAAACCCAAAAACCAGTAAGTAAGTAAGTAAACTTTTTAAACTTTCGCGATTTGTACACAATATAAAAAAGAAAAAAAAACCGGTCAAGAGCGAGTCGGACTCGCGCACCGAGGGTTCCGTTCCGATTTCTGAAAAAGTGTGCTATTTAGAGACATCGTTTTATTTTTCCTGTAATCTTTATATAAACTTCTATCACATGGAATAATTTCAGATTTTTCTCTTTGCAAACTTCGGAGATAAGGGGGGAACGGTATTTTTTTACATTTTTCATCAAAAGTCGAAAACTATGGGGCCTAAAAAAAATAAAAAAAATGTTTGAGAATGTGTAAACAGCGTTCTTTTATATGATACCCCACATGCCATAGTAGCTCCACTTTGAATTTTTAAGACCCCCTTTCGGTCCCTGTTGCAAAAAAATATAAATATTTTTATTTCCTTCTTATTTGCAAAATAGTTGGGTAAATGTCATCTAAAACTGTTCCAAATTTCAAGTTGATAACATTAGTAGTTCTCGAGATATCCAGCTGTGACAGACAGACAGACAGACAGACAGACTTAGTCACACCATAAGGGTTCCTTTTTTACCATTTTGGTACGGAACCCTAAAAAGAATATCGTGATAAGACCCGTTTTAGATATTGTTTTATATGTAAGTAACCGTAAGTAGGTACCTAAGTAATTAAAATGACAATGCATATAATATTTTGAACTGCACCCTACATCACCCTTTCTTACAATTACCATAAATCAACAATCAACCGCAAGTTTGGTGTACAATCTATAGGTACCTACTTCTATACTAAATCAATCAATCTGCCTAGCCTTTTCCCAACTATGTTGGGGTCGGCTTCCAGTCTAACCGGATGCAGCTGAATACCAGTATTTTACATGGAGCGACTGCCTGTCTGACCTCCACAACCCAGTAACTGGGTAATACGATACCCCTTGGTAAGACTGGTTGTCAGACTTTCGGGCTTCTGACGACCCGTAACGACTGTCAAAGATCCACGAATAACAGCCGGGACCAACGGCTTAACGTGCTTTCCGAGGCACGGAGGAATCTCGATATGTAAAGATGGTCACCCATCCACTGACCAACCCCGGCAAGCGTAGCTTAACCTGACGGATCGACCCGTGCGGCTGTTATTACTTAGCCACGAGCTCCTCTACCTACTTCTATACTAATCACTACATAATATAAGAGTTTTTTTTTAAAAAAACAAGCTTTTATTAATCTGGATATCATCTAGGACCAGAGTCCTTGTCAAGACGAATCAAACGAGACCAAACTCGATATGGTTGCGTCGTTTTATTACTGAGTTCCCATGGCTTCCTTCCGGCGCCATCATCAGATCAGCTCCATGTTATAATAATATTGCATTGTCATCCGATTTCCATAGGCATGTAAAATTTCAGCTCAATCGGAAACCGGGAAGTGGGTCAAATTTAACTTACAAGATTCGAACAGACACCGAGACTAGCGAAACTAAATAAAAGCTTGTACTAACAACGTCCCTCCACCGCGTCTGTCTGTCTGAACGCGATAAACTCAAAAACTTCCGAACAGACTTTCATACGGTTTTCACCATGAACGGAGTGATTCATGAGGAAGGTTTATAATTCATTGAGGTTTTGTGTAAATTGGCTGAAATATAACCATGATTGTTGAAGATGTCGGAAAAAGCAGAGCTTTATTGTGCGCGTTACGGTAGTATGGTCAGTGCTCTGCATTACCTGCCGTCATACAAAGAAGAAGCGGGAAAGAGTGGTCAGGTTATACAGGTCACTGACTGTACGTTCCACGCGGGCGAAGCCGCGGGCAAGAGCTAGTAGGTAATCACACTAATATTATAAAGGCGAAAGTTTGTTGAGTGTGTGTGTTTGTTACTTCTTCACGCTCAAACGGATGTTCCGATTTGGATGAAATTTGGTATGTAGATAGCTTATACCCTGGATTAACACGTTAGGCTACTTTTTATCGCGGTATAAGCGGGTGAAACCGCGAGGCGTAGCTAGTAAATTATAAATGTCTGTCTGTCTACCCTTACCTTTACAGGATCCCTACTTGAAATCGAATGACGTGAGCTCGAATAACACTTGCTCGAAAACGTTAGCTCGATAGTACTTGAAATCGATAAATTATGAGCGCGACAGTTCACTCGATCGATCCGTGCGGCTATTATTACTTAGCCACGAGCCCCTTATCTATATGTATTGTTCCATTATATTGTTCTCAAATAAACATCCTTGAAACTATTATGTAAATCGATTAGATGGTCGTTCGAGAAATGATGTTTCAAGATAATGGGCCTTCGCGCTGCCGATGATTCGAGCTTATAGTTATTCGAGATTTTGATGCATCGAGGTAGTGAACTGTCGCGCTCATAATTTATCGATTTCAAGTACTATCGAGCTAACGTTTTCGAGCAAGTGTTATTCGATCTCACGTCATTCGATATCAAGTAGGGATCCCTACCTTTAGGCCACGTCCGCACAGACAGGCGGCTAGCTTAGCGCCTAGTGCCTAGCAGCTAGCATTCTGGCTATTTGCTTGGATATACGGTGTCCGCACTAGAGGTGGTTTGCGTGGTAGGGCGCTAGGTGCCTTGGGCATTTGCCTGTCGGCACGTTGACGAGATTTCACTTTCAAAAATAGCTCTTAAACTACTACTCACAGAAAATTCATCTTTAAAATATAGGTATCAGTTCACGGCCTTAGGTATCCATCATGTTGGGTTCAAGATATAAATTAAGATTACTACATTTTTATGGAGTTCATGAGCTGGATTTCACAGAGGTTCTCTTTTAAAAACTGAAGCAATTAATATTTCATCCATTGTTTTCTTCTAAAATACCTCGCGCCTCGCAATAAAAAACCAACACGTTTGTTTACATGGATGCACGCTAAGCGACTAGCTAGGCGCTAAGCGCGCAGTGCAGCCGGTCTCGTTCATTTTAGAACGTTCGTTTTACTAAGCTACTCGCTAGGTGACGCGCTAGGCTCTAGGCGCTAAGCAAGCCGCCTGTTTGTGCGGACGTGGCCTTACAGTTTCATTCAAATAAAGCGTCTGGATTGAGTAATATTCAGTTTTATGAATACTAACAAGAGTTACAACAACATTGTCTTTCAGTAAACCACATTAAAAACTGTGCTAATACTGTAATTCAATCATCACACCTATTCAACACTCTTTTAAAGCTAAAACACTGCTCTAAAACAATCAACATTGGAGCTAAGAGCAAACAAGTGTATTTAATTTTGTAACTACAAAGTTTACACCTCTTTTCTTTCATCTGCCACCTGGGCAGTTAGTCTAAACAATTTAGAGTGTGACTTTGAAACTTTGAATTATTTTGGTGTTGATTGTTCGCTCTTATTACATGGGACTTGCGAGGTAGGTATTCGTTTTATTAGGGTTCCGTACCAAAATGGTAAAAAAGGAACCCTTATGTGACTCAGTCTGTCTGTCTGTCTGTTACAGCTGAATATCTCAAGAACTACTAATGCTATCAACTTGAAATTTCGAATAGTTTTAGATGACGTTTGCCCAACTGTTTTGCAAATAAGAAAGAAACAAAAATACATATGTTTTTTTGCAAGAGGGACTGAAATGGGGTCTTAAAAGTTCGAAGTGGGGTTACTAGGGCATGTGGGGTATCATATGAAAGAGCGCTGTTTGCAAATTCTCAATTTTTTTTTATTTTCTTTAGGCCGCATAGTTTTCAACTTTTGAAGAAAAATGGAAAAAAAACACCGTTCCCCCCCCTTATCTCCGAAGTTTGCATAGAGAAAAATAGAAATTATCAACAAAAATTACATATAAATTATGGTACGGAACCCTCGGTGCGCGAGTCCGACTCGCTCTTGATCGGTTTTTAGGGTTCCGTACCTCAAAAGGAAAAAACGGAACCCTTATAGGATCACTCGTGTGTCTGTCTGTCTGTCTGTCTGTCCGTCTGTCACAGCCAATTTGCTCCGAATCTAATGGACCGATTAAGTTAAAATTTGGTACACATATGGGTTTCTGTGACCCAAACACGTACAGCTAAAGTAAATATATGAATTTTGAATATGAGAGTCACTTTTACGGGGAAAATAAGAAAATTAAAAAAAAAAAGTTTTGTAAACTGTCCCGTGTGACATATCAAATGAAAGGGCTTACTATGAGGGTCTCAAATATATTTTTTTTATAATTTTAAAATATATTGTTTTAAGGTTATTTAAGAAAATTGACGAAAATTGACCTTTCCCCCCCCCTTATCTCCGAAACTACTAAGCCTAAAATTTTGAAAAAAATATAGAAAATAGTTCTATACCTGTAGATTACAGGAAAACCTATAAGAAGTCTGTGGTCTTAAAATAACATGGTAAATCTATATATATAAAAAAATCAAAGTCCTAGCTGAGTCACTGATATTATATCAACGCACAGCCCAAACCAATGGACCTAGAGACTTGAAATTTTGCACATAGATACCTTATATAGTGCAAACATCCACTAAGGAAGAATTTTTGGAAATTCCATCCCTAAGGGGGTAAAATAGGGGATGAAAGTTTGTATGAAAAATCCTATCCCTTGAGTTAATAGACTTGAAACTTAGCACGAATATTCATCTAAGTAAATTTATCATTTTTAGTTTTCCTAAACTACCCCCTAAGGAGGGATTGGGGGTGTTAAAGTTTGTATGGAGGAACTTTAACACGCGGTCCGATTAACTCAAAACTCAGTTTTTATACTTGAGACCAAAAATTAAGACTAACGTGTATCAGGGTTTTCCAAAAATCTACTCCTAAGGGGTGAAAAGTTAATTTTATAGCGGAGGATTTTATTGGGGGCTTGATTAACTCTAAAATTGGTGTAAATAATGTTTGAGTCAAGTTATGGAAACATACCAGACAATTTTTGAAATTCTTTATCTGTGTTCGTGAAAACAGAGATACAGTTTATATGAAAAATCTTATTAATTTGGTTAATGAACTTGAAACTCAGCACAAATACTTGCATAAGTAAGTAATAATGTTTGTCATTATTAGTTTTTCAAAACTACGCCTCAAATGAGATTTAGGGATGTTAAAGTTTGTAAGAATTTTAAAGCGCAGTCCGATTAAAAAAATAGTACTTTGAGTCGAGTTAGGAAACTTGCCAAACGAATTTTCACCGATTTTGACGGCATATAGCTGATGTTTTAAGGAGTAACTTAGGCTATTTTTATTTTAGAAAAATAATTAGGGTTCCGCGCAAGAAAATTAAAATCCATGAAATCAGACAACTACGTACAGTCCAGTACAAACTTACTAAGCCTCCGCTGTCTATTACGGCTATAACAACAAATAAAGCAAAATATGAGAGGTCGGTCCCCATACAATAAACTTTTCATTTTGAAAAAAAAAAAAAAAAAAAATTAATCTAGCATGTGAGGTATCATAGTCTAGAACTCATTGAGTAGAGTACAAACATATTTTTTTTTATCTTTTAAAATTAAGAAAGAGGGGGCCGCAAAAGTTGTAAATTATAGACCATTTTTGTACGAGCTCTAGCGCAACAATTCAACAAATTAGGAATTTGAAACTTCTTTATACCATGTAGGTACCATGAATACTGTATTTAATCAACAATACTGAAAACGGCGATTCATAAGGTATTTTGTTTAAACATGGGTGATTTTCTGCAACTGCAAAAAATAACCTTGTAATTCACAGTATCATTATAAAATAAGTAAAAAGTTATCTTTGCGATTGTTAAACTTATAATATGGTACGGAACCCTTCGTGCGCGAGTCCGACTCGCACTTGACCGGTTTTTTTTTTCTGAGTTCGATACCAGGTAGGCCAGGTCACCTCCTTCTGCGAAGCAGTACCTAATGCTCGCGGAGGAGGAGGCGGAACTCGTGAGGGAGAGGCAACTGTCGCGCCCTCACGCCCCTAATCGCCGCAGGAGACGCTCTGGGCAGCAGTGATGGGGTCCGACAGGGCCGATTCGGTCGGGGTCGTGGGTTGTTCGAATCGAATACCGTTGGCTCTGGCACAGGCAACTGAAGGAACACGGGTGGGTTTTACTCAGTAAAAGTCTGACATGCCTTCCGCTCCACCCAGAGCGGGAGAAGTTATTTGATGATTTCCCATCCACAAAAAAAAACAAAAAAAAGAGGCCGGATAATGTGTTATTGAGTTGGGAGTGATACACACTTCCGTCCCTTTTCACACTTGGAAGCGCGTGCTATTTGATTTGACCAATGAGCGCGCGTGGTGCTAGAGTTGGCTGTCAGATAGTACCAACCCATTTTCCGAGATGTTGGTAATGTCAGCCACCAGCTGTGCGCTACATTATCATTCTTAATTCGTTGACTACATATGATCATAATTAGATTAAAAACATTGGTAGCTATTGTAAGCTTCTTCTGCTTTTACATAATAAAATTTTAAAAAATTGTGGCAGTAAAATTAAAAACTATACTTATCTGGATATGAAGACACGTAAACACTTGAATTTTTTTTCTTAAAATTCTCAGGTATTAATTTACTTAACTTAAAAAAAAACGTTAAAAATACCTTATAAAAAAAAAACTGAAAAAAAAAAACTTATAAAAATAATAGAATTCTGCCTGTTTATAATGCAACAACAATGAAAATATGATAAACACTTCCAACAATAATATCACTCACAGAGAAAAGCATTAATTTTTTTTGTTGGGGTTGGCTTCCATTCTAACCGTATGCAGCTGATACAGTATCTTACATGGAGTGACTGCCTATCTGATCTCCACAACCCAATTGGTGGTGTTGTACGATATTTCTTGGTAAGATTGGCTGTGGCTTTCAGGCTTCTGACGACCCGTAACGACCGTCAAAGGTCCATTAATGGCAGCTGGGATATGGGGTCTCAGTATGTAAAGATGATCGGCATCCACGGACCGACCGCGGCAAGCGTAGCTTAACCTGATCGATCGACCCGTGCGGCTTTACTTAGCCACGAGCCCCCATGTATTTAATAATTGGCGAAATGTGCAAATACTATAGGTTCACTTTTTCCTAATCCTTCAGAGAATCAGGGGTCCTACTCCCTAAGCACGAAGTCCGTAGTTTCGGCCTTCGTTACGGGCGTTTCCTGCTCCGTAACACCTACGGACAGATGATTGGTTCGGCACCCGAACGAAGTATGAATGACAACACGACTTGACAGTTGTCCCTACTCCCGATGTGTTTTTGCCCATCCGAAAAATTTAACTTTTACACTTGTTTTGATGGATAAGTCAGACGGATGGATGAACGGACGGACAGACGGACGGACTTAGGGAGTGGGCACCCTGGATCGGGGAGGGGTGTTTTATTTTAATTATACCTATTTTTTTTTAGTTCGTAGCCCACCCGAACGTACAACAATTATTAGGAGCCATATGGTATGAAGGTCTACCTGGATTCAAGAGAAAAAACATCGTTGGACAATGTATACAGGTATTTAAATCTTTTCTGGCACTTCCTCTACTTAACTACTGCTGCGCGAAATCCTTCCGATTCCTATTCCGTATCACCTACAGAAATAAGATAGAAGTTTGGGGACCGACCTAAGATTAAATGACTACACGATTTGACAGTTGTCCCTACTCCCAATGTGACCTGTCCGAAAAAGTTAACTTCCGTCCGAAAAGGTTAACTCAGAAGTTTCGAACTACTTTTGGATGGGAGCGTATAGATTCGTTGACGGGCTTAGAGAGTAGACCACCTGGTCTTACTCGCGATCTAATATATATAGGTATACAATGTGAGTTTTAGTGGTTAAGATGTTGGTATGTTTTAATCATTATATTTTTCGCCAGGTGGCGAAACTGGGGGTGATGTTTCCGGTATACTGCACTATTTACATGCTGGCTCCAAACACAGAGTACGGAAGATTCATGAAGAAACCGTTCGTCAAGTTCATCTGTCACAGCTCTTCTTACATGCTTTTTCTAAGTAAGTATTATTTTTTTGATGACAAGGAAAACATCGTGAGGAAACCGGTATGTCCTAGAACCGAAAATTCGTTTGTTTCAATACGAAATGGTAAATTTACATTTATTTCTCATACATCAAAATATCAATGTTAACTAATAAATTTTAATAAGCGGCGTAAATATAATAACCTTATTGGTAACTCTATTTTCGAGCCGTTTGATGGTTTCGTTAAGGATATCTCGAAGCGAGTGGTTGACACTTCCCGTGACCCAAGGGCTAGCTACCTGGGCCAGAGGCTAGTCATTGCCGTACAACGTGGCAATGCCGCCAGTCTCTGGTGTACATTACCAGTCGACAGCGATGCGGAAGAATTTTTCGACGCCATGTTTTAGTTTGTAAATAGTTTTAGTTATTAAACTTTTTAAACTTTCGCGATTTGTACACATTATAAAACAATATCGGGGACGGGTCTTATCGCACGGGTAACGGGTAGTTTTAATTATGTTAGGATATAATTTTGTTATGAAATATTTATTTATAGAATTATAATCGTAAAAATCATAAATACAACTCTCTCTCATATTTTACCCTATTGAATGACTATTTCATGAAATCATGAGATTTGAGGGCAATTCTAACTTATGGAGTTGTATTGCTGATTCTAATTATTATAATTCTGTAAAGCCATATTAGTTACTGGCCGCGAATCATATTTTAATCAACATACAACCTGACACTGACCAGCAAATTGCAAAAAAAGTAAGAAAATTTGAATTTGCGGGCGTTATTAATCTCCCATTATCATTCAACAGTCGTTTCGTTTTTCAGTCGTAAAAAGGAACACAACACACGACACGTTTCCGAGATTAATGTTGACACCAGGCTTTGCTTATCGTAAGGAAAGGACACACGTGGGACACACGCATTCACAATTAAAGTAGCACAATGTAACCTTCACCTATTTAGGTAACAGCCTTGGCAGACCAAAGATTTTCATCAGGAATAAAGTCATAATATCACGCCTGTATTCTGCGAGGGGTTAGACAGAGATATACCTAATAGTAGGTACACCTACAGAGGTATGTTTGAGTCCCATGGAATAGGGGGCCAGCCTATTGCTATCAACCGGGCATAAATTGAATTTAGTTGTGAATATAAAACAAAATACAGTCGAATTTTGTTTTGGATCAAAAACACTAGCCGTCTTACTGATAATAAACACAGAATAAAGTTATTCCAAGTTTAAACCTATGAAAATGTATGGTTATTTCTTTGTTATTCCTGATATAACTTTATTCCGTGTTTTATTTGTAAGAGGGTTAGATTTTGACTGTTTTGTTTTAGGTTTTTAAGGGTGCTTACTGCGTAGGTAAGTACAAAACCTATGAGTTTAATGCCACAGTATCTACGGATCCCCAGACTCTCTCGTCAGTTTATAATTAATCTAAAAATAGCTCAAACAAAAATATTGTACACACACACGAGTGATACTGATCATAAATTCATCAAGTGAATCTTGGTTAAGTCTTATGAGATTAGATATATATAATTCGCTCAATTGCGTTGTCGCTATGTGTTTTAACCCCGATATGATTTTGCGTTCCCCTTTAGGTCAGATGAAGTGTGGGTTGCGTAGTTTATATTACAATTATTTAATGTACTAAAATTACTTTTATTAATGCACTATGTCCAAGCTTTGTCTATTTACGAGGCGAAAAATAATGTCCCGTCAAATTTTCTTCTACATCGACAACATCGGAAGATGTCGCAGAGTTATCGACGAGTCAATTTTCTCTTTTTTAAAGTTCCCAAGCGAAATCTAACGATTCCCTTAGAAGCCGGAATTCAAAACAATAAAAATTCTAGTGTTTATGACCCAAAATAAAATTCGACCGTATTTAGTTTTAAATTCAAACAAAAGTCACTTTAAATAGGACACACAGTCACCATCTTCTTCTACTTTCAGCTCTTCTATCCCTTGCATCTCAACGAGCAGACTATCTAATCCTGGAATGGTCTGGTATCAGCTGGCTCCAGGAGTTGGTAGACCACTGGAAGGAGCGAGAACGGGGCTCATTGCCCAGCATCATCGAATTCAGCGTCATCATCTACATAGCAAGTAAATTTGCGTTTGTTAGCATGCTTTTCTATATTTTCTGTGGTAGTTATTAATAATTAACTAGGTGGGTTATATGTCTACACTATTATCACAGTCTACATATCATACAGTCGTCCGACGACGCCCGAACTGCTTACGAAGTTTGGCGAAATAAGTAAGCAGTTCGGGCTTTCGTCGGACGACTGTATGATGTATAGACTGTGCTATTATCATGGAGGTTCAATGTAAACTAGAGCAGACATCGTGAACAAAATTTTAGCGCAACATGTTGTTGTCCGGGACAGCAAACGTCCATACCGTCGCCGTGCCGTGAAAACCTCGTGATTGCAATAAACGTTATTTTACAGGGGAAGTTACAAACTCTGTCTGAATAATGGCCGTCGTGACATTCTTCGAGATTCTCATTATTTAATACATATTAGAAGGCATTAGAAGCATCTTAGAGCGGTGCACGTTTGTTATAAATATGCATTACGGGGATTCCTACAAAACAAATAATTATACAAAAAAAAAAAACATTTTCTTTACGAGCTTTTCACTGCACGGCGACGATACACGACTAAAGATAGACAGGGTGATTTTGAAAAGATGCGACAAATGAGGGCGTGTACTACCCATCAGTATGAACAACTTTCACTAAAGGACAAATATCGTATAAAAAAAAATTACCTTCCCTTATAAAGGTTTGACCATTGAATTTGACCATTTTATATAATAGGGTCGAAACCCGTTTAGATCATTTTGTATAAGAAGGTTGAAGTTTTTTTGCGAATTCGAAATTGTTTCCATAGTAAAAGTTGTTCATATTGATGTGTAGAACAGCCCCTTAATTGTCGCATGTTTTCAAAGTCACTCTTTATACGCGGATGTCAAAATGTGACAAACATTTGACATCCGCGTACATATCTTTAGTTTGGGCACAGATTAATACAGATGGGACACTCCGCAAAATCATTTAAATAAAAAGCGACTCTTGCTACGCCACAATAAAGTGCAATTCAGGTCGCACAACACTTATTCAACTACAAGTTGCCTCTCTTTCTATCGCGTAATTCTTATAGGTACCTTCTGACCAGCCCCGCGGACGTGGCCCGCCGCGTACTTGTACCTTCATACCTGCGGAGTGTCCCATCTGTATTAATCTGTGATTTGGGACAGAAAAAGGAGCTCGTGGCTAAGTAATAAGTGGCCGGGGTTGGTCAGTGGATGGGTGACCATCTTTACATATCGAGATTCCTCCGTGCCTCGGAAAGCACGTTAAGCCGTTGGTCCAGGCTGTTATTCGTGGATCTTTGACAGTCGTTACGGGTCGTCAGAAGCCCGAAAGTCTGACAACCAGTCTTACCAAGGGGTATCGTATTACCCAGTTACTGGGTTGTGGAGGTCAGATAGGCAGTCGCTCCATGTAAAATACTGGTATTCAGCAGCATCCGGTTAGACTGGAAGCCGACCCCAACATAGTTGGGAAAAGGCTAGGCAGATTGATTGATTGGCGACGATACACGACTAAAGATAGACAGGGTGATTTTGAAAAGATGCGACAAATGAGGGGGTGTACTACCCATCAATATGAACAAATTTTACTAAAGGACAAATATCGTATAAAAAAAAATTACCTTCCCTTATAAAGGTTTGACCATTGAATTTGACCATTTTATATAATAGGGTCGAAACCCGTTTAGATCATTTTGTATAAGAAGGTTGAAGTTATTTTGCGAAGTCGAAATTGTTCCCATAGTAAAAGTTGTTCATATTGATGTGTAGAACAGCCCCTTAATTGTCGCATGTTTTCAAAGTCACTCTTTATACGCGGATGTCAAAATGTGACAAACATTTGACATCCGCGTACATATCTTTAGTTTGGGCACAGATTAATACAGATGGGACACTCCGCAAAATCATTTAAATAAAAAGCGACTCTTGCTACGCCACAATAAAGTGCAATTCAGGTCGCACAACACTTATTCAACTACAAGTTGCCTCTCTTTCTATCGCGTCATTCTTATAGGTACCTTCTGACCAGCCCCGCGGACGAGGCCCGCCGCGTACTTGTACCTTCATACCTAAACTGCGGAGTGTCCCATCTGTATTAATCTGTGGTTTGGGACAGAAAAAGGAGCTCGTGGCTAAGTAATAACAGCCGCACGGGTCTATCTGTCAGGTTAAGCTACGCTTGCCGGGATTGGTCAGTGGATGGGTGACCATCTTTACATATCGAGATTCCTCCGTGCCTCGGAAAGCACGTTAAGCCGTTGGTCCCGGCTGTTATTCGTGGATCTTTGACAGTCGTTACGGGTCGTCAGGAGCCCGAAAGTCTGACAACCAGTCTTACCAAGGGGTATCGTATTACCCAGTAACTGGGTTGTGGAGGTCCGATAGGCAGTCGCTCCATGTAAAATACTGGTATTCAGCAGCATCCGGTTAGACTGGAAGCCGACCCCAACATAGTTGGGAAAAGGCTAGGCAGATTGATTGGGACAGAAAAATTTTGTTCGCAGTTCGCTCTAGTTTACATATATTGAAGCTCAATGACCTTTATACTACAATTGGATAATCTACATTGCTTACTTAAATAATTACTTTGAGGAACAGGGGGAAGTAGTTTAGGTTTTCTTTAACTTCGGCCCATCATGTTATCTTCACAATTTTACTCTAACTTTGTTCTTCCTATTGTGCGCTTTTATAATTCCTAACGTTACGATATTATCATGGACATCCACAACTTCACGATAACAGAGAAGTAAAATGTATGGAAATATACGAAGACGCTTTTAAATTTCCGTCCTCGATAACGTCGACGTATTTCCATATACTCCAGTATATGTAAATACGTCCACGTTATAACGTTCACTTCAGAAATTATAAAAGCGCATATTACTCCAATTTTATTTATTTTCTCACTTCTGTCCAAACTGTGATAGTAATACATATACTCTGCTTACCTATTCTATGCAGAGCTTAAAGTGCATTTAGTAATATTTCCATTAAACTAAAACCCACTTTAGTCTTCGCATGGGCTTTTTCGGTAGTCTGCATAATATTCCAAACTATCACATTTATTTCAATATCGCTTGCTAAAATATTTATTTCAATTTTAAAAAGCACTCTTTTATTGAACTCCTCTTTTTTAACACTCAACCTTTATAAGTACTGTAATTACGGCTTATAATACAGGGTGTAAGGGACAACCCTCCGCAGACTGATGGGGTGAATTTAGTATATCATACTAAGATGACCGATACATGAAATTAATTCAGAAACGTTATGGGAATCCAATAAACCTGATTTGTTTTATAACCTCACACGCAATGTATCGTTACCGTGGTAAAACGCACGTAGCGAACGGCAGCGCAGCGAGCTTTCCCCGCCATTTCACGCGTCGTTCGTTAGAGGATTTCAAAATCCATTGCTGATTTTTTTATTTTAGCTGTTTCATTTACATAAATGGAGTCCCTGCGTATAGAGAATGGAATTTTACATAAATAAAGCACGAAAGTAATTGAAAAACTATGAAAAAAATAAAATTTTCCTGAGAAATTTTCCGGTGGAATATGATTCAAAATGAGAAGCAAAATGCACCCTGTTAGTGTGTGGAGGGCTGCCTCTTACACCCTGTAGAGATGTATGAAAGAAGAAGTCGCGCAGAGCAAACCCGACACAAATTGGTATAAGGGCATCATCATAACTGCCTACTCTCTTGTCAACTACCTATGTCTCTCTTACCAACTATCGCTCTCTCTTACTCTCTCTCTCTCTTCTTTTTGGCGAAGGACAGCAAGGTGATTACGTTGACATACAAACTAACAATACGTATTCTTATTTTAGGTCTAATTTGGGCAGAAATAAGATCATTGTGGACAGGCGGCATTACTGAATACATAAGTGATCTGTGGAACATCGTTGATTTCATCACGAACGCCTTTTACATCGCCTGGATCAGCTTGCGATTCTCTTCTTGGTATATCGTTCAGGTATGTAGTTTTGGACCTAGTTTTAAAGAGGTAATTATAAGTAGGCTCCTAACGTATTGATTCGTGTTATCATCATCTAAATAGCCTTTTCCGGGGTCGGCTTCCAGTCTAACCGGATGCAGCTGAATACCAGTATTTTACATGGAGCGACTGCCTATCTGAACTCCACAATTCAGTTACTGGGTAACACGATACCCCTTGGGAAAACTGGTTGTCAGACGTATTGATTTGTGTTATGGAAGATTTAAATCTTAGATTTGCCCTACCGCGTCAAAATATGATCAAGTTTCTCTTTCGTTTTAACACCTTGGACAAGATTCCAGAGACAATACTTGAATGTCATTTTGTGTGAGCTCACTCTTCTCAGTAATGACACTTTCGGGCTATTTAAAACGGTGAGGGCAAATCTAACGATTTAAATCTTTGGTGTTAAGCTTATTTCTGTCACTACAACAAGACACCATTCAGAAGCCTGAAAGTCTGACAACCAGTTTTGCCAAGGAGTAAGTAACTGAGTTGCAGTGTAGAGGTCAGAGGGGTAATTCCCGTATTTTTAACAACGTTCGCAATATCATCTCAAGACTCAATCTGTCAAAAATTGTATAGCGTTTACCTACATTTTTGACATTTGATTGACGCTGGCATTAGATTGTGAACGTTTTTAAGTACGAGAATTGGCCATCTGATATGCTGCTGTTTCATTTAAAATACAGTTATCTATCTGCATTATGGATGAAAAACAAAAAATACATTTAGTCCATCAGTCAGATAATAAAAAAATATTAGACACGTATCCTTTTTTTTCCCTTTATCATATAATAAAAAATCAAATTAGATAAAATGACGACACGGTTGGCACAGTGGTTGAGCGATTGACTGCTGCGCAGCATGTCGCGGGTTCGATTCCCGCACGGAACAAATATTTGTACGACCTACAAGTATTTGTTTCGAGTCTGGGTGTTTTTCTATCTATAATATGTATGTATTTACAAAAAAAATGTATATAAGTAGTTTATCAGCCATCTCGTTACCATAACACAAGCATTAGGTTGCTTAGCTTGGGACTAGATGGCGTTGTGTGAAATGTCCAAGGATATTTATATTTAAAAAAAAAATGCATTAAAGTTGGGGAGTGGGGGCTAGCTACATCACAAATAACTAACTACGTATAAAATCTAGCAAGGAGTGACGTCATGCCACATTTTAACTAATTGTATCACCGTAATCTTTTGATTACGTAAAAAAAAGATAAAATACGTGTCCAATATTTTACGGACAGAAAATTTTTTTTGCCATCATCCCTATTCTGAATCCGGTAAAACTGAAAGTCGACTTCAATATTGTTGGAATAAAGGAAGGCAGATAACAGTGCTTATTTCTGCCACCATATTCATGAGTAATGGTTTCATGAGTTTGGTTGATAACTTGTTTATAATACTAACTATATGGATATACGAGGGGAGAGAGGTTGTTGGGGATTTCAGTTAAATTCCTCTTGTTTTTCTTATAGATTTATTTCCTATTACTTAGGTTGTACACACACACATATTATATAGGTATCACACATAACACAGGTTATTACATAGGTATCAGAATGTTACATAGGTATACTTACTTCTTCTAGGTACTACTTAGTGCTCTACTAGTGAGCTGTGGACTGAACTGTCGTAAATGTATTTTGGTCCTGCTTATATAGTAAATCACCATAGCGCAAGTCGCAGATGGCTCTCGTGAGTCTGAACAATATTTCGACCAATAGTGAAGCTAGAATATGTGGGCGAGTCCATTTGGCTCTCGACATGTAGCGACATGTTCTCGGGCTTTGTTCTGTCTTTCTATTGTTTGTGTTACGAGTTTTCTACATGTTGAGACTTGTCTAAGAAAGTGTTTGTTATGATTCATTATAGGTATATTCTTTAATCAAGTTTATGTAATATGTTATGTACTATGTTATGTAAGGTGTATAGGGTAATCAAACTAATCCTATGCTCCAGTAGGTACAATTTACTTATATCTATGGCTATTTTAATTATTATTTATTCAAGTATTTCAATCAAACTTAATTATACTTTTACAATTAGTTAGTTAGGTAGTTCTTCGTGTTGTCGTCGCCAACAGTCTCCCCCTCAGTGCGTTGCACTCCATCTCGTTGGGGCGACGTTGTAGGCACGATCAAGACCAGACGTGATGCTGGCCGCCGCAGAACACCAGCTGCACTCCGGACGTCGACAATCCTAGTTCTTCCATCTGGGCCGGGATGAGTTGAGACTATTTCGCCGCGTGGCCACGAGTATCGTGGCAGGGTGTGATCCACGATCAAGACGATGTCACCTAATGTTGGGTCTCGATAGTGAGGACCTTGGCTGTAGCGAGGCGAGAGAGTTGGGAGGTACTCTCGCACCCACCTTGACCAGAAGTGATCGGCCAAGCGTTCGGATGTCTTTTTACGAATTTTATACCAGCCGTAGTCTCGTGCTATTGTCTTCACTAGGTTTTTGAGTGATGGTGTACAGTATTTCTGTCGAACCTCGTTCATTATTGTGTTGTGGTTTCCGTGATTGAAGGCTTTGTGGATGTACTTCACTAGTACCCGGGTTATTCGGTGGTGTTTATTTAACAGAATTGTATTTTTATATGAAGCTGTCAGGTATTTAGCTGCTCCTATGCGGGTAGATAATCTGATGTTCCCGTCTTCCAGTTTAATTGTGAAGTTCTTGAGCTTAGATGATGGTTTGAGGTGTTCCTTCTTTCGTAAGGCAACAAGTTCATCTGAGAAGCTGTCTGCTTGCACTCTTCTTATTAGCAGTTGTTCCACTTTTTCCACGTACAGTGTTGACTTTGGTAAGAAGACTACTTCTTCTCTAGTTAGTATTTTCTCTGACGAGCGTTCATCGTCCGTCTTCCAAATCAAACCGGTGCTGTCGAGAGCTTGTTGGTCGATATCACTCGATGGTCTCTTTGCGGTGATCCCTAGGTCTTCGATGTCAAAGTGGTCTCCGATCATCTTCTCGAGGCAGTCGTCTTTTCCTTTAGGCTGTGACACAAGATGATTAACCATTCGTACCGGGGTGTTGCTACTTCTTTTGGTTTCGTGTAAGACCTGTCCTAACTGGGTTCTGGATGCCACTAGCTCACTTTGGTCGCCAGCTTCCATTTCTTGAGACACGGTGAGATGCCTATTGTCCTGTCCGATGAGTACAGTAGGATGAGTGTTAGGGTATTTCAATTGTTCTGCTATCTCTTCTAAATTATGGTAATCTTTCAGATCCTTGTCGCTGACTTCTTGCGGGGGCAGATTAAGGGTATTCACTGTGTGCCCTGACATCTTCTCTAGGTTTCTCTCAGACTTTTCTCTGTTTTTAATGTCAATTTTCAATGCCGTTTGATCCATTCGATGACCTTCATTGCTTTCGATTCTTAATTCTTCTTCAAATTTAATTCCTGTTGAACCTTCGTCCATTAAAGTATTTAGCTGAGCATCTGGTCCCCAAAATTTCGCCGGCATGCTTTCCATGTAGGTTCTTGGTATTGTCCGTGTTACGTTCACTATCAATGCTACGGTTTGGGTCTCTTTAGTGGATGGCTTCGTCACGTCTTCCGAGTGTAGCATTATATGGTGACTCTCCTTACATTTTCCACACGGCTTTGCCTTGCAATCGTATCCTCTGTGTCGCCCTAGTAGACATTTGAAACATATAAAAGCTCGCCTTGCTTGATCCCATCTCTCATTAATGGAGGATTCATTGAACTTCTTGCATTTGACTAGAGTATGTTCTGCTGCACACTCAGGACAGACTGTCTTGTCTGGTTTCTTCAAATTGTCTTTACACGAACAAACTATCGCTGTTTGTGCTTCGGATTGTTCTTCATCTAAACCTTCTTCGTTTGATGAATCTTCTTCTTCTCTGTGCTGTGTGAATTGAGTGGCACGTACGCTGCAAGAACCAGAACGTCTCACGCGACTTCTCAATCCTTCTTTCGTTACCTTAGTCTTCATGAACTCGTGCATCTCAAACTGATCTACCATCTGGTTGAAGAAGTTCATGAGGCTGATGAGGACTGGTTCATCATCGTCTTCTTTGGACGCTCTATACTCGAACCACTTAAATCGCACCAATATACACATCTTTCCAATTATTATATTCGATATGTCACACGAGTGTAAATAACTTTGTTTCTTCATTTGTTTTACAACACTGACTGTATTAGCCACAGCTCCAGCGTATCGCACCAGCTCTCTTGCATCTTCAGACATAGGAGGGAGCTTCTCTATATTTTCAATCTCGCTTCTTATCAGGTAAGTGGGTCTTCCGAATCTACGTTCCAGTGCAGATATCACTTCTTCTGAATCCGCTTGTGTATAGAGAAGGGACTTCACTGCTTCCTTGGCTTTCCCTTTAATTGCTCTTCTCAATCTTCCGATGTTTTCAATATGACTGAAAAGAGCCTGCGTATCTTTATACGTTGCTTTGAAAGCCATCCAGTCTCTTGCATCGCCGTCAAACTGATGTAGCTCACTGATGTACTTCGGCGCACGCTGCATGATTGCTATCGCTTTGCTTTCTGTTGCGAACTTGATTGCTTCCATTATTGCTTCAGCCAACTGATTGGTGTGAGTCATTGTGGATGGCCCTATTTCTATAGTGCGCGGCGCTTCATGCTTGATCTTTACTTTGCCACGCTCTGCCTCCTTTGACTTCGACACCCAAGCTGCTGTGGTCTTTTCTGCAGCGGCTTTGGCTTCGACATTTTCTTCATTATCACTCAAGTACGTGTCATCTTCATTAACGCATGCTAATTCCAACTTAGTATTTGCCATCTTGATTTGAATATTAATTTCTTCTAATTTTAATTGTTTTAATTCCAATCTGGCTTCTAATTCTTTCTTTTTATTGCTTGCTTTATTTGACGTTGCCGTTTTCTTTATCTTTACCACCATGGTAGCGTCTTCGACCAAAGTCGTATCTTTAGTACGTGCGCTGCTTTCTGTCATGTCCTCGGACGTGTTTGCTGACTTCTCCGTAGTCTCGGTAGCAGTCTCTTCTTCCGTGGGCGAGCGCACGCTCTCTCCTTTACGGCTTCGCGTCATCATTGTTCACTTGTACTTTTATTGTGGTTCTTTGTTGCTAATTATTATTTGTTGTTAATTGTTGTTGTTTGTTGTTAATTATTGTTTGTTGTTAATTGTTGTTGTTTGTTATTTGTTGTTAATTATTGTTTGTTGTTGTTTGTTGTTAATTATTGTTCATTTGTTGTTTGTTGTTAATTATTGTTCACTTGTTGTTATTCACTGTTTGTTGTTAATTGTTGTTGTTTGTTGTTAATTATTGTTTGCTTGTTGTTGTTTGTTGTTATTCACTATACAATGTTCACTTAATCACTTTAGTCAATTGTTCTTTATGTACTCACTTTGTTACAACACACAACACACTAAGCTTCCAGTAACAACACTATTTCACTTAACTAGGTTTCGAGAACAACACTATTTCATTTAACTTGGCTTCGAGAACAAGCTAGCTTCCATACGTCGTCTATTCCCAGCAGTGATTACTTCACTAGTACCCGTAGGGCATCGAGTGACACTAGGCTTCAAGAGGGCGTGCCGCATCTGTGGTCGCCCCTCCCAGCAATATCTTAGTCACCCAGCAGGATAACGTGCACCTCAACAGGTCTTCAAGCCTGGCTTCGAGAATAAACGATCTTCCTTAACGCTTGTTCCCAGCGGTCATTAACTCATTACTTCACTAGTACACGTAGGGCTTCGAGTGACACAGCTTCAAGAGGGCGTGCCGTATCTGTGGTCGTCCCTCTCAGCAATTTCTTAGTCACCCAGCAGTATAACGTGTACCTCAACAGGTCTTCAAGCCTGGCTTCGAGAACAAACGATCTTCCCTTGCAGTTTGTTCCCAGCGGTCATTAACTCATTACTTCACTAGTACACGTAGGGCTTCGAGTGACACAGCTTCAAGAGGGCGTGCCGTATCTGTGGTCGTCCCTCTCAGCAATTTCTTAGTCACCCAGCAGGATAACGTGTACCTCAACAGGTCTTCAAGCCTGGCTTCGAGAACAAACGATCTTCCCATGCAGTTTGTTCCCAGCGGTCATTAACTCATTACTTCACTAGTACACGTAGGGCTTCGAGTGACTCAGCTTCAAGAGGGCGTGCCGCAACTGTGGTCGTCCCTCCCAGCAATTTCTTAGTCACCCAGCAGGGTAACGTGTACCTCAACAGGTCTTCAAGCCTGGCTTCGAGAACAAACGATCTTCACTTGCCGCTTGTTCCCAGCGGTAATTACTTCACTAGTACACGTAGGGCTTCGAGTGACTCAGCTTCAAGAGGGCGTGCCGCATCTGTGGTGGTCCCTCCCAGCAAGTTCTTAGTCACCCAGCAGGATAACGTGTACCTCAACAGGTCTTCAAGCCTGGCTTCGAGAACAAACGATCTTCCATACGTCGCTTGTTCCCAGCGGTGACAAGTACGTACACAGCTCGTAGTGATATTCTTCTATACCTATGTAGTCTTCACACAATACATAATACACGATGATACACGATATACAATACGGGTACATAAGGTACTTACTCGTTCATCTTCAGAACTCAGGCTTCAGTTCCAATCTGGCTTGCGAAGGACCAATTCTTGTTGGGGATTTCAGTTAAATTCCTCTTGTTTTTCTTATAGATTTATTTCCTATTACTTAGGTTGTACACACACACATATTATATAGGTATCACACATAACACAGGTTATTACATAGGTATCAGAATGTTACATAGGTATACTTACTTCTTCTAGGTACTACTTAGTGCTCTACTAGTGAGCTGTGGACTGAACTGTCGTAAATGTATTTTGGTCCTGCTTATATAGTAAATCACCATAGCGCAAGTCGCAGATGGCTCTCGTGAGTCTGAACAATATTTCGACCAATAGTGAAGCTAGAATATGTGGGCGAGTCCATTTGGCTCTCGACATGTAGCGACATGTTCTCGGGCTTTGTTCTGTCTTTCTATTGTTTGTGTTACGAGTTTTCTACATGTTGAGACTTGTCTAAGAAAGTGTTTGTTATGACTAATTATAGGTATATTCTTTAATCAAGTTTATGTAATATGTTATGTACTATGTTATGTAAGGTGTATAGGGTAATCAAACTAATCCTATGCTCCAGTAGGTACAATTTACTTATATCTATGGCTATTTTAATTATTATTTATTCAAGTATTTCAATCAAACTTAATTATACTTTTACAATTAGTTAGTTAGGTAGTTCTTCGTGTTGTCGTCGCCAACAGAGGTACATATTGAATAAACGAAAGTATAGAAGAATCTCTCCTACATTGTAAGGAAAAATAAACTCATCTCAATTTTAACTGTGTCTGCCGGTTAAATTGGCCCATAATTAAAACAAAACTGCCGAAATGGGAGCTGTACAAATTGTTACATTTCTTGTTATATTTAATTAGAATTATCATAATATTATTCCCATTTTATGAATACAACAAGAACGTTGTTTCTTTCCCTTGGGTGGTGTGTAGTAACTTCTCCCTAATTAAACGGTGACCTTCTTTAGAAGCGTTTTTAACTGTCAAGTATTCCTAAAGTATTTTTAAGTATATTGTCTAGGAAGCTTTAGGTTATACCACAGATAATATATTGTCTCGGAGGCTGTAGGTTATGGTTATACCACAGATAAAAAAAAACAATCTACAAAAAATCAAATCATAATTCAATCAAATCTGTATTAATCTGTAGTTATACTCTAGTTGCTCCATTTATGTTTTCACCTTTTAGCGCGACTACGGCACCGGATCTGACCCCTGGTACCCTAGAGAAGGATGGGACTCCTACGACCCCATGCTGCTATCAGAAGGGGCCTTCGCAGCCGGCATGATCTTCTCGTTCCTCAAGCTGGTCCATATCTTCTCCATCAATCCATACCTTGGACCGCTTCAGGTGTCTCTGGGAAGAATGATTCTGGATATCTTGAAATTCTTCTTCGTTTATATGTTGGTGCTTTTTGCTTTTGGATGTGGTGAGTAAAAAACCTTTAAAAATGTGATGGTAGGATGAATATGCCAATGCTAATGCTGCAGTATTTTCGACATAACGGAGGATCATGCTAAGCCATTTGAGGTAGTAGTAAACTCGGGAGTTTAATAAACATTTATTCATTTAACCCTAGTTGGGTTAAATGAATAAATGTTTATTAAACTTGCAAGTGGTCCTACGATTTAACATTATCTTGATGCAGGTTTAAACCAACTGATGTGGTATTACGCTGAGCTGGAGAAGAATAAATGCTACCATCTTCCGAATGGTACACCGGATTTTGATGGTCAAGAACGTGCTTGCACTATTTGGAGAAGATATGCTAAGTAAGAATCACGGCTTTAAGTTATTTTACTCCCAGAATAGGGATGATGACTAAAAATTTTTTCTTGTCCGTCATTTTGGTTAAAAAAAATATTTAACACGTATTTTTTCTTTTTTTACGTAATCAAAAGATTACAGCGATATATTGAGTTAAAGTGTGGCATGACGTCAGCTCCCCAACTTGAATGCTTTTTTTAAAAGTCATTTTTTATTAATATGATAAAGCAAAAAATATGTGTCTAATATTTTTTATTATCTGACTGACTGAATATACAAAAAAAACTAAAAAAAATATATGTAAAATAGTTAAGTAATTATCTATTTATTTTTAAAAAAAGTCAGGGAAATTAATAGTTAAGCAAATGGACTACGAACTTAAATATTGTCCGTATTCAAATCACAACTGTCATTCTGTATGATAGTTAAGTTATATGAAATGGCTGTAACACGTCAAATTGACGTAGGTCCTGTACATGTAAGTATTTGATACATTTTTTATTGAACTCAAACATAAATTATTGAAATGACTCATTCCCTTATTTTCTAGAATAATTATCATACCCAGGCAACATCAATCCATTATTTTCTAGAATAATTATCTTACCGAGGCAACATCAATCCATTTTCTAATATCATTCTTATTTCCAGCTTATTCGAAACATCCCAATCCCTTTTCTGGGCATCTTTCGGCCTGGTAGACCTGACCACCTTCGAGCTGACCGGCATCAAGAGCTTCACCAGATTCTGGGCTCTCCTAACCTTCGGCTCCTATTCCGTCATCAATATCATCGTACTCCTGAACATGCTGATTGCTATGATGTCCAACTCTTATCAGATTATTTCGGTAAGTAAGCACTGTGGTATGTAGATAGATCCTCAAGAAATTGTCTTATTAAGGCGCCGTGTTAGCTCAATACTCACAAAAATTGGTTTCTTGGATATTGGATACTAGGATATTGGATATTGCTCTTGTTTGTCTGTAGCTCTGAATGTAGGATGGGCCGTTTTGGCAATCGTAGACAGTTAGAATTTTCTGTGATCAATGTGTCTAGCTAGCATAGTAAAGCTGAAGATTTTATTTTTTGTTTGTTTGTACGTTTGAACGCCCTAATCTCTGGAACTACCAGTCGGATTTGAAGAAAAACTGTTTTTGCATTAGATAGCCCAATTATTGAGGAATGGTTATTTAAAATAGGACGCACGCTAGGACCCTTAATAGCCGACCAAAAAGATAAAACGTTAGAAAGAACGCTAAGCAAAAACGAAGTACCTAATAGCGCGGGCAGGCGATGCGATGCGCCGGGGTACCCACCTTCGAATCGCAGGGGAACCAGAAATTGAACAATGAATATGGTTGAATGGTCAAAATTCGGTTACGTAATTTGTATAGCTGAACACTTCTACTAGCAACATTATTTTATTAGCTTTCCGCAAACGAACCTAGTTTATATTCTTATTTTATTTTTATTTTCTTTCGTTTCTAATTATCAGATATTTCCAATAATTAACAGATCTTTTACAAAGAAAACTTTTTCGAAACATGGAGCTATATTACATTTATTTATCAGGAACGAGCCGACACGGAGTGGAAATTCGCCCGGAGCAACTTGTGGATGTCTTACTTCGAGGACGGGGACACGGTGCCGCCTCCCTTCAACATCATCCCTACCCCCAAGCACTTCATGTGCTGGATCAGACGATGCTGCTTTAATAGGGATCGGGGGTCGATTATTGTAAGATACAATTTAATTTGCTTTGTGACTATGTTCTTTTGTGTTTTGAATGAGTATGAAAAGTCGGCAGATAAATTAGATAAATAAGATCTTGAAAAATAAATATACTGATTTCAGTATCTGAGAGTTTCTTGAATATTTAGGATTATGTATGCTATCTTTGCGCCTTATACAGGGTATTTGGTGAATCGTTAGCCACACATGGAAATGGCGGATATGAGGGGCCGTGTGCCCCAAATAAAAAAACCGGTCAAGAGCGAGTCGGACTCGCGCACCCAGGGTTCCGTTACGATTTCTGAAAAGGTGTTCTATTTAGAGACATCGTTTTATTTTTCCTGTAATCTTTACATAAACTTCTATCACACAGAAAAATTTCAGATTTTTCCCTTTGCAAACTTCGGAGATAAGGGGGCGCGGTACGGTATTTTTTTTTACATTTTTCATCAAAAGTCGAAAACTATGTGGCCTAAAAAAAAATAAAAAATATTTAAGAATGTGCAAACAGCTCTCTTTCATATGATACCCCACATGCCCTAGTAGCCCTACTTTGAATTTTTAAGACTCCTTTTCAGCACCTGTTACAAAAAAAATATAAATATTTTTATTTCTTTCTTATTTTAATAATTGCTTAGCACATGTGTGAGTACTATGTACCTACTCTAAAGCTACCATTTACTGGGTACGTCTTTATTTGACTTGGATGTGCCCTGGCGGCTGAGAGTGTGTCATGCTCACTCTAATGCCTCGCTGATGGTGGCGCGTGTGTTGGATCATTTAACGAATCCATACGTCAGGTTCGTGAACGGGCGCTGTTGGTGGAGGCTGGTCATACCTTAGCTGCCACGGCTTATTTTAATTTTAATTTTGAATTGTTTTTTTATTTTTTTTATTCCGGACGCTTTTAACGTTCATCGTTTTCACATGTATAATTTCAATATGAATGATGTAACCAATATTTTGTAACCATATTTTGATTTAAAAGAGTGTCCGTGGAGTTTCTTGCCCGTTCTTCTCCATAGATCTACGTTTTGGAATGGGCAACTAGCTTCAACTTTCTGACTTACCTACTGACCGACTCTTTGACAATTCAAAAGTGCCTGTAATTGGTTTAATTGAAATAAATGCTTTGAGTTTGAGTTGAGTTTGAGTTTGATTTGCAAAATAGTTGGGTAAACGTCATATAAAACTGTTCCAAATTTCAAGTTGATAGCATTAGTAGTTCTTGAGATATCCAGCTGTGACAGACAGACAGACAGACAGACGGCCAGACAGACAGACAGATAGACAGACAGACAGACAGACTGAGTCACACCATAAGGGTTCCTTTTTTACCATTTTGGTACGGAACCCTAAAAATACGAGGCTATACCAATAACTTTTTTTAAAATTTAAGTTCAAAAGCTGAATTTTGGGATTTTTCAAAAATAATAATAAAAATTGACATAAAACATCTCGTGGGGTCAAGAATTTTTTTTTGGGGCCTGAGGCCCATGACATGGCCAATTAGGGTGCTGCACCATAATTGCGTAACACATTATCGATCGGAGTTGGTTTCATTTTTAAACAAATTGCTAATCTATTGCTTCGTATGTTCGAAAAAATTGTCTGCCCGACAACGTAAATAACGCAATGAACGTTGTTGAACTGTCAAAATGAAACCAACTCCGATTGATAGTGTGTTACACAATTATGGTGCTGGTCTTATCGCGATATTACTTTTTACGAAGTAAACAGGTAGGTACCCGAAAGTTCGCGAAAGTTTAAAAAGCATAAAAGCACCCTTCAATATGCCATTTGACACAGCTTAATCTTTCCCTCCTTTAAAAACACTCTTTCACAGAACAAATCTCGCGAGAAAGCCAGACAGGAACACGAAGCAGTAATGAGAGTGCTAGTCCGAAGGTACGTCACAGCAGAACAGAGGGCCAGAGATGAGACCGGAGTGACCGAGGATGACGTCATGGAGATCAGACAAGACATCTCCACGCTGCGATATGAGCTGATCGATATACTGCATAACAATGGGATGAAGACTCCCAGGGTTAGCATGCAGGATGCTACGGGTAGGAAGCTGTTGAGTTGTTTTATTAGATTATTCTTTTGGGGATGAGCGTTTCCTATGTTCTGACAGTTATTAAGAGCGTTACTCGCGCGCGGCCTGGCAACATCGCATTTCTAGACGTTTTTCGTGATTCTTTCAAAATCAAAGGACAATTTCCTCTAACAAATTTTTAGATCGTTGGTATGGTTTTATATGTATGTAAGCTATTTTTACAGCTATTTTGGTAATTAGGTGCCTAGAAATAGAAAATAATTGACAATAATGTAATTTTTTGAAGAGTAAATTCTAAAATAACTGTCAAAAAATACCAACGATCTAAGATGTTGTCAGAGGAAATTGTCCTGTGATTTAAATTTAATTAAATAATCATGAAAATCTCTGGAAATTCGACGTTGCCAGCCCGCGCGCGATCAACGTTGCTAAGTTCCGTACATCTTGAAGCTTATAAGGTTCTTTATATAATAAAGCCAGTGATGGTCCAAATGCCTTAGTCTATTCGTCTAGTAATATTTTACAAGTAAACCAATACAACAGGCAGTTGTAATTTAAGTTACTAAAAATATTTTATGAAACAATATCGTGAACGGAACGTCGGGAAACAAGTAGGTACCTATTCACCTCGTAAAAAAGGAATATCGCGATAAGACCCGTTCTCGATATTGTTTTATAATATTTTATGAATTTTAGTGAATTTTCCTTGAAAACTTTTGAACCTGGAAAAGGAGATTTATAACGTTAGACTTTTTACCTAATTGGAAAAATTAAAGCACACTATACTCCATTAACAATAAGATTAGACAATTAAACAAACCTTTTTTACAGTCCGTTCAACCGATTTTGACTTCTATTGCGTTGGTGGCATGACAAATGGCAGCTGCAGTAAACAGTTGGTATTGTAACCACTTTTTTGCCTTTAATACCATCCTTAAACCTACGGAATAGAAGTCAAAATCGGTTGAACGGGCTGTAAAAAAGGTTTGTTTAAATATATAATCATATTGCAAATGGAGTATATTTTAAAATACCAAAACAATCCCAGTTTATACAAGTAACCCAAAACATAATTTAATTATTACGTTAATACAGTCGCTGGTAAAAAGGGCAAAGTGATGGAGAGAAGAATCCTGAAGGACTTCCACATTGGTATTGTGGAGGGCATCATAAAAGATGTTATATCCAAGGAGAACAAACCTAAGGATGTGTTCAGTCAGATCGCTAAAGCTATTGTCAGGAGGGGAAGTACTGACAGGTAAGCCCTGCGACTTAACTTTATACAAGACATACATACATACATAATATAACGCCTGTAATCCCCGAAGGGTTAGACAGAGGTGTGTACAGTGGTACCCAACTAATAAGGCGCGTCGTGAATCTTCGTTCACACAGAAAAGAAAGTATGGCCCCGAAGATTAACGAAAGAATGCTTAAAACTTACAATCAATCTTAGATCACTACTATAAGATTCATAATAGACTGCAGCTGTTAGTTCCGTCTCACTTGCAAGTATGGCGGCTGACTAACATACTACGGCGCGCGCTAATATGGCGGCAGCTGCCGACCAATAGCTGTACAGGAAAAAGAAGCGCGGTGCGTGGAGCGTGCCGATTGGTCAATAACATTTCCTTTGAATTCGCGCTTTGAAAATTCATCTTCTGCGCAGGTACATCGATAAGCCATATCAGTTGGGTACTACTGTACCTAATAGTACACCCACATTTCGCCAGTTATGTTTAAGTCCCATGTAATAGGTGGCAAGCCTATTGTCATCAACCGGGCACACATCCAGACTCCGGGCTGCTACTGAGAAAATACAGATGGAAAAACCCAATAACACTTTGCCCGACCCGGGAATCGAACCCAAGACCTCAAGACTCAGCAGTAGCACTTGCGACCATTAGATCAATGAGGCAGTTCGAGGCAGAACTTTAACCCATTGAATGCCTACTACGCAATATTACGTAGCTAGTAATAATGGTAGAGAACACTGCAGGCCAAATCATCAAATCTTTTTTATTTTTGTTCTGTCGTGTTTAGATATCGATACCCGTCTCGTCTGCGGAGTTTCTCTAGCTAATTTCATTTGACCCTATATACCAATTATAAAACAAACAATAATTGTTTTAGCTGTACGTCGGCACATAGCAAATGTAGCAGATGCGACTAGTAGGTACCTACAATATTTTTGGTGGATGAACTGTCGAGGCTGCGAATTTTATAGCTTTATTTTTTAATATAACCCGAAACACCCTTTTATTTACACAACGCATGTTATGAATGCCGCATTTGAAGCCTTCAATGCTTATATATTATGATGCTTTCTAAATGATTGGTGTGAAAACTTCATCATTTTCTCCTCATTTTTAATGACAAAAAGGACGCTGTTACAAGTCAAATCTTTCCTTTTTTACGCAAAAAAAAAATGCTTTGCATTCTTAAAATGTTTTTTGGCCGAATTGTTGTTATGTGCATGGTATGATTCTGAACTATAAATATAATTTTAGATAGGTACATTTTCTCAATATTTGTACCAAAGTAAAAATTTTCACTTGCAGTGGATGCGGTGGATGCGCAGAGTTAGGCCGCGAAGTTCAAATTTTCATGTGTTTTTTTTGCATTATTCAGGTCAGTGTCAGGGTGTAGGTATCTTGATCAAAGCATGATCATGATTTCCGAAATCATGACATTTTTAGAACAAATCTAACTTAGAGAGATGTATTGATGATTTTTATGATTATAATTATGTAATAAATACAACAACGTGACACTGACCTGAAAATTGCAAAAAACGTAAGAAAATTTGAATTTCGCGAGATACCTTTGCGCGTTCACCTTAAATGAATCTGAACAGACTAAGGCCGAATTTCACCAATGAAAATGAACTCGAGTTCATTTTCATTGGTGAAATTCGGCAAATCAAAAGCAAAGCAAAGGCAAAAAAAGCAGAAAAAGCAGGAAGCAAGGAAGCTTGGTGAAAGCAGTTTAGATTTGCTGATCGATCAGCAAATCTAAACTGTTTTCACCAGCTGTCAGTGTCAATATTCCACAACTATGACGTCACTGACAGATCTTGAACACAGATATACTGATCGAGTACAGTATCATTGGTGAAATTCGCCTTTAGTCATAAAACACAAACCCCTGCACACCGGTAAGTACATAGGTACTTTTGAAATGTAGTATTCCTAAATCACCATTAATCATAATATGTTACAGCAAAAAACGTGACTGGAATGCCTTGGTGCGAACTAATACCATTCGCAAGGATCCTATAGGCACCACTGCTGAAGCCGAGACCAGGAGAAGCCGGCAGTCCCTCAGGGCTCACATCCTGGACAACATGGCTTCCAGGACTATTGACCCGCAGAAACTGTTAGGTATGGTATATTTTAGAGTCTTAAAAATGACTGTCTAGTGGCCCAATAAGGATGATGACTAAAAATTACTTTTTTGCCCGTCATGTAGATTATTAAAAAATATTGGAAACATATTTTTTTCTTTTTCATACCAAAACAAACATTGGAGAGATATTCTGCCGTCATAATGAAAAAAGGCACAACTAATATTTTTGTCAAAATTCTATAAAAAATTGAGTAGATGTGCCTTTTTTTTCTGATTCTAAATATGTATATAACTCAATTTTAACAAAAATGTTAGTTGTGGCCTTTTTTCATTATGACGGCAGTATTCATACTTATAATTTGGAAAAATCACACATTACTCGTAGTAGTAAAAGTGGGACAGCATAATGCTACTAAAACATATTTTTATTAGCATTATGCTATCCCACTTATGGGCAAAGGCTGCCCCTATTTCTTACGCTTTTTTTGATATTATGCTTATTCTTGCCAATCGTTAGTGAGATAGGATTTATTAGTTTGTCTTGTTTTGTTATCATCCTATGTATCCCTGTTTTTATCATAGATATAAGAATTTTTTATTTTCTTTGGTCTTTACGCTGATGAAAACAAAAATATGAATTACGATCCTTTTTGTATGATGGATGACATGAAATCCCTTCAAACAAAATGAAGTACCTATCCTACGGGCTATGATCTAAAACATAATTTTCATTTCAGAATACAACCCGCACCTATCCACAGTGTCTCCATGCACCAGGGTAGCATACGCGAAGTTCATGAGAAGCAAGATCAAGTCAGACTTCAACGAGAGAGAGAAGAAGGGCCGGAGGCTTTCGGAGTTCAGCCTTGAAGACGAGGTGTTTGATGCGCCGAAGAAAAGAGAGCGGGACAGCTGTAGGAGATGCAGTGGTGAGAGATTTGAGGGTTATATCGTAGCATAACAACCCCCAAAGTTTAGGTAGACTAAGAGGTACGCCCACATTTAGCCAGTTATGTTTAAGGCCCATATTTATTATTGCCCCAGGGGGGGGGGGGGGGGCGAGCCTATATTGCTATCAACCGGGCTCAAATCCAGACTCCGGGCTGTTAAAGAAATTTCTTATGAAAAAACTCAGTACCTCACGCAACGAGGCAGTTCCGTGTAGAATTCTTTCAGGTAGAATTTTTTTGACCTCACCTGACCTACTTCATCAATCTGCCTAGCCTTTTCCCAACTATGTTGGGGTCGGCTTCCAGTCTAACCGGATGCAGCTGAATACGACTATTTTACATGGAGCGACTGCCTGCCTGACCTCCACAACCCAGTAACTGGGTAATACGATACCCCTTGGTAAGACTGGTTGTCAGACTTTCGGGCTTCTGACGACTCGTAACGACTGTCAAAGATCCACGAATGACAGCCGGGACCAACGGCTTGACGTGCTTTCCGAGGCACGGAGGAGTCTCGGTATGTAAAGATGGTCACCCATCCACTGACCAACCCCGGCAAGTGTAGCTTAACCCGATGGATCGACCCGTGCGGCTGTAATTACTTAGCCACGAGCTCCTCCGTGTTCCATATGATTTTTTTCTCAATGGCGGTGCTAGTTGGTAGCACTACTTGCCTTAAATAGAAAATTCAATTACTTGTTAATAAGAAAATATAGTACCTACCTTGTCTTTTAACGAAATATCGTTAAGGCGAAAGCGCCCCATCTCGCGAATGTTTTTTTTTTCAATTCTCTGGTCAGTATCAGATTGAATGTACCGTAACTAATGTGCATTTAAAGAATTCTATTCATTACAATTATCAAAATTTCTCAAATCAATATTCCTAATTGTGGTTATTAGAATCTAATATGAAATGCATAAGGTTTACATAAACTTCCAATTCAATTTACGAATGATTGGTAGCATGAATTATTTACATAATCGATTTAGCCAATTCAATTATTTCAATAGGTACATATTGCTTAGTGAGTTCATTACCAACCAGTGGCGGATTTACACATTTGCCGCCAGTAGGCTATTAAAATTTTGCCGCCCCTACTGACCTTTACAAGTTCACAATAGTTTATTATATTTTTTTGTCAATGAAATTGCAACTATGTATGATTTGTGCACTACGAGTATCGTCCTCATGATATCAGCTTTTTCCCTTTATTAGTACGATTGTGTTGTGAACTAGGGGATCGATGTGTTAGTTACTAGGCTATTTTTACAACCCACGTTTTAGTGAAGATTACACAATAAGTAGTTTTTGGGTATATTTCTTAGCTAAGAAAAGCTCAATCATGAACTACTTATAAGGTGGGGTAAAGTATGCCTTTTTTTTTTTTTTTTTGATGGTGGGAAATCATCAAATAACTTCTCCCGCTCTAGGTGGAGCGGAAGGGCGTGTCAGGCTGTTACTGACTAAAACCCACCCGTGTTCCTTCAGTTGCCTATGCCAGGGCCGCAAACAACCCGCGACCCCAGCGGCAAAGTATGCCTTAAAACTGCTTTCACAATATGAACACAACTTACACAAAAGTACATTCGATAAACGTTAAATATTTTTTATTGGATAATAATTTTCCAGGTGACTAACAACTTAAACTCCAGGCGACTTGGCAGCGATTTTTTTTTTAATTTAAAAAATTAGGGCGACTAACTATTTGCTACTAAAAAATTACTTGGCAGCAATAATTATATAAGATGAACTTCAAAAGCTTTTTTGTTTGACAATAAATTCGGATGCAAGAGTGAGCGAAGCGAGCTCGGGACTTGGGGCACCCCGACTCGGACAGGTTAGGTTAGAAGGGGATGACGGGGTCGAGAGAGCGTGCTAAGCGAGCGCACAGACTCCGTCCTTCGTCGTTATTCGTTTTAAACCTTTGAGCCCCGCGAAACGCGGCGCCCTCGACTGGGGCTCCGTCAACTGCGACTTTTAAATTAAAACAAAGCTAACAACTGATTATGAAGCTGCTACTTAGCTGCCAATCTACAATTTTTGCTACTGGCTTTATTTTTTAATCCCAAATTCAGATTAATTTGTCGTTGCTTTATATACATGCCTTTTTATTACACTTACGGTTTAAAAAATACGAACAATATCCCAATTAAATTATCTGTGAACAATCCGGTTGATGATTATGACGAAATGCGCAAGTAGCGCATTTCGTCACGCTCCCCAGGCTAGGTGTTGGCCCGCATGCATTCATGCGGACCCCGTCACCCTCAGCGGTAATATTCGGCCGCAATTCCTCTAGAGAGAGGCGCGCGTGAAACACGGCGCTCCGCCGTGTCGGTCCTTTCACTGTTCAGGCAATAAACTCCCCAAGTCTGCAGGCCTCACCCTAAGACGGCCGAAGATCGTTCCGCACCCTCCGGCTCCCGGTGCGTCTGCTACGGATTGGTATTTGGAAAAGAGGTTGTATCCTCCTTCTCCCTTTCCACCGCTTCCTTAGCGACCACCAATTCCTCGCAGAAGGAGGCGACACGCGCTCACTTCCGACCATCGACTGGACCATGTTCGGAAGCGAGAGAGTATCCGCAGCACCAACCACTACGACGAGGTCACGCCGTTGCACTGCCCAAGCGGGCGATTCCTAAAGGGAGTAGGGCATTCTTCAAGGGAGCAAGGTATTCCTCAAGGGGCGCAGCGAATGCCTACAACAGTACCTTTGATTCTTGAACAGCTTCGGCACCCGTGATCGTGCTATCATTTCGGACAGACACTCTTAGCGAATGGTCATGACATTCGTACCCGTACCGCAACTTTTAAGACTACGCAAATACGCAGTGGTGAAGCACTGGTGAACACGTGGTAACGGCCCCGATTTACGAGTTGTAGGTCATGAGTACGAACCCAGGCAGGCGCTTTACTTTGTGTAAATATTTGCATCACCACTGCTCTCAAACGGTGAAAAAACATCGTGAGGAAACTGGCACGTCCAAGAACCAAAAATTCGATGACATATGACATCTACCAACCCGCACTGGGCTGGCGAGGTAGATTACAGCCCACTCCTTCTCGAGGAGAGGAGGCGTGTGTCCCAGCAACATTTTAGGCTGATTACTCGTATAAATAAGTAGTACAAAAAAAAATATCTAAGTGGTGAACCATTTTATTACACGTTGATGCAATAGTGTGAGTGGACCTAATAACATTTAGGTATTTAATAATGTATTTTTTTTATTTCTGTAAGATAAAAAAAAATTGGGCCAAATTTGCCTCCCCCTATAATCTGCCGCCCTAGGCTCCAGCCTACTCAGCCCACTGGTAAATCCGCCACTGTTACCAACTACAAAGGGATCTTTCTTTGTTTATTGGCCGATTTCGCATTTTGCTAGGTACCTCTCTCGCTCACAGGGGACCAAAATTTTAATAATGTTGAATGAAAAAATGTTTTTTTGAAAAATGTGATCAATTGGCAAACTAATATATAATAATAATTTTATATGATTATTTAAAACACGTTTTTAATGTGGCATTTATTTAACTCATCTCAAAAACAGATACTTATTGAGCGAAGTTTATTAGATATCACAATAGAAATGTGTTTTTAATAATTACCTATTAAATTAATATTATTTATATTCGCCAATTGATTACATTTTTCAAAAAAGCATCTTTTAATTTAACATTCTTAAAAATTTGGTCCCGTGTGAGCGGGACATGTGAAAAAGTTGATTTAAAAAAAATCTCGTACTTTTAAAACTTTAACAAAAAGAATCCGTGATCTCGTTTTCAAAAACATTGCACTCATTCATTTGTTTCGTGGGCGCGTTTTGAGACGCAAATCTTACAAGCAACCCGTGAAGTCACTGCGCCAGTCACTTTCACTAATTAAACAGCCCTACTGATTACATTTGCAGCTCAACTCGCTATTTTAGGCTCAAACACAGCTCAAAGTAACATTGAGTCAGGTTAGTTATATTTGTTAACTTTACGTTCTTCCGTGACAGGTGTATGATGAATTGATGTTAAGTAAACTGTTAAGTTAAGTTTAAACTGTTTTGATAAGTAAATAAGTAGGTACTTAATAAAACTTATATTAATATGCTTAGACTGTACTGCACTGTGTTGTACTTGATAGAGACAATTATTTTGACTAGCGTTGAATCGTCTCATGATAAAAATGTGATATCTACAAGTTTGAAGTTTAGAATGTATTTCTTTGGAAAAATAAACTGTTAAGTACGTTTTTGCATAATCTCAAGTAGGTACCTCTTACAAAACAAAAATCGGCCAAGTGTGTGTCGGACCACGCACAATGAAGGCTTTCGTTAAAAAGAATTTATTCGAAAAACAAACTTAACATTGTAATCCAAAAAAAAAAAAATGTGATAAAATTACAAATGAAAAAATTTCGGGCTTTTTCCTTCAGGTACTTATGCTGTGAGACCTCAAATTGCTTCTTGCCAAATTTCATTATTCTAGGTCAACGGGAAATACCATATAATATAGGTTTTGATTTACTTGCGAGTATCAAAATATGTCGCATAAATAGCAGTATTAGGGTTCCGTACCAAAATGGTAAAAAAGGAACCCTTATGGTGTCACTCAGTCAGTCTGTCTGTCTGTCTGTCACAGCTGGATATCTCAAGAAATGCTATCAACTTGAAATTTAGAACAGTTTTATGTGACTTTTACCCAACTATTTTGCAAAGAAGAATGAAATAAAATATATTTTTTTTGTAACCGGTGCTGAGAACCCCTTGTCTTAAAAATTCAAAGTGGGGCTACTAGTGCATGTGGGGTATCATATGAAAGAGCGCTGTTTGCACATTCTTAAACATTTTTTTATTTTTTTCTAGACCGCATAGTTTTCGACTTTTGATGAAAAATGTAAAAAAAAATACCGTTCCCCCCCGCTAATCTCCGAAGTTTGCAATGGGAAAAATCTGAAATTATTCTGTGTGATAGAAGTTTATGTAAAGATTACAGGAAAAATAAAACGATGTCTCTAAATAGCACACTTTTTCAGAAATCGGAACGGAACCCTCGGTGCGCGAGTCCGACTCGCTCTTGACCGGTTTTTTTTTTATTGCGGTGACTTAGAAGCTTGATTTTTTTAGAACTCTAAGGGACCATAGACCTACATATTTGATATTAATTTCAGGTTTGGTCCCATAGTAAAAGTTGTTCATAATGATGAGTACAATGACCCTTTAAAAGATTGCCACAGTTTACACTTACAACCTGTATACTTTGTGAAGAGGTCACATTTACCAAAAAAAACCTTTTTCTGCATTCTGCGGGTAAACGCTGTTTTTTTAAAAACTAAAAAAAAATAACCAGAATACATAATAACCGGAGGCCAATAAGAGACTTAATTATTTTCGCTTTTTAATCTCTAGGTACCTCGTCATTTCTTCGTACGATTTTTTTTGTAGGTAATTTTTTACTAAGTAATTATTTTCCTCGACAGGCCGAACATTCCGTAGCAGGACGCCGATCCCTGAAACTGAAATCGATGACGAAGGACTGAATGAGAACGAAATACAAGTCGAAGCCGATATTGAGGACAAAGGTAACGTGACATTACAAATACCTAAACATCATCCTCTGTCGTGACGAAATCAATTTTAAAAAAATCTGCTGTTCCCTATATTGTCCGCAGAACTCACAAAAATGTAGGGAATAGCAGATTTTTTTTCGCGATTTCAGGTTTGTTCCCATAGTAAAAGTTGTTCACAATTATGAGTACAATGACCCCGTAAGAGGTGGTGTGTTGTTTAAATTACATCTTGTATAAAAAAATGTGAAAAGAATCACAGGTCATCAAAAAATTCGTCAGCATCGCAGTCAACAGGAAAAGTGCCCAAAAGGCTGACAGCATTGTTTTTTCTTAATTCTTACAGCCTGAACAAAATTGAAACCTCGACTTCAAGAATTGAATGCGTCGCGGTTAAAGCAGGGATTTAGGTAAATCTCCAATAATCTAGTTGCCCAACTAAAACTAACAAAATTAACTAATCTACTGTTACAAACACCTAATTTCGTTTGAAGCTATTAATACACTTTGACTAATCAAACTTTTTCTTTGTGTTAAGTACTTACTTTGTTCGTCTTAACCTTGTCCCAAGTTTTTTAGAGCAGCTTCTAAAATAACTAAATGCGTCTGCCACGGCAACTTTTTTTATTAAAGATTCTAATATTCTAAGCTTGTTTAACTTTAAGTAGTCGCGATTAAACGAGTTGTATTCGAGTAAATACATAATAATAAAAGGATATTTACAAGTTTGACAACCCCGGACTTCCGAGATTAATTTGGCAGTCGCTTCATGTAAAATACTAGGATTCAGCTGCAGCTGTATCCGGTTAGACTGGAAGCCGACTCCAACATAGTTGGGAAACGGATAGACAGGTGATGACGTACTCGAATACAAGTCCTATAATCGCGAATGTAAATAAATAAAAATGTAAATGTAAATAAATGAAAAAGTAAATGTAAATAAATGAAAAAGGAAATTAAGGGAATAATGGACTACCAGCTTATAGATGGATTGTGATAATAAAATTGTTACTAAGCCACGAAAATTTATTCGTCGACCTCTATAAGATTTGCCCTTCGTCTATATAAGGTCCCATTATAATTATAGATGAACAAATTTTAACACAGCGTTCAGTACGTCTAACCAAAGATATCCAAGCAAAAAAACACTGATAAAGTGATTTTATTTTGACCTAAAATAATCGGGCCACGAGCGTGGTCACGAGCGCCTGAACATTTGTAGTTTTATTAGGAGACTAGCTTTTGCCCGCGACTTCGTCCGCGTGAAATTTATTGCTCCCCCGACCCACCCCGTCGCATAGCATTGCCTGCCCACGCTATTACTTCATTTTCGCTTACCGTTCTTTCTGACTTTTTTTCTTTTTGCTCGGCACCTAAGTTTCCTAGAGTGATGTTAAATATGCCTATAACCTTCTTTATGATTTGGGCTATCTTTAACGCAAAAATAATTTTTAAAGTCCGACTGGTAGTTCCAGAGATTAGCGCGTTCGTTCACCACATCCCCTTCCGCTAACCTCTCTGTCACCCACTCTCACACCCCCTTCACCACTTCCCGTTCCCCTTCTCTCCCTCACCATCCCGACCCTCCCTCTCCCCCTCACCAACCCCTTTCCTCCCCCTCACACCTCACCAGGTCTTCCTCCTCTCCTCACCAACTCCTGCTCCTTTCTCCTCCTTCCAGCATCCTCTCCTCTCCCTCCTCACCATACCTCCCCTTCCTCTCCCCTTCATTCACTCTCCTATTACAACCTCTCCTCGCCCGTTCCCTCTTCACCACCCCCTCCCCTTCCCCGTCCCCTTCGCCCTGCCCCTCTAAGCCTCCCTCCGGGGTAGTTTTGAAAACTATTAAATGATAAATGATTTATTTTCTGTAAGTAGGTTTGTACAAACACTTTTACACGTCAAACATATTTTTTTTTAAACTAGATGAGTTCGACAAACTTTATTACATAAACTTAGGCATTGCATTGGTTTGGCTTTGGCATTTGTGCCAAGTTCCAAGTCAATTAACCAAATGAATAACATTTTTCATGTAAATTGTATTCCCTGTTTTCACCCCCACAGGGGTGGAGTTTAAAAAAATCGTTTAAGATGTTCCTATAGCTTGACTCAAAGATTATTTATACCAATTTTCGAGTCACGCAGAAAATCCACCCCTGTAAAATTTACTAACCCTTTTCACCCCGTTAGAGGCAGATTTTCGAAAAAACCCTGATACACATTATTCTTTATTTTTGGTTTTAAATATAAGTACTGAGTTTTGAGTTAATTAGATTGCCCGTTAAATTTTTTCCATACAAACTTTGACACCCCCCCTATTCCCCTTTAGGGGGTAGTTTAGAAAAACCAAAAATCTTAAAAATCATAATTTACTTACATAAATATTCGTGCCAAGTTTCAACTTTATTAACTCAAGGAATAAGATTTTTCATACAAACAATATCCCCCCTTTTCACCCCCTTAAAAGTCCAATTTCCAAAAACCCTTTCTTAGCGGATGCCTATGTCATAATAGCTATCTGTGTACGAAATTTCAGCCCAATCCGTTCAGTGGTTTGAGCTGTGTGTTGATAGATCAGTCAGTCAGTCAGTCACGCTTTCCTTTTATAGATATAGATGTTGATAGATCAGTCAGTCAGTCAGTCACGCTTTCCTTTTATAGATATAGATAACAAAGACATGGATGTGTTTATGCTTTGGGTAACATTTTTAGTGTACTTTGGTTAGCTGATTTTTTTTCTTTTAAGTATCTAATGCTTTTTTCTTATAATTTTTTTTTATCATTGTCCTTATTTTGGTGGTCTGAATTATTTCTAAAAGTTTGTCCATCTATTTTAATAAAAAAAAAATATAAAAAATAAGTTTATTTCAATTACAAAGTGCTTTGACATAAATGTGTTGGAGATCTCCTTTTAAGCAAGAGTTGCTTGTGTTAGAAGACTCTCTTTAATGGGACCTTATATTTAGAAATAATGAATGAGCTAAGTATTGTGTCAAGTTTCAAAAGTTTTAAGTTTCATCAAACCGTAACGAACATTAAGGAATGCCCTTCTGCTTTCAAAAGTCCTTGGAATATACAAGTATACATTGTTAAAGGTGATAAAATTAAATGATTCCGTCATTTTGGTATTCATTCTGTTACTTATACTGACTTTAGAGAGGGTTTGACTTTAGAGAGTTGATAAATAGGATGAATTTCCTGTCATTTTGTAATATTATATATAATTTCGGGCCATCGACGGATGAATAAATTAAAGATGGATGCAAATGGTGTCCGTTTTATTAGTATTGTAATGTTTGTATTGCATGTAATTATCGGTATGCTTTGAACTTAATATTATAGTATTATTTAATTAATAAACTGATATTTTATTCTTCTCTAAATAAACTGTCTTAAAAAGTCATTATTTCATAGAAATTCTAATTTCATAACGAATTTAAAATCTTATCGAAACAAGAAAGTGAAACATTCCGGGGTTTATTTATGAACACAGACTTGTCATCATCATCTGCCTAGCCATTTCTCAACTATGTTGGGGTCGGATTCGAGTCTTACCAGATACAGCTGAATACCAGTATTTTACATGTAGTGACTGCCTATCTGACATCGACAACCCAGTTACTGGGTAACACGATACCCCTTGGTAAGCCTGGTTATCAGACTTTCGGGCTTCTGACGACCCGTAACGACTGTCAGAGATCCACGAATGGCAGCCGGACCAACGGCTTAACATGCTTTTCAAGGGAAGGGGTTTTGGTATGTAAAGGTCATCTACGGACCATCCGCGGCAAGCGTAGCTTCGACCCAACCTGGTCGATCGACCCAAGCGGTTCTTATTACTTAGCTTATGGTTCTTTGGCTTACAAGACGTGAACGTTAAAAAATTATGGTTCAGCATATTACTTAAAGCAACGTTTATAAATAAACCCCTCTTTTACGAAGTCCCTACACAAAATAGAAACAGTCTATTCGTTTACTTTCAATTTCCGCCACTGAGCAAAGATGTGAAAACAATCAAATTTCTATTAGGTACTACTTCCCGTCGTGTGCCTCCCAATGTTTACTACAAAATAATACTCTATTCCTCCAGGTTCAGAGGGTGGATCAGAACAGACCCGTCCACTGAAATCCTCGTCCCAAGAACCATCGGAGCCAAGTACACCAGCTTTCGACCCAGCCGACGGCAGCCGACTACCCCCGCCAGCAGAATTCCAGACCACAGACCACGTCATCACTATAGAACCGGATACACCAACAAAAACCTTATACATCACTCAAGAAGAGGACTCAAATCTTCAGAAGCCAATAACTCCGACTCCTAGCATCCATTCCCAGTCAGAACAGATACTTTCAGCATCTAGCTTAGAAGCCCAGTATAAAAAGATGACGTCAGAGCCTCCTACTGTGGTCATTACTCCAGATGTTAGTGATCCGGAGAGGTCTCCTGCCAGACCTTCGATTAGTTCTCCTAGATCAGCTAAAGTCAGTCCATCAGCTTCACCAAGCTATGGAAGAGATAAAGGAAAGTCAAAAGTGACTGGAAGGGTCGTTTCTGGATGGCTTTAAACTGAATGTATACTTATTGGAAATAGATGCAGTTTTTTTGGGATTTTTCTAGTCTTCTGGTGTTTGTGTTCTTATTTCCGAATCGACGTATTAGTGAGATATGCTGTTGTTATAGCAATAACTAGTTTTTATCGATATTTTATCATCGATTAACTTAGGAAGATCTAGGTCACGAGTTCACGACTCTACAATAGTTGTCGCGTTTTAGCGTGGCATTAACGGTCATTGACCCACCTAAATTTTCAAGCATTTTTTGTTTAAAAAACTGAAATAAAGTTCATGAACGTTCTGAATCAATATCTATCGTGATCTTCAACATGTTCCAATAACGAAAAACCGTACATAGTTTATTATTTGGGTTCCTACCGAGAGATATTAGGGAAAAAGCAATGACCGCTATTGCCACCCTAAAACGCGACAAGTATAGTCCTTGGTTTAATTGAAATTGTTGAAAGAAATTCACCACCACATAACACAGTCTACTTATCGTAATTATGAATGAACAGATTTTAATACAATATTCTTAAATATCTACACCTACTTAAGGCGAAATGGGTCCTAAAGGAGATATTTTTATAACTAAAAATTTGACTTGGGTATTCTTTGTCATGAATATAAAAATTGAAGATTTTCTTTAGTAAAATAAGAGGGCCAAAACACGATTGACACAATTTGGCTCGATACAAAAAAATCGCAAAGTTACCTCAAAATGAGCAATTTTTGTGAGAAAAAATTGTTTTATTTGATTGTAATTAAAGCAATTTCAATAAAATTTTGTCTGATATGATCCGTTTGGTCATAGGTACCAATGCTCCAAGCCCCGTTGCTTAAGGCGAAAAGGTAACGCCATTTCGCCATTTAGCAAGTGAAGAAAATTCAGCCTTCGTTCCGTATCTTGTTGTAATAATTATAGTTCGTGGCCTAGGAATATTCATACCTAATTACCTAATAAATAATTATAATTATTATGGTCGTTAAGTAACGAATAAGAAGCACCTAACCAAACAAATTGTTAAATATATTCTCAAATGGCTCAACAGAAAAATCTGAGGAGCAATTCCCGTATTTTTAAGAGCGTTTGCAATCTCAGTCTCAATCTTAGTCTATTTACCTATGACATAGATTGCCACTGAAATGAGCTTGTGACTAGATTCAACGTTTTTAATTAAGTAAGGGAATTGGCCTTCAGTTTTTTGCTTGATCACAAATTCAGAATAATCTCTCCTGGTAGGTACACCTCAAAAAGCTAATTAAAAGTCGTGCCTTAAAAGCCCTTGGATTGTGTGCCTAATTACACTCGGAGACAACGTTGAAAAGTACCATAATTTTCTTTAAAATGCTATAGATTGAGCTGTCATTCGCGGATCTTTGACAGTCGTTACGGGCCGTCAGAAGCCCAAAAGTCTGTCTTACCAAGGGGTATCGTATTACCCAGTTACTGGGTTAAGCAGGTCTGATAATCAGTCGCTCCATGTAAAATACTGGTACTCAGCTGCATCCGGTTAGACTGGAAGCCGACACCAACATAGTTGGGAAAAGGCTAGGCAGATAGATTGCTGTATCAATTGAGCTGTTGTCTACATTTTGCTGTAAACGTAGCTTATATTGTAGGTGTATTTGATTATTTTAGGAAATATATTGAAATTCCGTAAAATCTTTACGGGCATGGGCGTAGCCAGGAGTCGGTAATTAAGTAATAGATTTATAATAGTGTAAGACCACAGATGAATACAGATGGGACACTCCGCAAAATCATTTAATTAAAAAGCGACTCTTACTGCGACTCAATAAAGTGCAATTCAGGTCGCACACCGCTTACTACCTACAATTATATTCACCTACAAGGTACCTCTCTTTCTATCGCGTACCTTATGACCTTACTGAATCGGCCCCGTGGAAGGGGCCCGCCGCGTACTTGTAGCTTCATAGAGATAAACTACGATAACATGGCGCGCCCCTCCAAATTACTGTTTCAATGTGTGTAGTGACGTGACTAGTCGAGCAACAAATCCGTGGATTTGTTTTTGTTTGACGGCCGTCTCATTACGCACACATGCGTTGTGAATCTTGGTGGTGCATTGTAAATACTTTCACAAATACTTTCAAACGTTTTGAATTTTGGAGGGGCGCGCCATGTTATCGTAGTTTATCTCTACCTAAACTGCGGAGTGTCCCATCTGTATTAATTTGTGGTAAAAGACTTAAACTGAGATCAAGTGACCTTTATCCGTCGCAGAATTAATTATCATGATAATATTATCAGAATTTGTCTGATATATTATTAGTATAATAACTTAATATACTAAAGATACTGTCAATAAATTGTTGCAATAAAAGCAATATAAGTTACACTGCAAACCACTAACTGTTCAATTAGGGACAAATGTAGAAGTTATTTAAATGATTAATGATTAACACTGAAAAGTACTGAAAATCTGAGATCAAGAAAAAAAAGAAGATGGAGCGCCGCGAACGTCAAAAGTGCAGCAACCTTTTTATCTGTGTTTCGAAAGGTTGCCATTTGTAAATAAAAACCTCTATAATTTGGGGAATAATATTGTATGGGTCATATTTTGGGGAAATTTTAAATCGTATTATGGCAACCCTCGCACTTTATTTCACTTTTATTTTTTATGTGTGTAGTCCAAAAAGAAAACTTTTTAATTCCAATTTGTAAAATATTTATTGCAAAAATGCCTTAAATTATACGTATCAATTACAAGACATTGTAAAAAAACCTCAGCTATGTATAAGCCATGTAATAAGCACACAAATCCAATAACAAATGCCTTTATAAGACCAAATTGTACTGTAGTTTGTTGACATAGTCTTAAGTGTATGTTTAATAAAGAAATAAAGAAAATGAAACCTCTAGTTTATGTTTGCTACGATTTTATTAAATACACAACCTTTCTTTGTAACTCTCAGGACGTAGGCGATGTAAGATCTAATTAAACTTTCTTTCTTTTTATTTTCTTTTCTTGTCTGAATTTATTGACGAAGTGACTTAATATTTTCTGTGGGACTGGAGAATTAATCCATACTTCCATACTAATTAATATTTTAAATTGGAAAGGTACTTTGTCTATCTGTCAGCTTTTTATGCCTAAATCACTGAACCGATCTTTATAAAAGACAGGCCTGTAGAACAAACTACTTTTTATCCTGGATAATAAAAATATATGAAACACAAAATATACGCAAAGTCGGGGGCAACAGTTACTAAATAATAAAGATACCTACTTGCCAACTATACTGGGTGAAATTTTAATGGTGGTTTTCTTTTTATACAGTCATTGCACTCATCATTATGAACAACTTTGAGACCAAACCTGAAATCGTGAAAAAAAATCAGCTGTTCAGTACATTTATCTACATCAAACTCGTCAAAATGTATGGAGCAGCTGATGTTTTTTTTTCGCGATTTCAGGTTTGGTCCCATAGTAAAAGTTGTTCATAATGATGAGTACGCACTGTATATTACGTCGAACGGAGTAAGTTTAAAGTTATAAAATAGTGCTAGCTTCCGGGCCTTAACACACCTCTACCTCTGCCTCTTTTTTTTTCGTGGGGAAATCCTCATGGAACAACGAAGGATTATGTCAGACTTTACCGACTAAAACCCCACTGTTCCTTCTAGTGCCATGAGTCGGGGGCCCGGGAGATACTTGTACATTCGCCGCACCCCTGACTGGTATCAGACCGCCTTGCTTAGCGGGCCATATCACCAAGTGCGGCCGATCCCACGACCGCACGTCCTCCCATTAAGGCGCGCATGGTATGCGTGCCACTTCTTTAAGCCTGACTGCTCGAGCGACAACAACGCCCCAATTTCGCCGCCCGCAGGCCCCCTTATGGTGGCCGGAGATCGTCTACCTCTGCCTCTGCTCTGCTCTGCAGCGGTTCCGCTGCGGAGGTGTGCTAGATACAGCGTTATTTGGCGAAGATACTAATTTACTTCTTACAAGATTTTGCCTGTGGGTCTGCCGTAGTGACATTGATACGAAAATAAACACGTGGAGCTCTATATTTTCCTGCCTCGCCTTAGGGAGAGTTTATATAGGTACAGGTCGCAGGTCAGTGGTAAGACTTTAACCTTGAACTGAGGGGCAATTCTCGTAATTTTAAGAACGTTCGCATTCTAATCTCCAGTCGCAATCTGTCAAAAAAACCTCTAATTTCCCTACATTTTTGACATTGATTGTCGCTGAGATGACACTGCGACTTGAATTTGAACGTTTTTTAAGTACGAGAATTGGCCTTCTGGTATAGCGTACAGTCACTTATAGCATTAGCTGACCAACCCTTACATAAATGGTTGAGATTTTTTAGAATACGAGTCGTTAGAATTTTATAATTCTTTTATATTTTATTTATTATAGGTATTTAATTTTTATTTCAGCTAAAATGCTTTATGTGACTGTACTACGGAGTTTTGATAGAATACGAGGCCATCACTGACATATAAATCATATGGACTTGGCATACATACAAGGAAAACTGTATGCATAAACCTTACTGAGCGGATAAAATGGCAGTTAATAGGGCAGCCCATATCGATATTTCTATAAAATAAAATCTATAAAAGATTGTGAGAATGTTTTCATATTGTCACGGTACAATATCTACTGCTAAAAATACCCTAAGTTTTCTAAGTAAGGCCTTTCATGGTATACATAAAGGCCTTCTATGGTACCAAACAGTGAGCGGATAAAATGGCCGCATATAGGTATTTCAATGTCGAATGAAAGGTTGCAAAGTAACTGTCAAAAACACTATTATCCTTTTTCACTTAAGCAAAATTAAGAAAGTTAAAAAGGATGGCAGTATTTTTATGATTTTGGCGTCGATATGCCTCATTGTCAAATATTTCAAGTCCATATGATTTATAGGTCAGTGGAGGCCATCTTATAAAATAAATACCTACTGGTTAGGTTACTACAGTCATTCAGCCTACCGTGCTATGTGATGGATCACTGCATAAAGACACCACATGGTGTAGAGATCTCCCAGATTTAGTCGCTAAGTAGTAGAGATGCTCTCCAGATCGGCCACCTATGAACCATTATAACTTTTGAACCAGTGACCCACAAATTTTGATATTTGGCGACAAATTTCGACTAATTAGCGACAAATTTTTAGTGTTATCAAAATTCCTGATGGTGGCCATGACAGTGTCAGTCAAACCATTTAAGCCACTAGTTGTACGCCGTTTAGTGAAAAGGCTAGGCGGTTGATTAAACTGCTAACTAAGGGGCTTACTATGAGCTCTTATAGCAGGGCAGAAGTTGAACGGTTCCAGTGTGAGAGAGAGACGGAGCTATATACGATATACCTATACCTAGGTATTTACATGCATAGGTGTTTACATAAATGGACTAATGAAAATGAGCCATTAGCGTACGAAGTCGACTATAGGTACGTAATTCTAAGTAAAACAAAAATCATACAGTGATTATTTATTTATTCTCGTATTACAATTTCGTACAAAACGTATGTACAATTTTTTCATTCGTCTTCCAAACATTTATTTTTTAAGTGATTAGTTCTGCTAACCCATTAAGGAAAACCGGTATGAATATATATTATTCAAGAACGTCAAATATAAGAAAAGGGTCTTAATTTAACTTTATTCATTTTTAGTATTTTTTTTTCTTTTTTTATACTTACAAAAGATGAGAGACGAGTAACTTGTAATTTAATTTGACTTTATAACGCTTTCATGAAACTTAAAACTAGGACAGATAATAAAATTGGATCCATTCCAAATGTTAAGTAAATATTCTTGAATTTGAATCTTTTAGTTTTTATCGTCAAGAAATGGTCACAAAAAGTAAGAAATCTTACTCAAATACTTGAATTCTTTCAATTATTTATAATGAGAAAATAAAGAAGTCATACAAACAACACAAATAGTAATTTTATTAATATCAGATCTATATTTAATACTTAAATCCATAAAAAATAAGCAAATTAGAAAACAAAACTGAAAGATTTTTCATGACAATGCAAGAAAACCTAGATTTTCGGTATAAAGTCGAACCAAATACTACAACAATACAACCAAAAATATAATAATAAAGGCTACAACGAAAACACACGCATCATGTTTTTTTTTAATAAGTAAATAAAGATAAAACAATATATTAAATTAAGGTGAATGCTTAATGGTAGCTCGCGAAATTTAAAATTTCTTACGTTGTTTGCAATTTGCAGGTCAGTGTCTGGTTGTATGTTGATCAAAATATGATTTATCAAATATGTATTTACATAATAATAACCACAAGAATCATCAATACATCTTTCTACGTTAGATTTGTTCCAAAATTTCATGATTTCCGAAATCAAACTTAGAGAGAACAATTCTAACTTAGAGAGATGTCTGTATGAGTCCTAAATGATACCTAAGACTGCAAATTGCAAAAAACTTAAGAAAATTTGAATTTGGCGGGCTACACTGCGGATCTCTATATATACAGGGTGACTTTGAAAACATGCGACAAAATTTAAGGTGGTGTTCTACGCATCAATATGAACAACTTTTACTAAGGGACCAACATCGAATTCGCAAAAAAAAAATCACCTTCCCATATGATAGTTAAAGGTATTGGACCCTTTTGTAAAAGAAGGTCGGAATTTTTTTTGCGAATTCGATGTTGGTCTCTTAGTAAAAGTTGTTCATATTGATGCGTAGAACACCCCCTTAAATTTTGTCGCATGTTTTCAAAGTCACCCTGTATATATTTTTTTTAACTGGAGTTCAAAACCCCACCTGGCGTGGGGTACAATAACACACCAAATCAATAAGGAATCGTATAACGATGGCAACTACCGCGGTCTATCAGACATTCACATTAGTCATGAATTTGACGCTCTGAAACTACACGCGAGCTCGCTACGGAAGTATACGAGAACCTATTGATTATAGTGTACATAATGCAAATACAGATACGATATCTTTTGCCTCTGAGCAAAAGATATCGTATCTTTTTTTAGGAAATATCTTTTCATATTTTTTCGATCGTGAGTAAAAGGAAAAAAATCAACAAACTCATCACAAAAATTAAATCAAATTCAGAAGTTGCAAATAAACACCAAAAGTGAAATTTCTTTGTATATTACCTAAAATAAATCGAATGAAATTTGTTATTCATATTATACTAGCTGACCCGACAGACGTTGTCCTGTCTTAGCTATGAATATTCTAATGTAAACGCGCGAAGTTCCTGAAGGCGCAAGCTGAGCACATTTTGCATTGTTTAGGAAAACTTAATTTATATTTTAAGAATGAACCTAAGATTTTTTGCTGAAAAGTAAAATACCGGAATAAATTTATACTTAGTAAAAAGTCAAGAACATGAAAATGATTAATTGGAGCCAATTAATTTGAAAAAAAATTGTTTTGAGTATGAATGTCAATGGCTATATGAGTAGGGGAAGATCAAGAAACGATGGATGGACTGTGTTAAAGATGATATGGTTATAAAGGGGGTGACTACCGAGATGACGACTAATAGAGAATTATGGAAGAAAGGGACATGTTGCGCAGACCCAAAATAAATTGGGATAGTAGGTTGTTACCATAGGCCTATAAAAAATCTGAGGTTGTTACTTGTATCAAATCTCCACATATTTAGTACAGTAGTGTTAGTAAATTGACGTTATGACAATAAACTGTGTAGAAGTTTCTTTCATACAAACTTTGTCCTGACAATTACAAATACAACAAAAAAGAATTAGCCAAATACGTGCATCCGTTCTGAAGTGATGCGCGTACCTACATACATTCGGCAATTGATTTTTATTTTAGAATACTACATAAGTAGCTGACCCGCCAGACGACCTGTCAAAAGTTCAATAAATCGAACGGCAGCAAAACAAATGAACAACTGATTATAAAATGAATTTGAATTTGGAATTCTAAAAAGTATGAAAGTTTCCCGACAGACATTGCCCTGCCCTTTCATGTATGAGAAAATGAATTTTCTTCATATTTTTTTGTGAATTTTCCTATGTTTTTAATAGTTATTCTGCTATTCGGGACGGAGACAAATACAACAAATCAAAAACCATGAAAATTGGTCCAGTAGTTCTCGAGTTATAAGTGTTCGAACAAACCCGACTTTGTTTTATATATATAGATTAGGACGACACTTATTATTATTTCAATCATAGACAGTAACATTTACACTTAGTCAGAAATAAATTGAACCGCATTAACCAGTTACAGTTTTATTATGCCTCGTAATATGGAATAATCCTGTTGTTGGTGTAATTAACCCCTCAAGTGTCGAATGCACCCCATGTGTGCATAAGAAAAACCCTTTTTTTGTTCGGTACATAAGCTTATATCACATATATACACTCCTTTGCAAAAAAAACGGGCGGTTTGGATTTTTCTACATTATTAGTAATCATTTAGTTCTAAAGAGGTTTTAATAGCCAAACTATATTACTGGCACTTAATACAGAGTCTTGGTATAAAAAAAAAGTTAATTTCAAATTCGAAACTGTTGTTTTTAAAAATAATAATCCCTTTTTCAGTTTATGACTTTTTACTTGCTATTCGCGGGTTTGCGGTTAAAAGGTTATCAGGCAACTAAAAGTAACTTCTCGTTATTTTTGTTAGAATAATTTATGTTTGTCGCATAATCCTGCCTTATTGTGACTTAAAACAGATATTTTTGTATCGATTGTAATGGCAGAAAAAGCAATAAGAGCTAGTAAAATTATAGCGCTGCGGGAAGTGGGGTGTAGTCAATGTTACGGCTCACAGCGGTTAAACGTGGGTCGTTCCACCGTCCAAAGAACCTGGACTCGATACCAAGAGACAGGTTCCGTTCAAAGAAGTCAAGGTTCTGGGAGAAAACGTTGCACACAACCACGAGATGACCGCTTTTTAGTGACTCAGGCGTTGAGGAACCGCAAATGCAGTTACATAGACCTCAAAAGAAACCTTGAAGAGGTACGAGGAGCGCAAGTTAGCCTATGGACAGTGAGGAGGAGGCTTTTAGCGGTTGATATACGCAGTCGACGACCAGCGCGGGCCTCCAAGTTACTCCGTGAGCACCGAATTGCTCGACTGAGGTTCACTAGAAATTGTCTATCTTGGACACTATGTACCTGGAGTAGCGTACTCTTCTCAGATGAGGCTCGAATTTGTCTGAATGGTGAGGACCGACGTCGGCGAGTGTTACGAAGACCAGGGGAACGCTATGCCGACGTGTGTTTTGAAGATATCACCCCTTATGGTGGAAGGTCCGTTATGTTTTGGGCGGGCGTAACTTCCAGCTATCGTACCGAGATAGTGTTCATTGAAAATGGCTCACTAAATGCGCAAAGGTACATAACAGGAATAATGTGTCAACATGCACAGCCCGCACTGACTGTAATTGGTGAAGATGCCATTTACATGGACGATAATGCTCGGTACCACCGTTCTGGCGACGTAGATGCTTATATGCAAGAGGTCGGTATTCGTCGCCTGGATTGCCTAGCGCGGAGCCCCGACCTTAACGCCATTGAGCACGTCTGGGACCTCCTAAAAAGGCGAGTACGATCTGTCCAACCCCTCCCACAAAACATCAGGGAGCTTAAACGTGTGATTTCGGCTGAGTGGGAACACATTCCACAGGACACCATCAAAAGCCTGGTGGAAAGCATGCCAAGACGAGTACATGCCTTAATCGCTGCAAGGGGAGGTCATACTCGTTATTAATTTTTATTTTTTAATGTCTTTTTTTTTATTAAAATACCATGAAAATACTCGTAGTCATAATTTAATTATACCCTAAAAATTTTCATTTTAACACGACTCTCTGTTTACATTGACTAAAACACCGATTCCAGGATCTAAGGGTTAAAAACTATATTCTCAATGATAATAAGAAATTTCTAGTCATTTATGCTAATGACATACTAAAAATATAAATATTATCCAAAGAAAAGCCAATGACTGTAAGGTGCCCGTTTTTTTTGCAAAGGAGTTTATAAATGTAAAAAAACATCATCCGATGGAAAACCAATCAAATCATTAGTTGTGAACTTATGGAGTTCGCAGCTAACCTCCCCTACCAACCCCCCCCCCCCCCCCGCGTGTCAAATGCACCCCAAGTGTGCAAAAGGACAAAACTTTACATAATAGGTATATAAGCTTAGATCACGTATATATAAACGTAAAAAAACATCATCCGATAGAAAACATATCATTATCAGTAGTTGTGAACCTATGGGGTTCGCAACTAACCCCCAACCCTCCCCACTCGCTGGGGTTTTGGGTCTAAAATCAGCCAAACTCAGACACTTGAGGGGTTAACAACAACAACTGTTTTTTTTTTCTCTATGGTTCCCAACCAGACATTCATTGATGCTTGCAGTAAGTAAAATGCCCATGACTGGTCGCGACTCTATTGTTAGTTTGAAAAAATATATGTTAACACAATAGGGTATTTGACTACATATCAAAAATATAGGTACTTATTTTAAAGATAAGAGAAAAAAGAAAAAAAAAAGGATTTGTGAGAAAAAAAAAAAACATCGGTGAAGAAATGGAGAAGTTACACGCTTTTGAAAATATTCTTCTATGCTTTTCACGCAAAACGATAATTGGTACGGTACGAAGTTACTATGGCGTTCCGGTGTTGTGACGTCAGATCAGAGCATTGCTGTCTAGACTTTAAACGCATACAACTTCAGCATTTTTTGAGATAAGAAAACATTTTTTTTTCTGTTACTTAAATTTTTTTCTTGGTTTCGAAAAATCGAATAAAAGAAGTCTAAGTAGTCAAATACCTTGTTCAAAAAGTACATGACGTCGAGCATATTATAGCCTCCTCCTTTTTGGAAGTCGGTTAACAAGGACTAAATAAAACTAGGCAGTGGTCTAAAGCCAGCCAGTCTTCAGTTGCCTCTTGATGGTTTTGACCTCCTCCAGCTTCTGGACTGGCCGCAGCGGCTCTGGTGAAGCTGGAGGTATCAGCTGCTCCGTGCTAGAGGTCGAAGTGAGCCGCTTTGGTGGTGACGATGGAGTTTTGGCAGGCTGGTGAAATAAATATACAAGTTATTATAATTTTGGGTAACATAGCAAATCATTCCTGTAGTCCCTCCGAAGGGTTAGGCACATAACTCCATTTCAGCAGTTATGTTTTAAGTCCCATTATCCCTTGGCATGCCTAGTGGGTGAAAATCACATCGCTTGCCTTGTGGGTCTACCAGACCCCAAACCATTTTACGCACGCCATATTCACAAGGAAGCTCCGGACTGCGGCTGTGTTTGCGTGGTTAGTTGATAAATTGAAGCTATCAAGAGTGATAGTTCACCTAACCTTGTATTTAAAAAGATATGACATATTTTCTATCACATGTCGGTAAGCCTAGAAGACCCGGCTTACCAAGGATTATAGGGGGCAAGCCGGGAGGAGCTCGTGGGTAAGTAATAGCCGCACGGGTTGATCCATCAGGTTAAGCTACGCTTGCCGGGGTTGGTCCGTGTATGTGTGACCATCTTTACATACCGAGGGCCTCGGAAAGCTCGTTAATCCGTTGGTCCCGGCTGTCATTCGTCGATCTTTGACAGTCGTTAGGGGTGGTCAGAAGCCCGAAAGTCTGACAAGCAGTCTTATCAAGGGGTATCGTATTACCGAGTTACTGGGTTGTGTAAGTCAGATAGGCAGTCGCTCCACGTAAAATACTAGTATTCAGCTGCATCTGGTTAGACTGGAAGCCGACCCCAACATAGTTGGGAAAAGGCTTGGCAGATTGATAGGGGGCGAGCCTATTGCTATCAACCGGGTACAAATTCAGACTCCGAACTGAGAATAAAACACAATAGTACTTTGTCCGACCCGAGATTGAACCCAGGACCTCCTGCTCAGCAGTAGCGCTTGCGACCAAACCAACAACGACAACAACAACAACGAAACGAACGCATATCGAAAGTGAAGCACCGTACTGATCTATGTGTGCGTGATTTGAGTACCTGCAAAGTCGCCGTCGCTCGTGTCACGTAATGGCGGCCGGCCGGCATACTATGATGTAAATGTGTGCGTGAGGCGTGTTTGTACATACGGTCCCGGCATACTTACTGTGCCTCACTTTCAATATGCGTGGCGCGGAGTCCTCCTTTTTTTAAGTCTATGGTACTAACATAGTTTTTAAGTAACTTGTTAGTTTGTGACTAACAAATAATGGACTTTGTGTGAGTAAATAAATTAAATTAAATTAAATTGTAGTTGTTGTTTGTGATTGTTGTTGTGGGTGTATCAGAAAGTTAAAAATGCGTTGCGTGCCGTGCGTGCATTGCGGCCGGTGCGGACCAGTGGAAGCTCACCTTAAACCGCTGGGATTAGTTGCACGTGAGTTCCTTATCAAAAGTAGAGCTTACGAAAGTCATAAACAGGGTGTCTCTTTTAAGGTGTCAAGCCAGTGTGAGCTGATAGCAGAGTACCATACCTATCGATTTAACCCCCATGTATGTTCTACGATTTGAGATGATTTAAAAAATTATATCTTTTTTTTGGGTCAACTTTGAACAAGAATGTACTAAATAGGGCATTATTTGCTGAAATCGGTCGTTGAAAGTGGTGTATCTGAAAACTTGTGAAAGTTCGTTAATTTTGGCGGTGGAAAATACAATCGGGCACACAGCTTCTGTAGCAACAAATTGTTATCTTTATTGTAGATTTTAATTACTACCTTCTCTTGAGCATGTTCAGAACAAAATTATAAACCTCGTGCTGAGAATTTTCATATAAACAGCAATAAAAAACTAAACTTGAAGAAGACTCGATATATGCACACAGCTGCGTCTAAAAGTACCTAATTACTGACGATGAGTTGCACGAAACCACAGATTAATACAGATGGGACACTCAGCAAAATCATTTAAATAAAAAGCGACTCTTGAGAAGACACAATAAAGTGCAATTCAGGTCGCACAACGCTCATTAGCTACAGTTTTTATTCAACTACAAGTTGCCTCTCTTTCTATCGCGTAACTTTTATACCTACCTTGTGACCTACTGAATTAGACCCGCGGACGGGGCCAGCCGCGTACTTGTAGCTTCATACTTAAACTGCGGAGTGTCCCATCTGTATTAATCTGTGATGAAACCAACATTATTTTAACGGAGTCTTTAAATTGATGCTGTCCCTTTCTTTTTGATACAAAATGTAAGGGATGGCTTGAATCCTCTCTGGCATGAAGTCTCTGTTAAACTAATGTTGGTTTCGTGCAACTCAACGTTAGTATCGCATAGTGTGTTAAAATATCGGCCATTTTATTTTATGTTCTTTTGAAAATACTGAATTCTTGCTACAGTTGCAGACAACAATTCCACGGTCAATGGTCTACCCTTTATGATAATAAATAGCTTCTACCCGCGATTTCATCCGCGTGAAATTTCTTGTCCCCCCGACCCACCCTGTCGCATCGCATCGCCTGCTCGCGTTATTACTTCGTTTTCGCTTAGCGTTTTTTCTAACTTTTTTTCATTTTGCTCGGCTCCTCAGTGTCTTAGCGCGATGTTAAATAGCCTTCCTCAAGAGTTGGGCTATCAAATGCAAAAAGAATTTTTAAAATCCGTTAAATATTTTTTGAGTTTATCTCTTACTATCCGTTGCCCGCGGTTTCACCCGCGTGGATGTCGTAAATTATCCCACGGGAACCTACTAGCGGGATAAAAAGTGTCCTATTTGATTAACACAGGTTTTTTTTCGCGATTTTGTTTGGTCCCATAGTAAAAGTTGTTCATAATGATGAGTACAATGACCCCTTAAGAGATTTTGTCTATGAATAGATACACCATAAACTTCTCTATTATACCCCTCCTCCCTTTCTTTTAGATTCCTGTATAAAATGAACCTCAACATCTGCCTACCCTTTTCCAACTATGTTGGGGTCGGCTTCCAGTGAAACTGGATGCAGCTGAATACCAGTATTTTACATGGACCCTGTTACTGGGTTGTCAACCCAGTAATTGGGTCATACGATACCCCTTGGCTGGTTGTCAGACTTTCGGGCTTCTAACGACCCCTAACGACTGTCAAAGATTCACCCAACAGCCGGGACCAACAACGGCTTAACGTGCTTTCCTAGGCACGGAGGGGTATGTAAAAATGGTCACCCATCCACGGACCAAACGCGGCAAGCGTAGCTTAAAACCTGATCGATCGACCCGTGCGGCTGTTAAGCCACAAGCCCCAATGAACCTAAAACATCATAATACTCACAGCATCAGTAGCAGAAGTAGAAGGCTGTGGAGACGCAACCCTCGGAGATGGTGGAGCCACCTTAGGGGGTGTCGGAGGCTTGGCAGCTTCAGGGGGAGCCGGCGCGTGCGGCGGTGTGCTGGGGGTCAGCTCCATTGTTGGCGCTGGTGGGGCCTGCTGAGAGAAATAGAATAGAATAGGTACTCTCTATTATGTACACCATACGAATCACACTAATATTCTATAGGCGAAAGTTTGTGAGTGTGTGCGTTTGTTACTTCTTCACGCTCAAACGGCTGGACCGATTTGGATGAAATTTGGTATGTAGATAGCTTACCTAAGCTTACCTACCCTGGATTAACACATAGGTTACTTTCTATCCCAGTTTAGCTAGTTACAGATAAAAATGTAAAATGTTACTGAGGGTGACATAGTAGGTCTTTTTGTTAAAAAAACTATAGCTAGAAAAAACCGGTCGCGTGTTCGCTAGACGATTTCTTTGGATAGGACGCGATCTTATTGGGGTGCACGGTGATTCAGTTAATTGTTGAAAAGAATCAAACGTGATTAAAAGGAAGTCCTATAAATCAAGTACTTACTACAATATTTTTGGATTCTTCTTATAATAAATCTTCTCAATTCAATTCTCAATTCTCAATTTCTTTATTGCGTACCATAATGTATACAGTTGGTAGGGAAATTATTATATAGTCACAATTATGGACCCTGTAGGGCACAGCATAGATCAAGTAGGAGAGAGGAGGAAGAAAACTGGGTGCATAATGTGATAAATTGAATTATTAGCAATTAAATATATTTGTAATTATTGAATTATTTTAATTTGTATTTAGTGAGATAAACTGTTTTATTATTACAGAATTGTATTTAGAATTATAGCGATTGTTTTTTTTTATAATATTATATACATTTATTTATTTATTTATTTTTATATTCATTATATTATTTACCTATTATTATTTTGATTTATTACGTAATTCATATTAATTTTTATACATATATGTATCATCCTTAAGGTAAGTCATTTATTGGACGCTCCATTCAATTTTCAGTCGTATTAGTAGTAGGTATGCGAATCTTTAATAGGTAGTGAGTATTTGTAGATGCAAATAGATAATTACGAAGTTACTTATAATTTATCATTTAAGTACTCACTTAGACTATAGTAGCATTTGCTTACAAGGAAAAGCCTCAATTTATTGATAAAGATGTTGTATTTATTTAAATTCTTTATTATTTCGGGTAACTTATTGTAAATTTTTATGGACATGACAAAGGTACTATTGGAGTGCATTTTTAGTCGCGATGTTGGTAAGTTTAATCTATTTTTATATCTTAAAATAATTTCCGTTTGTATGTCCTCTCTTCTTGTAAAGAATTCTGGGTACTTACGCACGAACTTACAAACTTCAAATATATAGAGACAGGGTAGGGATAAAATCTTTAGTTCCTGAAAATGGGGTTTACAACTATCGGTGACTTCAATATTTACTAATATTCTAATTAGTTTTTTTTGTAGGATAAATAGTGTGGGCGCGTCAGTGCTGTATCTTCTCAAAATAATGCGTCACATCAACTTAGAGTAGGTAGTAATATTCCTTGTTTAGTATCTAAGTTTGCATAATCTGCCTGTAATGTTCCCACTGCTGGGACACAGGCCTTCTCTCAATGAGAGGAAACAGGCCGTAGTGCGGGTTGGTACAGATGTCACATGTCTTCAAATTTTTGATTCTAGGACTCCGAGGATTTCCGGTTTCCTCACGATGTTTTCCTTCACCGTTTTGAAAGCAGTGGTGATGAAATAATTTACTTAAACAAAGTAAAGCGCCTGTCTGGGTTCGAACCTGCGACCTACAACTCGTAAGTCTCAGTCGTTACCACTGGGCCACCACTGCTCCTATAAGTTAGTAAGTTTAATGAACTGTATTTAAGGCGAATGCGCCAGGGTAGCCCGCGAAATTCAAAATTTCTTACGTTTTTTGCAATTTGTAGGTCAGTGTGAGCTTGTATGTTGATTAAAATATGATTCGCAGCCGTAACTAATATGGATTTACACAATTATAATCAGCAATACAACTCCATAAGTTAGCATTTACCTCAAATCTAGCGATTTCATGAAATCATGAGGTTTCAGGTAAATGCTAACTTATGGAGTTGTATTGCTGATTCTAATGATTATAATTGTGTAAAGCCATATTAGTTACGGCTGCGAATCATATTTTAATCAACATACAAGCTCACACTGACCTACAAATTGCAAAAAACGTAAGAAATTTTGAATTTCGCGGGCAACCTTGTCGCATCAACCTTAAAGGGTCAAAAATTCTTGACTATATAGGTTGACTAGTAATTAGTGACCGATACTTAAACACATGATTGTACTCATGATAACAAACAAATAAGCTGTTCCTACATTTATGTTCGCATACTCGTCAAAATGTAGGGAGCAGCTGAATTTTTTTTCGTGAATTCAGATTTAGTCCCATAGTAAAAGTTGTTTGTTATCATGTGTTTAAGTATCGGTCACTAATCCCCCTATATGTTGATATTGTTTCTTGTTTGTTACCTTAGACTTCACCGGCGCTGGTGGTGGAGGTATAGCTCCGTCTGCGGGCTTTATCTCCGGAGCCACTGGTCTGGCCACAGCTATTACTTCTGCTGTCTTAGCGTCGCCGTCTTCAGGTTTGTCTGATGCCTATTTAAACAGCACTTTGGTATAAAATTGTACTTCATTTATTTAACATTTGGTTTTGTTTACATTTCCATTAAATACTTTTAGAATAGACTATATTATTTTGACGGCGATTGATAGCGTTCAATAAACTGGAAGAGTGTACATAAGGAGCATGGATAATATCGGATCGGTATTCGGAATTACTGAAAAACCGGGGTACTTACCGGTATATTTTTGCCGTTTTACCGGGATAGAAATTTGTAAAACCGGTATTTCAGCATTTTGACTTGTGATTAAAAATAGTAGTCGACTTTTATTTAAAGTAAGCAAGCACTTTCCATAATATTTTCTTCAGAGTTCTGTGGCTTTATAAATTACTTTTCGTTCTTATTATTTTACAGTATTTTTCATCAATATTTAGTCACAAATTTCACTTTCATTAAACCGCTAGTTTCCTCGATCTACTTTCTGATTGATGATCTAGATAATTATGCCTTATTTAAGACTAGCTTTTGCCCGCGGCTTCGCCCGCGTGGATGTCAAAAAATATCCCAAGGGAACCTGCCACCGGGAATTCCTGCATTATAAAGGGAACCTCTGTGCAAAATTTCAGCTTTTTAGGTCCAAGGGTTTGGCCTGGGCGTTGATGAATCAGTCAATCAGTCAGGACTGACAGGAGGACTGGAGGTGGAAGAGAAGTTTATTATAATTTTTGTTATTTACATTTATGGTTATTTTTGTTTTTCAATAAAACAAAAGAAAGAAGTATTTTTACTTGTAAAAAAAAATTAAAAATACCGAAATACAGGTATTCCGATTTAAACATTTTTAATATCGGAAAAATACCGATGCCGGTAAAACTCAATACCGCATAGCCCATCATAGGGCCTAGTCCTAATTCCACCTTGTTCAACAGAATTTGGGATCCCTGAAAGTCTGCCAGCTATCTCAGAAACAAAACTGATGTCACTTACCGAATCTTCTCCTGATGACGGTGGTCCTGGCGACTTTCTCTTTATCACCTTTGGTGGAGATGATTCTCCTGGTACACGCTTCGCTTTCAAGGGACTCGGATCTATACAAAAAAGAAGATGTTTCTTGTACTGTTTAAGATCATCATTATCAAGCTTAGCCTTTCCCCAACTACGTTGGGGTCAGTTTCCAGTCTCAAATTCAAGATTCAAAAAATCTTTATTTCAATCCATAATGTACGAGAAGGTGGAAGTAATTAATAAAAATGGAAAGAATTAAGGACCCTGTCGCACAGCAAAGGAGTAAGAGAGATAAAGAGCGCACTGACTACGATTTTAAACGGCACACAACCGCGTCGCGTTTCGTCGTATTGTCATCATTATCTGGCTTGACATAAGTTTGAAAATTAAAAATAATATTTGTGTTGCCCAGATGTGACTAAGCTGCGAATATGCATTGATCTTCCGGGTTTTGTTTAGTTTATTCAGAATATACACAATACCTACATTAAAGAATTGACCGGTTAAAGTTTAAAAAAAAATGCTAATTCTATTAAATTCTTAAAAAAAAGAATGTCGTTATCGCTGGAAATACAGAGATGTTCGACGCCAAAGTTTATTTTTGTGGAGCAACTTCCAAATTTTTTATTAAACAGTTTTTTACTATTCTATTCAGTTAAAATTTTTCTTTAAACCCAAATCCACTGTATTGCGTCGAATAGTTTTATTGCGTTACGAAATACTCGACAATCCAAAAACCAATTTTTGTGAATATTGAGCTAATAACCCACCTTAAGATTTTTGTTATTGTCTTACCGGATGCAGCTGAATACCAGTATTTTACATAGAGACTGCCTATCTGATCTCCACCTCCTTCGATTTAGAGCACAATAAGTAAGTAATGATGTTTAGGTTTTAGTACAGCAGTAGACAATAATATAGTCAAATAATAATATGGAAAACCCAAATGAATTACCTTTTTCTTTCTTTCTTTTTTAATTTTTTTTTTAATTTGGTTTTTAGCAAATTTTAAAAAACACAAAATTTATCTTTGTATCCCCCTTATTTCTGGAATTGGAAACTGAATTTTATTTTAGTAAAATAAAATTCACAGTTATTTGTAAAACTACTTACTTCAATAAAACAAATAGTTTATAAATAGTTAAAAAAAAAAAAAAAAATAGTTTATTGAACTTTCTCCCGATCATACTCTTTAAAATAAAATTCACAGTTATTTGTAAAACTACTTACTTCAATAAAACAAATAGTTTATTGGACTTTCTCCCGATCATACTCTTTAAAATAAAATTCACATTTATTTGTAAAACTACTTACTTCAATAAAACAAATAGTTTAATGGACTTTCTCCCGATCATACTCTTTAAAATAAAATTCACAGTTATTTGTAAAACTACTTACTTCAATAAAACAAATAGTTTATTGGACTTTCTCCCGATCATACTCTTTAAAATAAAATTCACAGTTATTTGTAAAACTACTTACTTCAATAAAACAAATAGTTTATTGGACTTTCTCCCGATCATACTCTTTAAAATAAAATTCACAGTTATTTGTAAAACTACTTACTTCAATAAAACAAATAGTTTATTGGACTTTCTCCCGATCATACTCTTTAAAATAAAATTCACAGTTATTTGTAAAACTACTTACTTCAATAAAACAAATAGTTTATTGAACTTTTTCCCGATCTCTTTAAAATAAAATTCATAGTTATTTGTAACTACTTATATAAATAAAACAAACAGTTCATTGAACTTTCTCCCGATCGCACTCTTGGTAAGTACAAAGCTTACATACATCATATCATAACCCAACTTGTAGTGGCGACTGGCGATATAGGCAATATAACCATTAATCTTCCAGACAGACAGACGACGCCGCAGACAACGACTAGTTACATAGTAATTAACATACTATATTATAGTTGGCTCGTGGCTAAGTAATAACAGCCGCACAGGTCGATCCATCAGGTTAAGCTACGCTTGCCGGGGTTGGTCCGTGGATGGGTGACCATCTTTACATACCGAGACTCCTTCGTGCCTCGGAAAGCACGTTAAGCCGTTGGTCCCGGCTGTCATCCGTGGATCTTTGACAGTCGTTACGGGTCGTCAGAAGCCCGAAAGTCTGACAACCAGTCTTACTATGGGGTATCGTATTACCCAGTACTGGGTTGTGGAGGTCAGAGTCGCTCCATGTAAAATACTGGTATTCAGCTGCATCCGGTTACACTGGAAACCGACCCCAACATAGTTGGGAAAAGGCTAGGCAGATTGATTATAGTTGGTAGATCTAGGTAAGTAGGTACTTAACCGAATTATTATCAATATGCTCGATTAGGCGTAATATCAATCTGCCTAGCCTTTTCCCAACTATGTTGGTTTTACATGGAGCGACTGCCTATCTGACCTCCACAACGCAGTAACTGGGTAATACGATACCCCTTGGTAAGACTGGTTGAGCTCGTGTGCGTTTGCGTCTTTACGATCGTGAACGCTCGGGAATGAGGATTCTACGCGCGCCTTCGCTTCGCCGTCGACTTCGACTTTCAGTGTGCGGGGGCGGGCGGGTCGCGCGTCGATCTCTTATAACGAAGTGTCGCGGGTAGTTTAAAAAAAGATACCGCGGCCCTGGCATAGGCAACTGAAGGAACACGGGTGGGTTTTAGTCAGTAAAAGTCTGACACGTCCTACCGCTCCACCCAGAGCGGGAGAAGTTATTTGATGATTTGATGATTGAAAAACTTTTTTACAAAAAACAAAACCGACTTCCAAAAAAAACACTACAAAGTGAAAAATAACTTTAATTTCGGAAGTCCGTGTCTTTGGATCTGTATTTTTGGGTTTTTGCCCCCGACTTTCGAAATTAAAGTTATTTTTCACTTTGTAGTGTTTTTTTTGGAAGTCGGTTTTGTTTTTTGTAAAAAAGTTTTTATTGTTCACTTTTCAGTGGGTCAGTTTGTAATTTATCTAAGTAACAATAACCCAATGTCAACTGCTCATCACGTTTTACAAAATATTGCTTTTCCCGATGCAGGGACGTTAATTTTTGAGGAGTTCTCCTAGTAAGAACCAGGAGAACTGGAGCTCATGGTGAATTCACCATCACCATTATGCATTTTGACGAGCATGAACCATATTAAAGTAATCGAATCGCAACCTGTGATATACTTAGATATAATTGAGTATTTCCGATGGCCATCTGTGGTCTTCATCATCAGTTCCAGTTCACCAAATGGTACTTTCCGAGAGCAAATGCACGAGTTACTATAAAAAATTCCGAAATCGATATAAGTGTGCCCATAAAATTTGAGGGTTTCCTTCGATTTCCATGGGATTCCATCATCAGATCCCGACTTGATGATCATGGGACCACTTGGAAAGTATACCCTTTGGAACAAAAAAAAAATCCAAATCGGTTCAGTCATTTTCGAGTAGTCGGGGAACATACATAAAAAAAAAGGTTCCGACGAATTGAGAACCTCCTCCTTTTAAAGTCGGTTAAAAAGATCCACGAATGACAGCCGGGACCAACGGCTTAACGTGTTTTCCGAGGCACGGAGGAGTCTTGGTATGTAAAGGTCACCCAACCCCGGCAAGCGTAGCTTAACCTGATGGATCGACCCGTGCCGCTGTTATTACTTAGCCACGAGCTCCTTATTTCTTACAACAGACGAACTAATTAATTTATCTCTCTCATTAAACGGTCTCAGGAGAGTGTTTATTCATAGAGACACTACTTACATATTTTTTTTTTGTATTTTGTAAAGGTAATTTTTCCATAAACTAAAGCTTCTAACAGAAATTATTCCCCAACTGTCCATTCATAAACAGAATAGGCACTTTAGTAAAAGTGAGTCGCTACATTTGGTATCAGAAATAAACTAGAATATAATCATTAGTTAATCTAATGAACCAGAAGAATTTTGTTGCTCATTCTGCAGAAAGAATCCCTAAGTGGTCTGTCACAACGCCCACAGGATATATACTGGCATGTTGCCAAAACAAAAACATCTTCATTGAAAATGGAAAACATACTTTAGCGTGAACAGACGTTTCATGGTCACATTGAGGACATCGTTAATCAAACGAAATATTTATATCAATGGTGAGACACTCTTATTTTCTTTTGTTTCCTAAAATAAGAAGGTTTTCACAACCTACAATTAAGTTCATAATTATTACTTGGCAGATAATTTCATACAAAATTCTGTTCCATTTCTTAACCGATTTTTCAAAAAAAGAAAGGAGGAGGTTCTCAATTCGTCGCGTATACATGTAATATGTATATATTTTTTTTATTTATGTACAGCGATTTCTCCGTCACTTGTGAACCGATTTTGAATACTCTTTTTTTTGTTTGAAAGGGTGTGCTCTCGAAGTGGTCTCATTGTCACCAAGTCAGAATCTGATGAGGGGATCCCATGGAAATCGAAGGAAACCCTCAAATTTTATATGCACACCTACAGCGATTTGGGTATTTTTTATAGTAACTCGTGCATTTACTCCCGGAAAGCACTATTTGGTGAAGTGGAACTGATGAGGAAGACCACAGATGGCCATCGGAACTAGTCAATAATACGTATTTCACGGGTTGCGATTCGATTACTTTAATATGGTTGCTAAACAATTTATGCTCGTCACAACAATGCATTATGGTGAAGTGGAGCTAATGGTGACTTCACCATCAGTTCCAGTTCTCCTGGTTCCTTACTAGGAAAACTCAACAATTAACGTCCTTGTATTGGGAAAAGCAATATTTTGTAAAAAGGTGATGGTGGTGTTGCAGTTGACATTGGGCTAGGTATTGTAACTTTGATAAATTACAAACTGACTCACTAAAAAGTGTAAAATAAGAAACTTTTTTACAAAAAAAAAAACAACCGACTTCCAAAAAAAATTTATGCACGTCACAACAATGCATTATGGTGAAGTGGAGCTGATGGTGACTTCACCATCAGTTCCAGTTCTCCTGGTAAGACTAGGAGAACTCTTCAACAAGTAACGTCCCTGTATGGGGAAAAGCAATATTTTGTAAAAGGTGATGGTGGTGGTGCAGTTGACATTGGGCTAGGTATTGAAACTTTGATAAGTTACAAACTGACCCACTAAAAAGTGAAAAAAAACAACCGACTTCCAAAAAAAATACTACAAAGTGAAAAATAACTTTACTTTCGGAAGTCGGTGGCAAAAAACTAAAATACAGATCCAAAGACACCGACTTCCGAAAATAAAGTTATTTTTCACTTTGTAGTATTTTTTTTGGAAGTCGGTTGTTTTTTTTTTGTAAAAAAGTTTTAAATGTAATCGGTAAGTAGAGGCTATTTGGACATCGTGAAATAGGCCCAGTATTACAAAAAAAGAGGTGGTTATTATGTTCGTCTGTATGTTTTTTTTTTTTTATTTATATATTTAAGTTCATCGATAATTTCGCCAATTGTAGACCGATTTTGATTTATTTTTTTATTTGGTTGAGGAAGTTTGCGCGGTGGCCCTATATAAATTTTATTAACTTTGCTTGGGTAGTATAGATAAAATACGTATTATCGAAGCTAAGTCACAAGACTTAGCTACGATAATACGTATTTTATCCACTTTGGGAATCTTGATGTCGTTATAATACTTCCTGTCATTGTTGTTCTTGTAGCAAGTAGTGATATACGAATTGCTGTGGGGTAGGTACCATCAAAAAAGTGAAAAATAAAAAACATTTCATACGACATTTGAGAAGTTAAGGCGAAAGCGCCAGGGTAGCCCGCGAAATTCAAAATTTCTTACGTTTTTTGCAATTTGTAGGTCAGTGTGAGCTTGTATGTTGATTAAAATATGATTCGCGGCCGTAACTAATATGGATTTACAGAATTATAATCATTAAAATCAGCAATACAACTCCATAAGTTAGCATTTACCTCAAACCTCATGACTTCATGAAATCGCTAGATTTGAGGTAAATGCTAACTTATGGAGTTCTATTGCCGATTCTAATGATTATAATTCTGTAAAGCCATATTAGCTACGGCCGCGAATCATATTTTAATCAACATACAAGCTCACACTGACCTACAAATTGCAAAAAACGTAAGAAATCTTGAATTTCGCGGGCTACCCTGGCACATCAACCTTAAGAGTCATGGCTGAAATATCAAGATATAGACATTATTTACCTGGCTGTGGTGAAGTGGTTCCATCGCCCTTTGGACTGGTGCTTGTCGGCACTGGACTGGCGACCCTTGACGCACCGGGCACTGGTGATGGACTTGTAGATGGAGTCTGGACAAAGATTACGTCATTATACAAATGCTACAGGGTGTAAAAAGACCCATCAGGAAGCTGTCAAGTACGCACTTTGTCCATGAAACAAAGAAACTATGTGCAAAAATAGTTGGCTTTTATTTTTGGTGTGAAAATTTGCTGTTTACGTTAGCGCGCAAAACATTATGCTAAAGGGTGCATGGAACGGCACGGATCGTGGGATCGTGGTAGTTTTAATTTATGTAGTAGTATTTAAAACTTGTTTTCGTAAAAAACGTCAGAAAAGTTGGAACTTTAGGTGCCCATGCAGCTATGGTCCAGTACAAAAAAAATACCATAATAGCACTCGTAACTTATTTATTAAACGTCACAGCCTGTAATATAATAAGTAGGTAAGGAACTATTTTCAGTACTTTTTTTAAAATTTTAGTCTCAGTAGTTTCGGAGAGAGATAAGGCCCATAATTTTCATTTATTTTAAAATGATTAAAAAAAAGCTCGGGTTTAAAATGATTAAAAATACGCTCAACCTCTCTCAGTAATCCCTTTCTTTTGATAGGTCACACGCCCACGCATATAGAAAGTGAAGCACAGTAAGTACGCCTCACGCACATTTTTTTTTTTTTAGGATGCCGACCGGCCGCCATTACGTGACACGAGCGACGGCGTCTTTGCAGGTACCTACTCAAATCACGCACACATAGCTCACTTTCGATATGCGTGGCGCGGAGTCCTCCTTTTTTATACGTCTATGGTCACACGGTAAAACTTGCAATTTTTATTTTTATTTTCATATTTGTCTCCAAAAGTGACTTTTTCAAAATTCATTTATACACGTTCGTATTTGGCTCACACAAATCCATAATGTATACCTTTATACTTAATCGGTCCATTAGATTCGGAGAAAAATGGCTGCAACAGACGGACAGACAGACGCACGAGTGATCCTATTAAAGGTTCCGTTTTACCCCAGCGGCAACTTTGTATCCCTGACATGCTACTATACAACGTGTAACGTTAAATGCGCAAAACCTCTTAAGGGGTCATTGTACTCATCATTATGAACAACTTTTACTATGGGACGAAAACTGAAATCGCGAAAAAAAAATCAGCTGTTCAGTACATTTCTGTTCGCATAATTCGTCAAAATGTACTGAACAGCTGATTTTTTTTTCGCGATTTCAGGTTTGGTCCCATACTAAAAGTTGTTCATAATAATGAGTACAATGACCCCTTAAGAGGTTTTGCGCATTTAACGTTACACGTTGTATAAATAAAAAAATCTCTCCGACAACCTCGCCACCAGGAAAATCACTTCAATGTTTTTATCCATTAATTAAAAAGTAAATTACAGAAACGCTAACTTTAATCTACACAAGTTTCTACTATGATGCATTTCAAATTATGAATTATGTCTGCATAAAGTTTGTTAATTATAGCGAAAACTGAACGTGTCACTGAAAATCTAATTATTGTTAGTACGTTTATTTTCTTAATAAAAAATGTCAGACATGTGTTCAATTTACAAAAGTATTATTAAGCTGAGCGTCCAGATCCGGGCTGGCCGCAACGGATTTTAGTTTGTTTGTATGACGAAATAAAAATGCGGGTGTTACCGGTAGTGGACGCAGTGCTTAGGAATTCATACAAAGCAAACCGAAATACGTTGCGTGCAGTGCGTGCGTTGCGGCCGGTGCGGACCAGTGGACGTTCACCTTTTTAAAGTTATTTTTATTGCTCTATGTCAGTTCTGAACAAATTGTTGTTTTAAATAATAAATAAATAAATAAATATCCTTGGACATTTCACACAACGCCATCTAGTCCCAAGCTAAGCAACCTAATGCTTGTGTTATGGTAACGAGATGGCTGATATACTACTTGTGGTATCTGTCTAATAATTGTAAGTTGCGGGTAAGCCGCTAATAAACAGTTGGTTCGTTGACTTGGTGTTTCTTTGTGTGCGCTCCCGAAAATATTCATTAAATACTACTGGCGACGAGTAAAACGGAGTTAAATTACCACTAATAGTTAGTGTTGAGTGTTATTGTGAAGTTACAATAAAATGCCGATCGGAAAAATAGAACAATTCGATTTATCGAGCAAAAAATGGTTGGCATACATTCGACGCGTGGAACAGTTCATGGCGCTCAACGAAATCAAACCTACATTACAAGTGGCTACGTTAGTTACGTTAGTGGGTGAAGCTACTTATGATCTGATGTGTGATCTTTGTGCGCCTGACAATCCGGAGACCAAAAGTTTTCAGGAGTTAGTGAACATAGTCGGCGACCATCTCGAACCAAAGCGCTCAGAGATAGCTGAGCGGCATATATTTAGAATGAGACGTCAGAATGGCGGCGAAAGTCTGAGCGATTATTTGCAAGTTCTAAAACATCTAGCCAGCACGTGCAACTTTAAAAGTGGTCTTGAAGAAAATCTACGAGACCAATTCGTGTCAGGTCTAGTGAGCGATGACATGAGATCGCGGCTCTTCGCCGAGCCGACACTGACGTACAAGAGGGCGGTGGAGTTGGCCTTCGCACTCGAAGCGGCTGACCGGCATGCTCAAGCGAGCGGCACGTGCAGCGGAGCAGCGCCTGAGACGTCGACGAGTTCCGGGGCGCCGGAGACAATGCACCGGCTCTCAACGGGACGAGGTGCGGCGCGCGCTGCGACCGGCAGCAGCGGCAGCAGCGTCGAAGGGACGCGCGCCTCGGCCGCGCCCGCGAACGAGACACAGCGCGCGACGCATCAGCCTTGTTGGCGGTGCGGCAAGGGTCATCGAGCAGTCGTGTGTCGTTTTAAAAATTATTCTTGTGACGTGTGCGGGCAAAAAGGCCATCTTAAAGTTATGTGTAAACGAAATCCCCGTCAGGGCGAGGTGCGGTCGTCGAGGGCAGGTCAAAATTATATGGCTAATAGTGATAGCGACTTGGACTCAGACCTGAATAATCTAAATGTGTGCAATAACAGTGATCGGCCATACAATGTGTGCGTAAAAGTGAACGGTAAGGCGATGACGTTTGAACTGGACACTGGCAGTAAGTTGTCTGCAATTAGTACTCATTCATTAGATGAACACTTCAAGGCGTTGCCACTTATTGCTAAGGATGTTTGTTTACATTCTTATAACGGCACTCGGGTTGAAGTGATCGGTTATATTGTGGTTAATGTGGAGATCGGGACACACTCGGCGAGAGATTTAAAACTATTTGTCATTAAGAATGGTGGACCACCTTTGTTAGGTAGATCATGGTTGAGTAAATTAAATATCGATCGCATTCAAATTAACGAATTTATGATGAACTTATCAGATGACAAATTAGTAGATACGTTGCAAAAAGAATTTCCCACCGTGTTTGCCCCGGGTCTTGGCACATGTACCAAGCAACTTTCATTAAGATTAGGTGACATGACTCCCGTGTTTATTAAAGCGAGATCATTACCACTAGCTTTACGTAAACCTGTTGAACTAGAGTTACGACGACTCGAGGCAGAGGGTACTATTCGTAAGGTGGATTACTCTGATTATGGTACACCCATTGTACCGGTTATAAAGAAATCTGGTGAAATACGTATCTGCGGAGATTATAAGGTCACCATTAATCCAAAGTTGATTCGCGATCCGTATCCCATGCCACGAATCGAGGAGTTATTTGCTGCACTAACTGGTGGCGAACTGTATTCTAAAATCGACCTAACCAACGCGTACCAACAGTTATTTTTGGATGAGAATTCGCAGGCTTGTAGTGCAATAACAACGCATATAGGCACTTTTATTTACCTTCGTACTCCTTTCGGTTTGACATGTATTCCCGAGAAATTCCAGAAATTTATGGAAGAAACGCTAAGGGGTTTGAAGGGAACGGCTGTATTTTTGGATGACGTGGCGATCACAGGCGCCTCCAGGTCAGAACATATAGATAATTTAAGGGCTGTGTTGTCTCGCTTACGTGAGGTCGGTTTGCGGATTAAACTTAAAAAGTGTAGTTTTATGAAAGAAAGCATTACTTATTTAGGCTTTATTATCGATAAGCAGGGTTTGCATCCAGACCCAAACAAAATAAAAGCCATCGTGGATGCACCACCACCAGAAGATTTAACTCAGCTCAGATCATTCCTTGGTATGATTAATTATTACGCCAAGTTCATACCGCAGCTGAGTACTATTTTACATCCTTTACATAGTTTGTTGCGTAAACAAAGTGTTTGGGTCTGGTCAGCAGATTGTGGAAAGGCTTTTCAGGATATAAAAGCGGCTATTCTTAGTAGCAAGGTGTTGGTACACTATAATCCAAAACTGCCATTAGTACTAGCCGTGGATAGCAGTTCATATGGTATCGGCAGTGTGCTGTCACATCGCTTTCCTAACGGCGACGAGCGTCCGATTTGTTTCGCGTCACGGACGTTAAATGCAGCCGAACGATCATATAGCCAGCTGGACAAAGAGGCTCTCGCAATTATCGCTGGCGTGATCAAGCACCATCAATATATTTATGGTCGCCATTTTATTATTAAAACGGATCATAAACCCTTAACTTTTATTTTTGGATCGAAATTTGGGTTGCCGCAAACGGCAGCTAGTAGGCTGCAAAGATATGCCACCAGGCTGGCGTCTTATGATTTCGAGATCGAGTTCGTCAAATCGAGTGACAACTGCAATGTCGATGCACTGTCGCGACTGCCGCTGCCATATGAACGGAAACATTGTGATGACCTGGGTTCGGTATCATATATAAATTATGTCGAGGAATCAATCCCAATCAGTGCAAAGGAGGTGGTGGCATGGACACAGAAAGACAGCGTTTTAAATAAAATAAAAGAATATCTTATCACTGGCTGGCCAACAAAAATAATAGCCGAGTTAGAAAAGCCTTATTACCACCGGAAAGATAATTTAGTGTTGGATCGTGGTTGTATTTTATATAATCACCGGGTAGTCGTGCCGGAGCCATTGCGAAAATCAGTTTTATCCGAATTACATGAAGGGCATTTAGGGGTAGTTAAAATGAAAAATATAGCAAGGAGTTACGTTTTTTGGCCAACATTAGATGTCGAAATTGAGAGTCTCGCTAGAGATTGTAGTGCTTGTCGCCAGCAGCGTGACGCACCTCCACGTTCTCTGTTACATCCGTGGGAGTTCCCCGCACGACCCTGGCAAAGACTACATATCGATTTCGGCGAATTTCAGGGTAAACATTATCTCGTCACCGTGGACGCTCATAGTAAGTGGATCGAGGTACAGAAAATGACTAGCACTACCGCCACGGCGACGATAGGTAAACTTAGAGAATTGTTCGCTCGTTTCGGTCTTCCCTCACAGGTTGTGAGCGACGGCGGGCCGCCTTTTGGGTCTGCAGAGTTAGCAAATTTTTTCACACGAAATTTCATCACTCACACTATTACTAGTCCCTATAGGCCGGCGGGTAACGGAGCGGCAGAGAACGCGGTGAAGTTAGTTAAGCGCGCAATGAAGAAAGCGGCGCACGAGACGGTCGATGTTGATACGGCAGTCAATAAATTTTTATTTCAATACCGTAATTGTGAACACATGACTACAGGCATCGCGCCTGCTGAGGCGATGCTGGGTAGGCGGCTCCGTGGTAGGTTGGACGTGCTGCGGCCGAGCGCCGAGCGCGCCAGCGAGCAGGCGGCGGGCCGCGCCGCGCGCCACAGCCCGGGCACCGAGCGCCACGCCGCGCCCGGCGACCACGTGCTAGCGCGAGACTACCGCGCGCGCGCTGACAAGTGGGCGCCGGCCGTGGTCACCGCGAGAGAGGCGCCGCTAACCTATCGAGTGCGTTGTGCAGACGGTAAAGAGTGGAAAAGACACATTGATCAATTGCTACCCGTAGGGACGTCTCGCACCACTAAACGGCATTCCGTGTTTACACCCGATGATTCAGACCGCGTCATTATAGAGGATAAGTTAGAGGACACGATCGTGGACGATACCGACGGTCAGGATAGTAGTTCAACGGAACTTACAAAATCCCAAGAAAACATTTCTAATGCCCCCGGAGCCTCAAATCAACAAGTACAAGTACCGAAGCCAGGTCAGCTATTAGGTAACAATGAGACTCCTGAGAAGTCAAGTACGCGCCAACAACGCGCTTGTACATTAATTAAGAAGAAGTACAAATATTAATATTATGATAGGTATTTTAATATTATTGTGTAAGAAGTATTTGTAAAACCACTCATGGATTTGCTGACTTTTTTTTTTAAACCATTGTTTTTTTTCTCTAAATTAATGGTACCAACTTTGTATGTTTGATAAAAACCTACTCTGAAATTTATATGTTATCTTTTGTTTTAAAATTGTTTACTTTTTTTTCTCTAAATTAATGGTACCAATTTTGTATGTTTGATAAAAACCTACTCAGAAATTTATATGTTATCTTTTGTTTTAAAATTACGTAATTTGTTTGTAAGTAGTTTAGTAACGTTACAGCAAGACTTTCACTCAAGGACAAACGCTTTTCAATTTATAAGCGTAAGACTATAAATTAGTAAAATGCAGTAGGTAGTAACGGATCCTATTCCTTGAGCGAAATAATGCTTTAGTTTATAACTTAGCAGATATCAGTATTGTATACCTAGCATAACAGTTGCTATACAACAGCTACAGCGATTTGTTTATGTAGATACCTATTGATACAAGTTTCTATGTTCGTGTTTTTTAAGAGGGGACGTGTGGTATCTGTCTAATAATTGTAAGTTGCGGGTAAGCCGCTAATAAACAGTTGGTTCGTTGACTTGGTGTTTCTTTGTGTGCGCTCCCGAAAATATTCATTAAATACTACTCTACTTATATACATTTTTTTTTTGTAAATACATACATATTATAGATAGAAAAACACCCAGACTCGGAACAAATACTTGCAGGTCGTACAAATATTGGTAAATGTTTTTTTATAAAATGCTTTCAAACAGTATTTTTAGGGTTCCGTACCTCAAAAGGAAAAAAGGGAATCCTTATAGGATCACTCGTGTGTCTGTCTGTCTGTCTGTCCGTCTGTCACAGCCAATTTGCTCCGAATCTAATGGACCGATTAAGTTTAAATTTGTTACACATATTAATTTCTGTAACCCAAACACGTACGGGTAAAGCAAATAAATGAATTTTGAATATGGGGGTCACTTTTAGGGGACAAATAAGAAAATTTAAAAAAAAGTTTTGCAAACTATACCGTGTGACATATCAAATGAAAGGGCTTAAATTTTTTTAATAATTTTAAAATAAATCTTTTTAAAATTATTTAACAAAATTGACCATTCCCATTCTTATCTCCGAAACTACTGAGCCAAAAATTTTGAAAAAAATACAGAAAATAATTCTATACTTGTAGATTACAGGAAACCTATAAGGAGTTTGTGGTCTTAAAATAACATGGTAAATCTCTCAATATTGTGATCACAAACTTACATTTACTGTTGGAATGTATGGGAGAACATGTTTTTCAACTATAATGTTAAGTTTGTTCTTGGGGTAATTAATTTAATCCCAACTACGGAACGCTTCATTGTGCGTAGTCCGACACGCACTTGGCCGGTTTTTTACTTATAATAGTGCCTATAGTTAAAGAAAACGCGTCATATATCGTCGCTAATTTAGCTAACTGAAGTATCTGACATTTTGAACTAAGCCGATAGCCTACCTAACTATAGTAATTTGATACATTTTCCAAGTCGAATCGATCTGTCTAATTGGCGATTCTGTACCTATGCCTTACGGTCTCCATGATAACGCAAAAATCGCGACCGATATATCCACAGTTTACAAAAAAAACCGGTCAAGAGCCAGTCGGACTCACGCACCGAGGGTTCCGTTCCGATTTCTGAAAAAGTGTGCTATTTAGAGACATCGTTTTATTTTTCCTGTAATCTTTACATGAACCTTTATCACATAGAATAGTTTCAGATTTTTATCTTTGCAAACTTCGGAGATAAGGGGGGGGAACGGTATTTTTTTTTACATTTTTCATCAAAAGTCGAAAACTATGCGGCCTAAAAAAAAACTAAAAAAATGTTTGAGAATGTGCAAATAGCGTTCTTTCATATGATACCCCACATGCTCTAGTAGCCCCACTTCGAATTTTTAAGACCTACTTTCGGGCCTTGTTGCAAAAAAAAACATATTTTTTTTTTATTTCTTTCTCATTTGCAAAATAGTTGGACAAACGTCATCTAAAATAGTTCCAAATTTCAAGTTGATAGCATAAGTTTTTCGTGCAGGGGTCTTAAAAATTGAAAGTGGGGCTACCACTTTGAATTTTTAAGACTCTTTCAGTCCCTGTTACAAAAAAAAAAAAAATATTTTTAATTCTTTTTTATTTGCAAAATAGTTGGGATTTACCCAACTATTCTGTTCTGTCATCTAAAACTGTTCCAAATTTCAAGTTGATAGCATTAGTAGTTCTTGAGATATCCAGCTGTGACAGACAGACAGACAGACTGAGTCACACCATAAGGGTTCCTTTTTTACCATTTTGGTACGGAACCCTAAAAAAGAAGAATAGCTTGCCCTGTAAAATTTTCTTCATATCAGTTACGTCACTTAGTTAGATTAGCGACGACATAGGGTGACTGGTAATTATTGAGTCAGATGACACATGATTGTACTCATGGTAACAAACAACTTTTACTAAGGGGCTTCGAATTTTTGGTTCTAGTACATGCCGGTTTGCTTCATGTTTTCCTTTACCGTTTTTGAAAATTTACACAAAGTGAAGAGTCTTATCCTGGGTTTGAACTCACGACATAAAAAACTCGTAAGTCGCGTCCGTTACTACTGTGCCACCACTGCTCTCCTCTCACATATTTATATATATATATGTCGGATCCGGTCAATAGTACAGTAGTGGATCTGGTCAATAGTACAGTAGTGGATCTGGTCAATAGTACAGTAGTGGATCTGGTCAATAGTACAGTAGTGGATCTGGTCAATAGTACAGTAGTGGATCTGGTCAATAGTACAGTAGTGGATCTGGTCAATAGTACAGTAGTCGATCCGGTCAATAGTACAGTAGTCAGGAAACGAGTCGCAAGCGCGCCACTGGCGACATCACGTGATCTACCCACACCAACAGCGCGCTTCTACCGAGTCGTGATGTTTTGAACTCATGGCGAGGAGGACAGTCTGGTGTCTGATCGCGTCGGGGTTACTACACCACGGAACTGTATTCGATTCGTTGTGCTCAGTACTTGTGTTAATTTTAATATGAAGTGATTGTGTTAGATTGTGATTTTAATAGTCACCGAGTATAGGCACCCAGTGTGTTTTCATAGCACGAAACCCATCTCCTGCCCACATGGTCTTTGAATCTAACTGAGTAAATCCTGACGTTCCCGACATATATATCACAAACCATTTATATTTATATATCACACACCACAGGATTAAGTATCTACTGTCATTAGACCTTCCCGATATGAGAAGAGAGAAAAAGAACTCTTGTAAAGAACCAAAGCCTACCTTAGCAGGTCCTGATGTCAGCGACGGCGAAGTGGCAGGAACTGGTGATGAAGCAGGAGTGGGAGCAGGTTTAGGAGACACCGGTCTACTGCGAGCGTCTGCTGCAGACAGTAGTGCACCTGCTGGAATGCCTGACACTCCTTCTCCTATGTGGAGTAAAACAGATGCTGTTTAAATAAGTATCGAGACCTGAGTTGTGGTCAAAGTAATTTGTATCTTTCACTCTTTCTTTTTTTTTAACCATTAGTTTAAAAATGTAACGGCGAGTCAATCTGCCTAGCCTTTTCCCAAGTATGTTGGGGTTGGCTTCCAGTCTAACCGGATGCAGCTGAATACCAGTATTTTACACGGAGCGACTGCTTATCTGACCTCCACAACCCAGTAACTGGGTATACGATACCCCTTGGTATGCTAGGTAGGCTATGATTTTTTTTTTCACAAGAATCAGTGTAAAATTGCAAGAAAAATCGGTACTTAAGTAATTATTATTAACAAAAAAAAGAAATTATGAAAATTAATTAAGTTTATTTAAATAAGTCCAATGCAATCAAGCCCAGATTAATGTATACTTACACTAAAATACGGATTTTGAAAAATCTCACGTGTGATGGAGTCGTGCCAAATCTCACGACATATCAAGGGGGGAGGGGGTCGAAAATCGCTAAAATCGCCTCACGCCCTTACCTGGTGGTTTCCAAGGTGATTTAGGAGGTGACGTGGTCGGTTCCGGTTCACTCTCCGCGACCTCCGTGGATATATCCTTAATCAGCTCCAAAAGAGTGTGTCCCGGGCTGATTGGCATTTCAATCGGAGTTCCAGCTCTTGAACCTTCTGACCAAACGATAATTAGTTAAGTATAGTCGATATAAGCTTATGGCCGCGACCTCGTCCGCGTAGAGGAAATGACACTCGGTAATAATGCAGCTTTCTATCAAGGCAAGAATTTTTGAAATCGGAGTAGGTACTTTGTGTCAATCTAAAACGTCCGATTTGACATGAGGATGTCCCGCTTAAGACCGATTTAGACTAAACGAACATGGAACCAGAACAGGAACAGGGTGACTAGAATGTCAAGAATATCGACAAAAGAATGCTCTAGTTCTTTTGTCGATATTCTTGACATTCTAGTAGGGAGAGACCAACGAAGGAATGTTCTGGCCCTGTTTACACAAGTAGAGTGGGGATAGAATGTGCTTACGCTCGTTTGAACTAAATCGACCTATAAAGTTGCTATTTTGACGGTTTACGATTTTCATGAATTTGACCGATTGTGAATTTGACCTTATGCGACGAAACGCTTCCTTTCGAGGTACCTACTTGAATAGAGGTGTGAATTAAACCTAGCGCGAATAGTCGCATGACTTCTTAATCATAAAAATAAACGACGCGCGCCACCGCGTCCCGCAGCTGGCGTGGGATTCAACTGAGTGGAGCCAGAACTTTAATTCGTTGACGCAACTTGAAGGATACTTTGTTTCTCAATAATTTCATAAATCACAATTAAAATTAGTAATGCAAGTGTAAGTAACAAATTTTATCAATAAATAAAAACGACAGTCACCAATAACTTCACTTAACCATTTAACTGCGAGAGGGACCACGAAGGTCCGATGTCAAAATCGTTCTTGTCTGTGAATCGGACCCCAGTGGTCCTATCGGCTCCCGACGTTATTTTGACTATTTTTGTATTCATAAACCTTTGATAATAGACATCTAGATCGAGTAACCGCGTGGCCGGTCATGAGACAGCAATATAAATACTTTTTCTAGGTTATGTGGTATCAGAAATGAAGTTTAACGTAAGAAATCTTCCATTTTTTGGACTGAAAGTACTGAAACCCATATCAATACATACGCACAATGCAAAAACTGTTTTGTAACAGTGAAAGCACTTTGTTTAGCTAACATTCAAAAGTTCGCCAAGCAAAAATACGGCACGCCGTAAGAGACAGAAGATACGATGCTTTGTCTCAATTTTCCTATTAATTTCGTATATATGTGTCTCACTTCCACACGTCACACTGTAATCATGGCAACGTCTAGAGGTTCAATATCTTTGTCATAAACTGTATCTTTACTGCTCTCATTTGCACAAAGTGTAGGGAAAAAACAAGGATGGCATACTGTCACATGTCAAGTCTCTAAATTAAGTGTTTTATCAGAAACATTTAGAGCACTCAGTAAACTGTTTCCTGGAAAGAAAGAGAATAAAAAAAGAAAAAGTATTTTAATAAAACTTTTTAAGAGAAACACAACCTCGAAATTGAAAGAGTACTAGTTAATTTTAGTCAGTGCCAAATGAATATACGTACTTGGCAGCCGTACTGGACTTTGTGGCACCGAGAACGAAAGCTTTTGTGTTTCTATTTCTTTAATTTGTGACAGCTTGTTAACCATGCAGCGTTTAATTGGTATGATATCCATCTACGATTCTACCACAGTAAATATATGGACTGTTTCTTATGAAAAAGGTGTGGTCCCTCTATAACATCCGCTCGACATCTCACCTGGTAGTGGCGACCGCAGCACCAACTTCCTAGCTTCTTCCATAGCGCGCTGTAAGTTCTGCTGGTTCTTGAACGACTCTCTACTGCGGCAGCGGCCGATCTGAGACCTGATGGAAACATTTACTCATCATCAGATTGAAACAGAGCCATATATAAGTTTCAAGTGTCAAAAGTTTTTGCTTTATAAAATACAGAGCAATCTAGTACTTTTTCGGTACATAACGCATTGTTGTTAGGGACGATTTCTACCCGACAAAGATTTTTTAACTTCGTTCCTGCAAGGGAACCGCCAGAAATATCACTACAATCAAAAATACTTACGAAATTCCAGTACTTGCAAGTGTCTGATCCCACTTAGCGTTAGAGGTGCTCGCGATTGCCAACTTGGCAATTCTTCTGAACCGGGACAGCCCATCTTCATCCGCTGGTTTCTCTTCATCCACAGCCACCGGCGCCACTTGGAAGTCCTTCATCAGACGACGCTCCCATATCTTCATGCGCTTGCCGAGAACCGCTTTAAAAGAAACGAGTACCTATACTTTAGATTTTTAACATTCTTGGCTAAGCTAAAAATGGAGGCACCATGCCTAAAGAGTCAAGACGAGTCTAAACTCAGCATAAACATTTATAATTGGGTTGTTGCCAGGGGCACTGTCATACACATCAGCCATTTTATGCATTCTTTCTTCTAACCTTATCTAGTGCCGCTGGCAACTCTGACAATTCAACAATAATGTAGGTAGGTAGATTTAACTTGTGAGATTGCTGAAGTTCAAAAGACATACTATTCGTCCAGGTTAAGAGGTTCGAAGTATCACACCCACGTGATTATAATTTTCTAGCAACTTCCTCCAGTCCCCATACCTATAACTACTTTGCTTGCTGTTTATAATTGGCCATATCCAAAAAGATACTTTTAATATTATCATCATCATCATTATTATCTCTTCTCCTTCCTATAAGAAAAGCTGTCATTCATGCCGTTCTTTTCGAACTCATCGAGCAGTTTGTATTGGAGTGCTGACATGCCTCCCTTCAATTTGTTAATGTCATCCTCTGTGACTACTTCGTCATCCGTCTTCCTGTGCATGGCTGATACGTATCTCTAAACTAGAGCTCGTGTTTATAGCTCGTATTAACTTCATACCTACTTTGCTGGATTATTAATTCCTTTGGTTTTCCTCCAATATTTATGTGTGCAAATAAATGACTCTTATCTATTTATCTAACCCCATACTCACTCTTCTCCTTTCTATCAGTAAAACTGGCATCCATGCCGTTCTTCTCAAGCTCTTCAAGCAATTCGTATTGGGAGTGCCTCCCTTAGTTCTTTGATGTCATCCTCTATGACTGCTTCGTCGTCCTTCTTCCTGTGCATGGCTGATACGTATCTCCAGACTAAAGCTCGTATTTCTTATTTGTAGCCTAATACTTACCTATATTTTGCTGGCTCTTTAGAACTTGTTAATATAGCACTTTTGACCATTCCTCTCATTTTTCTTTAATATTTGTGGGCAATAAATGATTCCCATTCCTATCTATATTATCTTAAACCATACTCACTCTTCTCCTTTCTATCAGTAAAGCTGACATCCATGCCGTTCTTTTCGAACTCATCGAGCAGTTTGTATTGGAGTGCTGACACGCCTCCCTTCAGTTTGTTAATGTCATCCTCTGTGACTACTTCGTCATCCGTCTTCCTGTGCATGGCTGATACGTATCTCTAAACTAGAGCTCGTGTTTATAACTTGTAATTACGTACTTTGCTGGATCATTAATTCCTTTGATTTTCCTTCAATATTTATGTGTGATTCGCATTTCAGCTCGTATTTCTAATTTATAGCCTAATACTTACCTACCTTTCTGGCTCATTAGAAATTGTTAATATAGCACTTTTGGCCATTACTTTGGTTTTTTTTTAATATTTTTGAGCAATAAATGATTCCCATCTATGTATATAACTATCTAAACTCATACTCACTCTTCTCCTTCCTATCAGTAAAGCTGACATCCATGCCGTTCTTCTCGAACACTTCAAGCAGTTCATATCGGAGTGATGATACGTCTCCCTTCAGTTCATTGATGTCATCCTCTGTGACTGGTTCGTCGTCCATCTTCCTGTGCATGGCTGATACGTATCGCCAGACTACAGCTCGCATGACTGCGGTGTAGCGGACGTCGGTTTCTTTCTCTTTTTCTTCCTGGGATTAAAAGTCGGAATTAATATCATCATTATCACAGACAAATTAAGTTCTCTTTCATTACTGGAGATGCGGATTTCCACGACCTTTATAAATAGTCAAGTATTATTAATCAAATAGTCAATAAACATTATTATACCCAAAAATTAAATCCATACATGTTGTAATAGTGAAATAAATGGTTACGAAAACGCCCCCAATTTATTTTGATATCGCCTTAAATTGACCATTCAAATATTCTACTTAAACATAATAAATTATGATGGGAATATAAGATAGCTATTTTTAAAATAAACAAATAATTAAGTACAGCATCTAAATGCTCGTTAGGCTGGAGCTTCGCGGGCTGAAGCGATGGCAAGATAACAAAAGATTGTGTGTTGAATCAATCATTCGAGTGTTCTCATTAATGCGGCCGTTAATTAATGACCGAATTAATGACTACGTACTTAAGGACAAGGCATAAGGACGATAGTTATGTAGTTCCTTTCTGGTATAAAAGGTCAACTCGAAATTTTTCTAATTAATAAAGTAATTGAAATTTCTAATTACTTAATAAAGATTTTCTTTTCGCGATTTCAGGTTCGGTCCCATTAAAAATTGTACAAAATGATGGTCTCATTAATACCCTAGAGTTATATGGGATATAAAAGAAAACACGTTGTTTAGGTTGGCATATTGAACTTTGTTGTACTATGCTCGGATTTTTAATTGGCTGTGCAGTAAAATAACAATTCTTAATCTGTCATTTCGTATAAAAATGTTCCCATTTGATAGCGAATGACAGTAAAAATGACATTAGAAGTGTCAGTTTACTGCAGCTAGTTAAAAGTCCGACCATAGTATGAGACACCTCTACATCCATTCAATCTGCATAGCCTTTTCCCAACATATTGGGGTCGGCTTCCAGTGTAATGCAGCAGCTGAATACCAGTATTTTACATGGAGTGACTGCCTATCTGAACTCCACAACCCAGAACCTGGTTAATACGATACCCCTTGGCAAGACTGGTGTCAGACTTTCGTACTTCAGACGACCCGTAACGACTGTCAAAGATCCACGAACGACAGCGGGACCAAGACACGGAGAAGCCTCGGTTTGTAAAGATGGTCTCTCATCCATGGACCAACCCCGGCAAGCTTAGCTTAACCAGATGGATCGACCCGTGCGGTTATTATTACCTACTTAGCCACGAGCCCACGTCCATGGCTGGAAATAAAGTGATATTTGAAATGGGTGTAGATAGTATAGGTACGGTATAATTATATGTTATGAAAAATTCTTAGTTTACACAGTTTTCCTAAGGTATTTCTTCAAATATTAGGCTAAAATTTATTCATTAGGTACAACTTTAATAATATCATAAAAAATAATTGTTTACTTAATAAGTTAAGTTTTCATTAAAATGTTCCGGATCTTTTTAATTAAAGGCGTGAAGCAAAAGGTTATTATATATACCTTTGTTTAAACCGGATATTAAGCTATGGACACACGCTGAGTGTAACATTTTAATATAAAATATTGCGAAATGTAAAAACATGTAGGTTTCACTACGAGATGGTCTGAATACTTATTATAAAGAACTAACTTCTGCCCGCGACTTGGTTCGTGTGGAAGTCAAAAGATACACAATACCTGTAATAAGAAACAAACCGGTCAAGAGCGAGTCGGACTCGCGCACCGTGGGTTTCGTTCCGATTTCTGAAAAAGTGTGCTATTTAGACACATGGTTTTATTTTTTCTTTAATCTTTACATAAACTTCTACCACACAGAATAATTTCAGATTTTTCTCTATGTAAACTTCGACGATAAGAACGAACGGAACGGTGTTTTTTTTTACATTTTTCATCAAAAGTCGAAAACTATGCGGCCTAAAAAAAAAAATTTGTGAATTTGCAATCAGCGCTCTGACAGACGTCTGAAGAAGAAGGGTTATTTTAACTATTTTGGTACGGAACCCTAATAACAGTCACATTTTTATAAAACTTTCTCGGCCTCCAAAACACCGTTTCACATCGCATCGCCCGTCCGAGCTATTACTTTGTTTTCGCTTAGCGTTCTTTGTGCTTTTTTTTCTTTTTACTCGATTCCTAAGGGTCGTATAGGTATAACCTACCTACATAGCTTCCTCAAGAATTGGGCTACCAAATGCAAAAATAAGTTTTTCGAATCCAACTGGAAGTTTCAGATATTAGCGCGTTCAAACAAACAAACTCTTTACACAGATTTATTATTCGTTCGCATGAAATTTCTTGTAACCCCGAGCAACCCCGTCGTATCGCATCGCCTGTCCGCACTATTACTTAGTTTTCTCTAAGCGTTCTTTCTGACTTTATTTATTTTTGCGTGATGAAGTGATGATAAATAGCCTACCGCAAGAATTGTTCTATCAAATGCAAAAATATTTTTTCAAATGCGACTGGTGGTTCCAGAGATTAGCGCGTTCAAACATACAAACAGAAAAACAAAAAAACAAACTCTCCAGCTTTATTATTAGTATAGACTAGCACTCCCCGCGCGGCTTCGCCCACGTGGATGTCGGAAAATATTCCACGGGAACGTGCTACCGGGAAATCCTTCCTTATTCCTTATAAAGGGAACCTCTTTGCAAAATTTCAGCTTTCTAGGTTCAAGGGTTTGGGCTGGGCGTTGATGAGTCAGTCAGTCAGTCAGGACTGACAGGACTCTTCTCTCTAGTACCTACAGAGTACAATCTGCCTACTTAGGTCGAACTTCAGTAAAAAGTATTCATGAGGCCAGTAACACACTTTACTCGAATTTTACATTCATGAATACGGATCCACAACGCCCTCGCAGTATGGTATGACCGTATGAATGCCTTCTAATTTGCTACTCCCAAACTTTTGCCTATCCTATACCTACCTTTTAAGGATAGTGGGTACCGTATTAAATCTAGGTTTATTTATTCAGAGCAGGTCTCGAATGTATCGATCATTGAGGTCAACTATTATGAGATTTTACGAGAGTTTAACTGATTAAGGATTAGAATAGGCGTTTTGAAAACCATGGTAGGTAACCAAAAGAAACAACATAAAATTATATTCAACACAGTAGGAGAAAATCACTTTTAAAAGTTACTAAATGTGACTGCGCATACAATTCTTGAATGCTTTTCTAAAGGTACTTATTGCTCACTGACCTTCATTTTCATCTTCCTAATTTTATCCTTCTTCCTCAATCCCAGCATCTTGAGAAGCAGCTTGGGCGTCGGAAAAATATTGAATGGAGGTGGAAGAGTGGCACTCTCTTCAAAGTAACTCATCCACAGCCGAGTGCGGGCGAACTTCCATTCTACGTCCGAGTGTTCCTAGAAAAAGAACATATTTTTACGTAGACGCTACCGCCATCTGTTATCGAGTAGCAGAACTACACGATTTGTCGAGTCGTGACAGATATTCTGGAATATTATTCTAGACAGATCCTTCCAGAATTTTCTAGATGGTTAAGTGTCGTGTTCCATTCTAGTTTTGTCCTCGAACTTTCTAAAACTCGTCATACAAATAGAGGGTTACCAGCGCTGCGTGGCAGTTCAGTTTGGAATGCGAAACATTGAGCTACTAGCACAGTAATAGACTGTGTACGCACGGCTACAGATCAAGCTATACATTTCCAGTTTAGGCTGATCTCGCATTGTATAGGATTTCCTAACAATGAGAGGTCAGTGTAAACTGGAAATATACCTATAGCTTGATGTGTAGCCGTGTGTACATCATACTTTAGGCAACATTCAAGTGATTTTGCTTACTGTATTTATGTAAGTACTATTTAAATAGTGCTATTGTTTTTTGGCGTAAATTGGTAACTTTATTTATCCCAAACCCCACCTCGTAACAATATTTTAGTATACTTTCCGTTTACACTATGACAACACCAAAATTAATGCGTAAATAAAGCGCGCTGTTGGACTTTCCACTTTCGGCGCTGAGTAGTACCTTCTCTGTATGAGAAGAGGCCTTTGCTGCATTAGGACAGATAAAAGCTGGTATTATTGTACTAAATGAACAAAAAAATAATGTTGTAGGTATGGCAAGCAGGTGCAGGTGCAGGTACTATTCCGGGTTTGGGCATACGAGATAGGTATGTTGTGTTTGTATAAGCAAGATTGATTTTCGTTCGTTTTCAAGCTTACCGTAAAAACTTAGGCAACTCTGTTATGGTGGGTTGCACCACAAACAATAACAAATAGGTATCGCACCTTCAGTTAAAGTGCCCGTTAGACGAAAAATGGGTTGCTCTATTTGACAATTTGCTAGCTGACGTCATAACTTTAACTGTAACCTTAACCGCCCACGCTTCGCTGGTTAAAGTTATTATATGTCACTTCTGTCAGACGTGTGACTCCCTGATAACTTTAACTAAGCTGATGAATACGATGCGACACATATAGCAATAAAAAAAATAAAAAATATTAAATTATTTTATTTGTTTCTTTGTTTTGTTTTTTTTTTTTATTCGTTTTTAGTATTTTTTTCTTTTAATTACTTCTTTTTTTCTTTAAATTTTTTTTTTACTACTACACGTACTATGGTGCAACCCAACCTTAGTAGTTAATTGTTTGTTACGCAAACAAATGAATGTTCCGTAAAGGAACACTATTGAATATGACTTCCAAATATTTGAAATGCGCGGGAAGTCACATTTAACTTATAGTAGCCTATAATCCTACCTTGTTCAATCAGCGCCTGTAATCGATAGCATAGCAAAGACATCCTACAGCAGTCTCTCTATAACCTATAAATAACTACAAGGTTACATTCGCTCATAGGAATTTAATGTATTTTCCCTAACAAGTAAGTATTTTTTTCAATAGCAAAGTAAATATTGTTATACTTAGCATGCGTGATCAAGAACCTGTTATTATATGAATAACATTATTTTTGTATCGAATATGTACATTATTATTAATTAATAATGATAAATCCACACTAATAAGATAATATTTAATACATTATCAATTAATTCATAAATAGGTATATGGCACAAATAGTTACTTGGCTACTAAGTGTTAATTTCAATCACTTCACCACAGCCGAAATAGCTCAGTTGGGAGAGCGTTAGACTGAAGATCTAAAGGTCCCTGGTTCAATCCCTGGTTTCGGCAGATCACTCTTTTTGCTTATATACAAGAAATCATATTATTTTTTATCTTCTCTTTCCTTTCAAGTAATAATAACAAAAAATCCGATTACAAACAATACGGTACTATGATCAACTTATGGGCGATTTTTCAATCGACCACTATACTAGATAACTTTCATCTGAGGAATAAATAGCCGCGGTTTGACATATTTTCTATACAAAAGCTGTCAAAACTTCAACCCAGATAAAAGTTATCTGAGTATTGAAAAAAAACGGTTAAGACCGAGTCGGACTCGCGCACCGATGGTTCCGTTCCCTGAAAAAGTGTGCTATTTAGAAACAGTTTTATTTTTCCCGCAATATTTACATAAACTTCTAGGTATCATATAAAATAATTTCAGATTTTTCTCTATGCAAACTTCGGAGATAAGGGGGAACGGTATTTTTGTTTACATTTTTCACATAAAGTTGAAAACTATGTGGCCTAAAAAAAAAAAAAATTGAGAATGTGCAAGCAGCGCTATTTCATATTATTATGATACCCCGCATGACCTAGTAGCCCCAATTTTGAAGACGAGGGTCTTAAACTTTCAGCCCCTGTTGCAAAAAATATTTTTATTTTTTCTTATTTAAAAAATAGTTAGGCAAACGTCATCTAAAACAGTTCCAAATTTCAAGTTGATAGCAATAATGCTTCTTGAGATATCCAGCTGTGATAGACGGACATACAGATAGACAGGTTGAGTCGCACGGTCTAACCATAAGGGTTAAGTTTTTACCATTTTATTACGGAACCCTAAAATCGGCCCGTAATGAATATAAAGTAAATTGCTACCTCTGCAAAAATATGATGTACACACGGCTACACATCAAGCTATTCATTTCCAGTTTACACTGACCTCTCATTGTAAGGAAATCCTATACAATGCGAGATCAGCTTATACTGGAAATGTGTAGCTTGATCTGTAGCCGTGCGTACAACGCCTTAGATTTATTTAAATCTGTATTGTATACGTATAAATCTTAAATAAATAAATCAGTGCACAGTGTTTTAAACTTTGAAGTTCAGTATGAAGTACAGTCCCTGGGTAGAGCCAAGAAACCTGACAACTAGAATCATGTTCTATCTTTTGGACACATATCTATATTTAAAAAAGAAAGTCGTGTTAGTTACACCATTTATAACTCAAGAACGGCTGTACCGATTTGGCTGAAAAATAGGTGGGGAGGTAGCTCAGAGCCAGGAGACAGACATAGGATACTTTTATATAATATATAATTCTTCTGTACGTGTGTTTGTCACCTAACTCCTCCTAAACGGATGAAAATTTGTGTGTATATTTCAATTGGTTCCTAGATGGTTTGAAAAGACAATTGGACCCGGTAGGTGGCGCTGCAGTCGGGTTCTAGGATTGTTCAGACAGGACATCGTCTGTCGGGACCGCTATTAGCTGATAAATAGCCAAATCACGTCCGTCAATCTTCGATACATTTCACTCCGAATTCGAATGGTGTCGAGGTGAGAATCCGAAATGGTTTACTTACATCAGACAAGTGACTTTGCTTCCAAGCATTTAACTAAACTCTCTTTGAAGTTGCTCCTGTGCCTGTATCTTTAGGAGTTACGCGATAGACAGAGAGGCAACTTCTAGGTGAATATAACTGTAGGTAATTAACGCTGTGCGACCTGAATTGCACTTTATTGTGTCGTAGCAAGAGTCGTATTTATTTAAATGATTTTGCGGAGTGAATCTTCTGTACTTGTACTATTATTTTATTCTGTGACATTGTACAATCTCATTGTTTGTAGCTAACGTTCTTTGACGGAGCTAGTTAAACAACAGTGCTACTTAATTGAATCGTAGTCAGGTAGAACAAGCGAGAAATTTTCTAAGATCTTAGCGTAATAGGTAGGTACCTAAGTACTTACTATTTTTAACTTAAGGCCCTGGTTCCAATCTTGGTTTAGCTCGGTGTGTAAGTAAAATGGCTTTATGGCTGTCTAGTTTGACGCACGAGATAGAAGATTCTCAAGCGCACCGGAATTATGTCGTAAAAGTGCAAATAAAATCGTATAAAATTAGAAATTAACTATATAATAAAAAGTAATCCATCACTGGCTGCAGTTTGGAATTTGACATTTCATGGTATATTTTTAATAATAATTACAATGGCTAATAATCTTTAAAAGCTGTTTATCCCTTAAACAGCTTTTAAAGATTATTAGGAAGTATGTTTAAAGATTTTTTTGGTGCATTAAAGTATGTTTAATTATGTTTTGGCTTCCATCACTGTGTGCGAAAAGGACTTGAAAATATCATATTTTTTTTACACGTCAAAATTATTTACGGTTTATGAGATATAGGTACAGCTTTAAAAAACCACCTTTTTGATCGTTTTCAGGAAATCTGCTATGAGATGGAGTTGATGTTCATAATTAAGTAAGAAGGTACAATTTACTATCTAGTAGCACAGTATAGACTGTGCTAGTAGCTGTTGCCCGCGTTTTCACTCGCATCCTAGGTAAATTTCTAAATGTAACTTCCCGGATTGAAAAAGTCGGGAGTGTGTCCTGGCCTGGGGCACCTGGTTAGAATGAAGTTCCTTTCGCTGTATATTATGTATTAATTCAATACAGAGCCATCTGAAAATTGTATTAAACGCTATACAATTTTTGACAGATTGAGTCTTGAGATGATATTGCGAACGTTGTTAAAAATACGAGAATTGACCCTCTGGTATGGTCTCAAGTTCCAAGTGTCAAAAGTATTTGTTCTGACTTTTTGGTGGGCTCTGTATAAAAAAAAACAAAACCTTTTGTCATTAGAAAAGTTTGAAACTGACGGCTTAGCGATTGTTCTTTACGTCACAATTTCTGCCAGAAAGTTACTCAGTCACAGAAAATATCGCAGCGGGATTTTATCGCGCACTGGATTTTCAACTCTCGTTGTTGAGCCGAGCATTGAGAATCCAACTAAGCACCAACAGAGTGGATTCTAGCGCGTCGAAAAACACACTCATTGGATTTTCAACTCTCGGCGCTAAGTAAAGCGCTGAAAATCCAGTGCGCGAAACAAAATTGCCGCGATATTTTTACGTCCGTGCGAATATACTCCTACCAAAAGCCGCGAAGAGTGGAGTCGCTCCATGTAAAATACTGGTAAGTATTCAGCTGCATCCGGTTAGACTCGAAGCCGACCCTAACATAGTTGGGAAAAGGCTAGGCAGATGATGATTTACTACAATTTGTATTAACACAAACGGGATATTTACCATGTTTACTGTTATGTTCGAGTACTTCAGTATCCGTGATCATGGTGCTTGGAACAGTGCCGAAATATCGGGAACTCGGACATAACAGTAAACATGGTAAATATGCCGTTTGTGTAAAATAATAATAATGTTATAATGTTATACAGGATGTAAGGGACAGCCCTCCGCAAACTGATAGGGTGAATTCAGTATGTCATACTAAGATGACCGGTACATGAAATTTTTTCAGGAACGTTAAGGGAATCCAATAAACCAGAGGGGCAATTCTCGTATTTTTAACAACGTTCGCAATCTCATCTCAGTCTCAATCTGTCAAAAATTGTATAGCGTTTACCTACATTTTTGACATTTGATTGACGCTGGCATGAGATTGTGAACGTTTTTAGGTACGAGAATAGGCCATCTGATTTGTTTGTGTTTTTGTGCACAAATCGGAGCGTCTATTACTGGTTGGGAGGGGTAGGTAATAGGTATTCGGTGAGTTCGATGAACTCTGTAGCTAGACAGAAAGTGAACAGCTGATTTCACGCGTTGTTGGTTAGAGTATTTCAACATCCATTGCTGGTTTTTTTTTTGCTGTTTTTTTTTCAGTTTTTTTGACATAAATGGAGTGCTGCGCACACACAATGCAATTTTACATTGAAATAATAAAAATTAACTGAAAAAAAAAATTGAAAAAATGAAAATTTTCCTGAGAAAATTTCCGGTGGAATATGATTCAAAATGAGGAGCTGAATGCACCCTGTGAGTTTGCGGAGGGCTGTCCCTTACAACCTGTATAGTAATAATGTTAGTGACCATGACAGTTTAAAAACTTATACTACCATTTGATCCCTAGAGTGTATTCTTCGAAATATATCTCAAAAATATATAAACAGATATTATTTTCAGCTCGGGGAACTCGTTTCTTATTACAAGTTATAGTAAGCGATTTATTTCAATAACTATAAATCTTGCCAGACCTTACAGCGTCTTGCTTGCACGTGGCAGGTACTACGCGTAGCTACTACGTAACTATCACTTAAATAAAACGTTAAACTCAGTAAGGCTTGTCCGCCGTAAAAAGCGCGGTCACTGTCGGACTGCATAGAAAAGAAAGAGAAGCGCGATGACACAATGTTTGCAAAATATGAAGTAATTACCGATTTACAAAAAATCTATTGATTGGATTAAAAAAGTAATGACATGAAATCATTATTTATTATTTTGTAAAGAACTGTACTTTATGAACACTTTTAATGAATATTGTAGGAGTATTAAGGTAAAGAAAAGCGACCTGCATTAATAGGACCGTTTTCCACCCCGAAGGGAAGAAAACGATTATTTCAGGTCTTGCCGAGGCTTGACCTTCGGAGATAACCTACCTTACCTATCTGTACTCACATGCGTCTACTTACGTCTTCTCATCTCTGAGCGTGTTCCAGGTGCGGGGGTGAGGCGCGGCGACGCGCCCTCCCCCGCGCGGGGGGCGGCGGCTGCCGCGCATCGGTAGAGCGCGGCTTCTCGTTAGTATCTTACTCCGAAGAGCCGGCAAGGGCTTGCTTCGGTCAAGCCTCGGCAAGACCTGAAATAATCGTTTTCTTCCCTTCGGGGTGGAAAACGGTCCTATTTCAGTTCTGTGCCTTCGGCTTGACCTTCGGAGACGTGTCTATTTTCTGCCGGCGCCCTCTAAGTATAGCGTACTGTGACAGAAGTGGGTGTGAAACATCCTTAAAATAAAAGCCGAGATTTGTGACAGTCAAGCTATTTTTATTTCCCTTTGGAATCTTAAATTTAGAACAAGTCTTTGACTCAAAAATCTTAAGTCTAACTAACAGTGTTCAGTCAGGACAGTCCATAAGATAGAAACAATTAATGAAGTTCTGTCCAACAACAAGAAAACAAGACCTTAAGAAATAAAATATTAGTATAGTACTATACTTTATAAAATAAAATAAAAAATAACAATTACTTATGTGTGTCCAATGACATACTTAGTGAGATCTTTTTCAGTCTTTCAAATCTAAATTAAAAAACATAGGCAAGATTAACACAATATTAGCTGCTTAAACTGCAGAAAATGAATTATTAAGAACATTTAAGTTTTCGTTTCTAGGACGTTCTAGAGATTTGCAATAGTGCTTAAAAAAATTGTCGGAACCTCTCCAGTTTCCTCTTTTTAAGATAGAGTCTAAAGGTACATTATTTTGATAATCATTTGACGCAACGGCTGATCTTATTGAGCCTGGACTATAATTTATGCCTAAATCACGAAAAGGAACCTTAATCCAACCGGCAATTATTGCTCTTGAGGCGGCCCTCACTTCACCACGTGTAGTGATAAATAGACTATGCAAATTAGATCGTGCACTTCTTCTACTTGCGGACAACTCAATCAAGCAATTCACCCATTTGACCAAACTTAATTCAGGGTCTCCTGAACAAGATAGCTGCCATCAAGACTGCCGATTCTAGAACCAAATTTAGGCCAAAAAGTTATCGAAGAACTTGATCTATCGCAATGTTGATCGTCAATGCATAACAGTGTTAGGTCGTGAATACGACGACCTGAAGCCAACAATAACAGCAAGGCTACATGCCGAGAAACCTGAAATATACTATCTTCAGTTGGACAATGAGATCTCAACCAGCTCAGTAGATCCTGAACATCCCAAATTTGTGACTTGGATAATGAGGATGTACACTTTTTAATGCCTATAGCTTTGACTATTGCTGAAACTAAAGGGTGTGTGGCCAACCCTTTTTCCTGCGTGGGATCTGCCAGGGTCAAAACAACTGACTTGTGGACCAAAATGGTCGAAACTGCAAGCTTTCTAACACGGGACAGGAACCCCAAATAGGTGGCAACATCCTGAGGTCGAGGACTACTAGGACTTTTCCCATTTTGTCTGCACCACGAGACCCATTGTTTCCAGGCAGACTCATAAGTGCGCCACGTGGAATCACGCCATGCGGACTGGACAAGATCGATATCACCCGGATCCATATCTGCTATGAGTTCACCCCACCCCGTATCCTCCAAACCTCGAAAAACAGGTCTCCTGCGTTCACAGAGGGCGATTGGTGGACAGGTCGACCAGGCTTTTGCTGACATTGCGTATCTGAAAGGGGGCTTCCAGAGCTCTTCGTTTCAGATCGCCTCTCCAAAAAACAGTTTCCCAGCGCGGAACCATCAGCAGATAGGTTCCTGAGGACTGGTTGAGGTGTCGTAAAACTCTGGGTATTAGAGGTGGAGGTGGGAAGATCCATGCCAGTTTGTAATGCCAGGTCTGGCTGAAGGCGTTGATGAACGCCGCCTGCATGTCCCATGCTTCCATCGAAACATACGTCGAGACTACTTTCGATCGACTGGTTGCGAACAGATCTATCTGAGGAATACCCCACTTTAAAAACATTTTTGTCATGACCTCGTCTACGACATGCCAATCTGGGAGACTCTTTCCCCTCGACAAACAGTCGGCTATGGAATTGTAACGGCCTGGTAGGTAAAAGGAATGAATGGTTACCCCCAACCTTTCCGCTAGTAACAAGATCTTTTTGGTCTCCTCTAGCAACGCCGCGGAGCGTGTTCCTCCCTGATTTCTCAGGTACGAAACCACGGTTCTGTTGTCGGATTGAATCATAATCGACTGTCTTGCTACGTCGTTCTGGCATTTCTTTAGAGCTATGTATACGGTGAACAACTCCTTTCTGTTTATGTGCCAAGTAGCTTGCTCTTTCGTCCATTTCCCCAGTAGATGACAATCGCCAATCTGAACACCCCAGCCTTCGTCTGACGCGTCCGTCGTGACAAACAGCGTAGGCTCTGGATCGAAGATTTTTCCCGGCACTCTTACGTTGAGAGTCCACCAACGACAGTCGTTGACAGCCTGCGGTGGTAAGACCCGCAACAGGTTGGGCTGGTTTTGAGGCAGTTTCAGACAGGCGCGTTGAATATACCTGGTGAACAGACGACCTAGAGGAGTCACCAGGGCTGCAAAACCCAGTCGACCTATTAGTGAAGTTCCTAAACGCCACGTCCATTGACCTTTCCGCATTATCTTCTCTAAATCTTTCAGCAATCGAACTATTTTCTCTTCCGGAAGTCTTTTCTCGTTCATGTTTGTGTCCCACACAATCCCTAGAAATTCTATATTTCTTGTAGCCTCCAGAACAGACTTGTCCAGATTTACACACCAGCCGAGACTTCGCAGAAGACCGAGTGCATAGCTCATCTGGCTTCTGAGTACATAAGGGTCCTGATGTGCCAAAAGGAAATCGTCTAAGTATACTAAAACTCGTAGTCCCTTTGTTCTCAGGAACCCTGCTACCCATTTGCTGACGCGGGAAAAGGCTAACGGAGCGCTGGATAGGCCGAAGGGAAGGCACGTCATCTGGAAGAGTTCGTTCGCATAGCCGAACGCAAGAAATCTTCGGTGGCTCACTTTTATTGGCACATGAAAGTAGGCTTGACTTATATCTAACTTCCCTAGGAAATCGCCCGGCTGGAGAAAATTGGGGACCTGAGCCTGGTTTATCAGGCGAAACTTTCGGGGGCTTAAATAACAATTCAGGCGACGGAGGTCGAAAATTTGCCGGAGCTTTCCGTTTGTTTTCGGAATTAGAAACATTCGCGACAGAAACCCAGTTTCGGAATGACATCTTTCGACTACTCCTTGGGCTAAAAGCTCTCTGAGCTCTTTGGACATCGAGTTTGAGGGTCTTGTCGCGAATCTTCCTAAATTTTCTTGCAGGGGGATGGAAGGCGGTTTGGAAACGAATGGTATTGTATAACCTGAAATTATTTTTAGAATCGCGTTTGGGGCTCCGATTTTTTCCCATACTGGCCGGAACTCGCACAGCTGTCCCCCTCGAAAACTGTCAATATGTACCACGGGACTTTCGGAACTTCTTGTCGCTTCCGCCCCTACCCCTGCGTTGGTTGTAGTTAGACGGCCTTTTACCTGGCGGATTGCGGGGTGATGAGTGGTGAGAGGATGAGTGGTGGGGTGATGAGTGGTAGTTATTGGAGTAATGAGTACGTGGTCGGGAGTGCCAAGTTGGTTTCGTGCCTTTAGATCTAGCAGATGGTATCGGTTTTCGAAATGAATTCACGGCCTTTTCCGTAGTCCTTGGTGATATGAAAACAGCTGCCACTCCACCGTTATCCTTGACCAAAGAACTCAGCTGTTTCTCGTCAAATAAATGTGTAGGCGAAGGAGGAACGTTGTGGAGCGCACCATTCAGAACCTCATTCCTTGTCTTAAAGGCCCTGCGACGAAGATCTATTGTTTCAGAGCGATGCGCGCACACGTACTGCAGGAGCTGGTCTGATATTAATTTGAAGCTGGAGTCCTCTGCCACTAACTGCCTCAATTCCGTGCTGGCGCTCGGACACTTTTTAATTATAGCGTTCAAACTTTCAGCAAGGGCTCTGCGTTGTAGCAGCAACCCGTGCGTGATTGTGCCTAACATACCTTCCTGTTTTGTTACCCAGGGAGACGGTTGCGAGGCTAGTGTCCCGAGCTCAGTATTCACTCTAAGCGCGCTAAATATTGATGCCGCGTGCAAGTGTTTTTCTACTTCCTTGTAACGAATTCGTCTCCAGCCTTCGGTGCCTAATCTTTGGCACTCAATGCCCTCACTCTTAAGTTGAGCCGACGGCTCGGGTATGAGAGGGTCCGCTTCTTTAGTAGTGGGCAGAAATTCGAGCTCCCTCTCGTCTCGCTCGACTTGCCATTCCGAGTATTGGTCCAAAGCAGGTGCTTTCCATGACGGAGACTCAGAAGTCTCCGAAATTGACTCTTCCTCACAGTCAGAGTAGTGATTTTCCTTGTCGGATTCGGAGTCACGCTGTTGTCGCGGCCCGAGTTGCTCCCAGAGAACAGAAAACATGCCTTCAAATTTTCGTTCCATAGCTTTAAGTTGAGCATTCTGTGATGTGGAGGGTGAATTTGAGTCGCGCTTGCGCCTACGTGCCAGAGGTTCATGGCTTTGTGATGTCGAAGCCGATGTATTCCTCCTCTTCCGACTAGTCTCTTCCGTTACAGAAAGAGAACCGGAGAGAATTTTATCAGTTTCGGCCCTAGTGTGCAACAGTGGTCGCATTGCCTCGACTGATTGTTTAACAAACTCAGTGCGCGCTGCCGAGCCTCGTATGCGGTTTGCTACCGCTGGTGGTCCAAGAACAAGAGCCCTTGTAAATGCCCAATCCAGCAGCTTACACCTTATCTCTCGATATCCCTTCTCCGAAAGATGATCGGCCTCTGGTACAAATGCGCGGGCTAAACCCACGGTGGGCAGGGCGTATACTAATTTGTTTAATATATTCGGTTCAATCTTCTCACCAAATACTTCCTCCTTTGTGGCGGTAGTAACTTCCCAGCGAGTCCATCCATCCGGGAGATGTTCCTGTGCCAAAACCCTCACCCGCTCCAAAATCTCCTCGTCTTGGTTCGTTCCCGCATGCTCGTTCAAAAGCTCGCCAAGGGTCACAAGACTTCCTTGTTGCGTCATCTGAAGCAAAAGCGAAGCGGTCAAGCGATACCCAAGCAGGTAGTATTCATGGGGTTATTATAGCAACATTATACAATTTCTGAGCCGCGCCGCCCACATTATGAGCCGCGCCGCCCAAATTTTGAACCGCGCCGCCCGAATCCGGAGCCGCGCGGCCCGAATTTTGAGCCGCGCCGCCCGAATTTTGAGCCGCGCCGCCCGAATTTTGAGCCGCGCCGCCCGAATTTTGAGCCGCGCCGCTCAGGTTCCGGGCCGCGCCGCCCAATTTTTGAGCCGCGCAGCCCACTACCAGGGCTATGGTTTTGACCAGGCGGACTGTGGCTGAATAGCCGACATGTCGCGCGAACGCCGTTGCTGCGTCGCGGTTAGGCATGCAGGTAGGTACGTAAAATGTGGATGGTATGTCCGACACTACGATAACTACATAAGTAAACATATTTTGTGGATGGAATGTCCGACAAAAATTATGCCACCGGTAGTGCTTTATAGCATGCTAAGCTTATAATATGTTGCGGTCAAAACAAATTTTATTTTCAATATCAACCCGCACCTTAGAACAAAACAACACAGAGACAAAAATAAAACATTTTAATGACTTACCCCAATATCCAACGGTAAATCACTCACAAAAACGTTGCAACAACGTTGAAACACTAAACTTTTCGTAATGTTTTGATCGTAATCACTTACGTAAAAGAAACATGTGCGTACACTAGGCAATAGTAAGCGTACTTACGAGAAGCCGCGCTCTACCGATGCGCGGCAGCCGCCGCCCCCCGCGCGGGGGAGGGCGCGTCGCCGCGCCTCACCCCCGCACCTGGAACACGCTCAGAGATGAGAAGACGTAAGTAGACGCATGTGAGTACAGATAGGTAAGGTAGGTTATCTCCGAAGGTCAAGCCGAAGGCACAGAACTGAAATATGTGACTTCATTTAATGCTACCCGCATTAAATGAAGTCTTCACTTCGTCGTACAATTAATTTCAACGTCTACCCTCACATTCGTTGCTGCGTTCCTTGTTTGAACTGCAGTCTTTGGTCTTCATGAAAAACTGAATAGACAGCTTTATTCCTTTCGTGAGATAAAAATAAGAGACATTTTATACAGGGTTAAAAGTTGCCCGTTTAAAAATTCTCCAGTTTGAATTTATGCTCTTAAATGAACACAATACAGTACAGAATTCCTTGTGAGGCTTAGTGAATTGTATTTGCTTAGATACACGCATTTCCTAAACGTACGGCTACAAAAAATAGCATTGTGAAAAATGCTGGCGTAACCAATTCTTTCATTTATGAACTTACTAGCGGCCCCGACAGACATTGTCCTGTCTGAACGATCCTAGAACCCGACTGCAGCGCCACCTACCGGGCCCAATTGTGTTTTCAAACCATAAAGGAACCCATTCAAATATAGGTAGGTACACACAAAATTTTATCTAAATCGGTCCAGCCGTTGTTATACCACGTTATATCCGTTCTTTTTTTTTAAAGTATCGTATGTCCATTTCCTAGTTTTATGCTAGCTACCCACCAATTTTCAGCCAAATCGGTTCAGCCGTTCTTGAGTTATATATAGTGTAACTAACACGACTTTCTTTTATATAATTATATCAACTTATTACAGAGATACGAGCTCCCGGAAACATTATAACTCGTAGTATTACTGCACAATGACCGCATTTGTCTTCAGTAAGAGTTTATTGCACTTTAATCATAAAACTTTTATAAGACTTTCCTTGCATTAGAAGAAGCCCGAGGCATTGTATTCTTCTGATTTGATTTCAATGACCAAAGACAAATCTAGAAGTAAATACTATAAAAAAAACGTGAATGAATAATCTTTACAAAGTCTTACCACAATTTATTAGGGAATGACAGACCTTAAGCTTTTCAGATGGCACCCGTAAGTCGCTTGTTAATTTCTCAAAAATACAGGGTGACTTGTAATTCAACTACTCCTTCCAGCCCCCCTAGACAAAATCCCTTTTCTGTAAGCGTTAACGCCTGCGGAAAGATCAAATTGTATGGAGTTGACATTAGCTTCAGAGGTGTCACGTGACTATTGACCCTAGGCCCCGAGGACGTGAGTGGGGACCCCTTTACACAAGTCAACCTGTATACTTATGAAAGAGATCCAAGTCAACACATTCATACATAAGTACGTTAGCTAAAATACTTACATCAATCATCGCATAGGAGTTGGACATCATAGCGATGAGGAGATTCAGTAGCACGATGACGTTGATGACGGAGTATGACCCGAACATCAGCAGGCCCCAGAACCGGGTGTAACTCTTGATGCCAGCCAGCTCGAAGTTTTCAAGTCCAACCATGCCGAAAGAGGCCCAGAACAGTGATTGGGAAGCTTCGAAGACGCTGGTGGAAAAGTGTTAGAAGAATATTGATGTAGGGTTGATTTTTGACAGAATCTACTGTCATACCTTATCTGGTGCAAGTAACTTGACTAGATTTTAAATAGACACTAAGTACGGTCTACAATTGTTACAGAAAAATTTGCATACTTTTACGAGAACGTTTACTAGTCTTTGTGGCATGAATGCTATATTAAAAATGCTAGCATACCGAAATATAACTTGAATATATTTGCATATGTATCATATCTTTTAAAAACCAAGTAAGGCAAACGTTTTGGTGTATTTCTGTGGGTAATTATTACGCAAATCGACAACATATTTGAGCTATTTATATATATATAATAGTGATATAAAGATATATAATCAGAAACAGAACTTGTTAAATTGTTCAGCTTCGATTGCACATCACGCATCACGTGTGAAGATACTATTGTGTCTGCTAATTGGCGCGTGACGGGTTGAATACCAGAAAAAATCAGATCAATACCAGAAGAAATAGATAGCCAGCTCAAGCACAATTTATTAAAAAACACAAGCACTACTTTTTAAAACATCACAAAAATACTATAAAAATATTGAGCTCCAAACTTAGCGAGACACATTAAAGAACGCTTGGGGTTGAAGGTACACCCTTTAACAAGAGGGTACTTATTAATTTTCGTGATCCCCCACTACGCAAACAAAACACAATACGCGACACAATTTGTAATATATTATTTGATCACTGTAAATTACTGTAAAAAGAACAGGGGAGCTCATTTACAGCCCTAACATTATTAAACAATATTATTTTGTGCCATGTAATTGATAGAAACCATATAAAGTCCGATTCATAATAACGTGAACTATTGCGGCCATGCGGATGATCTAAATATCTACGAATTATTGGACAGTGGTGAGGTACATATTAAATTCAGCATCTGCGTAACATAGATTATAATCAAATTCTGGATATAGTTCTCTATGTGGCTGCACTAGTCCACGATTCACCAAACCAACATCCTAGTACGCATGATAGTTCATACTCTGTCGCATAGTCATGCAGTCCACCTCATCAATCTTCAGGGTGTTCATCTTCACGTTAATGTCCTCTTCCAATTGGATCTGCGTTTGCAGCAAGTAGCGTAAAGAAGCAGAGGCCTCACTCAGCATTTGTTGCAGTTGCACCGTGCTATGACGTATCATCTCACATTCGTAGTACAAAGCCTGCCCTGGAGGGTCTCTGACCAGCTCAGCCCCCACTCTTTGAGCTCGTTTGCCTAGTCTCGTGTGTGCCAAAGCTGTGTGACCTTCTTTATCAGACAAGGCTTTCTGTAGTTGCAAAATATTGTTCTGCATGTCACTAATCTTTTCAGTAGTCAGCCGGTGCATATCCTCGAGTTTCGCTTTAGCTCGTTTCGTATCTTCAATCCGGTCGGCAAACGCGTGGTTGCATTTCTTGTAAGCGCCCCACAGGTCGTCGATCACTTGCTTGAGGATCGTATCAACAAACATTCGGATTGGTCGCGCGCTTGTCACCTCCCTCGCTGCCATTTGTACGTTTTTCGCCGAATACGCGTTGTACTCATCGGCGGATATGTTCGCTGGGTCAAGATTAGCGTAACCTTCGTAGATGGAAAGGCCTAAATCAGTGTGTTTGAGGGAAAGATTAGCTTTGTCTAAATCAATAGCGGCTTGCTTATATTGCAAGTCACGATCCAGGAGATAGCGCGTCGAACGTAGACGCCGCATCTGTTCATTCAACTGTTCCAACACTCGTCTTAGTAGACTTTGTCCCCCAAGGATGGTGGTGATCTCCTGCTGTAGAGCACTTTCAACTTCGTCGACGACCAAGTCAATGCCAAGACGTCCATCTCTGAGCATCAGACATTTGCGGCAAATCGTCAGAGCATTTGCTTGTAAGGAGGCGAGACAGTCCAAAACACGGGTCTTATACATTGACAGAGCTTCTAATTCTAAATATATTTCTTTGCGTTGTATTTGCAACTCATTCCTGTTGAACTCAATGTCACCGATGCGTTCCTCAATGCGTCTGTCTACGGTGGCTTTCATAATTTCGGCGCGTTCGCCAGTCTCTTCACGGATTCGCTCGGACTCGCCGAGGACCCTATCTGCGAGCTGCTGCTGGTCTTCTGTGTTCCTGCATCTTTGGTCGTTGCTTAACTTCCATTCTGAGAGAGTGAATTTGGCTGTTCTTGGCGGCATGCATACTATGGCTTGCTCCGACAACCTAGTGGTCGCTATAGGAGCGCCGATGACGTGGCGCACTCCGAACTGCTGCTCACCCATGATAACACATGGAGAACTAAATAATTTCAAAATATAAACATCTAAAACTCGATTACACGTCCCTTGAAGAAATTGATAAAACTGTTTTTTGGGTTGTCTTGGTAACGAACGTCGTAACGTGTCGAAGACATGCGCAGATGATATTGTAGTAATAAGGTCAATCAAAGAGACCGTATTTATTCAACATTTTTAAATGCGTTTTAGGTTTCTTATGAGGAGGGAATGTTTAAAATTAATAATAATTATCATTTATTTAACCCGCAAATGGTTAATCTTCAATTAATAGTAGATATACTGATACCCATAATTCCATAATTATGGGTATGAATTATGGAATTATGGAATGTTAGCAATAAATGCTTAATAATAAAAAAAATACTGATACCCGGTTTCTGAGGTTTTTAAACGGGATTTAAACTCTTAGCTGTTGATTCGACAAAAGTATTTGTTTAAACGAATTCCTTCCTTATACTCAGCTTTTAGGTGCTCAGATAAACCCTCGATAGCAATTCACTCGTCTTTTAAGCTAACTTCTTCCATAACGGAGTGTTCAAAAACACGATATCGAACCAATAATCACTATCGAATATAACTATTCGATATTCGGGTTTCAAACGTAAGTCAATAAATAAACACAAGGTCTTCATTGTCAATGTCTTCTATACAAAAATTTTAGTAGCAGAATCATTTATTCTAGTACCTACAAACAAAAAGCAAGGATTACGATCTAGCACTACTGAAGTCCAGTGAGGACTGACTTCCCGAAGCTCCTCCATTTCATGCAGGAGTCCCCAGCATTGTCCCAGTCAGGTAGACCACCAGGCAGAACGTAGCACTTGCGTTTTTCAAGATCAGCGAAGTACCACAGTAGTTGGTTTAGACCTATGTTTGATACGGTACCAAACAAGGTATTAATAGACTAATATAGATTTGGCTTTGATTAAAATCGTGGTCGTATACAGGGTGTAAGTGTAAACAATGGCAATCTTTGAAGGGGTCATTGTACTAATCATTATGAACAACTTTTACTATGGGACCAACCCTGAAATCGCGAAAAAAAAATCAGCTTTTCCCTACATTTTGACGAATTATGCGAACATAAATGTACTGAACAGCTGATTTTTTTTTCGTGATTTCAGGTTTGGCCCCTTAGTAAAAGTTGTTCATAATGATGAGAACAATGACCCCTTAAAAGATTTCCACTGTTTACACTTACACCCTGTAGATTTGGACCTTAAAAAGGCCGTGGTTGATTGAATATTAAGTATTGGTTGATTCTCTAATATGTAGTTAGGAATATTATCCAAGCGTTACATTAAGTTTTACACATATCCATACAAGAGCATTCATACCGTAGGCATTTGCAAAACATATTAATACGTTGTTAAATAGAGAAAAGATTATTGATCACTTTGAGAGTAAGAAAATAACAAGAAAGGTACTTATAAAGTAGTTAGTAGGAGCTGAAATAGGCAAAACTATTGGAGTTTAGGTAAAAATATCAAAATATTAGGCTGGTTTAGGCAACTTTATGCTGACGCACAAATTCAAAGACATTCATAGGTAAACTTACCGCAAGCGAAAGCGAAGAGCACCAAACTATAGATGAAAAAGAACTTGACGATATCGATGACCATGCGACCGAGAGAGATCTGCAGCGGCCCGAGATGAGGGTTGATGGAGAACAAGTGCACCAACTTGAGAGCGCTGGAGAAAACATAATACTCGTAAGTAGCAATAATATCCTCCCGACCGAATTTCGGTCACGACGCCGATCAATGTCAACGAAGATTATAGCCGAAGTGCGTAGGAGATGTGCGCAAACGCAGGTGTACTATCTGTTCATTTACTATAGTCCTATGGGACGGCAATCCGACGTCTTTACGTGCTTTCCGAGGTACGGAGTTTTCAAACGGCTTGTGTTTAAACGTCTACCAGAAAAGTACTACCAAAAAATTCGAAATACCTGCCAGAATGGATAAATGCTCACTAAAATGGATAAATTATCCTTCCTCAAAATTAAAACCGTTTTATAGTGAAATTATAACTTTAGAAAACTGACAGCAGGTCGACGGAGCCTGGCTTCGCGCGGCTCCTTTTTCTGTCTGTAGGGTTTAAAGGAACCTAACCAACCAAACCTCGGGGTGCCCCTGACGTTGACCGTCTAGGGTTAGGGTTTTCGGCAGCAGGTCGACTCAGATTTGGTGAGCATTTATCCATTTTGGTGAGCATTAATTTTTTTGGTAGTCATTATATTTAATCCCTTTTCAAACTACCAACTTCCAAACTACGGGCTGCTGCTGAGAAGCTCGCTGGTTGCTCGTATGTATAGACGGTGTTAATATGAAACAAAATAGCCGCATTGTATAGTACCTAACAACAGTAAAATAATATTACATGTTCAGCGTATAACCTAATGTAACCTAGAGCTTCGTCTTTGGGGTATATTCTTGGGATCATCTCTAAAAAATAGAGGTCCGCCGGTGTCGGGGGCAGGGTCCAAGCTACCGGTGGTTAGGGCTGCAGAGACAGGAACCTCTCACAATGCGAGACGTATCAAGGAGTACTGCCTTCTGAATCATGCCCTTGATCCAACCGCCTAACGAGACCCTCGAGAGATATTGGTCGAGGCTTTTGACCATCAGGCCGTTGCCGTTACGCCAATCGGCACAGTGACAGACGAGCTCACATTCCACATGTCAACAACCTCGTGAGCTAAGTTGAGATATTTTATTTTCTCTTTCTCAGCTTTCACGAGATTCTCGTCATGTGGAATGGTACCATCGACAATCATTGCGTGGCGCTATATCAGACTTATTGGCGACAATAGTCCTGTCAGTAATTAATTCTATTCTCAAGACTAGAATCATAATTATTTTGGCAGTTGTTTTTTGAGAACTTGTAAGCATTTTAGACTTTATCACATCGTCATATTTTAGGTTCTTTATAATAAATTTTTTCATGAAAGAATTCAAGGCTTTTTTCCAGCAGCGGGGCGTAACGTAGGCTCATTGCAAAAGGGGTTAAAAACATACCTGAAAATATTCGCCGCAGCAAACAATCCTTCCGCAATCAACTGAGGATCGAAAGCATCCCAGTTCTCCCTCGCAATGAACTTAGTCTGAGGGTCTCTATTAATCTCGGTGGCCTGCTGGATATACGCTGCGAACCTTAACACAGCCACGGCCACGTAGAGAGAGTTTCTGGTAAAGTCGATAAAATTCCACATGTTACGGAGATAGGAGCGAATGCCTTCGATGTAGATTTCTTGTGTCTCTTCCCATATGAAGCCTAGAAGGAAAAGATGTAATGTTATTTCTAGTTGATACCCTTTAAATTCATTTTCTGTCTAGCCTTTCAATTATGTTGGGGTCCGCTTCCAGTCTAACCGGATGCAGCTGAATGCTAATATTTTACATGGAGCGACTGCCTATCTGACTTCCACAATCCAGTTACTTACTGGGTACCACTGGTTGTCAGACATTCGGGCTTCCAACGACCCGTACTGACGACTGTCAAAGATCCACGAATGACAGCCGACACTAACGGCTTAACGTGCTTTCTGAGAATTCCCAAGTCAATGTTTCTGTGGTACGGCGTGGTCTTGATACAGATGATCATCTATCTACAGATAGCCACAAGCCACTTTAAATTATAGTATGGAAATAATGTCAACTACATGGACTAAGTTTAAAATTAATCATAAAAGAATTTTGATTTCCCTTTATGAATAACTACAAGAAAGATAAAGAAAAAAAAAAGAAAGATAAAGATTAGACATAGATAACAGCTTTACTATATTAGAAGGCACTGAAAATAAAAGCATTCAAGACATCCAAGATGATGCTTTATTTAGATAAATTATTATGAGAATGTCCCACTGTGGGCAAAGTGCTAAGAAGGCAATCTCGTTTTTTTTCAACATCTTCTGAAAAGTACATGGCAAAATAATTATATTCAAGCATACTCACCTAAAACATAAACCACAACGCATAATTCTAAGTAAGTAGGACCGTTCCCCCTCTGCTTGAGGAGTTCCTTTTCTAGTTCTTTCACCATCCACTCCGGACCAAACAGTTGTATCGCCTGCACCTCCGCTCTTTGAGATACTAATATTAGAATCACTGTGGACAACAGCTTTGTTAAAAAATTTAAACGTGAAAGACAAAGTACCTACTTAGTATTTTTTTTTGTAGAAAGCGATTAATTTTTAAATACGATCAGTATTTTAGGAGTTATGAGGGAACAGATGAACATATAGACTGATAAAATCATAAGGCTCCTTTGGCATTATCGTAGTCGGGTAAAAAGGTGTTTGGACTCGGTCATTCAATCGGAAAGTTGTAAAACAACGAGTCGTAAAACAATAGACTTAAAATCACATAAAAATGTGCTTCACCAAAGTCTTATTGATTGTAATTAAAAAAAAAAAAAAGAAATGACAATCTTATAACCAATTAAACAACAAAGGACATGCATAAAACTATGTGCAGGGAGCAGTAGGAGGTAAGGATACAAGAGACATACACACATAAAAATATCAAATAACTAGAAGCCCGTATCCAGAACTATATTAAAGGTTTCCTCACGAGTTTGCCGGTGGAACAGTTGCGGGCGACCATGTACAGGGAGCAGTAGAAAGCAATGATAATGATACAAAAGAGATACTCACTTATAAAGAACAAGTAACTAGATGGGTGTATCAAGAACTTCATGAAAGGTTTCCTCATGAGTTTTCCGGTGGAACAGTTGAGGGCGACCATGTAGAGGGAGCAGTAGAAAGCAATGATAATGATACAAAAGAGATACTCACTTATAAAGAACAAGTAACTAGATGGGTGTATCAAGAACTTCATGAAAGGTTTCCTCATGAGTTTTCCGGTGGAACAGTTGGGGGCGACCATGTAGAGGGAGCAGTAGAAAGCAATAATAATGATACAAAAGAGATACTCACATAAAAAGAACAAATAACTAGACGCGTGTATCAAGAACTTCATGAAAGGATTCCTCATGAGTTTTCCGGTGGAACAGTTGGGGGCGACCGTGTACAGGGAGCAGTACAAAGCAATGATAATGATACAAAAGATATACTCACATAAAAAGAACAAATAACTAGACGCGTGTATCAAGAACTTCATGAAAGGTTTTCTCATGAGTTTTCCAGTGGAACAGTTGGGGGCGAGCATGTAGAGTGAGCAGTAGAAAGGGAACAGTAACGCAACACGGCAGATAATCATTATCTTTTCCATTGCGGTCTTGCGACGGAAGCCGGGGACGCCTTCGTACCAGATGGATGCCAAGAGCTGTTGGATGTTCGGGTGGGCTACAAACTGGAAAGAAATATAGACGATATATTCATTTCTAGAGTATGACATCGTTATAGTTTTGAAACTGTACGTACCTACAAAATTAAAAATGTGTTATTTGATTTACATATTTCAAAAACTATGACAACTTATCTATAATTTAGGCGTCAACGGCTATCGATTACATAAAAGTATATCAAGTAGTTTAAAATTACTACTGCCTGATTTTCACACTGTACGGAGTTTTCGAAAAAGTTTGGCTTTGTAATGCGTCTCAAGCTCAACTGGTCATACCGTTCTGGACGACAGTCAGCCTACTAAATAATCTAATTACTTAGTAGGTAAGTAACATCAGTGTCAACTTATCGTAACTTCAATTAAGTACTCCGAACTTACTATTACCACAGTATAATAATGTTACAGTAGTACTAGTAGTACGTCTTCATAACAACGGCTGAAACGACGCGCTTCGAAATCTCAGTTTATACCAATATGCAACAGTGCGAGTACGCGGTAGTTACGCACGGACGGATGTGGATTTATCTATCGAGCAGCCGGTCGGCTTCCAGTCTAACTGGATGCAGCTGAATACCAGTATTTTACAAGGAGTGACTGCCTATACGACCTCCACAACCCAGTTACTGGGTAAGACTGGTTGTGAGACTTTCTGTCACTGTCCGGACCGTACTACTGTAAGTTTATTATTCTGTGCTAATAATTAGGTTTCAATTTGAAAAGTTTTTCTTGATGTATTTAACATAAATCACGATAGCGTCATTGCAGAAGTCATTATAGTCTGGGCTTAGTAAACAAGAATTACAGAAAATTCTAAAATAATGCAGTCACCTTCTTCTGCTTAAAATCGATAGCCAGTTCCAACCTCGCCAACTTCATGTGGTCTCCCTCTACGAAGGCTGGTTCATCGGGGTCGTGGTTCAGAATAATGGCCAGCTCCTGAGAGCTTCGGGACTGGTCCAGTAGGTCTACAGCGAACATTTGTGCCTGGCGACGAAGTTCCAGGTAATCTGATTTACTTTCCTGGAGGACAGAATTTCCTTTTATCAGTTTTTGGGTATTTTCATGTAATGAATGTGAATTATGGATGTAACTGTGTTGACAATAATGCGTAACAGGGTAAAAAGCAAGCGTCCGATAGACACTTAGCCTCAGGGAGTATTTGACAACCTCCAAATAGTCACTACACACCAGAAAAAAGAAAATGGAACAGAATTTTTTGATCAGCGAGATTTTTCGATAGTGAATTGAATAATTTTCCAACACTCCTCTTTAGTTCCAGTTGACTTACCTATCTAGTATACTTAAAGGGTAGTGAATGCCTATCCGGCCATTGTGAAACAGACGCTTAATACTTCATGCCTGAATATCTAAAAATGCTTTCACAAGATCCTTACCTGTTCCGCAAACGCCAAGTTCCTTAGTTCCCAGGAGAGCTGGAAGGCTGTCAGAATAGGATCGGTTGAAGACAAAGCTATGAGAGAAGGTGAGGCCAACGCTCTGTATTCATTGAGTCGAGCCAGTGAGTGTCGGAGGGAGTCTTCTGTAGACATGCGGATACATTCCTCACAACCACACCTGCAAATTATCTGTATTTTCAAACTCCAGAATACAAAGACACAATTCCAATAGCATAAAAGGCAATTATTGTATGTAAAACCCAACGCCATCAGCCAGTTTGCCTTCTTCTGTCTGCATACGGAGATTTTCCAATCCCTTAAGTTTGTAATTTTTACGGCGTTGTCCATGGCAGGGCAGAGGGCTAAGCCTGACACGACCCGTATTTAGCAAGTCCTGCTAAATAGGGATCTTGTGATGTCACAAGACCACAAAATATGTCTCCGAATGGATAGAAATCACCGAGGCTGTGTAACGGATTGCACCCAGAGATGAAAATAATTCCTCAAACGGAGGGTCTACCGTACGTTGTTGGGTTTAAAGTATCGTTGTCATCCTTAGCATAGCATTTAGGCATTTAGGCAAACAAGCAAACAAGTAAACGAGCCATATGTCTGATGGAGAATAGGTATAATTTTTATGAAGGTACATACAACGACGATGACACGATAGTGAATTAGATTTTGATGGTCCAAAGGCAAAACTTCGCAACTTTCACGGTATTGCCAGTGGCATCGCAGAGGTCACTATGGCTGATTATTTGGAAATAGTTTGCGCCATAACACCATATTCACACCCCGCTCCAGTACCGTCGAGGTAGCCCAACTTTACGAAGCTGTAGATACAAGATACTGATAAATTGTAACATAATGATACTGAAGTCTTACTTAACGTCATGAGGGTTGGGTAGCGTGGCTCCGCGGTCGAGCAGTATCTTGATGATCTCGTAGTTGTTCTTGTGGGCCGCTAGCATTAGTGGCGTTATGTCCGGCGTGAACATTGCCGTGTTGGGGTCCACTTTCTGCCAACTCTGCATGACAAAGACGAAAAAGATAGTAAAATTAGTTACCAGTAGGTACCATAAAAAAAGATATCTCAAATAGAGTAAAGAATCTCAGCATTTGATTTGATTGTCGTCAGCTAGAGTTATTACTTGTAAATGGTTTGCAAAACATAATTTATGATCAACTTGATGGAAACACGGTTTGCAATAGGTACACATTAAAAATTCTTTGTTACGTTACGTGTTCCTTGGGGTTACGGACCATATCTTGAAGGACAAAAAGTATGTTATAACTACCTAAACGGAGTACTTACGGCTTTCAGACTTGAATCTTACAAAAGCCAAATACTCTTATACTTCCTTATTAACTTAAGCTACGGTTTCTAAGAAAAGCGGCCGTAACGGCCGTCATGAAAATCTCTCATTTTCAACTCAGCTCCTCAAAGATTGAAATCGCTAGATTTGCCCTCACCGTACTTAGTCACGCAAAAAAGTGTCTATACTGAGAAGTGGAGCTCACACATTTATTAATAGCGTTTCCATGACAATCAAGACAAGTTACTGCGTCATTGCGTGTCAACCGAAACAGAAACCCGACTATCTGTTGATTCGGTAGGGCGAATCGATCGATTTAAATCTTTGCAACTGCCATCATTTTCATGACAGAAATCATTGCGACCGCTCTTCTAGGAAACTACTCAAGGGTACTCACGTAAGGCTCATTGTCCTTATGAATCAGCTCTTCATGCTCCAACAGCAGTTCTACAGCCTCCACAAACTCAGCATTGATGGCCTGCAGCAGAGCGTCCTTAGTGTCCACACCCATGATGACGAGCAACTCCACCATCTCCATGTTTTCTCCATCGATGGCCAAGGTCAAAGCTCCGCGACCCAGGGAGTCTACACAGTTTACTTCTATATGCTTCTTGCGGTGGGCTTTTTGGAGGATTCTAAAGAAAATAATGTAAAATATATGTGCAGGTTATGAAAAGAACGTGAGTATAAGATTTACATACCTACGGAGAGATGTAGATATGTATAAGTACTTATAATCACAAGCAATAAAAATAATGTCTTGTATCTGCAGACTATAAAAATATGACCGTATCGTATTGAGCTACCTTAGCCTAGAAAACCGGCCAAGTGCGTGTCGGGCCACGCGCAGTAGGGGTTCCGTAGTTGCACAATAATGCGGACAAAGAAGAGGGCTTTTTGTTGTTTCATGAATATTTAACTGTTACTCGTAAACTTGAAAAGCCTACTTAGCTGTGAAAGTTTTCTTTTTAACCTCGGTAATACACTACTACCGTGAATTTTTTCACCCATCCAAAACTAACCGTTTAGCTCCGGGTGGGGGGTACACTTTGACTCTAACAAAAATTAGCACTTTAAAGCTTAATATTTCAAAACGGATCCCTAAATCAAAAAATTGTTTTCACAAGCCCGCAATATTTTTGAAAGACCCATCCACTATCACCGCACACCATGGGGTAGATGAGAAAAACATCCTCACTTCACGTGTACAGAAGGTACCCTAAAAAAAATTTTGTTTTCATGATTTTATTTTACCACTTTGTCGGCGTGATGAATCTGTCTATCCATGCCAAATTATATTTGCAGCTTTCTAGTACTAAGAGTCTCTGAGCTAAGCTGCGGACGGACATACAGACAGACAGACGGGTGGACATAGCGAAACTATAAGGGTTCCTTGTTGACTACGGAACCCTAAAAAGGAGACTTCAAAGGTCTCGTACAAAAACATAGACTAACTCTGTTTTGCAGACGGGTAAAAAGGCATGTTTTCGTAAAAAAAAATAGTAGTAGAAACAAACCGCTCAACTGTTAAAAATAACTAAAAATCTATGTAACCTCTATTCAACAAGTTTTTCTAACATTTGATTGCCTATTCCGAACATGAAATCCGATATAGATCGGATATAGTCAATGCTCAATGCTGCCAATTGACGTATTCATAGTTCATAGGATCATGGATACAGTTCGACAAAGTTAATACCGAGGTAATCGGATTATAGAGCAGAAACAGTAATTAAATTTACCGACTGTAGGTATAGGCAGCGGCCATTTTTTAAATCCACTGTCCTTTATAATTTATGCACAACTATCTCTACCTGTTGCGAGTTCGAAGCCAGGTCTATGCACTTTACTTCGTCTAATGTTGTTCATTTGAGGTATTTCTTGAAGCGCTACCATTTTGAGGCGCTCCTTTTGTATTCCTCGGAGCGCACCTTTTAGTAGCGTTCCCGATAGCAATTAAAAATATTAAAATTTTATTCCTTGAAGCGCACCCACGTTTACAAATAGGGAAGAGCATGAAGTAAACGTAATAAATTATATTTTTTAAAACTCATTTGTGCATCATCATTATCGGAGTTGCTTAGCCAAAAGTACGAAATTGACAGATTAAAAAGGCTACTCGTTATTTGAACTAATAAAAACAACCTACATATTCGCCCATTTGATTTCGCCATTAGATTTTTGTGAATCAAAGTCGTCGACTTATTTTCTTCACAAAAACATAAGTTGCTGTTTTATTTTTAACAAAAGACATTCCCTGTTTACTTTGGCTTCTACATATAATTGGATGTTAGTTAAGTGAATTTTGTCAAACAAACAAGAAATAATAATATAACATTATGTAATATCTACAAAACCTCAGTTTCATTTTTATTATTTATAATTTCACAGAAATAGATATTCTTACAACATTCATACAGAGCTACTTCAGTTGAAAAGGTTTCCAATTATGAGATCCTTAATCTTAGGCTGATCTTTCTGGATTGTATTAAACGCTTATTAGGAGCTCGTGGCTAAGTAATAACAGCCGCACGGGTCGATCGCTCAGGTTAAGCTACGCTTGCCGGGGTTGGTCAGTGGATGGGTGACCATCTTTACATACCGAGATTCCTCCGTGCCTCGGAAAGCACGTTAAGCCGTTGGTCCCGGCTGTTATTCGTGGATCTTTGACAGTCGTTACGGGTCGTCAGAAGCCCGAAAGTCTGACAACCAGTCTTACCAAAGGGTATCGTATTATTAGGGGTCAGATAGGCAGTCGCTCCATGTAAAATACTGGTATTCAGCTGAATCCGGTTATACTGGAAGCCGACCCCAACGTAATTGGGAAAAGTCTAGAGGCAGATTGATTTTACTAAACGCTTAGAAGAAATCGAAGGCTGTTTTTTTCAAGGATCAAAGAAGTAGGTTTACTTTTGGTTTGAAGGCCGATAGAAGTTTTGTATGGGACAGTTGATAATTTTGGTCCCATGGAGAAAGTTGTTCAGTTTGACGGACTGTAGGTACCTTACTGTACCTTTCGGGTACAACCTGATCCCAATTGTCCCTAGATAAGTAATAGCAATTAGCTCGCTCCCTCTCTGTCTGATGATAAGTTAGGTGTAGTACAGTAGCAGCCAGAAGTCGACTAGCAATCTCACAAAACAATGGCATAGCAATATTAGTTTACTTATGACTTTCTTCGGCGCCGCAGCCCGTATAGGTATAAGCGCCGCAGCCCGTATAGCGCAGGCGATAATGGGCATTGCGGTGTAAGTGGACTTCTGGCCGTTGACTGTACCTAACCTTTTAGGAATAAGAGGCGTTATAATATTAGGTACCTATCTACCTACCTATGTGTGGCACGTCCCTGTAACTAATCAAATCAGTTCATTGCAAATATTTCGCACCTTCGAATATATAATACAATACCGTATTGTTCTGCTCATACCATCTTGAAGTGATTGGTCTTTGCAAGAAATAGGCCCTATACTTATGTGATTCGGTGCATGTACTTTACAGGAGTTAAGTATGTTTTATTTATTATTTATGATTTTTTTTTGAGTAGGTAGCGGTATTGAATGTAGAAAAAAATCTTAAAATGGCTCTCTTACAAAATCACAAAAAGTGCATTGTGCCCTTGTTTACCGAAGGTGCGATTTGTTATACAGAGGTTGGAATAAAATTAAATGTTTAAAACGTGCACTCTGTAAGGAAATAAATAAGAAATAAATTACATTACAACAGACATCCTGTGTTAATTTTACAAAACATACCTAGTTCAAATTAATAGAATAGGAATTACGGTCACATTGATAATTATTAAGGCTTGTCCTCTCCTCCATAAAATACGGCGAAACTAAGTCACTTTGTGTCCATCTTTTTGATAGGAAAAAATACACAGTAATCATAGTCATCGTAGTTATGTCCAGAAGTGATTTAATTTGTCCTGAAATCGATTTTAGTTTAACTAAAGAAAAATAAAATCCAGGTCTATTGTTAGGGTTCCGTACCAAAATGGTAAAAAAGGAATCCTTAAGGCGTCACTCAGTCTGTCTGTCTGTCTGTCTGTCTGTCTGTCTGTCACAGCTGGATATCTCAAGAACTACTAATGCTATCAACTTGAAATTTAGAATAGTTTTAGATGACGTTGACCCAACTATTTTGCAAATAAGAAAGAATTTAAAATATTTATACATTTTTTTGCAACAGGGACTGAAAGGGGATCTTAAAAATAAAAGTAGGGCTACTAGGGCATGTGGGGTATCATATGAAAGAACGCTGTTTGCACATTCTCAAACATTTTTTTTTCTTTTTTTTAGGCCGCATAGTTTTCAACTTCTGATGAAAAATGTAAAAAAAAATACCGTCCCCCCCCTTATCTCCGAAGTTTGCAAAGAGAAAAATCTGAAATTATTCTATGTGATAGGAGTCTATATAAAGATTACAGGAAAAATAAAACGATGTCTCTAAATAGCATACTTTTTCAGAAATCGGAACGGAACCCTCGGTGCGCGAGTCCGACTCGCTCTTGACCAGTTTTTTTCTTGTTTCTAACTACCTTAAACTCCTTCATTAAAAGTGTTCATTGTATACAGTTCTCTATAAAATAATATGGAATGATTTCGTGTCATTATTTTTTTAGTCTAATTAGTAGATTTTATTTGTAAATTAGATAATTGCTTCATATTTTGCAATAAACTACCCGCGTTGTGTCATCGCGCTTCTCTTTCTTTTCTGTGCAGTCCGACAGTGACCACAATTTTACGGGAGCGCTGGACAAGCCATAATTAATATTTTTGACTAACCGTCTCACATTGCCCATATCCCCTCGCTCTACGGCCAGTAGATACTTCTTCTCCTCCAGGGTCAGGGGTTTGGGCAGGGTCGGCAGTTCCATCGGTTTGCGGACACATTCTAGCTCGGGGTCACCCTGTACAAGAAACCAATGAGTATAGTAACATTAAAGTATAATATGTGCAATATATACATACCTACTTCAGTGTACTTAGAATACATAAGTTGTAATTCGCCAAAAACGAATGAAAAACCTAATAATAACCCTTCTTTAACCTCACAAACATTAGATAGGTAAGTACTAACTTAATAATAATTCGTTGGTATTATAATATAGTATTAAAAGAATTAAATCTAAATAAAACAAATGCAATTCTACAACTTCGTGTATCCCGCTTTTTTGTACCAAACTTCAAAATCACTTTTTAAAATAGTATATTATGCAATTAGTGAATAAAGGACGGATTTAAAGCGAGGGCCATAGATGCATCACGAGCTAGTGAAGGATTCTGACGAATGAATCACGACCGTAGGGAGTGATTCATGATGATTGAATCACGAGCGTAGCGAGTGATTCAAGTGTTAGAATCCTGAGCGACGCGAGTGATTCATGGCCCTCGATATAAATCCGTTTTATTCAAGAGTTGCATACTATACTTTATACCATGACTACGAGAAAAAGAAAGATTTAAGTGAAAATAGGCACTTAATGAAGAAAAAGGAAAGTTAAATTGGCTTTAATGTAAACCAGCCGTGATTTTTTGGGTAGCAAGTTTTCCACTATATCGGGCGCCCTCTCTTTCATAAACTCAGGTGTTAACACATCTTCATCACTAGAATGCATTTTAAATCGATTAGAACAACACTAAACAAACACAAAAGATTAAAGTAACACTAAACTTTGTGTTCGTACAACTTACAGTATTCAAAATAACGCCAATTTACTAAGGACAGCAAAGAACACAAAACATTTTTTATTCTAATGCTAAACTCCTTGTCGAAAATGTCGACCAATCAAATTGAATTTAGAACACATCAATATAGGTCGAATACAAAGATTGCACTTACACTAGATACGGCAAGCCACGACCAAGCGTGCCCTGCATGTTCGACTGTTCGTACTAAAAAAAGTCTGTTAGCTCAGTGACGCTTAGCGAATGCAACAATTCTGTTTACGTTGAGCACATCACTAAATGGCTGGGGTGAAGTTATCGTAGGTATAAAAAAGATGACACGTTCAGTTTTCATACTATCTAATAACATGCCGTATCTAGCCTAGGTACCCTAAATCTGTGGTCGAATACATTGGTGTGTTCCATTTTCAAACATCAAAACAGTGAGTAAAAGTGCTTTTTATTCACTGTTTTCAGTGAATAAAATAAGCTTTTTAGAGGGGGAATGGTATAAACAACCTAATGGCATCACTACTTATGAATAAAAATTCAGATTTGAATTTGGAGCAAAGAGGTTTTATTTACCTAATCTTCAATTTAATCTCCGATCACATTCTAGGTACTAGATTGCGTTTACATTCTTATTAAATTATAATCTGTGGGGCTAAAACGGCCACTTTGGCAGTATCATAATAGGATAATATTATGAATAATATTTGAAATCGTAAAACGGTCACAAACTGGCAATACAGGGTGTAAGGGACAGCCCTCCGCAAACTGATATTCAGTATGTCATACTAAGATGAACGGTACATGAAATTTTTTCAGGAACTTTAAGGGACTCCAATAAACCTGATTTGTTTGTGTTTTTGTGCACAAATCGGAACGTCTATTACTGGTTGGGAGGGGTAGGTAATAGGTATGCGGTGAGTTCGATGAACTCTGTAGCTAGACAGAAAGTGAACAGCTGATTTCACGCGTCGTTGGTTAGAGTATTTCAACATCCATTGCTGGCTTTTTTTTTTTGCTGTTTTTTTTTTTGCAGTTTTTTTTTTACATAAATGGAGTGCTGCGAACGCACAATGCAATTTTACATTGAAATAATGAAAATGTAACTGAAAAAAAAAATTGAAAAAATGAAAATTTTCCTGAGAAAATTTCCGGTGGAATATGATTCAGAATGAGGAGCTGAATGCACCCTGTTAGTTTGCGGAGGGCTGTCCCTTACACCCTGTATATTATGAATTGTCAGTCACACAAACTGACAAGTTTCACAAACTGACAATTCATAATATATTGTCAGTTTGTGACCGTTTTACGATTTCAAATATTATTCATAATATTATCATATTATGATCCTGCCAAAGTGCCCGTTTTAGCCCCCCTTTTGTAAGTATAACTAATCAAATCTAAAACAAATGCATTTTTTTAAGAGAAAAATATTGCCTTTTTTTGAGAGAAAAAATAATGCATTTTTGAAGCTTCGAGAATCCCGCTATTTTAGTCTCGGGTCATTTTACGCTTGCGTTTTTCAAGGACGATATAAAAATTAAAAAACTTCAAATTTGCATGCTTTCGTATCCTACAGAAGGCGAAGGATTTTATTTTTAATGAGATTGCGCACAACGACGTTAGCTTAGAAAGTAATTTACTTATTTTAATTATTACTTTCTTTTTCGGATGATGACTAGGAGTTATTATACTTAGAGAGGAGCTGCGCTACGTTTTGGTGTAAGTACACTACCTAAGTTCAATAAAAAAAAAAAAATCCTATAAATATCCTGAATAAAATATCCTATATCTCTTAGCCCAGTTATAATCGATACAAAAAAATGCAAACATCGCAAACGCGCATATAATACACATGCGCATTCTTTTATACGTTGTTAGGTCCCCTGAGAGTAGTCTATACCCAAGTTCGCAGCACTGAAAACCTTGTGCGCATGGTGCTCGAGAAAAACTGCGATACCTATTCTACTGGCATTTGTTTCAGTTATTTTTTTTTTAAATATACCTTATGGACGCATTTTTAAGTACACTGGACAGACAAACGAGTACTTCCAGAAAATCAGCACCTTTCTGAAAGTACACGTTTGTCTGCCCAGAGCTTATTTTTGAAGAAACTATGAATCCTAGAGGCACACCATTTTGGAATCAAATTAAAGCTGATTTAATTTTCTATAATTTTTTTTATGATTTTTTTCTAGTGCCATTAGTACAGCCGGTACGTAACGTGTCTTGGCAAATGGCCTATCGATAATTTTTCACTTTTTGGAAAAAAGTGCCCATCTTTGACTAGCTGTATCTTCGCAACTAATAGACCTACAGTCTGAGTTTTAATTCCACGGAATTCTGACATTTCAGAAGTGTTGCCAATACTACAACGGTCCTAATAAAAACGGAACGCATTTAAGCGAAATAAAAAAAAAACCTTTCTTGAATATAAGGTTTCAATTAGAAAAACTAAAACTTAAAAATTGACTGATAATTTTAAAATGGTAATCAGATTTTTTACTATCACATTATTGAAGTTACGATAATTAGTAAGGTAATTATTTTTCTTTCACAGGAATCCCTGTCCAATAATCCATAGGTTACAAACCTTTTTTAGGAATATCTTTTTGTTTGTAAAATCATCGCTTCTTGTAACTACAGACAGACAACGATGATGATATTAGTGATACCTAAATAAATATTTAAATTTTTTTAAATATGTTCTTTTACGCTTTTTTCCATTTAGCCATATAAAATTAATATTTTAATTAGTGTGCATTGAATGCACAGAACAAACACCATTTACATTGTCATATAGTTTACTTGATACCATTATCTTTCATATTTTGTTATTTTATATCCCAAAAAATTGTAGTAATTTTCAACTTATAAAAAGGACAAGACAGAAAAAAGGTTTAGGATATCTGAAGTGTCAAAAAATTACTGCTGTCAGAATTCCGTCGAATTAAAAATCAGACTGTAGTGCGATTGAGTTCGGCTCAAATTGTAAAAAAATTAGTTTGCTTTACCAAACTGTAGAACAAAAATACTTTAAAAACGTATCCTTAAGATATATTTTTCAAAGAAACTGAATCAAGTGCCAGAATTTTGCAGTTGTTCGAGCACCGTGGGAGTAGCACAAGGTTTTCAGTGTTGCAAACTTCGGTAGGTATAGAATACTCTCAGGGGACCTAACATCATTATATAAAAAAATCGTAGTTACATTATGCCCGTTTGCGATGTTTGATGTTGACTGGGCTATCTTTCCAACCATTTATTTTACTTTTCACATAAGCACGCCTATAAAGTTCCTTATTTATTGACAGGCAACCATAGACGAAAAAATGCAATACTTCATAAATGCTATGAAGTTAATTATTTATTGACAGGCAAGCATAGACGAAAAAATGCAATACTTAATGGACGCTAAAGTAAAATAAATTGTTGGAAAGATGTACAATACTTACGGACTCCAGGTCCTTCTTCTCGGACATATTGTCGGTTTACCCCACGGTGCTCTGGAGCGGCGTCCGCCCCCTCAGGCAGACTGCTTATCTACAAACTGAGAAACACACCATTTTCACAGACACTTCAAAGAGTAATCAGTTTGCACCTAGCTAACCAGTTTTCAGTACAATCCAATCCATCTATGTCTATCTATCTTCTATACTAGGTATACTAATCTATCTACTAATAATAAAACTGAAGAGTTTTATGTTTGTATGTTTGAACGCTCTAATCTCTGAAATTGCCATCGGATTTGAAAAAATATTTTTGGATTTGATAGCCTAATTCTTGAGGAAGGCTATATGCTATTTAACTCACGCTAGAACCCTTAGGAGCCGAGCAAAAAGAAATAAAAGTCAGAAATAACGCTAAGCAAAAACGAAATAATAGCGCGGGCAAGGCGATGCGTTGCGACGGAAGGGGTCGGGGGATAAGAAATTTCACGCGGATGAAATCTCGGGCAGAAGCTAGTTTTTTATTCCTCAAAAATGAAGTTTTTTTTATACGGATTTGAGACCATAATTATACGGTTTGTTATTAGCCATTCTATCACAGTCACATCATACAGTCGTCCAACGATAGCCCGAACTGCGTACGTAGTTCGCCACACTTCGTGAGCAGCTCGGGCTTCAAACGACAGAGCGAGTCGGACTCGCGCACCGAGGGTTCCGTTCCGATTTCTGAAAAAGTGTGCAATTTAGAGACATCATTTTATATTTCCTGTAATCTTTACATAAACTTCTATCACATAGAATAATTTCAGATTTTTCGCTTTGCAAAATTCGGAGATAATGGGGGGAACGGTATTTTTTTTTACATTTTTCATCAAAAGTCGAACACTGTGCAGCCTAAAAAAAAATAAAAATATGTTTGAGAATTTGCAAACAGCGCTCTTTCATATGATACCCCAAAATGACCTAGTAGCCCCACTTTGAATTTTTAAGACCCCCTTTCAGCCCATGTTGCAAAAAAAATACATATATTTTTATTTCTTTCTTATTTGCAAAATAGTTGGGTAAATATTATCTACAACTGTTCCAAATTTTAAGTTGATAGCATTAGTAGTTCTTGAGATATCCAGCTGTGACAGACAGACAGACTGAGTCACACCATAAGGGTTCCTTTTTTACCATTTTGGTACGGAACCCTAAAAAGTAAGACCCAGAACGCGGCCGCTGTCACCCGTTCGTTCCGGGCGTTCGGACATTCTGCACTTTTAGTTCCGGGTGACTTTTTGACTTCCGACGCGTCAGAAGTCACAGAAACAGTGACACTTGTTACAGCTCACTTCAAGCTCACTTCAGCCAAGTTTTCACTGTGAATAGATCGGCAGGTTACCTATCCCCTACACCAATACATACCCTCTATAGTAGATACGCATAGATCAGCTGTACCTACTTACTACCTACGCCCCGGTCAGGCTCCGAACATCTTCAAAACAAGACTGAACATGTACCAGCACTGTCTTTTGTGCATTACCGTCAACTCCAGAACTCCATCAACAATACCGTATCTACCCGTCAAAGGCCACTCGGACGCACGAAGCCACATAAGCATATACACATAAACTGAAGATAATCTGCTTGACATGCCGATTACGACCGTCACCTACTTTACAACCTGGCATAACCTTACAGCGTCTAGTAATTCAATTGATGAGCATGTTCATGTCCTACTTTTGAAGCAAAGTGTTGTTGGCGAAATATAATATAAGAAGCTTAGCGGGTATTAAAATGTAATAGCAATGTAGGTCGCTCTGTTAGGTTGAGCTTCGATCACGCGTTTTATGCGTGCGCGCGTCCCTAACGTTATTGCAATTTTGAGTCATATAGGCTAATTACTTAGATGAGGAGCCCGTGGCTAAGTACTAACAGCCGCACGGGACGATCCATCAGGTTAAGCTACACTTGCCGGGGTTGGTCAATGGATGGGTGACCATCTTTACATACCGAGATTAATCCGTGCCTCGGAAAGCACGTTAAGCCGTTGGTCCCGGCTGTCATTCGTAGATCTTTGATAGTCGCTACGGGTCGTCAGAAGCCCGAAAGTCTGACAACCAGTCTTACCAAGGGGTATCGTATTACTTACCCGGTTACTGGGTTGTGGAGGTCAGATAGGCAGTCGCTCCATGTAAAATACTGGTATTCAGCTGCATCTGGTTAGACTGGAAACCGACCCCAACATAGTTGGGAAAAGGCCAGGCAGATTGATAGGCTAATTACTTAGAGCTTATTTTCAAATTCTCCTACAAACACAACGTACGCGCAGCCACCGAGCAGCAACCGCGCAGTCATCCCACTCGCGTACGTTCAAAATAAGCTTTATGTAATTAACATAGGACCACAGTCTAGAAATCATGCGGTCGTCCGACGAAGCCCGAGCTGCATACGAACAGTGGCGGCGCTGGACCAAACGCAGACGTGGGCGACATCAGCTTTGAGAGGCCTCTTTAATTTCCCAGTCGAAAGAAAAACGTTAATTTGAATGAGCTGAATACAAAAACACACAATATCACAATCTGAATTGATACAAACGTATCAGTAGGTATATGAGTTTTATTAAAAAAATTAAATTAAATGATTTTTATTTCGGAATAAGTAATCCATAGAGTGTTAGTAACATAATATTAAAACAACTTACTATCTAGTGTTAGTACCAATCACCCTCCGCACAAACTGCTTTATAATTGGAGAACTGAAGCTCTCCGCTACAGTTCTCAAGATGCTGTTGGGACTGTCCCTAACTCTCCTCAGCAGCGAAGCTGTTTTTTTCCGCACAATCGCGTGAAACCCGTCGGTACGAGCTTGGGCAAACATATCTGACGCGCTGCAGTAGCGAGGAAGTCCCAACAGCATCCTGAACCCATTATTGTACTGGACGCGCAGGACATCCAAAGATTTTTTGGTGTAACTGACCCATAGATTACTCGTGTACAAACTCTGGCAGTAAGCCTTGAAAATGGTGATCTTTACTAGGTCCGTACACCGAGCAAATCTACGGGTCAACATGTTACACCGGACTGCGAGTGCCCTGCGCTCCCTCTCTATATCTACATGGTCCTTAAGGTCATCGGAAAGAACGTGACCTAAGTATTTAAAAGCGGATACCCTTTCAACTACTGACCCGCTTATAATTAGCTCGGGTCCCACTTCACGGCACTTGCCGCCGACCCCAAAGACCATGTATTTACATTTCTTTACATTGTAAATTAATCCATGTGCGGCAGCGTAGGCTTCACAAGTCTTAAGCAACTCTCTGATTGCCCCCGCAGACGGACCCAGCAGCACCATGTCATCAGCATAGTTAATGTTGTTAATGCTAACCCCATCAACACTGCATCCGACACGCATGCTGCTGAGTCCCTCTATGAGGTCATTTACATAGAGGTTGAAGAGCCTGGGAGATGTCAGACCTCCTTGTCTGACCCCGCACTCCAACCCATACGGTTCAGAAAGCGTACCGTCCCACTTCACATAATTAATCTGATTACCGTACCAATGTTGCAGTAGTCCACATATTTCCGCGGGTATACCCCTGTTTACCATCTTTTCCCAGAGCACATCATACGAGACAAGATCGAAGGCTCTGGAAAGATCAAGGAAACAGGCGTACACCGACGTTTTGCGATCTATATAGTATTGAACTGTATGCTTGAGACTCAAAATAGCGCTTTCAGTTGAAAGTCCGGGGCGAAACCCGAATTGCGCATCATGAAGATGTATATATTCACTTAAGCAAGTATCAAGCATACCGTCCAACACCTTAGCTATTATTGTCGCAAGGGAAATGGGACGGTAGTTACTCTTGTCCGAGATATCACCCGTCCTGTTCTTCACAATGGGAGTCACGATGGTTTTCATCAGATTAGCGGGCAAGTACGCATGACTAATACACATTGTGAAAAACATAGACAGGACTCGCGGCAGATGTACACCTGCGTGCTTCAAGTGCTCAATACTGAGCCCATCATGTCCTGGAGATTTGCCTCGGCTCATACCGTTTATAATTGCACTCACCTGTTTAGCTGAAAAACGCATCAGAGGTCTCACTCCACGACTGCTGGGCTCAGTATCTTCCTTCACGGTTGAGGGACCGAGAGGGGACTGAACTTGGAAATGATCTTTAAACATGTTCGCAATTCCCTGGGGATCACTTATCCCTCCCACACTCGCAGCGAGCCTGGGCTTCCCATCCAACTTACCAGTTGATTTCCAGAAATCACCGAATTTTTTTGTGGCTCGCTGTTCGGCTATCCTGTCCATAATAATTTGCTCAGCATTGTTTTGGCAGAACTTCAACCGGCTTTTAAAAACGTTTCGCTTCTCTCGCATTTTATCATAGACAGGACCTGAAGAGGGACGTTTGTTATGTATCCAGGCCTGAAAACTAAATCTGGCCTCACGATGAGCGTCCCTGACATGTTCATTCCACCCACACACGCGCCTACCCCGTCTCGGTCCCCCCTCGCGTGTCACCTTAGACTGCCTGGCTGCCGCACATAATATTTCTACAATCTGTTTATACAAACTTTATATTGCTAATCAAATGATGACAAAAATGACATAAACAAACACAAATTAAAATAGACGAACTTTTCGGCTTTTAGCCCCACATATTTTTTTCAAGATTAAGTCTTATCTAACACCAGCCGCTATTTCTAATGCAGAAAAGTTTGTGAAATCGGATGCAGGAGCGAGCGAAGCGAGCTCGAAAATTTTATGTCACCGCCTCGGATGGTTAAAATTAGGTTGTCTTTTCAACATTCTTACAGAAATAGAAGTTATTTTATTAAGTTATACAGAACAGTTTGAGAATTAGAAGAATGTAGGACGCAAGAGCGAGCGTAGCCGGCTCGAAAATTATAGCACCCCACCTCGGAAAGGTAAGGTTTTCTATTGACCATTATTAAATAGTAGATACTTTGTCGTTGATGACTTACGCACATACGCAGAAGGGTAAAGTATGAGAAGAATATGGAGCGAGCTCGAAAATTTTAGCACCCAGTCTCAGATGTTCTTCTTTGAACATTATTAGGAAAATAGAAGTTATTTGGTCGACCTATGCAGAAAAGTTTGAAAACGAAGAAAATTTACGATGGAAGTGCGAGCGAAGCGAGCTCGAAAATTTTTGCTTGTTACGTTTATAATAATATTTTGCATACGTAGGGGGCCTCCAACTACAAACTGCCTCTTTGTTACTGAACATGTTTTGACCTTGTTTGATATTTGAATAAAAAGTACCTACTTCTCGAGATTGGGGGGGCCCTCAGGGACCGGGGCCGAGGGGGATATAAACACGAATAATTAAACTTTTAACAACATTCATTGCGTTGTTTACGTTGTTGAGCAGACAAATTTTTCGAACATATTAAGCAATGGATTAGCAATATCCTTCAAAATCATTCAGTTTGTGATTGAAAGAGTGTTACGCAATTAGGGTGCTTGTGAAATAACAGCTCACAATTCTTAATACAAAAGTGACAACTTATGTAGATCGGATTAAGTTGTCCGTTTTGTAAAAAACAACTTAATTTCGATTACTGCTAAGTTATATTATTTCTTGGATCCACTTACACGTTTAGTCGGGTTAAATTGGGTTAAATTAATAAATGTAGATTTTGTAAATTTGGAAAAGTAACACCGTGTTAGTTAATCTGGCATTAGTGTTTTTTTTAGGGTTTCGTACCAAAATGGTAAAAAAGGAACCCTTATGGTGTGACTCTGTCTGTCTGTCTGTCTGTCACAGCTGGATATCTCAAGAACTACTAATGCTATCAACTTGAAATTTGGAACAGTGACATTTACCCTAACTATTTTGCAAATAAGAAAGAATGAAAAATATTTATATTTTTTTTGTAACAAAGACTGAAAGGGGGTCTTAAAAATTCTAAGTGAGGCTACTAGGGCATGTGGGGTATCATATGAAAGAGCGCTGTTTGCACATTCTCAAACATTTTTTTAATTTTTTTAGGCCGCATAGTTTTCGACTTTTGATGAAAAATTAAAAAAAAAATACCGTCCCCCCTCCCCCTTATCTCAGAAGTTTGTAAAGATAAAAATTTGAAATTATCTATGTGATAGAAGTTTATGTACTTACTTAAAGATTACAGGAAAAATAAAACGATGTCTCTAAATAGCACACTTTTTCAGAAATCGGAACGGGACCCTCGGTGCACGAGTCCGACTCGCTCTTGACCGGTTTTTTTTTTTAATTGGGAATATTGCTGTTCAATAGACGTAACACAAAAGAGAATTATAAAACAACATCGAGAACGGGTCTTATCACGATATTCCTTTTTACGAGGTAAACAGGTTAAGTTAAGTTTCTCGACGTTTCGACGGCCTTGCAACGATCGTGGTCATCCCGTCACCACGATCGCTTCAAGGCGGTCGAAACGTCACGGGCAGGCGATGCGATGCGACGGGGTGGGTCGGGGGGACGAGAAATTTCACGCGGACAACCTCGCGGACAGAAGCTAGTTTAGGATAACACATAATAACATGGTTGACGAGAGTGGCCCTAAGCTCGATAGTTTAAACCAGTAGGTATACCTACTGGTTTATACCAGTAGGTACATGGTTTAAATCAAGTTTAAAAAATACCTTGTTTTGTAATAAGGCCGAAGGCGTTTTGGTTGGCACAAACAACTACCTCATTTCAGCTTATTTCGTTTGTAATTATTAGTTGTCATCTGCACAAAGCATATTAAAAACATTTGGTGATGAGTCTTCTGTTTCATTTATTTACTTTTTCTTCCATTTTTAGGGTTCCGTACCTCAAAAGGAAAAAAGCGGCCAAGTGCGTGTTGGAACACGCACAACGAAGGGTTCCGTAGCTAAAAAGAATGTATACCAAAAACAAACTTAACATTGTAATCCTAAAAAAATATTTCCTTAGGTACGTGATAAAATTACAAATTAATATTTTTAAGACTTTTTCTTTTATTTGTGCTGTAAGACCTTGCTTCTTGCAAAATTTCATGATTCTAGGTCAACGGAAAGTACCCTATAGGTTTTGATTTACTTGCGAGTATCAAAATATGTCGCATAAATGGCCGTATTTTTTATTGTGTGGTAGAAGCTTGATTTTTGTAGAACTAGGTCTATGAACTTGCGTATTTGATATTAAGGCGAAAGCGCTAGGGTGGCCCGCGAAATTCAAAATTTCTTGCGTTTTTTGCAATTTGTAGGTCAGTGTGAGCTTGTATATGATTAAAATATGATTCGCGGCCGTAGCTAATGTCTTTACAGAATTATAATCACTAGAATCAGTAATACAACTCCATAAGTTAGCATTTATCTTAAACCTCATGATTTCATGAAATCGCTAGATTTGAGATAAATGCTAACTTGAAAAAAAAATTTTATATGATAATATTACAAATGATCAATTTTCCATTACTTGTGCAGTGAGGCCTTGCTTCTTGCCAAATTTCATGATTCTAGGTCAACGGGAACTACCCTATAGGTTTTGATTTACTTGCGAGTATCAAAATATGTCGAATAAATAGCCGTATCTTTTTATTACGTTGACATAGAAGCATGAAATTTTTAGAACTCCAAGGGACCATAAACTTACGTATTTGATATTAATTTCAACTTGATCTCTTCACGCATTCCTGAGAAAAAGGGTCTTGACAGACTGACATACAGACAGACAGACGGACAACAAAGTGCTCCTATAAGGGTTCCGTTTTTTTCCTTTTGAGGTACGGAACCCTAAAAACGGAACCCTTATAGGATCACTTCGTTTGATTCAAATTAATATCAAACACGTAGGTCTATGGTCCCTTGAAAGTTCTACAAAAATCAAGTTTCTAAGTCAACGCAATAAAAAAATACGGCCATTTATGCGACATGTTTTGATACTCGCAAGTAAATCAAAACCTATAGTGTAGGTACTTCCTGTTGACCTAGAATCATGAAATTTGGCAAGAAGCAAGGTCTTATAGCACAAGTAAAGGAAAAAGTCCAAAAACTGTTAATTTGTAATTTTATCTCATACAACTTTTTTTTTTTTTTTTCGATAACCGTGATGTTGTTAAATCATATCAAATTATTTAGTTTTTTATTGATTCTTGCAAAAACTAGGTGGCAATGTAGTGTATGTAATGAAAGTATTAGACACTCGCCGATCTATTCTGTAAAAATCTCACCGTGAAAACTTAGGTGAGCTTAAAATAAAATGAGCTTTCATTCCACCTGATGGTAGAGATTGACACTATTGACAGCTCACTTCAAGCTTTTAGTATCATCAAACGGCGAAAAGGAACCAGTGCCCTAATTGTGCATTATCAATCGGATTCGGTTTCAAATTAGAAAAGGACAGACAAATTAAAAACCCGGAGTTACACGTCATGTTAGGTCCTTAAATTACGTGTGACTCCGGATTTTAATTTGTCTGTCTTTTTCTAATTTCAGATGAGAATATTTTCGTGTTGAATACTTAGGTACTTTTTAATTGTTGAAACATGGAAGTTTAGATAGGTACCTACACATTTTCCAAGTCACAATTAAATAAATAATAAATAAATAAATATCCTTGGACATTTCACACAACGCCATCTAGTCCCAAGCTAAGCAACCTAATGCTTGTGTTACCTTCGCCATCACTGCCAGTCACTGATGAATTAGAAATTTCAGAGTACAGAGTCACAGAGAATCTAACATTGGTACTGAGCGAAACATTGTACAACCATTATGAACATCTTTTACTATGGTAGTAATAACGTTCCCACTGCTCCACCACAGCACAGGCACAGGACTCCTCTGTGAAAAGGAGTGGACCGTAATCCACCATGACGCGGGCTCAGTGCGGGTTGGTAGATGTCCCAATATACAGGGTGTAAGGGACAGCCCTCCGCAAACTAACAGGGTGCATTCAGCTCCTCATTCTGAATCATATTCCACCGGAAATTTTCTCAGGAAAATTTTCATTTTTTCAATTTTTTTTTCAGTTACATTTTCATTATTTCAATGTAAAATTGCATTGTGTGTTCGCAGCACTCCATTTATGTAAAAAACACTGCAAAAAAAAACAGCAAAAAAAAAACCAGCAATGGATGTTGAAATACTTTAACCAACGACGCGTGAAATCAGCTGTTCACTTTCTGTCTAGCTACAGAGTTCATCGAACTCACCGCATACCTATTACCTACCCCTCCCAACCAGTAATAGACGCTCCGATTTGTGCACAAAAACACAAACAAATCAGGTTTATTGGAGTCCCTTAAAGTTCCTGAAAAAATTTCATGTACCGGTCATCTTTAGTATGACATACTGAATTCACCCTATCAGTTTGCGAAGGGCTGTCCCTTACACCCTGTATGTCTTGTTTGGATTAGACATGACGGTTTCTTCACTATGTTTTGCTTCACCGTTTTGAGAGCAGTGGTGATGAAATAATTTACACAAAGTAATGCGACAGCCTGGGTTCGAACCACGACTTTACAACTCGTAACTAGCATTGGGCCACCACTGTTCTACGCATTAAATACTATTAACTGGATTTACCAGTAGGTACTTAGTACTCAGAAACCTTACCAAAAAAATAACACAAGGTTTTGACAGGTGTCCTAATAATAACACTCTAAAAAAATGTTAATTAACAAAATGTGAATGAATATGAATAAAATACGACTCTTTTTGATTCAAACGACAGCTCGCCACGGTGCGCTGAAACTTTTATAAACCTACGTTTTCCAACACGAGTTTTTATAGCGGGAAATATGAAAATGAGTTTTTAATAGATAGGTAGGTAGTCGTACCTTTCGAATATTTTATTTTGTGACCAGTATTTCATGATGTCCATATACGCAACTGTCTATAAGTATAGAGAGTTGGGCCATGTAAAATACTGGTAGGTACCTATTCATTTTCAATCACAATCCGAGGGGTTTGAAGGAAATTCCTAACTCGTTGGTTCATATAAAAAGCCTTTACCTAGGTATCGCTGTTTTTTTTTTACATGCTTATAATATTGGCAAACCCGGTCGTTAATCTTTTACAGCTTCTCTTCCGATAAAGGCCTCCTTCAAAGATTTCCATTCTACCCTGTCCTTTGCTGTACAAGAGTCCATAATGGACCCGCTGTTTGAAAAATTCGTGCTCAACAACTTAAACAACGCAAAGAACGTGGCTGAACTGTCAAAATGAAAAAAAGGCATTGCCATCGAGTCCCAAATAAGAATAGGATCGCGCTTGCTGCCAACTTCACACGATAGCTGTCAGATTAGTACTGCCGATAGCTGTCAAATTAGTAGGTACGCATTGGTAATGAAGTTCGCGAGTATTGCGGAACAAAATGGCTTCTAATATTCTTATTTAGCGAGTGTATGTCATTAGCGCGACAGTCTTTAGTTCGACAAGCAATGTACGTTTAACAAATATGACTTAGACATAGTGTTTTTTTTATTTCCCATAACTCTAGGGTATTAATGAGACCATCATTATGAACAACTTTTACTATGGGACCGAACCCAAAATCGCGAAAAAAAAATCAGCTGCTCCCTACATTTTGACGAGATATGCGAACATAAATGTAGGGGCAGCTGATTTTTTTTTCGACACTATTTGCCGCGCATACCTAGTACCTATATGTGTTACGCATTATACCGCTGTTTGTCATGGAAACTATTGGAAAACTACCAAACCGATTATGATAAAAGGAAGAGCGAAAGGTTTGTATGTTGAGGTCGGAACCAAGATTCTAATCCCCGATTTCACCAACCCTAAGTGACACTTAAATGAATCCCTAAATATTATTGCATTGTTGGATTTTCAACTCTCGGCGCTGTTAACCCTTTTTTTTTTTTTTTTTTGAGGGTGGGAAATCATCAAATAACTTCTCCCGCTCTGGGTGGAGCGGGAGGGCGTGTCAGACTTTTACTGACTAAAACCCACCCGTGTTCCTTCAGTTGCCTATGCCAGGGCCGCGGTAACCCCTTCAGACAACCCGCGACCCCAGCGGCGTCGGCCCTATTGGGTCCCGTCACTTGCTGACATCTCTTTGAGGCGCGCGTGGAACACAACGCGCCGTCGACTCGGGCCTGGTCCTTACCGGACGTCGAGCTACCCGCTGCTCACCGTCCGCAGGCCCGCGCCTACGGTGGCCGGAAATCGCCCCGCGATTCCCGCCGCCCAGGGCGTCTCCTGCGGCGACTGAGGGCGTGAGGCTGCCTCTCCCTCACGCGTTCCGCCTCCTCCTTCGCGAGCATCACTGCTTCGCAGAAGGAGGTGACGGCCTCCCATGCACTCTCGCTCCGCACCATGGCCTGGACCAGGCTCGGACGCGAGATCGCCGCCGCCGATCGCCTCCGTGAGAACACGGCGGTGCTCTGCCCAAGCCGGGCAGACCTCCACTGTATGCTCCACCGTGTCCTCCGGGCGATCCACACAATGGAAACACCCGGGCGTTTCCTCCCGCCTTATGCGAAACAGGAACCTCCCGAAACAACCATGTCCGGTGAGGACCTGCGTCAGGCGGAAGGTGAGGACGCCGTGGCGCCTCTCTAACCACTCCTCAAAGAGGGGACTTATCGCCGCTATTGTGGCGTGCCCAGGCGCTGTTAACCCTAACGTTGAAAATCCAACAGAGCACTTTTATTTAGGGATTCATTTAAGTGTCACTTATGGTTGGTGTAAACGAGCATAAGACTGCCAAATTTAAAACACCTCGCAGCAGGCCAGACGCACTCCGCATTATAAGTATGAAGATACATTTACGCGGCGGAAGAATTGCCAAACTGAAGTGGCAGTGGGCAGGGCACATTGCTCGCAAAAATGGGCCCGAAAGGTTCTGGAGTGGCGACCGCGTACCGGAAGACGTAACGTTGGAAAGCCCACAAGGTGGACCTGTAAAGGCCGCAGGAATCCTCTCGATGCGGGAAGCACAGAACCGGTCGAAGTGGCGGTGCTTGGAGGAGGCCTACGTCCAGCAGTTGACGTCTTTCAGCTGAAATTATGATGATGAGGTGCGTTTACAAACACAGAGCTCACATGCATCAAATAAATAACTTAGAAGGAACGCCTGAACAACATAGGTACCACCAGAAAAATTTTAGACCTTAACTACCTCTTCTACCGATTAAATCTTCATGGATTCGTGTGGGGAGAACGGAGTGTTATGTCGGACTTCTAATGCCTAAAATCCCACGGTTTCTTCCACTATACCATGAGATGCGGACCAGGAAGATAGATTCGCATTCGCGCACAAATAACAACCTACCAACCAACCAAAATTTGTTGCGTGGAATAGGGATGATGCCTGGGTAAAATAAAAGAAATTCTATTTAGTCCGTCATCAAAAAATTAAAAAAAAACGGTCAAGAGCGAGTCGGACTCGCGCACCGAGTGTTCCGTTCCTATTTCTGAAAAAGTGTGCTATTTAGAGACATCGTTTTATTTTTCCTGTAATTTTTATATAAACTTCTATCACATAGAATAATTTCAGATTTTTCTCTTTGCAAACTTCGGAGATATGGGGGGAACGGTGTTTTTTTTTTACATTTTTCATCAGAAGTCGAAAACAATGCGGCCTAAAAAAAGAAAAAAAATGTTTGAGAATGTGCAAACAGCGCTCTTTCATATGATGCCCCACATGCCTTAGTAGCCTCACTTTAATTTTTTTAGACCCCCTTTCAGTTCCTGTTGCAAAAAAATATAAATATTTTAATTTCTTTCTTATTTGCAAAATACTTGAGTCAACGTCATTTATAACTATCCTAAATTTCAAGTAGATAGCATTAGTAGTTCTTGAGATATCCAGCTGTGACAGACAGACAGACAGACTGAGTGACACCATAAGGGTTCCTTTTTTACCATTTTGGTACGGAACCCTAAAAATATTAGACACGTATTTTTTGCTTTATCATAATATTAATAAAAAAATACTTAGACAACACGCATTAAAGTTGGGGAGTGGGGGCTCGTTACGTCACTTCTACTTACGTATAAAATCTAACTAGGCGTGACGTCATGCCATATTTTAATTCAATGTATCGCCCGCCGTAATCTTATGATTACGTAATAAAATAAAAAATACGTGTCCAATACTTTTTAATAATCTAGGTACATGACGGACATTTTTTTTTTTTTTTGTCATCATCCATATAATCGAACCCACTAAGCGTTATCCAAAGACCTCAGCTGCACCAATCAGCTACTACTTAGCCTGTTACCTAGCCTAGGCGACCTAGGTCCGCGCTAATACATTTCACCTTCACCTACATAGAATGAGATCTAGACAAAGCCTTTGAAATGCGTGTTTATGTACCTCCACACAATTCTTCTATTATACGCATATTGTAATAAAAACTGTAGGTAGTTAATAAAATAGTGAAATTTTTGGCGTTACCCTAAGCATCTGACTGCATAAGCCGACGTTCGCACGAACGTAAAAAATCGCGGCGGGATTTTATCGCACTGGATTTTCAACTCTCGGTGTTGAGCCGAGCTTCGAGAATCCAACCTAACAAAACCAGAGTGCATCCCAGCGCGACGAAAAACACACTGTTGGATTTTCAACTCCCGGCGTTAAGCAGAGCGTTGAAAATGCAGTGCACGAAAAAAAATCGCCGCGATTATTTTACGCCCGTGCGAACGTCGGCTTATGGACACTAAGCCGACGTTCGCACGGGGGTAAAAAAATCGCACGACTTAGCGATATGACAAGTAAAAGATTCATAGTTTCTATCTGTTAGAGCCGTAATCATCAGAATAGGTGCTGTAGGTTTTGTGGAAATCGCGGACAAAAATACAAAAATGGTCGAATGCAGCACGTACCTCTTTTATTGAAGTTGGTAAAAAGTTTATTAGCGGCCGTTTGTTTCAAGTGCTTGTATGAGTGTTCATAAAAATAAGTGAAAACACTAGTGAAAAAAAAATCAACGAATTTCACTCACGATTTCAGCCACAGAGCAAGTTTTCAGTTACTTTATTCAGCCTACCTGCCTCGACGCTTGACTTCCATAATCATTCCACAAAAAAAAAACAAAGCAAAATCTACTTACGAGATCAAACGAACGCCGTGGCTGACGGGACGCCACTCCTGCGCGGCGGTCATCCCCCCGCGCTCTTATACCACCCCACATGATCCAATTAGGGATGTCAGCTGCCAAATGAACCGGTTCTATGTCGATTTGAACCACCACACGTGGTTGTTTGTATACAAATTTGTAGATTTGAAGGGCGTCTGGAGTTTGTCTTGTGTAGGTAGGTTGTACGCGGTCTCGTACGTTGGATTTGTGGACTGCGCAAAATCTACGTATTTGGGCGCTCCTCGCTTTCAGCACCAACATGATTATTTTCAAAACATACATTAAATGGTGGCCTAGTGGTAACTGCCGCGACTTACCGAGTTGTGGGTTTGAACCCAGACAGGCTCTTTACTATGTGTAAATTATTTCATCACCACTGCTCTCAAAACGGTGAAGGAAAACATCGTGAGGAAATCGGCATGTCCTAGAACTAAAAATTCGAAGATATGTGACATCAACCAACCCGCACTGGGCCCGCGTGGTGGATTACGGACCTCTCCCTCTCACAGAGAGAGGAGGCCTGTGTCCCAGCAACGGGAACATTATAGGCTAATTATGGTAAGGAGGAAGTCGGTGGGTTCCTGTTAGAGTTGTTATGGAAATAAGTATTTTAAACCGTGGTTTGTACTCCTCCGCTGTTCCTTTCTGTTTAATTTAGTCGGGGTCAAGACAGTTGATCGTTTCTGTGGGAACCCTCGAGGTTCATTGCCTATACCTACGTTTTCTGGTGTTCGTCAATTGTTTCTTCTAACTTTCAAGAGTTGCAGTGGTTGGGAACAGTTGTGGAATCAGCTATTTATTTGCTTAAATGTACATAAATCTACATCCAGCGCACACTGAGCACTAGAGCTAATCAGTCCCAGTACCGACTTTTTTTTACAATGTAGATATAAGACAAAGTTGGCATTTCGCGCTACCTTATGGTAACAGATAAGATAGGTAACCTACTGCGAAAACTTTATTTCCCAAAAGGGACATCTACATGAGTCTGTAGGATGGGTAATCCCCAGTATCTCGCCTACCTTCTGGCTTCTGGACATTTCCCGTTGACCTAGAATCATGAAAGGCAAGAAGCAAGAGGCAGGGCCGGATTTAGGGGTCCAGAGGCCTCGGGGCAACAAAGGAGTGGAGGCCCCCTTGCCCTTTTTTTTTTTTTTTTTTTTTTTTTTTTTGAATTGATGACTATCAAACTGCATACCTTGCTGCATAAAAAAATATGAAAAAAAATTACCAATTAGTCAATAATAATTGATTTGTTTTTGTTTAAGAATTGAAGAACACCAACCAATTGTTCACATACTGCAATTAATTTATACGTATATATATATATATATATATTTTTTTTTTTAATGGGACACGGAATCGAATACCCAACCTCCGAGGTTGCGGGCAAGTACCACCCCAGTGAGCCATTGAGCCATTGGGGTACTCCCTCAAGATGGGTAGTAAATTGGAAGTGCTTATCAGGGCCATTTGAGATTTTGACATTTCACTGATTGCCTGATTGGAGTGAACAAATATAGATCAATGATTTCTGTTAATATTTAAGATTAATATAATCAAATAATCATGTATGTATAAAGTACTTTAGGCTGTAGGTAAAGGATTGTGGAGGCCCCCTGCTTGTGGAGGCCCCGGGGCTTTCGCCCCGGTTGCCCTCCCCTAAATCCGGCCCTGGCAAGAGGTCTCACAGCATAGGTAAAGGAAAAAGTTCGAAAATAGTTAATTCGTAGTTTTATCACATATTTTTTGCGATTACCTACTAAATTACTTTTGCAGTTGGAGCATTGACCGCGACGTATATCGATGTATGGGAGAACATGTTTTTAACTACAATGTTAAGTTTGTTTTTGTGATAAATTCATCTCAACTACGGAACCCTTCATTGTGCGTGGTCCGACACCTACTTAGCCGGTTTTTAATCCCAACACTCTTCCCATATTAAAACATATTTAAAACGTCCACAAACTTTCAAGAGTTGCAGTGGTTGGGAACAGTTGTGGAATCAGTTATTTATTTGCTTAAATGTACATAAATCTACATCCAGCGCACACTGAGCACTAGAGCTAATCAGTCCCAGTACCGACTTTTTTTTACCATGTAGAACCATGTAGAGATAAGACAAAGTTGGCATTTCGCGCTACCTTATGGTAACAGATAAGATAGTTAACCTACTGCGAAAACTTTATTTCCCAAAAGGGACATCTACATGAGTCTGTAGGATGGGTAATACCCAGTATCTCGCCTACCTTCTGGCTTCTGGACATTTCCCGTTGACCTAGAATCATGAAAGGCAAGAAGCAAGAGGTCTCACAGCATAGGTAAAGGAAAAAGTTCGAAAATAGTTAATTCGTAGTTTTATCACATTTTTTTTGCGATTACCTACCAACTTACTTTTGCAGTTGGAGCATTGACCGCGACGTACACCTATCGATGTATGGGAGAACATGTTTTTAACTACAATGTTAAGTTTGTTTTGTGATAAATTCATCTCAACTACGGAACCCTTCATTGTGCGTGGTCCGACACCTACTTAGCCGGTTTTTAATCCCAACACTCTTCCCAGATTAAAAAATATTTAAAAGAAGAAGAAGAAGAAGAAGAAATACGTTTATTTGCGGTAAACATGACGCAAAGCACAACAAAATAAAATAACAATTTGTAAAACAAGTTTGGGGAAAATATGTAAAATATAAAATAATAATAAAAAATATTAATATAAAACGTCCACAAACGACTGGTCATAAACATCATAAAGTAATGAAAATGTTTTTATTTCGTGTTTCTATGACTGTGATGGCTAAGGCCTCATTTACGGAGACGCGGGTCGTCGCGCGTCGCGTTGTGCAGCGCGGCCCGCACCACAGAGCATGTATGGCCCGCACTGAATTCAAACATAGGGCGTTCTATGAAAGTGTTTACGGAGATCTTACACTTGACGGCCCGCAGCCCGCCCCGCGCACCGCGCCGCTCGACGCCCTGCGTCTCCGTAAATGAGGCCTAATAGTGAGTAATTAGACGCGTGTCGCCAGATGTTTCACATTTTCATACCCTGAAATTCAGTGATCCGTAAAATGTCAGGCGATGCGATTTGTCTGTAGATTTATTTTACACTAACTGACCCGACAGACGTTGTCCTGTCTTAGCTATGAATATTCTGTAAACGCGTGAAGTTAAAAAAGTTGTTAAGTTTTTTTGAGTCAATTTTTTTTTTTGGCTTTTCTACTAGCGTCATCGAATGTTACTTTTTATAGGTGTCGTGGGGGTATTTAATAAATTACCTAAAGTTCGTAGTTGTGTTGCTGACCTTACCTACGTACCTTACTATGATTTCAAAATTCATTTTTCTTCAGCATAAATAATCATAACTAAGAAATTACTGTGATCCTTCACAGTGCTGGTTTTTTACTGAAACTCCTCATAACCCACTTTATGATATCTTGTAAAAGCATAGTAGGTAATAAAAGTTCATGAGTTTATTAGCCATAACAATATTGCCTGTAGGTATACACAGGGTGTTAGGTTAAACGAAGAACATACTTTAATGGAGTGTAGTAGGTAGGTACTCATGAAAATGAACAACTTTTACTATGGAACTAACCCTGAAATTTGAAAAAGAAAATCAGCTGTTCAGTACCTACAAAGTGCAAAGCCTACGCGATCATAATGTACGAGACAGTTGTTTTTAGGGTTCCGTACCTCAAAAGGAAAAAACGGAACCCTTATAGGATCACTTGTTTGTCCGTCTGTCTGTCTGTCAGTCTGTCAAGACCCTTTTTCTCAGAAACGCGTGAAGGTATCAAGCTGAAATTAATATCAAATACGTAGGTCTATGTTCCCTTGGAGTTCTATAAAGATTAAACTTCTAAGTCAAAGGAATAAAAAAATACCTACATTTATGAGACATTTTTTGATACTCGCAAGTAAATCAAAACCTATAGGGTACTTCCCGTCGTCCTAGAATCATGAAATTTGGCAAGAAGCAAGGTCTCACAACACAAGTAAAGGAAAAAAGTCCGAAAATTGATAATTTACAATTCTATCACATCAAAAATATTTTCAAAGTTGTCAGTCGTCAAGACCCTTTTTTCAGGAACGGGTAGAGGTATCAAGTTGAAATTAATATCAAATACGTAGGTCTATGATTTCTTCAAGTGCTAAAACACTGAAGTTTCTAAGTCAACGCAATAAAAAAATACGGCCATTTTGCGACACATTTTGATATTCGCAACTGTCGCAAGAAAATCAAAACCTATAGGGTACTTCCCGTTGACCTAGAATGATAAAATTTGGCAAGAAGCAAAGGTCTCCCAGCACAAGTAAAGGAAAAAGTCTGAAAATTGTGATTTTGTAATTTTATGACATAGCCAAATTTTTTTTTGATATCCAATGTTTTGTTTGTTTGTTTTTGGGATGAATTCTTTTCAACTACGGAACCCTTCATTGTGCGTGGTCCGACACGCACTTGGCCGGTTTTTTTTTTCATATTTCAGGGTTAGTTCCATGGTAAAAGTTGTTCATTTTCATGAGTACGCACCTACCTACCTACTACACTCCGTTAAAGTATGTCCCTCGTTTAACCTAACATCCTGTATAAAGTACGTACAGTAGGTAGTTCTATGGAAAATAGCGTCGATATTTCTGTAAGTATTTACCTAGAAGTCAGCAGTATTTTTTTGGTGACGGTGTAGCAAGCTACTTTTAAGGCAAGATGGGGTTAGAATGGACATAATTTTATAAAGCTACCATTCAAATTAAGAAAAACAAATGAGTTTTATATTTCAATTTTTTTTTTTTTAATCCACGAATATAATTATCAGCCGGGACCAACGGCCTAACGTGCTTTCCGAACAATAATAGTTATTTATGCAACTGACGTAGGTACCTATAAGAAGGGGTATTAAAACATGAATGTGGGTTTATCACACGAGGCGAAGCCGAGTGTGATAATAGTATCACATGATTGTTTTAATACCTAATTATGTACAGTTGCATACAAGACTTTATCTTCATCCATGTTATGAATCCTCTATAAAAGGTTCTGAAACAGTTTTTTGCAATCGAACATGGCAGCCGGCGTCATAGTATACGACGTGAATTCGAGTAAGTTCTTTTTAGGGTTCCGTAGCAAAATGGTAAAAAAGGAACCCTTAGGGTTGGACCTCATCTGGCAGCACGGAATCGCATTTGTTCCGCCTGTGCTACCACGTGCTGCAGTATGCTGCCGCAAGCCAACGCGCGCTGTCGCATTCCGCAGACAAAAAAGGTTGTTGTCACCATTGTACGATAGAGTGAGACAGCATGCGATAGCAAGTGATCGGCGGTGAAAGGATGCGTTAGCATGCTATCGCGCGCTTCAGCGTTCCAGAGTCTCCCTGCCGACCATTGCATTTTGTCCGTGATGCCGATCGCCTCGAGGATTCCGCCGCGTGCTATCGCATTATGCTTTCTGTCTCGGTCTAGCAAATGGCAGTTCTAAGCGACAAGAGAAAGGGCGACGGAAAAAGGCGATTCCGTGCTGCCAGATGAGGTCCAACCCTTATGGTGTCACTCAGTCTGTCTGTCTGTCACAGCTGGATATCTCAAGAACTACTAATGCTATCAACTTGAAATTTAGAATAGTTTTGATGACGTTGACCCACCTATTTTGCAAATAAGAAAGAAATTAAAATATTTATATTGTTTTTGCAACAGGGACTGAAAGGGGGTCTTAAAACATCAAAATGGGGCTACTGGGGCATGTGGGGTATCATATGGAAGAGCGCAGTTTGCACATTCTCAATTTTTTTTTTTCTTTTTTTTTAGTCCGCACTGTTTTCGACTTCTGATGAAAAATGTAAAAAATACCGTTCCCCCCCCTCTTTATCTCCGAAGTTTGCTTGCAAAGAGAAAAATCTGAAATTATTCTATGTGATAGTAGTTTATGTACCTAAAGATTACAGGAAAAATAAAACAATGTCTTAAATAGCACACTTTTCCAGAAATCGGAACGGAACCCTCGGTGCGCGAGTCCGACTCGCTCTTGACCGGTTTTTTTTAATTACGGCGCTGTTGTAGTGAAACGGGCGTGCATACAATGTTCTTTTTTTGAAAACGAGTTGCATTATGAAATTCAGTACAACATTAAAACACCCGTTTGGATGCTATTATGGTTACCATGGTTACTATGACACTGGCTGTTTTAATGTTGGCAATAAGCTGTCTCAGAAACTTTTATAGAGGATTTATAGCATGGGTGTAGATAAATAATATTATATATTCTATGGAGGTAGGTATGGATAGATATAAATAAAAGAACAGCGTAAAAATGTAAAACTTTATTACATCTCACAATTCAACATAAGGTACAGTACACACCGGACTACTAACATCTCGACTAGTGCAATTCCAGATATGTCACGATATTACTTACCTACACAATACAGCTAAACAATTCATTTTAATTATTCTATAGTACAAAAATACAATCAGGGAAATAGTTCGTGGCTATTGGCTAGTCACAGCGACTACTTAGGGCGAATTTCACCATTGAAAATGAACGCGATTAGCACATAACGCCGCGCGCGCTGGCAACGTCGCATTTCTAAAATTTTTTCGTGATTATTTTAATAAATTTAAATCAAAGGACAATTTCCTTCTTAAATCGTCGTTGGTATTAAGTAGGTATGTATGCTATTTTTGACGGTTAATTTGGTATTTACTCTTAAAAATGAAATATTGTCAATTATTTTCTAAGAGTAAATACCAAAATAACTGTCAGAAATAGCATACTTTATACTTATAAATACCAACGATCTAAGAATTTGAGAGGAAATTGTCAATTGATTTAAAATTACAATAATCACGAACAAACTTTAGAAATGCGCATTCAATTCTGGGAAATCATTTAATTGTCTAAAATTTTTGTTCCATCATATTAAATCAATGTGTATCCACAATAGTTATTTATGCAACTGACGTATAATACTGTATTAAAACACGTGTGATAATAGTATCACATGAGTGTTTTAATACCTAATTATGTACAGTTGCATACAAGACTTTATCTACATCCATGTTATCAATCCTCTATAAAAGGTTCTGAAACAGTTTTTTGCAATACTAATACTCGTATGGAACATGGCGGCCGGCATCATAGTATACGACGTGAATTCAAATAAGTTCTTTTTTTAAATTACGGCGCTGTTGTAGTGAAACGCGCGTGCATTACAATGTTCTTTTTTTGAAAACGAGTTGCATTATGAAATTCAGTACAACATTAAAGCACCCGTTTGGATGCTATTATGGTTACCATGGTTACTATGACACTGGCTGTTTTAATGTTGGCAATAAGCTAACTGTTTCAGAAACTTTTATAGAGGATTTATAGCATGGGTGTAGATAAAGCATATTACACAATGGGTCCTTAATTATAGCTACACATTGATACCGTATTGTGGAACGCAAAACTGTAGACAATCAGTTGGATTCTTTTGGTATACTATCGGCCAAACTTCCGCATACTCACCTTTAAGGCGATAATCGCATAGCACGGCTCACGAATATCGCCCGATGCATGCGGTTTTACCAATAAAATGCGCGTTTGTTTTTGGTTTCATTTGTTGCTAATGTTTGTTGTTAAAACACAAATGCATATTGTCTGTAATTGGGCAAAACCAGGAAGCAGTGTAGTCTGTCACTAGCCTCCTACGCTTCCGCAGAAATATTTTCTAAACTGAGCATGCTTAAGTTTTGCCGAAGTATACACAGCTACACATCAAGCTATACCTTACCAGTTTACACTGACCTCTCATTGTATGGAAATCCTATACAATGCGAGATCAGCTTATACTGGAAATGTTTAGCTTGATCTGTAGCCGTGCGTACCTACCTACTAATTTCAAACAAATTCAAATATGTCCATAAGTGAATAGAAACAATAACACCAAAAAAAAAAGAATAATTTCCCTGATTATAAAAAAGCAACGGGTAGGTACTTATTATAATTCTACTAAGTATATTATTGCTGATATAATTTATCTAAATAACGATATTTACAATATCAACAACCGACTTAAAACATAAGCTTATTAAATACAGCTAATTCAAAACTGAACACTTAGCCAAACATTTGATTGCAAATTAGGCACTTAACAATCGGCGATCAAGCAATTTTCGACCATACAAGCCATTTTATTGTTTAGTCAGTAACGAAAGCCTGTTAAAAAATATATAGGCATTCTTCGGACTGCCGACAGAAATGAAAACTTAAAACTAAGAAATGATTTCACTGCTGGCCATACTTATAGCTACAGATATACTCTTATACTGCACGCGCAAGTGCTAGTCACCGGCTGAGGTATGTGAGTGGTGAGACGGGATAGGGCGCGATTGACAATTGGCAGACTGAGTTAGCTTCACCTTTATCTACCACCCCCGTCTCACCGCTCACATACCTCAGTCGGTGACTACCACTTGCGCGTGCACTATAACAATAGCATGTCGGTAACGCGAACTCATAAGATTTTGCCCTACTAAAAATTGCTCAAAGCGCCTAAAAGTTTTCTTTTAAAAAATAACACCGTCAAACATTATTATGCTCTAAAGCAACTATCAAATCACTTTGTGCCTATTTAGATGATAAGTAAAAATTTAATAGCATTGCTCTTTCCAACCATTTATTTTACTTTCGACATAAGCACGCCTATGAAGCTCCTTATTTCAATCAATCTGCCTAGCCTTTTCCCAACTATGTTGGGGTTGGCTTCCAGTCTAACCGGATGCAGTTGAATACCAGTATTTTAAATGGAGCGACTGCCTATCTGACCTCCACAACCCAGTAACTGTGTAATACGATACCCCTTGGTAAGACTGGTTGTCAGACTTTCGGGCTTCTGACGACCCGTAACGACTGGGAAAGATCCACGAATGACAGCCGGGACCAACAGCTTAACGTGCTTTCCGAGGCACGGAGGAGTCTCGGTGTGTAAAGATGGTCAACCATCCACGGACCAACCCCGGCAAGCGTAGCTTAACCTAATGGATCGACCCATGCGGCTGTTACCTATAATTTAGCCACGAGCTCCTCTAGTTGTTCCTTATTTATAGACAGGCAAACAGACGAAAAAATTCAACAAGTAGGTACTTACTTCATGGACGCTAAGGAGTTCCTTATTTATTGACAGGCAATCATAGACGAAGAAATACTTCATGGACGCTAAAATAAAATAAACGCTTGGAAAGATTCTAACTTACTTTCGTTGCTGACCGTACCTACCTACAGAAAAATGTTAATTACTTAATAAACATTATTGCACTCTAATAGTATTAATTATTTATACCTAACTTCGGTGAATTATTTTATGTTTAAGTCAAAAGTTTAAACACAGTAAAATATGGTTTGCAACATTGTTAAATTATAAGCAAGTAAAACCAAAAAAAAAACTCACGAGTTCAACTCAGAAAAACTACTTTAAATTTCTTTTGCTCGATAAAGGTTGTTCTGTTGTAAAATAATTAGGTACAAATAATATTAAAAATGTATTAACCCTACAATTAGTATATTTAATAAGGCTCACTGAAATATACATTAGCGCCTACATCACTTCGGGACAGCACTCTATTAACAATTTAACTTTAAACTCCAAAAAAACTTGTTGTTTCCAATTTTCACTATAGTATTTTTATCTCACAAAGCAGCACGCACTTTACTTGTGTTTACTAAGTGTACAAACACGCTGAGAATTTGTGTATAAACGCAGGAGCTCTCGGTTCCGTCCGAGACAATGGCGAAGTCGGAGGTGTGTCTGTTTGTGTGTGTCTTATGTGCTGACGCTACTCGCCTTCACGCACACATTCACAAAACACGCTGTGAATGTGTACCTGAAGACGAGTAGCGTTAGCACATAACACACACGCACACGCACACTTCCGACTTCGCCATTGTGTCGGATGGTGCCGTGAGTTCCTGCGCTTGCACACACATTCACAGCGTGTTTGTACACTTGTTAACCACAAGTAAAGCGCGTGTTGCTTTGTGAGATAAAAATACGTACATTTGGTCGGTATAGCACTATAAGATTTTTTTGGCGCGTGGGCAAAATCGGAACTAACGCCATCATCTTGTTTTTTCAACACATTTCACAAAACAATTGCACAAATATTTACCAACAGCGCCCTCTGTCAATGTCATTCGAGCGCCAAAAGATTCTTGTAGCAGTGTATTGGAGATTGATAACTACAATTGAGTAAAAAGACTCAAAAGATGTTTTGGTAAATATACAAAATCATCTTTTGAGTCTTTTTTGCGTGTCGGGTACCTATCCTTCCAGTTGGTTTCCAGCACCATACGGTTAAATGCAATAAACATTTCACTTTTAAAAGAAAACTTTATTTTTAAATAAATGTCCAGTGCAACAAAATGCAACTAGTGAAATAATAATAATAAAGTAAATACGAGTAACTTGACTAAATTGCAAATTAAAGTTAAGTTCTACACTTGAAAAATAAAAGCTAAAAGTATTTAGTATATCACAGGATGGTGGATTGACCAGCAATATTTGAAAAAAAAAAATCCATAATATTCATACATTTTTTCAACAATCAAATATAATAAGATAATAAAAATTTTGATAACACAAAACTTAATACTGACGACACAACCATTAAACAATTTTGGAAAAGTCTAAAATAACTTAAAAAAAAAAAAAATATTTTAATAAAGAAAATTGTCGTCTGCTAAATATTACCGTTTTTATGTTATATAATATGAGGAGCACCATTTAATAAAACATAAGTTTGGGTCAACCCTGAGGAACTAGTAGATATAGCAGTTTAAAACACAAATAAAATTAATTTCCTGAAACTGCGACCTAAATAAAAAGCCTTTATAATCAATTATATAAAAACAAATCGTAATTATGTATAACGTAAATCTAACAAAACAAGAATATTTATAATCTAATAGTTATATTGCTTTGCATAATATGGCAAAATAAGAACAATAATAAATTGTGGTATATCGTAAAAATATTAAAATAAGCATTTAGTATTTGTTCTTCAAAATAAGGGTTTTTCTGATAAATATAAATAATTCTAAAATATGTGTCAACAGCATAAAATAACAATTTTTTTTATCTTTACAATGAAAATGTCAACTTCCAATAATGTGAGTATGGAACATTTTAACAAATGCCAAAAATCTCATACCTATTAATAATTAGGAATAATAATAAATTGGCTATGCAAATTAATTAAATAAATTGTGTAAGTTCTTGCATAAAATAGGTTATTTTGATAATTTCACTAAAAATGTAACTCCTGAATAATAACACGGTTCGCTTTTGCCTTTGAATCTGGATGACGCAACTAAATTGAATAAACTAAAAAGTTAATCATTCAATATCGGCCATATCCTTTATTTCTAAACCTTTCAATCAATGTGTACATACCAATTAATTTGAACCGCGTAACATTACCTTAACAAATTCGAGACTAGCCTACTCGTCACCACTTTCAAAAATGCACCTATGAAAACATCACAAAAACAGTGTGCAATAGAACCAGAATAACTTAAATTCACATTTTTCTGCACACAATTCTCAATCTTAAAACATTAACGATAGAGTTCAACACCGCTAACCTATCTATGTACACACATTTACAGAAAAGTATCAAGTAAATTAATACTTTCACTTGAGGTCTTCTTCTTCGTCTTCAACGTACAATAGGTCTTCCATTTTCGTCATGAATTTGCTGTTTAGTTCTTGTTCTACGGGGAGTGGTGGAGTCTGGAAATGTTTTGAAAGAATTGTGTTGAAATATATATATATTTTTTTTTTATTTAATTTTTTATTTTTTTAGGCCGTGTCAGTGACTACAACCAATTTTAGTAACCACAGAGTTTTGTTACCTGTTAAATATATTCCAACAACAGTTACAGAAGTTGATGTTTTTGAGATCGCACTAGCAAAAAATATTAAACTTGCCAAGCCAAATAATAATGAAAAAATTTTTTTTAGTCTTGTAAACTCAATTTATGTTGTGATTGGAGTGTATATTCATCTACAGTTTGTACATTTTAGTCGAGTATAATGAAGCTGTTGATTTAGTCATTTACATCCATTAAGATTCTAATCAGACATAGGTTACATTCACAGAGAAAACTGTCACTGTTCATTATCACGGCATTTGACATTAGGGACATAGAGAATGGACTGAGTGTTAGCCTCACAATAGGACCACTCTCTAGAAAGAGACAAAGCGTGTGTGCGGCCAATACCTGTCCCTTTTTTAACTGAACGTCAAAAGCTGTCAGCGCGAAAGAGACAACTACTGTCCTCGATATTGTTTTATAATACGAGTATGTACTGTCCGCACGTTCCCTTTGTCTCTCTCGTACTTTTCAGTCTGTATTCACTGCACAACAGAATATTCTCACTACTACGTCTATGGGCGTAATGAACTCAATATTCTGTAGGTATATGAATATAAAGATAAATAAAATAAAAACCTGACATGCTTTCCAATCAATTTAATAAGCAACACGTAGTGAGTACACAAACAATAGGAGGTGTTAACTACAATTTTATATATATTATATTTAATGTATAATTATTATTATTGACATTATTCCGATGAGGCATTGAAACTTGAAATATTCGCTTTTAAATCTATGATGGGAAAATTGTAAACATGAAATTCCTATTTAATTAAAAGAAGAAATTAAAAATCAATAAAAAATCTACTAAGGTAATACTGTTAATAATTTTGTTCAACATTACTGGGGGGCTAAAACGGCCACTTTGGCAGAATCATAATAGGATAATATTATATCCTATCCTATCCTATTATGATTCTGCCAAAGTGGCTGTTTTAGCCCCCCAGATATAATTATATTAATGATGTCTTATTTATTCCGTAGGGAATGAATAGCAAAAAAATATGCATCCTGGAATATTGTCAACAATTCCATAAATAAAAGCAAATGTTAAAAACAAATACATCATGCGAAAATTAAGCTTTATTTACTCATAAGTATTCAATGAATAGGAACCTAAAATGTTACAAACATCGAATCTCTGCATTTAATAATAGATAAAATATATCATGCAGACAGACAGACGCCAGCAGGTCAAGCCAACCGAAACTGTCAAATTTTCACAATCAATCTTGAACCTAATGCTTTAGCGATAAAGATGAAAATCTATTAAAGAAATTTGACAGTTTGTAGTAGCCTGATGTGCTGGCGTCTGTACATTCAACCGCACATTAGTGATAACAATTTGACCTAAGGACGTAAGGACGATTTCGCAGTACAAGTGTTACCACTGATATGTGGTTAACTGTTCAGTATCCGGTTGTGAATATTACACATCGAGTACTAGAAAGAGACCGTCTCATAGGTATGAGTGAGAGAGACGATGCTTAAAGCTAAGCGCACATTACAGCCGTCCCGGGCCGCTGCGCATTGCATTTCAATAAAAAATGGCGGCCCGTCTGCAGTGAGCGATGGTTCTCACAAAATGTACGAATTTAATTAAATTAAATTAAATTGTTTATTCTGAAAATGATATCGGAATCACTTTTACACGTGATATTAAAAAAATAATAAGCTGGATGGTAGTGACATTTCCTGTCTGACTACCCCTGAAAAGAAATGGCGAAAGAAACTCAGAGGGCCTAGACAAATGGCATTCGCTTCGGAGCCATTTGATTTCTACAATGACTATCGACGTTACCGTTGGACCACAGTATAATAATGCTACAGTAGTTTATCTTCATAGAAAACGGCCAAAACGATGCGCTTCGAAATCTCAGTCAGTAGCAGTACGCACAACAGTTCTAGCGCGCGACAGTTACGCACGGACGGACACGTATTAATCTACCGAGCGGCCGTAGGTGATTTCGCCACAGATAACTTATACCTATACTTAGTCCAAATTGGTTCAATGCCTCTATTCACAACTCTCTATTCGGAGGTGAATGTTTTTTTTCTTAATCTCGCGTCTTTACGGCGGCGTTAATACTTTTTGAATATTTAATGTTTATAAATAGAATATCATCAAAAACTATGATTATTATAATAAAAAAACGTTTATGAACAAATTAACATTTATTTGTGTTCTAAACTCGAAAATATTTGAATTTTCTATTTTTCATATTAGGCTGTTTATCGGCTTTATACCTTTGCTTCTCCTTCAACCTGGCGAAAGCAAAGCGCGAAAAAAAAAAAGAAAATTTAAATCATAGTTTCCTAATAATTATTGACCAAAATGTTGTCCGTTATTTTATTTTATTTCTTTAAAAGTGTATTGAAAAACGTCGTTTGATACTCGTGGACATTAGTTATTGCAGTTCTCGGCTCAAAAACAACCTCGCCTACGGCTCGGGTGTTAATTCCGCCTCGAATGCAATAACAAACGTTCTCCACTCGTATCAAAATGTACTATTGTCTAGGGCCTTAGAGATACAATCGGTTGAAGGACACTGAACGAGACACAATAGAAGTTTTATTGTTATAATGTCTATGGGCGATTAGTTCCCTCAAAGTATTAATATAAGAGGATTTTTGCAATGCGGTGCGGCCCGTCCAAATCTGCGTCAGCCTTAGAAAAGTCGAAGTTTTTCTAAGATTTGATGTGTCTTATTTATGACCAGGCTCTGTATATAATATTCCATGCGTTATTGTAGTAAAACATGCATAATTTGACATGCAAAGAGATATTACCAAAAGTAGTAGATTCAAGCAGTACTTATAAAAAAAGTTTTTAATTAAAACTTTTAACAACACGAGCAAACAACACATTAAAACATGATTTAAACACTCAAAACCAAACAATTAAAGACAAACAAACACAAACTGTCAAAGCAAACCGTTAACGTTTAATAATAAAAAATACAGCCATGACAACACACATGGCAACACTGAAAACATGTTACCAGTTCACAAAAATGGTAACACAATGGTAGAAAATTCAGTGTGGCCATTTCAGAATCCAGAAAAAATGTGATAACATGATTATTAAAAATGACTTTTTAAATTTAAAAAAAATGGATAGCATAATTTTATCAAGCAAAACCAGTACCTTTAATGGAAATATAGCACATTGTAGCTAGACTATTGTACTTCATTCTATCATTCATTCTATTATGAATGTAGAACAAATTACTGGCACACATACTGAATAAATTATTTTTTTGTTATTTAATCTCATTAAAAATAGGTAATTGACACTTCATGGAGATTTAAAATGAGTCTAATTATACCTTTACTAAACCTTGTGGGGTGAATATCAATTCATAGACCACACATAGCCTAAATTTAGATAACAAATGAGTAATGCTTTTACTTCGCCAACCGTTGCGTGTATATTTAAATACAGATAGCGCGCGAGTTGAATGCAGAGCTTAGGAATGCGGTAGTGCTGTGACCTAATTATAATTACAATACACTGCAGGCGCGTGAGGTGGGGCGTGCGGATAGCGGGGCGCTCTTTACCTCAGACCCCGACTGCATTCAACTCGCGCGCTATCTGTATATATAAATTCAATTGTTGGATGTATGTACGCGCATCACTTCAGAACGGTTACACCTATTTGGCTAATTCTTTTTTGTTGTGTTTATAATTGTCAGGACAAGGTATAACTGACAGATTTTTTTTTTTTTGAAAATTCACCTGAAAAATCGGAAATTTGGATCGTATTCTTGTATGAACACAACCAGCACATAGCTATTGGAGATAGCATAGTGCATAACCAGCCTATAATGTTCCCACTGCTGGGACACAGGCCTCCTCTCTTGGGGGAAGGGGGCCCGTAAATCCACCACGCGGGCCCAGTGCGGGTTGGTGGATGTCACATGTCTTCGAATTTTTGGTTCTAGGTTATGCCAGTTTCCTCGCGATGTTTTCCTGCACCGTTTTGAGAGCAGTGGTGATAAAATAATTTACACAAAATAAAGCGCCTGTCTCGGTTCCCGTTACCACTCGCCACCACTGCTCTCACTGGAAATAGAGACATGAAATTCTTCCGGGCGACGATGGGCACGAACTACTAGTTGATTAATACTATTAATAACTATACATGTTACGAAAGACCACGGCATACAAGATCAATGCTTAGGGTTAAAACCAGTAGTATCAACACACAACCGCTAGTATAGCTTTTATACAAAATGTTACTATATGAAAGGCACAAATAATACGCTTGCATTACCGACTTGATATCTAAATTAGGTTACAGTCTGGCATAACTGAAAGCCATATATTACATTATTTAACTGTTTCGTTGTATATTCTTTTAGATGGCACATAACAGTATTACACGACATTTAAATTAACGCCTGCATAAAATACTCAACAATTTATTTAAAATCACAGAAACATTACGCAGATATTTTTAGTTTTGTAACTTGGTTGATTTTTTAAAAATATAAATAATAAATTATTAAGTTTAGTTTTACGTATTTACCTTTCACACTAGGTAGAATAGAACCAAGTTTTTTTTTTTCAACATTTATAATCAAGTAAGTATTTTTCTTTTTATAATCTAAATTTAAATTATTTATCCTAAAACCTAGTCTCATGCAAATAAATTGTGATTACAACGTGTCAAATTAATAAAGAATTTAAGATAAAACCGTGAAATGTCAACAAAAACATCTGCAAACGTTCTCCTTATCTTCATTCATAATCTTTGGCATAGATTATTACTAAGCTAATGAGAACATGTTTATTTTATTTTCGCAGAAAATCTGCTTTGTTAAGGACGCATTTACGAGTAGTAGTCAAATCATTACTTTTTTTAACAAAAGTATGTTTATTAAATAAAATGCTTTGTATTTTTTAAATGTTTTTGCGACGAATTGTAGGTAGATGTGCAAGGTACGATTCTGAACTACAAATATTTCTGTACTTACATAATTCCGGGTTCTCAATAAATGTACCGAAGTAAAAATTTCACTTCGGTACATTTATTGAGAAACTGGACATATCTAAAATTATATTTATAGTTAAGAATTGTACCTTGCACATCTACCTACAATTCGTCGCAAAAACATTTTAAGAATATAACGTATTTTATTTAATAAACATACTTTTGTTTAAAAAAGTAATTATTTGACTATCCATCGTAAATGCACCCTTAAAGAAAAGATAATACTAATAATGTTTTATTGAAATCAACCAAGTAACAACTAACAGCCGAATTCTCAAACGCTACTCAATTTTAAGTCGTCCTTAGAGCCTGCCTTTAAATCAAGCTGTCATTTACACTATTCATGCCCGGTTTCTGAGGATTTTAAGCGGAGTTTATCCATTCGATATTGATTATTGGTTCAATATCGTGCTTCTGAACACGTCTTTATGAAAGAACCTAGCTTAAAAGTGGAGTGAATTACTATCAAGCGTTTATCTGAGAACCTCAAAAACCGCGCATAAGGAAGGAATCCGCTTAAATAGATAATTTTGTCGAATCAATAGCTATTAAACTCCGTTTAAGAATTCTTCAGAAACCGGCAACAGAGATTCAAGGATCTTTTGGCGCCCAAATGACGTTGCAGGAGGGCGCTGTTGATAAACATTTGTGCGATTGTTTTGTGAAATGTATTAAAGAAACAAGATGGCGGCGTTGGTTCCGATTTTGGACACGCGCCAAAAGATCCTTTTACAGCTATAAGGGTGAAGTTTCCTATAAACGTCATCGGTCGCAAAATGCTTGTTATGGAAACGTATAGGCGTTCACGTAAATTCTTTATCACCCTAAACTTGAATGTCACTGGCACTATATTCTGGCGAATTTGTTTCAACGTGTGTTACATTTCATGTTGCATTGCATTCAGGGTTATTTTTCAATGACCAGCCAAATTTTCACAGGGTGTTCTACCCATGAATATGAACAACTTTCACTATGGGACCAACTTTGAAATCGCAAAAAAAATATCAGCTGTTTTATACATTTTGATCGAGTAGGTATTGAACTTTTGCAGGAAACCGCTGGTTATTTTTTCGTGATTTCAAAGTTGGTCCATTAGTGAAAGTTGTTCATATTCATGGGTAGAACACTGTGAAAATTTGGCTGGTCATTGAAAAATAACCCTGTATATTTGGACGGAATGATCTTTTCAACGTATATTCTATTCATCTATTGTATGTTACGTATGACCATAATACGGTGTATTATAAGGACAGACAGTTAAGGACGTCTTAAAAACAAGTGTCGTTTGAGACTCCGGAGGTGGGGATACAGATCACAGTAATAAAGACACACTAGAAGTATTAAAGCTTGTGCAAAGGGGGGTGGGCAGTGGTTAGAGTTAAGAGAACCGCCGCGACGGGGTACACGTCCAGTACTTGTTTGGACGAGTCATATCGTGGCACTTGAATACGGACTGTGGAACAAATATATGGGTTACTATGACCTTGAGATTATGAACATAGAATCTACAGATACATGAAGTTAAATAGTTCCTCTACAATATAAAATCGTAGACAACCGAAAGTAGTAAATATATATACCAGATGATTTTTTTTACCGTCTCGAAAAAAATTGGGTATAATAAGTGAACAGAGTCGAACCCTATGGCATACCTAGTTTTTTTTTTTAATAGCTTAGACAGAAAAAATTATCTAAGTACCAATAAATACTACAAATAAGATGTAAACTTTTCATTTTTATACCATAAAAACAGAAATTTTGAAAAAAAATAATAAATCGTTTAAAAATATCGAAATTCAAATCATATTCAACCTGCATATGATTTGAATTTTTGATTTTTTTGATTTTTTTTTTGAAAAAAAAAAAAAAAAACAAGTTAGGTATGTCATAGGCTTCTACTCCGTTCACCTAATATACCCACTTTTTTTCGAGACGGTAAAAAAAGTCATCCGGTATAGTGTGATTGGTAATTAGTGGCACTCATGATAACAACCAACTTTTACTATGGGACCAAACCTGAAATCGCGAAAAAAAAAAAACAGCTGTTCCCTACATTTATGCTCGTATAAATCATGTCAAAATGTAGGGAACAGCAAAATTTTTTTCACGATTTTAGGTTTGGTCCCATACTAGAAGTTGTAAGTATCGGTCACTAATTACCAGTCAGCCTATTTGTGGGGGCGGGGGACTACGATTGTCTTTTTTTTTAATTCTTGAGTGATTGGATTTTAAGTACCTCTGTATTTATTAGCACTTTTCTTTACGTTTAAAAAAAAATATGTTGTAGGTCTTTGCGTAGTAAGATCTGAGGAGCATTCCCGTATTCTTAACAACGTTCGCAATCTCATCTCAGTCTCAATCTATAAAAAATTTTATAGCGCTATATTTTTAACATTTTTTTATTGTCGCTGGCATGAGATTGCGACTTGCATTTGAACGTTTTGACGTACGAGAATTAGCCTTCTGATATTTTAACCACTACGTAATCAAGATTAATATATTCATGCGAAAATAGACATCGTGGAATGTCTATTTTCGCATCATCTTATTCCCAGCAAGAGATTTTAATACACAAGCAAAATAAATTAACATGCAGGCATGCAGCATAAAATAAATATTGAGCAAAATTAAAGTATTTTGAATGCCTCCAAGGAATGTGCTTTACCCCTAGCGTTTAGAAACCAGCGTTATAATTTTAAATAATAATATGATAAAAAGGATTTTAGAAGAGTATTTTCTTACTTTATCTTATTTGGTAAACAAATATGGCATAACTAAGATTTCTATATTAAGAGGCCGAACATTGAGGTTAATTTTATAACTTCAATTTCCGTCGATGATTTTTCAATAACAATTTAATAATGTTATTTAAACAATAATAGTTGGATAAATTGGTGAGATATAAAGTTGGAACCTTCTAATTACAGATTAATATGTTATTAAAAACCTTTAGTGCGTGATTGCGCAAGCATTTAACCTGAACAGAGGTTTGTTTACACGTTTGTTAGAGACTTTTGGATTAGACTATACATTAACTTATTTGTTTACAGAATAAGACAAGCAAGAAAAAATCACTATACTTAGCAATATTGCCATCTCAATTCATAAAATACTCACAGCAGGATCAATGCGCGGGAAAGGCGCGAGGCATATGATCAGGACGGTCATGTTGTCGCAGCCGAGGCCGCCCGTGGCACAGTTGGGTGCGAGGCAGCGCTGCATGAGCGCCTCGCACACGGCCGCCGGCTCCCAGCCGCTTAGCAGACGCACGCGGCAGAATGATACCACTTCCTGCAAGTAGCAGGAATAGTGACAGACAATTTCAAGGAATAGTGTCAGACCATTTCAAGGAATAGTGTCAGACAATTTCAAAGAATAGTGTCAAACAATTTCAAGGAATAGTGTCAGACAATTTCAAGGAATAGTGTCATACAATTTCAAGGAATAGTGTCATACAATTTCAAGGAATAGTGTCAAACAATTTTAAGGAATAGTGTCATACAATTTCAAGAAATAGTGTCAAACAATTTCAAGGAATAGTGTCATACAATTTCAAGGAATAGTGCCATACAATTTCAAGGAATAGTGTCATACAATTTCAAGGAATAGTGTCAAACAATTTCAAGGAATAGTGTCATACAATTTCAAGGAATAGTGCCATACAATTTCAAGGAATAGTGTCATACAATTTCAAGGAATAGTGTCATACAATTTCAAGGAATAGTGTCATACAATTTCAAGGTTCTCCCAAACATTCCAACTGCAAATGTAAGTTTGTACACACAGTATTGGGAGATTTACCATATTATTATAAGACGATATCACTTGGTAACACTGGTTATCAGACTTTCGGGCTTCTGACGACCGGTAACGACTGTGAAAGATCCACGAATGACTGCCGGGACCAACGGCTTAACGTGCTTTCCAAGGACCGAGGTCTTGGAATGTACCTAAGTTGCTCACCCATCTAAGGACCAACTGCGGCAAGTGTAGTTTAATTTGGTGGATCGAACCGTGCGACAAGCCCCTAAGGCTTATAACTTAACTGGTGGAATGTACTCTTATACCTACCCTTTACAGAAAAAAAGAAAAAGAAAGAAAGAAAACACATTTATTTAGCACAGACTAAATTAACTAAAAAAAATTTTTTTTTCATGATTTTATTTTTCCACTTTGTCGCCGTGATGAATATTGTATGTCCATGCCAAATTATAGCTTTCTAGTACTAAGAGCCTCTAAGCTAACCTGCGGACGAACAGACGGACGGACATAGCGAAACTATAAGGGTTCCTTGTTGACTACGGAATCCTAAAAATGGATAAACTTTATGTTACATTTCTCCCTCTGGCTCCCTTTCGAGGAATACGTAATGCTATCGTGAATGATGTTAAAATGTCAAAAAGTTAATTATTTTCGGCAAAGGTTAACTTAATATTAATTTACCTCGTTAGATAACACCTCCCAGATTCCGTCGCACGCGATCACTATGAACTCCCAATCGTCGTTTAGTTGCCTCACTTGGACGTCGGGAAACGCTGTGAATATAAAACAATCATTTGAATGATTAATTCGTACCGCAGATTAATACAGATGGGACACTTCGCAGTTTAGGTATGAAGCTACAAGCACGCGGCGGGCCCCGTCCGCGGGGCTAATTCAGTAGGTCAGAAGGTATAAGAGTTACGCGATAGAAAGAGAGGCAACTTGTAGTTAAATATAACGTACCTACCGTTAATAAGCGTTGTGCGACCTGAATTGCACTTTATTGTGTCGTAGCAAGAGTCGCTTTTTATTTAAATGATTTTGCGGAGTGTCCCATCTGTATTAATCTGTGTTCGTACCTTGAAGTAGCATACACACGGCAAAAATATACCTATGCAAATAAACTATCATTGATATTGGGGTCGTAATAACTTTCTATAATAATAATATACCTATACTAGAAAGGTTTAGGTAGTTAAATAAAGGTAAACAATCGTGATGTGTCTTTTATCTTTTTTATTTTAAAACCTCAGTGTAAAAATAAAATGCAACTAAAGACCAATGTAAATACAACAATAATGATTATTAAATCAATTGAACCATTAGTTTAAGCAGTAGTTTATTTTTTTAATTCTATCTAAGTGCCCTCATATACAATAAAACACATCAAAAACTTAACATACATACACTAAACACACACAAATGTAAAAAAATAACTAAAGAATTCCTCCTCACTCTAGATTATGATGAAACAGAAGCACTGATGAAACCCCTATACAAATAAATAATTATTAGTATCACGAACACTAACACACCCACAGACAAACTACCTTCCCTCTCTACACACACACGACACACATCATACACTCTGAATATACAAATCACACACTCCACACATCACACATCACACACTCATACACTTACCCCATTACACCCTATCGCATGCGCTTACTCACACACTATCGCTGCTGTTACACGTTTTAACCTCCCGAATTTTGTAAAACAATCTTAACGGACAAATGGATGGCCCCCATAACACAGGATTTTCCTAGCATGGGGGTCATATTCACAAAAATTGAGCACAACTTTCATATTATTGTAACATGCATTGTATTTCTTCTTCTTGCTAAATAAAATTATTCTATGTGTTTGTGTAAAAAGTCACACCAAGATTGTTTACCTTTATTTAACTACCTAAACCTTTCTAGTCTATTGTTTGTTTTTTTGTTTGTTTGTATGTTTGAACGCGCTAATCTTTGGAACTACCAGTTGGATTTGAAAAATTCTTTTTGCACTTGATAGCCCAATTTTTGAGGAAGGCTATATAGGCTACTAGCTTTTGCCCGCGGCTTCGCCCGCGTTGATGTCGGAAAATATCCCATGGGAACGTTTATGTGGAAAACATAGGGCCGTCCGATATAACTGTGCAAACTCAAATCGCTACGATATATCGTTACCGTGTATAGTAGGCATAAAGCTACCAGTCGGCATGATTTTTTCCGACACCTTCAACAGTCTTCGTCACATTTCAGCCAATTTAAACCAAAAAATAATGAATTACATTGAATCACTCCGGTCATTGGAGAAAACCGTATGAAAATCCGTTCGGTACTTCTTGACATTATCGCATTCAAACAAACAGACTTACGCGGCGGGGGGACTTTGTTAATTACTTACAATTTATTATGCCAGTCACGCTCGCACAAATAATTTTTGTCCGAGTGTCCACTCGTTCAAATAATTTCCTCGTAAAAACGTCGAATGAAATAAAGACTAAATGTTACCTCAAGATTCGAACTATGACTACATTTCCAATCCCTTAAATCTCTTAAAAAGAGGTAGGTACACAAATATTTGTCAAACCCTATTGTACCCTTTAGGGGACGATTTTTCAAAAACGCTGTACCATATATTTCTTTATTTCCTACTAAAAGCATAAATTTGAATTTTCATATCCCTAACTTAAGAAATGCTGGGTTCCCCATACAAACTTTCATCCCTTATATCACCCCTTGTAGGATTATGTTTGAAGACAAAAAGTATCCTATGTCCTTTCCCAGGATGCTATATAAAGCCTTGCCAAATTTTGTCGAAATCCGTGCAGTTTTGTAAATTTTAAAATCAACCCCTATTTTACGCCCTTATTTTGATTTTGCAAAAACACTGAACCGCATATTTCTTAATTTCCTACCATTAGCATGAATTTGTTATCCCTAACTTAAGAAATACTGGGTTTCCCTTACAAACTTTCATCCCCTATATCACAGCCTGTAGTATTGTTTTTGAAAGTATCCTATGTCCTTTCCCAGGATGCTATATAAAGCCTTGCCAAATTTTGTCGAAATCCGTGCAGTTTTGTAAATTTTAAAATCAACCCCTATTTTACCCCCTTAGGTGATGATTTTTCAAAAACGCTGAACCGCATATTTCTTAATTTCCTAACAATAACATAAATTTGTTATCCCTAACTTAAGAAATACTGGGTTTCCCTTACAAACTTTCATCCCCTATATCACCCCCTGTAGGATTATTTTTGAAAAAAAAAAAGGAGCCTATGTCCTTCCCCAGGATGCTATATAAAGCCTTGCCAAATTATGTCGAAATCCGTGCAGTTTTGTAAATTTTAAAATCAACCCCTATTTTACCTCCTTAGGGGATGATTTTTCAAAAACGCTGAACCGCATATTTCTTTATTTTCTATCAAAAGCATACATTTTAATTTTCACATCCCTAACTTAAGAAATACTGAGTTTCCCATACAAACTTTCATCCCCTATATCCGCCCCCGTAGTATTATTTTTGGAAAAAATAGTATCCTATGTCCTTTACCAGGATTCTATATAAAGCCTTACCAAATTTTGTTGAAATCCGTGCAGTTTTGTAAATTTTAAAATCAACCCCTATTTTACCCCCTTAAGGGATGATTTTTCAAAAACGCTGAACCGCATATTTCTTTATTTCCTATCAAAAGCATACATTTTAATTTTCACATCCCTAACTTAAGAAATACTGAGTTTCCCATACAAACTTTCATCCCCTATATCACCCCCTGTAGTATTATTTATGGAAAAAATAGTATCCTATGTCCTTTACCAGGATGCTATATAAAGCCTTGCCAAATTTTGTCGAAATCCGTGCAGTTTTGTAAATTTTAAAATCAACCCCTATTTTACCGCCTTAGGGGATGATTTTTCAAAAACGCTGAACCGCATATTTCTTTATTTCCTATCAAAAGCATACATTTTAATTTTCACATCCCTAACTTAAGAGCGTTGTTTCATTTTTCATACGTAAATCGAGAACTTGGGAGATTTTGAAGTGATTTTGGTCACATAATTTATTTTTTTAGCTTCTTTTGACTTCAATCATCGTAATTATCATATATTTTTATTTAAAGTCTATTAAAAAAAACTTGTTCAAATTGAATTATTGACTACGAAAACAGTCGATTTCGAAGGCGCGATTTCCAGATGACGCGCGAAGGCTCAACTTTGAAGTAATCTTACACCAATTATTACTACTAATTAAGAAGGTAAAGTGGTATTCATTCGAAGAGGCATATCCTGAAATTTAAAATGCATTGAGAAAAGTTTGATTTTTAATTCATTAACTTGTATTTTAATCACGTCTAAGATAATCAAAAATCGAGAAATCGACTACAAAAAAACATGTCCGTAAGGATTGAGTCGCCAAATTTCGTATCTTAATGAAATTTAATACTTATTTAGTAGTAAGTTTAAAAATTTTGTAGGTTCGATCCTCGATTTTGTAGGTATAATACTTCAAAAGATATATGAACTTATAGGTGGCAACTCAATCTAAATGTTTGGATTGAGTCGCCTCGTCAGAACTAAGAACATCATGGATGAATGTTTATCATAATTTGGTATGATTTAGTAGTATTTGAGAGTATTTAGTAGACAAAATCTGAGCTCGGTAGTGTTAAAATTAAAAAAGTTACAATACATTATGTGTGGCTCCTCAGACCATACACATACGACTGGTCATTTTACAAAGAAGCAGTAGTTCAATTAATGCGCAATTTCAACATCATTTAGTAGTAAGTATATTAGATTTGTAGGATAAGAGTCGGCAATCACAAAAGAAAGAAATGGGAGATATAGCATATTTAATGTGGCTCCTCAATTCAGATGCTTCGGTAAATAGATTTGCCTCTAATCTACATAATCATGTGACGAAACTTGGAACAAAAAACGCCAATATTTTGTATAAATTTCTACAAAATGTGCGTATAAAAAAATACAAAAAAAAGTACATATTTACGAAGTTATTAGCTATTCTTTAATTTCTTATGAAATTTTTTTGTAGGGTGACCATGAATACGTGATTTAAAAAGAAAATGTACGTTTCGTGGCTTATAGAAACAAAATCTATTTTGTCGCATGTTTTCAAAGTCAGCCTGTATAGTCGGATTTGCACAATAATTTTTTTGTTTCAAAGGTTATGCTCTCGAGGTGGTCCCATTGTCACCAAGTCAGAATCTGATGAAGAGATCCCATGGAAATCGAGGGAGTCCCTTAAATTTTCGTTTATTGGCAACGACACTACCAGCCGCACTACCAGTAGTGTCGTTTCCAATTAACGACACTACCAAGCCTATTTTTTTTGGATTATATTGTACAGTCAACATAGCAAACTTCATTATCATCATAGTTTCATCATGGAACTTGTGAAATTTTTTAAGGGTGTAAAACACTAGAGGTAAAAAAAAACACCTAAAACGATAATGAGGTCAAAATGGAAATCCAAGATGGCGGCTGCAAAAATTTTCGCAGCCGCCATTTCAAGCCGACGCCGCGTGGCGCAGCGGGACGTGTCTACATTCGCCACGTGCTCCCGCCCCGCCCTGCGTCTTTTTAATTTTATTTTTGTATTCTTCTTCCTCTTCCTCTTCTGCAAGAAGTCCGATTATAACAAGATCCCAGTCTATCATTATAATTTTACTCGAGCACTCGACCAAACTGCATGAATTCTACACGAAGTCTGGACGGAAATAGTAGAGACTGTAGTAGACTAGTCGCGCGGCTTCGTGAGGCGCAGCACCGCTCTTGCACAACGCGCGTACCGGCGAAGCACCGCTATACGCTGCGAGGCATCACGAGGCGCAGCGCTGCATGGTGTAACGTATTCTAAATTCTCACAATGAAATGTGTATATTTTCGTGTAGAAAATAAAGTTATATTTTGAGTCGCTCTTTTAAAATGTGCGCGCAGCGTCGCGTCACGTCGCTTCTCGGTGTGAGCTGACCCTAACTCGCGCATTTGCTCTCGGAGACCACAGATGGGCATCGGGACTACTCAATTATTGTATTTCGTGGGTTGCGATTCGATTAGTGGACCTACCACTTCTTATTATGTGCTGTTTTTTAAAACATATAGTATAGGGATAGTTCCTTTTTAGGGTTCCGTACCAAAATGGTAAAAAAGGAACCCTTATGGTGTGACTCAGTCTGTCTGTCTGTCTGTCTGTCACAGCTGGATATCTCAAGAACTACTAATGCTATCAACTTGAAATTTAAAACAGTTTTAGATGATGTTTACCCAACTATTTTGCAAATAAGAAAGAACTAGAAATATTTATACTTTTTTTGCAACATTGACTGAAAGGGGGTCTTAAAAATTCAAAGTGGGTTTACTATGGCATATGGGGTATCATATGAAAGAGCGCTATTTGCACATTCTCAAACATTTTTTTTCTTTTTTATAGGCCGCACAGTTTTCGACTTTTGATGAAAAATGTAAAAAAAATACCGTTCCCCCCCTTATCTCCGAAGTTTGCGAAGCGAAAAATCTGCAAATATTCTATATGATAGAAGTGTATGTAAAGATTACAGGAAAAATAAAACGATGTCTCTAAATAGCACACTTTTTCAGAAATCGGAACGGAACCCTCGGTTCGCGAGTCCGACTCGCTCTTGACCGATTTTGTAACATTGTTATTATACCTAATTTGCATAATTATCTTTGTTGGCACATCTTGATTTCAATTGTGATTTGTTTTAAAACACAAAAGCGCTTCGATACAAAATCGTAGATAAAAACGCTTATCATAACATCAGAGGTATCAATGGGCAGTTTGAATAGTTTTTTACAATTAGTATTAATGTGTTTATTTATTAGGTAAGTTAGTATTTAAGTGGCATTTATTTAGAACGTTTAGGATGAACACTTTATTATTTTTCTCCTTTACGAAGTGAATAATACAATTCTGTTAGAGGGACAGGGACACTTTGTTGGCCGAAGTAAAAAAGGAGTTACCAGAAATTTTTGGTTTCATGTGGCAGTGCTATAGGCACCCATCAAAATTATTATATAAAGATAACGTTTTGGAATCTGCAGTCGGATGCCAACAAGGGGATCCTCTCGGGCCAGTCATTTTCAGTTTAGCTATCCATCCCATAATACAAAAACTAAATTCAAAATTTAATGTGTGGTATTTAGATGATGGAACACTAGGAGGTGACGTAGACACCGTTCTAAAAGATTTTCAGTTCCTAAAGCAGCAGTTCCAATCTATCGGCCTTGAGCTCAACAACTCCAAATGCGAAATTTACCTTTGTGACAATACCGACAGACAATCAACTATACAGAAGTTCAATTCAATAGCCCCAGATATTAAAGTTTTGGATAACAGTTCACTGCGCCTCCTAGGTTCCCCAATTTTAGAAGACAGTTTTTCAGCATTCGTCGATGATAAAATTAAACATTTTAACGATATTTCGGATAGACTTTCTAAAATTAATTTACACTCTGCATTCACACTTATCAGATATTGCTGTTTCGGTCCAAATTTTATGTATTTTCTCCGCTCTTCCTCTTTATGGAAGGAGCCATACCTTTTAGACAAAATTGATTATATTATTCGAAGTACCCTTACATCAATTTTAAATGTGGCATTGGACGACCGCGCCTGGCTGCAAGCCACACTACCCATTCGTTTTGGTGGGCTCGGCGTCCGCAAAATTTCTAGTGTAAGCTTACCGGCGTTCCTGTCCTCGGTCCACAGCACCGAAGAGTTAACCACAAAAATCTTAGCCTCTTCTCAGGTTGACTCTGACGTGCCGTGTTTGTCCGATGCGGTGAACGCCTGGAAAGTGGCTTGCCCGGATACGGTTCAGCCCGAGAACCCGTCTTCCCAGAGACAGTGGGATGAGCCGCTCTGTATGTTGGTACGGTATAATCTTATTAATACGTCCACCAATACTGCAGAGCGTGCCCGCCTGCTGGCTGTGGGTGAATGGGAATCGGGCCTCTGGCTTCAGGCACTACCGTCACCCAACATAGGCACTATGCTGAGTGACACCACATTCCGGCTCGCTACATGTTTGCGTTTGGGGGCTCCTTGCGGGGCTCCGCATCGCTGTCAGTGCGGTGAAGGAGTCGACTGCCTCGGACACCATGGCCTATCTTGCAGCAAAAGTGCTGGCCGGATGGCACGGCACGCCAGCATTAACGACATCATCCGTCGGGCTCTTGTCACCGCCGGGGTGCCAGCTGTTTTAGAACCTAATGGCCTGGCGCGCGACGATGGGAAGAGACCAGACGGAATGACCATAATGCCTTGGAAGTTGGGTAGGCCTTTGGTGTGGGATGCAACCTGTGTCGACACCCTCGCGCCATCCCATCTTCCTAGCACGGCGTGCTGCGTTGGAGCGGCTGCTGCAGGTGCGGAAAACCTCAAACGGCGCAAATATAACAACCTTATTGGAAGCTATTTGTTTGAGCCGTTTGGGGTTGAAACACTAGGGCCTTGGGGTCCGAGTGCTCATCGAGTATTTCGGGACATCGCCAAGCGGTTGGTCGACTCCACACGGGACCAGAGGGCTGGCCTATTTTTAGCCCAAAGAATTAGCATTGCCATCCAGCGTGGCAATGCCGCCAGTCTTTTGGGCACTTTTCCCACTGACAGCGATGCGGACGAATTTTTTGATGCCCTATGAGCTCTTTTTTTTTTTTTTTTTTTATACCTACTTGTACATAGTATAAATAATTTAATTTTACCATTGTTTGAACAAAATAAATAATATTAGCCTATTCTGTTAGAAATAAGTAGGGATTTTATTAAAAAAATAAATTTCAAAAACTAGTCTTTCTTCTTTCTTTCTAACATCATCATCATCATCATTTCAGCCGAAAGACGTCCACTGCTCCCCCCAAAAGGGACCTCATTCTTAACTCGATCTCGCAGAAAAACACCGAGAATAACCCTCTTCTTTGGCTTTTGGGTGACCTTGAGCTTTCTTATGAGGCCCATTGTAAAACGCTACGTCTTAGTGCCATAAATCATAACTGGCAACACACACTGGTCAAAGACTTTTGTTTCGAGACACTGCGATATTTTGGACGAGAAGATCTTCCGTAGCTTCCCTAACTTAACGAAGTTGGACTTACCTAGTTTGACCGTTTGTCCCAGGTACACACACAACATGGTCACCCTCAATAGCGAATTCTTAATGAATATCGAAAAGTATTTTTTTTTCAGATACCGAATATATACAATGTTGATTTGTACATAAGTATTTAGTAGACATTTATACTAAATGTTAGTGTCTCTGGTTATTGATTCCGTTGTGATCTCAGGTAGATACAATCAATTATTTATTTGCAGAACGTCAGGACTGAGGAGCCAAATAAAATGCGTTTATTTACTAAATTCACTCAGTTTTACTACTTTCTCTATATGCTACAAATTCGAACACACTTACTACTGAATGTTCTTTGGAGTGGAATATAAATTGACCAATTACTTTCATGGAAATTCACGTTTTTATGATTGATTGATTGATGGATTGAGGAGCCACATTAAAAGTATTGTATATTCTTCAATATCAACAATACAGCACTCAGATTTTTAGTAGGTACTATACACAATTACTACTAAATCATACCAAATAATGATAAACATTCATCCATGATATACCTAGTTCTGACGTGGCGACTCAATCCAAATATTTAGATTGAGGTGCCACCTTTATGTTCATATATCTTTTGAAGTATTATACCTACAAAATCGAGGATCGAACCTACAAAATTTTTAAACTTACTACTAAATAAGTATAAAATTTCATTAAGATACGAAATGTGGCGACTCAATCCTTACGGACATAAAAAAACACGTCATTTCTCAGAATTTAAAAGTCATTTGGCAACACAAATCATTTTATACGTAAGAAGAAAGATTGTAGTATATATGTGTAAAAAATAAAATATATCTGTCTTCAATCATTTACGAAAATAATTTTTTAAAGTGAGTATAAAATCGGGTGCATCGAACGGCCTAAGTCAGTCGCGCTCTGGCGCTCGTCGACGCAGGACCTATGTCGGTTGACCTCCCGCCGCCGCGCATGCGCCTCGCGTGATATATAGTAAATTGTAGTGCGACTAAATATTTTTAATCCTTTCATTTAAGTAATATTTTAAGAAGCTAAAGTGGTAGGCACACTTACTTTAGGAGAATTATGTTACAATTCTTGAATTATGTTGTATTACTTGTAATATTGATATTGTAATTACAATATCAATAATACAATATAATTTGGTCAAAATGTAAATCCAAGATGGTGGCTGCGAAAATTTTTAAATTTTTCGTCATGGGGATCGTTCCCATTGTTCTCGAGGATGCTAAAGCAGATAGTGACGTTAAAATGTAAATCCAAGATGGCGGCTGCGAACATTTTAAAATTTTTCATCATGGGTATCGTTTTCATGGTTCTTGTGGGTGCTAACGTCGATAGTGTAGTCAAAATGTAAATCCAAGATGGCTACAAGAATTTTGGATGATGAATATGGAGAAAAAATTTATATCAGATTTTTATTTGAAATCTCTACTGCCACAATCTCTATTGTGGATCCGTGACAAAGGAGACGGAAACCATGTCATATAAACTTGGGCCTGGGCCTGGGTTGTAAAAAGATGAAATTGGTGTCAATTTATAGCTACTATATTATCAAACCATCACTGAACATTTTGCGGATTTTTGCGGTCTGAGTTCCGAGTTAAAAGAGATGTAATAAAAGTGAGGTTACATACCGATCTACATATAGGTACTTAACAGCTGATTTTTGAAGTTCTTCAGCTCGACGACCACGTAAACTACAGCCTCTAGTCACTTTGCCACAATTTACACAACGATCCATGGTGCCAATATGAAATCGGTAGGCTGGTCGTAATATACAAAATAACAAGTTCAAGTCCAACGTTTATGCGGGGTTCTCCGTACCGTGTCCGGTGTGGTAGCAAGGTTCGTACAAGAAGCAAGATCAGAAGTCCGCAGAAAGAAAACAGGGGTCGAGGAAAACATCAATAAAACTATGGGAAATACACTCAAATCGCGACCGCACAAAACGATACGAAACGAGTGAGGCATAGATAAAGGCACTATATAAAGGTGTGTCCAAATATAGGGCGGCATTTGAGCGCGGCTGCCACGCGCGGCTAGCCGCGCTCTGATCGGACAAGGGCCGCGCGCGGCGGTGTTGAGCGTAATATATCTTCTCATCTCACATCAGTGATGACCTCTGGCACTGAAACGTGCTCGCTCACAACATAATGGGTCTCAATCATAATCAGCCTATAATGTTCCCACTGCTGGGACACAGGGCTCCTCTCGGTGAGAGGGAGTGGGCCGTAATACACCACGAGGACCCAGTGCGGGTTGGTAGATGTCACATGTCTTCGAATTTTTGGTTCTAGGCGGTTTCCTCACGATATTTTCCTTCACTGTTTTGAGAGTAGTGGTGATGAAATTATTTACACAAAGTGCCTGCCTGAGTTCGAAACCATGACCTACTCGTATGTCGGGATCGTTACCATTGGGCCACCATTGCATTGCTCTCATGGGCCGCATAGTGCAGTCAATCATCCCTTCTACGATGATTGATTCACTATCGGCTTCATCCTCGAGAACTATGAAAACGACATCCATGACGAAAAATTTTAAAATCTTCGCAGCCGCCATCTTGGATTTTAATTTTGACTTCACTATTGGCTATAGTCGAAATCGAAAACTATGAAAACGATACCTATACAAATCCTTATCACTTACCACTGACGTGCGACGTGTGGTCGACTGTATAGTCATTAGGTCGACTGGGCACGTACAATACCTGCCTAGGCTAATAAACATTATAAAACCAACCCCACACGAACGCAGCAGTACTATTATTTATTCTGTGGCAGCGGGGTGACCTATCTATTTGAAATTTGAAAACAGTAAACCAATCATTTGCGCATGAGGCGGCTTTATGTATTTATGTATTATTGTTGGTTCAAATTCAACTGTTTTATGAACTTGATGCGGTTGCTAAACCTATAATGCCGCAAGAAAAATAAAAAATTATAGCTAGCGCGTGGCGTCTTTATCTACATTGAAATAGGGCTTAAATTCAACTGTTTTACACAAAAAAACAATGATTTTGGTCAAAAGATGGTTCCGCTGTTAACAAAATTTTATTCTGATTGTGTTCTCCCAGAAATTATAGATCCAAGGAAAAGTCGATCGATCTCCTTAGACAAATACTTTTATAAAACTTCAATTACTTATTAGTATACAAATACTTAAACAAATAAGTTAAATGAGTTTAGTTTTTATAAGTACCTACATAATATTATTTTTTCATCCATATTTGTATAAATTTAATTAAAATACACTAATAACGTATTGTGGACAGTCTTTTTATTTTCTCCGTAAACCTCTAGCTTTTACTTCAAAAAAATATAGGTACGCCATAGCTACAGATCAAGATCGTTTAATCGTCGTAGCTTCGCAACTGTGTGCCGTACATGAGGAAAAACGCACACACGCGCACTCGCTACGCGGCGTCGAGCGTCAGATGTTTAAAATCCGAGCGCGAAAATAGGGAACCACACTCTTAAGAAATACTGAGTTTCCCATACAAACTTTCATCCCCTATATCACCCCCTGTAGGGTTATTTTTGAAAAAAAAAAGTAGCCTATGTCCGTCCCCAGGATACCATCTATAGCCTTGCCAAATTTTATCGAAATCGGTTCAGTGGTTTAGGCGTGAAAAGGTAACAGACAGACAGACAGACAGACAGACAGACAGAGTTACTTTCGAATTTATAATATTAGTATGGATTTAACATCACGCTAGGACCCTTAGGAGCAAAAAGAAAAGAAAGCTAAGCAAAAACGAAGTAATAGCTCGGGCAGGCGATGCCATGCGACGGGGTGGGTCGGGGGAACAAGAAATTTCACGCGGACGAAGTCGCGGGCTAGTACTTTCTATAATTACACAAACTGTATAATATCTAATGTACATTCTATATTGTAGCAAATAAAGTTATCATTCATTCATTCATTCACGCTCAAAAGGGCAACAGTATACCGTACTAAAGACGACATGAGACGTCAGATTTCTCAAGCAGGAGAAGTTCATTCGAGTGAGGGTTCATTTGAAGTGAAAACTTCTTTAGGCGCAATTAACGATTTTCGGTAGGAGTAGTTCTTATTAGGTCGCGTCACGCATCACGCATCACGCGTCACGCTAATATGACGCAGTCCCCATGACCGACTATGTTTTTAGGGTTCCGTACCTCAAAAGGAAAAAACGGAACCCTTATAGGATCACTCGTGTGTCTGTCTGTCTGTCTGTCCGTCTGTCCGTCTGTCACAGCCAATTTGCCCCGAATCTAATGGACCGATTAAGTTCAAATTTGGTACACATATGGATTTCTGTGACCCAAACACGTACAGCTAAAGTAAATATATGAATTTTGAATATGAGAGTCACTTTTAGGAGGGAAATAAGAAAATAAAAAAAAAAAGTGTTGTAAACTGTACCGAGTGACATATCAAATGAAAGGGCTTACTATGAGGGTCTCAAATATATTTTTTTTATAATTTTAAAATTTATTGTTTTAAAGTTATTTAAGAAAATAGACGAAAATTGACCATTCCCCCCCCCCCTTATCTCCGAAACTACTGAGCCTAAAATTTTGAAAAAAATATAGAAATTAGTTTTATACCTGTAGATTACAGGAAAACCTATAAGAAGTCTGTGGTCTTAAAATAACATGGTAAATCTATATATATAAAAAAATCAAAGTCCTGACTGAGTCACTGACTAATTTACCAACGCACAGCCCAAACCAATGGACCTAGAGACTTGAAATTTTGCGCATAGATACCTTATATAGTGTAAACATCCACTAAGGAAGGATTTTTGGAAATTCCATCTCTAAGGGGGTAAAACAGGGGATGAAAGTTTGTATGAAAAATCCTATCCCTTGAGTTAATAGACTTGAAACTTAGCACGAATATTCATCTAAGTAAATTATAAAGTTTATCATTTTTAGTTTTCCTAAACTACCCCCTAAGGAGGGATTGGGGGTGTCAAAGTTTGTATGGAGGAACTTTAACACGCGGTCCGATTAACTCAAAACTCAGTTTTTATACTTGAGACCAAAAATTAAGACTAACGTGTATTAGGGTTTTCCAAAAATCTACCCCTAAGGGGTGAAAAGTTAATTTTACAGCGGAGGATTTTAGGGGGAGCTTGATTAATTCTAAAATTGGTGTAAATAATGTTTGAGTCAAGTTATGGAAACATACCTGACGATTTTTGAAATTCTTTAGGTATCTGTGTTCGTGAAAACAGAGATACAGTTTATATGAAAAATCTTATTAATTTGGTTAATGAACTTGAAACTTAGCACAAGTACTTGCATAAGTAAGTACTAATGTTTGTCATTATTAGTTTTTCAAAACTACGCCTCAAATGAGGTTTAGGGATGTTAAAGTTTGTATAGAAGAATTTTAAAGCGCAGTCCGATTAAAAAAATGGTACTTTGAGTCAAGTTAGGAAACTTGCCAAACGAATTTTCACCGATTTTGACGGCATATAGCTGATGGTTTAAGGAGTAACTAGTAGTAGTTAGGCTATTTTTATTTTAGAAAAATAATTAGGGCTCCGCGCAAGAAAATTAAAATCCATGAAATCAGACAACCACGTACAGCCCAGTACAAACTTACTAAGCCTCCGCTGTCTATTACGGCTATAACAACAAATAATAAAAATAAAGCAAAGTTAAAAATTTAAGGGGTCGGTCCCCATACAATAAACTTTTCATTTTGAAAAAAAAATAAAAATTTTAATCTATCATGTCATTATTTCATCACCACTGCTCTCAAAACGGTGAAGGAAAACATCGTGAGGAAACCGGCATGTCCTAGAACCAAAAATTCGAAGACATGTGACATCTACCAACCCGCACTGGGCCCGCGTGGTGGATTACGGCCCACTCCCTCTCACCGAGAGGAGGCCTGTGTCCCAGCAGTGGGAACATTATAGGCTGATTATGTGTTATGTGGGGTGTCATCGTCTAGAACTCATTGAGTAGAGTACAAACATATTTTTTTTTTATCTTTTAAAATTAAGAAATAGGGGGCCGTAAAAGTTATAAATTTTAGACCATTTTTGTACGAGCTCTAGCGCAACAATTCAACAAATTAGGAATTTGAAACTTCTTTATACCATGTAAGTACCATGAATACTGTATTTAATCAAAAATACTGAAAACGGCGATTCATAAGGTATTTTGTTTAAACATGGGTGATTTTCTGCAACTGCAAAAAATAACCTTGTAATTCACAGTATCATTATAAAATAAGTAGAAAGTTATCTTTGCGATTGTTAAACATAGAATATGGTACGAAACCCTTCGTGCGCGAGTCCGACTCGCACTTGACCGGTTTTTTTTTTTCTTTCATTCTTTCGTCACTCAATGTCACAGAAATGAAACAAACAAATTAATACATGTATATTAATGTTTTGAAGACCAAGGCAATAAGGCAACTATTATACATTACAATAAGATTAGACATCTAAACAAACCTTTTTTACAGTCCTTTCAACCGATTTTAACTTCTATTACGTTGGTGGCATGACAAACGGCAGCTGCATTAAACAGTTGGTGTTGTAATCACTTTTTTGCCTTTAATGCCATCCTTAAGCCTACGGAATCGAAGTCAAAATCGGTTGAACGGACTGTAAAAAAGGTTTGTTTAAATGTCTAATCTTACTGTAAATGAGGTTGTGGCGGCATCTACATCGCCACATACGAACTACGCATCAATGACATGACGTCACGCAATCCTGCATCGCGCAATTAGAGTTTACCACGCGACTAGCATATATACAACGTCCCGACATCGACCGTCGGGCAGTAGCCCACCAGACACGACACCCGTCTGGTCGGAGGATCCTCCCTTTTCTATGGAGGATGAGTGAACTTTACACCCTCTTTCTCATGCCTCTAAACTGGTGACCCCGAGCACGAACGTCAGCGCAGCCTTCGTGCAACTCCTTCAGCGTGACGTCATCAAGCATCACTTTCTCAAGCTTTCGAGCGGCGACTCACACAGCCAGCCAGCATCCACGGCTTCAACAGGTATCCTGACCACCAGCATGCAGCGGACGCGCATTCCTGGTCATCACCTTCAGCCTCAACCCAGCGCTGTACACTCCGACTCACTGGAGCATAACGCAGCGCCACCCCGACTCACTGGGGTATCACCGCAGACAGTTTCGACTCACCGTGAACTATGCGGCACCCGGTTCCGACTCACTGGAACCACAACTGGCACTGGCAAGCATTGCAAGATACATGACTCAGCCCACTATCGACCGCCGGTCTCCGGAGGGGAGTGATGTGGCGGCATCTACATCGCCACATACGAACTACGCATCAATGACATGACGTCACGCAATCCTGCATCGCGCAATTAGAGTTTACCACGCGACTAGCATATATACAACGTCCTGACATCGACCGTCGGGCAGTAGCCCACCAGACACAACACCCGTCTGGTCGGAGGATCCTCCCTTTTCAATAGAGGATGAGTGAACTTTACACCCTGTTCCTCATGCCTCTAAAAGGTATAGGTGGTACAGTTCGCGAGGCATAACATGAGCTTTGCATTTGTGTGAGTGATCACCAAAATGGTACGAGAGCCCATGACCAAAATTTGTGTCTTATCGTTTTACGTAGGACAAAATCTGGAATCGTCTTATCGTTTTACGTTTTACAACGATGCGACGTGGTTTTGGTCATGACCTCTAGTATTAAAAGAACAAAAGCCGATTGCCAAAAAGCAGTATAAACCCGTTTTAAACCAAGCAAAGAACGCGTCGCGCTCTAGGCCGGACGTGACATCTACACTATCTATGTGCACTCACACAAATGCAAAGCTCATCTTACGCCTCGCGGACTGTACGTGGTATGCGATTTCACCGCCCGCTTACCGTATCCGTGCCCGAAATAATTGACAATGACGTCACGACTGTCAGTTACCTCATAACCTTAGCAGACCCTGTAAGCTGTAACCTATAACCAAGTCAGCCCATACCTGTAACAATCTGTTCCTGCGGCGAGAGCCTGTAGTTCCTCTTGAACACATAATCCCCTAGTGCCCTGGACAGGGCCAGGTTACCGTTGACCCTGTTCAGTTGCACCCAGCCGCCTCCCGCCGTGATCCTGCGAAGTTCTTCTTCGTTGTTGGGTTTGTGGTCGTATGACAGCATCTCGACCTGGAGTAAAGAGGTTTTAAGAGATTCTAATACCATACAGTTTAGTTGTTCGGTCGACTTATGAATACTCTAACCATACTTAGTGTTAGAACCTTGTCAACTATACCTAGGGTGTAAGTGAACAGTGGCAATCTAAGGGTCATCGTACTCATCATTATGAACAACTTTTACTTATGGGAACAAACCTGAAATCGCGAAAAAAAAAATTGCTGTTCCCTACATTTTGACGAATTATGCGAACATAAATGTACTGAACAGCTGAGTTTTTTTTCGCGATTTCAGGTTCGGTCCCATAGTCAAAGTTGTTCATAATGATGAGTACAATGACCCCTTAAAAGATGTTTACACTTACACCCTGTATGTATAGATGACAAAAGGTTCTAACACTTGAGGCATTTATGTGAATGTCCAAAAGGCAGGTTATTTTGAACGAAACATCTAATAGACCGACCCCCACCTAAATGGACCGACAACCGTAAAAAGCTCTCAGACGACTTTTTAATTTTTTTACAGAGGATTCTGAAGGCGGCAATCCAGGTGTCTTGACGCAGCTTGGGAGAGGTCAAAGTCCAGCAGTGGACTAAGAAAGGCTGAGTTTACTCCTAAGGATCACTCACCCCGCCTCTGACACTGGCGACTGCGCGTGAGTCGCCCACGTTGGCGCAGTAGAGAGTGTTGTCTTTGATCAGCACCGCGACGGCTGTACTTCCGGCCACCTTCTCTTGCAGCATGTCTTCTTCAAGCATCGCCTGGTCCAGGTCTAGGAAACCCTGTGGACAGTTAGTTTTATGTAGACTCTTTTAAAGTCCAGAAATAATCTTTGTCAGGCCATATGAGGGCCATGTAGATACTATAATCTAAATGGTCCTCATATGGCCGGACCAAGATTGATTGAATTGACCTCAAAAACCACACAGAGAGAAAAGGGGGAAGAACCACAATTTGAGTGGACCTGTCCAGTTATTTTTATATACGACTCTTTTAAAGTCCAGAAATAATCTTGGTCAGGCCATATGAGGACCATGTAGATACTAATCTATATACGCGTATGGAGAGACCAAGATTTATTGATTTGACCTCTAAAGACCACACAGAAAAAAGAACCGGCCAAGTGCGTGTCGGACCACGCACAATGAAGGGTTCCGTAGTTGAAAAGAATTTATCCCAAAAACAAACTTAACATTGGATCTCAAAAAATTTTTTTTTATGTCAAAAAATTACAAATTCACAATTTTCGGACTTTTTCCTTTACTTGTGCTGGGAGACCTTGCTTCTTGCCAAATTTCATTATTGCAGGTCAACGGGAAGTACCCTATAGGTTTTGGTTTACTTGCGACAGCTGCGAGTATCAAAATGTGTCGCAAAATGGCCGTATTTTTTTATTGCATTGACTTAGACGCCTGATTTTTTTAGGACTCTAGGGACCATAGATTTACGTATTTGATATTAATTTCAACTTGATATCTCCACGCGTCCTTGAGAAAAATGGTCTTGACAGACTGACAGACTTGAACATTTTTTTTATTAGATAGAATTACAAATTAACAAATTTCGGACTTTTTCCTTTATTTGTGTTGTATGACCTTGCTTCTTACCAAATTTCATGATTCTAGGTCAACGGGAAGTACCCTATAGGTTTTGATTTACTTGCGAGCATCAAAATATGCCACATAAATGGCCGTATTTTTTTATTGCGTTGACTTAGAAGGTTGATTTTTTCAGGACTCCAAGGGACCATTGATCTACGTATTTGGTATTAATTTTAACTTGATACCTCCACGCGTTCCTGAGAAAAAGGGTCTTGACAGACTGACAGACAGACAGACAGACAGACAAGACAAGGGTTCCGTTTTTTCGTTTTGAGGTACGGAACCCTAAAAAAGAGGAAAGAACCACACAGATTTGAGGGGATCTGTTCAGTCTGTGCAAGCATTTGTCAGTAATCGTGGAACTCAAATCAGAACTTCATAATATGGCCAAATGTGGTAAAGCCCGTCATCAAGGTAATCGCGGGGTAGACTGACTAGAGTGCACTGGACGTACAGTCCGCGAGGCGTAAGATGAGCTTTGCATTTGTGTAAGTGATCACCAAAATGGTACGACAGCCCATGACCAAAATTTTGTCTTATCGTAAGACAAAATCTTCAATCGTCTTGTCGTTATATGTTTTACAACGATGCGACATGGTTTTGGTTATGGCCTCTCGTACTAAAAGAACAAAAGCCGATTGCCAAAAAGCAGTATAAACCTGTTTTAAACCAAACAAAAGAACGCGTCGCGCTCTATGCCGGACGTCACACCTACACTATCTATGTGCACTCACACAAATGCAAAGCTCATCTTACGCCTCGCGGACTGTACCAATGTTATTGTCAAGAACATGAACAGCCTATAATGTTCCCACTGCTGGGAAACAGGCCTCCTCTCTATGAGAGTTGACAAGAGACTGTTATTGACAAGGGCAGTTAAAATGTTAAATATCACAATTTATTGCTATCTAAAAAGTTTAGTAGTCAAAATCTACCGGCTTATTATTATTATGATGTTAAGGGGTCATCGCAGAGTCAGACAGCGCAGCAGTAAGTGATAAATGGGGTTTCTAGATCAGAGGAGATCCAGAAACCCCATTTATCTATTCAATAAAAACTCCATTCATCTATTCAAACCTCATTTATCTATTCAATAAAAACCCATTCATGTATTCAAACTCCATTTATCTATTCAATATAAACCCTATTCATCTATTCAAACCCCACAATACACACTACAAACTACTTATCTGAATATATTGAAATGTAATAGTTAGTAGTTTGTATTTGAATAAACACAATAATAATATCATTTTAAATAGTTTTTTATTTGAATATATGAATGGCGTTTTTATTGGATAGATGAAGAGGGTTTGAATACATGAATGGGTTTTTTATTGAATAGATAAATGGGGTTTCTAGATCTCCTCTGATCTAGAAACCCCATTTATCACCTACTCGCAGCCAAATGCTCGAGCAATTTTTCATTGATGAATTGATAATGAACTAAAATAGAGTTCAAGATTGCGTGCATAAGGTGATTCCGCGTGCCGTGTGTTCACGCATATTTTCACTCAAAACTTGACAGACAGGCAAATGAGCATTTCGCTACTCTAATTACCTACGCTGACCCAGACTAATTAAAGCTAAAAATATTAATGAAATGAAAAATCTTGGCACAATTTACTTGTATTAATAACCAAGGGGATAGTCCATTAAAAACTAGTTGATAACTAAAATAAAACAACGCACCTATAAAGATGACATAACTAAATATTTAGTTATTAAATTAACAATGAAACACCTACTAAAAGTTTCAGACGTCATTAAGTAGGGTTGGCACAAGATAATAGTGAGATGATAGAAAAACGACACATAATAATATTGTGATTTGTTTTAATAACATACGCGTGACCGTGATGGTATATCTAAAGGGTCTTTCAACAAGGACGGGTCGATGTTGAAATTAAATAAAACAAGCTGTATGTAAGATATTAAAGAAATTATTTGTTTTATTTTAAGGGCCCATTTATGCCATTATTTATGAAATATGACATCGTTTAAATGTCCACCGCGGCTTCGAACTTTGGCACGGATCCGAGAGGTCCAACTTTCAATTACTCTACTGCATAGATCCGGCTGAATCTGAGCGATGGCCTGCGTAATGTTGACTTTCAGGGCATCGGTTGATTGCGGATTATTGGCTTAGACCTGCGACTTGAGAAAACCCCACAAGAAAATGTATAGCGGGGTCAAATCGCACGATCTTTGTGACCAATTCACGTCACCAATAAATTGTTATTCATTGATCTTTAGCGCTCGCCGTTGACAGTAATGGCCTCACCGTCATCGTTTTTGAAAAAGTGCGGACCAATTACGCCGCCTGTCATATTTCATAAATAATGGCATAAATGAGCCTTTCAAATAAAAAAAATAATTTCTTTAATATCTCACATACAGCTTGTTTTATTTAAATTCAACATCGACCCGTCCTTGTTGAAAGACCCTTTATATTTGTGCCATGATGGCACGTAAGTACTCGTAAGTATGTTTTATGTTATTGCACGCCTCACAACTTTTCAGCGTGTGAGTGTCTCTGCGACTCTCGATATGTCGCCTTGTCAAAATTCTCTAACTTAAATCGTTTCTATACTCTCAAGTATACCTACATGGAATTCATATTAAAAATTAGACTTGAAATTATAAGATTATTATATTTTTTTATAGATATAATAATATCTTGACATAACAACAAAATATGTAAGTAACTAGAAAATTACGTGTAGTGCTTTCCGTTGGGAAGTGTGTCTGTTTGTCGTCACGATTCACGTCTTCACATACTGATATTATTAAACAAAATCGATGATTTTTTTTTGATTTTTTGAAATTTGGTACCGTGTGAGCGAGAGAGGTGACAAAATGCGACAGCCCTCATATTAGGACCATTGACATTTGACAAGTCGATTAATCGACTGTCACACCACTGCCACTGTCCTACTAATATTTCCTCTGTCCTACAAATTTGACCAGTATTAAAAAATATTATCAACGTAACTGACAACCCTAACTATATTTTCAACGATACGTGTGAGGTTTTACGTAATGAGGTTTTTACATAAAAATGAATCACATTCTAACATGCTACGAATATAAATAATATGCACATGTTTTTTATAAGGTCACATTCAGGAGTTAGTACTAAAGATATTATTAGCAATAGTTACTAGGAAAAATTATATTTGGACTTTGGATGATGATGCATTTATGTAAATTTTCGCATGGACACGCAATGTATTTTTGCATTTTAGCACGGAATAAGGTAATTTGCAATGGCACATAACATTACAATGACCAATTCTAGCATGTTAGAGCCATGCTAGATCCTACTTCTAAGGAAGGGAAATTTTAATATTAAAATCGAATTGGACTCAAAAAATCTAAACGCGTGTTTTTGGTTTTTAGGGTTCCGTACCAAAATGGTAAAAAAGGAACCCTTATGGTGTGACTCAGTCTGTCTGTCTGTCTGTCTGTCACAGCTGGATATCTCAAGAACTACTAATGCTATCAACTTGAAATTTACAATAGTTTTAGATGACGTTTACCCAACTATTTTGCAAATAAGAAAGAAAGAAAAATAATTATATTTTTTTTGCAACTGGGACTGAAAGGTGGTCTTAAAAATTTAGAGTGAGGCTACTAGGTCATGTGGGGTATCATATGAAAGAGCGCTGTTTGCACATTCTCAAACTATTTTTTATTTTTTTTAGGCGGCATAGTTTTCGACTTTTGATGTAAAATGTAAAAAAAATACCGTTCCCCCCCCCCCCCCCTTATCTCCGAAGTTTGCAAAGCGAAAAATCTGAAATTATTCTATGTGGTAGAAGTTTATGTAAAGATGACAGGAAAAATAAAACGATGTCTCTAAGTAGCACACTTTTTCAGAAATCGGAACGGAACCCTCGGTGCGCGAGTCCGACTCGCTCTTGACCGGTTTTTTTATTTATGTATGGAGTTTGACTTAATGTTATTTACGTTCCACTTGCAGAATTAAGAGATTTAATCATGGATCACATGGTGAAACACTCGCAACGGGACAATATGAGCACAGAACAGATAGGTAAATTAAGAGTATTAATGTCCCGTTAACATTTTAACAGAAGATTAAAGTAACTAACATTGTATGGTGAAACTAGGTCTTAGACAGATAAAAACAGGTTAGTTAAGGATGATGCGCAGTGGTAGCCCGCGAAATTCAATTTTTTTTTAGTTTTTTGCAATTTGCAGGTCCGTATCAGGTTGTTTCTTGATCAAAGCATGATACGCGGCAATAAAACATATGTATTTATATAATTTTAAGCATAAAAATCATCAATACATCTCTCTAAGTTAGATTTCGTGCAGATTCGTTAGATTTCGTTCGTTTGAGGAATCTGCACGAAATCTAACTTAGAGACATGTATTGATGATTTTTATGGTTAAAATTATATAAATACATATGTTTTATTGCCGCGTATCATGCTTTGATCAAGACACAACCTGATACGGACCTGCAAATTGCAAAAAAACTCAAAAAAATTGAATTTCGCGGGCTACACAGCGCAATCACCTTAAGGGGAATGCGCTAAGGTAGCCCGCGAAATTCAAATTTTCGTACGTTTTTTGCAATTTGCAGGTCAGTGTCAGGTTGTATGTTGATTCAAATATGATTCGCAGCCGTAACTAATATGGCTTTACAGAATTATAATCATTAGAATCAGCAATACAACTCTATAAGTTAGAATTGACCTCAAATCTCACGATTTCATGAAATAGTCATTCAATAGGGTACTAAATATTTGATACGGCCGCGAATCGTATTTTGATCAACATACAACATAATACAGTCCGAGAGATTTTTAAGCTGAGCTTTGCATTTGTGTGAGTGATCACCAAAATGGTACGAGAGCCCATGACCAAAATTTGTGTCTTATCGTTTTACGTAAGACAAAATCTTAAATCGTCTTATGTTTTACGTTTTAGAACGATGCGACATGGTTTTGGTATAATATACATATAATGAGGTCTTTTGAATCATATCCGTTGTACGACCCGAATTCGTGGGAAAAATTTCTTAACTACGACTTAGCAAAACCTATAAAATAGCGAATTAATAAAGACCGGACTCGCTGGCTAATTAATCGCTACCTGTTTCAACGCCTCTTCAATGTTGCCGAGATGGTACTCTGGTCGCGCTGTTATAAATTTGTGTAAGTGCTTGCCAGCATACTCTGCTATGTTAGAACCTGGAAACATAATAAGAGCTACAGTGGCGCTGTTCTACACAAACAGGAATGTACAGTACAACTATTTTCTTAATGTCTCTCGGCAATCATCGTATCACCTGCGTCTTTAGGAGCTTTCCACCCATTTAAAAAAAAAATACATTAAGTTAAAAGAATATTAACATAACTATACAACATTAGTTTTTGTTTACCCTAAACCCGAAAAGGGGTCATTGTACTCATCATTTTGAACAATTTTTTCTATGGGACCAACCTTGAAATGGCGAAAAAAAAATCAGCTGTTCAGTAAGTACATTTTGACGAGTTAGATGTAGATAAATGTACTGAACAGCTGATTTTTTTTTCGCGATTTCTGGTTTGGTCCCATAGTAAAAGCGGTACCTTTTCGGGTTTAGTGTTAACAAATACTAATGTTGTACACTTCCAAGTCGATTGTTTTAATTATTTTTTCCCTTTCCACCTACCGGTGAAAAGGCGCTAGATTTCCACAGAGAGCAGAAAATAGGTCACTCCCATTGATATAAAATATATAGGTCAATGGTCACTCCATTTTTCAATAGATCTCAATAAGGGTCAGCCTCACCACCATTTAAAATGAAAGCAGAAACTTACCACCATGCCCATCATAGACAGCAAAGTATGCAGTCCCTGGATCCTCAGGCAGCGAGAGTATGTGTGTGTGAGAGTCATCCATAGACACGCGCCATCCTTGCATGCAAGAAGAGCCGACCAGGTAGCGGTTGTCCTGTACTGTGGACGACTGCTTCTCCGTCACCGGTTCTGATAGGGTTTGACCCATTACTCTGGAAATTATTGAGACATAGTCACATCATCTTACGTAGACGTTGTCCTGTTCTTGAAACGTGAAACTTGAGTTCACAAAAACCCTGTAGAAAAAAGGAAGTTCAGTTTTTCCCAATTTACTTTTTTTCTGGGAAACTTCCAAATTTTTTCGGACTATAAGCCGACGTTCGCACGGTTGTAAAATTATCGCGGCGGGATTTTATCGCGCACTGGATTTTCAACTTTCGTAGTTGAGCCGAGCATTGAGAATCCAACTTAACAACAACAGAGTGCATTCTAGCTGGTCGAAAAAATACACTATTGGATTTTCAACTCTCGGCGCTAAGCAGAGCGTTGAAAATGCAGTGCGCGAAATAAAATCGCCGTGATATTCTTACGTTGGTGCGAACGTCGACTTACGGACATTTTAAAACGAAAAACATCCAAATTGTTCCCGCCATTCTTAAGGGATGCGCTAACCATTGAACACAATTTCATTTTTAATTGAATATAGATCGATAAAGACTTCTTTTTATGCAAAAACATTAAGTATTAACCGCAACTATGATTTTCTATTCTCTCTTTTATATTAGGTAGGGTTACTAAAGCGTGACTAATTACTACAGCAGTAACCCTATGTATAAACTGTCTGGCGTCTGTATTATTATTGTACTTAATTGGTTTTCATCCATTTTCATTATAGTAAATAGATTATAATACAGGACCACCCAAGACCAGGCTAAGAAGAAGAGGAAGTCAAATCAAGAGTTGGTCTACCCCACCAGGCCACCCTCCCTCTCAACATTACTTTTTGTTTACCCTAAACCCGAAAAGGGGTACTCATCATTTTGAACAATTTTTCTATGGGACCAACCTTGAAATCGCGAAAAAAAAATCAGCTGTTCAGTACATTTACCTACATCAAACTCGTCAAAATGTACTAAACAGCTGATTTTTTTTCGCGATTTCAAGGTTGGTCCCATAGAAAACATTGTTCAAAATGATGAGTACAATGACCCCTTTTCTGGTTTAGGATAAACAAAAACTAATGTTGTATAAGTTGTATAAGCAATCTGATGGATGTTTGTTCCAACTTCCAAGAGGCTGCTGAAAAACATGGGTAAAGTACCCATTCACTATTCTTTTATTCAAGCTAATTAATATTAAAAAGGCTCAAGAAACAAACTGTTTCTAGAAAAGTAGTGTTACTTTCTTTAACAGGAATCTAGAATCAGTCTTCTAACGTTTACTGTAAGAATAGCACCAATAGCACGGCAAAATGTCAAGTTATTTATACATTATACTATAATAGTTCAAAGGGGGTGAAATGTTGCGGGTGTTGCTCAAATATGCAATTGTTTTTCCCTTTGCATCAAACTATTCAACCAAGTAAATTCAAAAAAGTAATTAAATAAAAATACCTTGGAACATCAAGATATTTTTATTTAATTTCTTCAAGACGCTGAAAACATAAACCTATTCTGTTTTATTACAAAACAAGGTTCATCTTCAAACCGAGGTTAAACCATGGACCCTTTTTTGAGTTACAAACTTTATTCCAACACATTCATTTGTCAGTTTTCAAAACTGACAACTTAGTACCGGACTAAGTTGTCAGTTTTGTATAAAAAATAACAGTATTTCTATCACAGCTAGGTTCTTATTACAAAAACTGGCTCGATGGTTTAAACCATAGCTAGCTAGCTGTGATAGAAATACAGTTCTTTATACAAAACTGACAACTTAGTCCAGTACTAAGTTGTCACTTTTGTAAAAGTTTTGTAAAACTGAAATCTTAATGTGTCAGCATAAAGTTCGAAATTCAAAAAAGGGTCCATGGGTTTAAAATCTGGGTTTGAAGATGAACCTTGTTTTGTAATAAGGCATGTCATGAACTGTTTGAATTTCGAATTTTGAATTTCGAATTCAAAATGTATTTTATTATATAATATGGTCATAAGTTTTTATTTTTAAGTTAATTACGTTGTTGTTTTTAGTGAATGCTGTGTATACCTGTAATAGGCATACATGCCAGTACTTTTATTATACATTACTGTGTCTTATTATTTTTTTGTATGTACTGCTGTTGGTATAATACCTAATCTATATCTATAAAAGGAAAGCGTTACTGACTGACTGACTGACTGACTGATCTATCAACACACAGCTGAAACCACTGAACGGATTGAGCTGAAATTTGGAATACAGGTAGCTATTATGACCTAGGCATCCGCTAAGAAAGGGTTTTTGGAAATTCGACCTTTAAGGGGGTAAAAAGGGGGGATATTGTTTGTATGAAAAATAAATATTCGTGCCGAGTTTCAAGTTTATTAACTCAAGGAATAAGTCCTTGAGTTAATAAACTTGAAACTCGGCACGAATATTTATCTAAGTAAATTATGATATTTGTAATTTTTTCTTTTCTAAACTAATACAATTTAAATTTAGGGGAATTGGGGGGTCTCAAAGTTTGTATGGAAAAAATTTAACGCGCAATCCGATTAACTCAAAACTCAGTATTTATACTTAAAACCAAAAATAAAGAATAATGTGTATCAGGGTTTTTCGAAAATCTACCTCTAACGGGGTGAAAAGGGGTAGTCAATTTCACAGGGGAGCATTTTACTGCGTGGCTTGATTAACTCGAAAACTGGTGTAAATAATGTTTGAGTCAAGCTATGGAAATATCTCAAACCATTTTTTTAAATTCTACCCCTGTGGTGGTGAAAACGGGGAATACAATTTACATGAAAAATGTTATTCATTTGGTTTTAATTGACTTGAAACTTGGCACAAATATTTGCCTAAGTTTGTCACTATTCGTTTTTAAAACTACCCCAGGTAGGGTTAGAGAGGGAGGGGGAATGGGAGGGGTGGTGAGGAGGGTGAGGGGGAGGATGATGGACGCAGGGAGAAAGGGGCAGGACTTGGTAAGGAGAGGAGGAAGACGTGGTGAAGGCTGAGGGGGAAGGGAGAGGTTGGTGAGCCGGAGGTGGAGGAGATGGGGAGAGGGAGGGGACGAGGTGGTGAGAGAGAGGGAAGGGGAAATGGTGAAGGGGGTGTGAGAGTGAGTGAGAGGGGGAGGGAGAGCTAGCGGAAGGGGATGTGGTGAAGGAATGAGCTAATCTCTGGAACTACCCTACCAGTCGGACTTTAAAAAATCTTTTTACATTAATGATAGTCCAAATCTTATAGAAGGCATATTTAACATCACTCTAGGACCCTTAGGGACCAAGCAAAAAGGAAAAAAGTCTGAAAGAACGCTAAGTGAAAACGAAGTAATAGCGCGGGTAGGCAATGCGATGCGACGGGGTGGGTCGAGCAAAAAAGAAATTTCACGCGGACGAAGTCGCGGGCAGAAGCTAGTAAATAAATAAATAAATAAATAAATAAACTGTTTGTGTTTGTTGTGCGTTCCGTTTCATTCATTTGTCTGATGCCAGTCCACAATCTGTTGGTGTGACATGGATCGATTATAAACTATTGAATATATTGTAAGCAGTATGGTACAGTCGCAATATATCAACAGTTTAAAATCTCACACGTTTGATTATAAAATAACGAAGTCCATAATTATATGCTGACAGACATATCTATAATGGCATGCAGACATGTGGTAGTGCATTAGAAGTGAAAGAATCTACTAGAAACCAATAAATGCATTCATGATTCATAACACTGTTCTATTGCAAAATTATCTATGTGTATGACCACTCATACTACTTTACTTACCCATAGAGCTATGCTTTCTACCAAAATTAGTAAGCAAATCAAGTTAATTACATTTATTGTTAAATTGGAATTGGGGTCCTTAGCTTTCAAATAACAATAACTACCTATTCATAAAGCACTATTCACAAATTCCAAAATGATGTTATGTTATGAGAATGTAGGTAATCATAAAATGCAGGAGAGCTCGTAAACCGTAACGGGTACATCGGAAATCGTAAACTGACCGTCTTCAACCACCGGTATCGATAGAACAGCCAGATATGACTAAGAACTGATGTCATTAACGTTTTTACAAAAATCACCTTTGAGAAGACCTTTTCTTAGCAACAGTGCTTTAATAATGCACCCAATAAACCCACAGATTGTTTGTACAACATATTTATCTCTCACTTAGCTCAGAATAAACTATAATTATCAAATTTAAAACAACAAAAAATGATAAGATAAAACCCGTTCATTATTACGATGTTATTCCTCACACATAGAATAAAACGCACAAATAAATACACTCACGGTTATGTCGAGCACTAGAAAAACGTTTATTGTTCACTATTACTTTAATTTGTAACAAATCAATGCTTATTTTTCAATAATTCACGAAAATGCGTAGGTAAATAATATCCAAGACAAGATTGAGATTTTGAGAAACGTCAAAGTGACATGATGTACCAGTATTGCCACTTTTTAATGGTTATATTTAAAATAGTAGAAACTAGTACGTACTAGTAAATACTGGTAGTCAGCTGCATCTGGTTACACTGAAAGCCAACCCCAACATAGTTGAGAAAAACTTTTTTACAAAAAAAAAAACCGACTTCCAAAAAAAACACTACAAAGTGAAAAATAACTTTAATTTCGGAAGTCGGTGTCTTTGGATCTGTATTTTAGTTTTTGCCACCGACTTCCGAAATTAAAGTTATTTTTCACTTTGTAGTGTTTTTTTTGGAAGTCGCTTTTTTTTTGTAAAAAAGTTTTTATTTTTCACTTTTTAGTGGTTCAGTTTGTAATTTATCTAAGTTACAATAACCCAATGTCAACTGCTCATCACGTTTTACAAAATATTGCTTTTCCCGATGCAGGGACGTTAATTGTTGAGGAGTTCTCCTAGTAAGAACCAGTCACCATTACCATTTTGACGAGCATAAACCATATTAAAGTAATCGAATCGCAACCTGTGATAATTATACTTAGATATAATTGAGTATTTCCGATGGCCCTCTGTGGTCTTCATCATCAGTTCCAGTTCACCGAATGGTACTTTCCGAGAGCAAATGCACGAGTTACTATAAAAAATACCGAAATCGTTATAGGTGTGCCCATAAAATTTGAGGGTTTCCCTCAATTTCCATGGGATCCCATCGTCCGATCCTGACTTGATGATCATGGGACCACTTGGGAAGTATACCCAAAGAAAAATCCAAATCGGTCCAGCCATTTTCGAGTAATCGGGGAACATATGTAAAAAAAAAAAAAAAAAGGTTCCGACGAATTGAGAACCTCCTCCTGTCGGTTAAAAAGGCTAGGCAGATTGATTGATTTAACTAATTTTTTAGACCTATGTACATAGAGCACTTTATAAATACTCCTATGTATCCTGCATATGCGTATGAAGTTTCATTAAAATCGGTTCATTCATTTCGATAAAAAAGAACTTGAAAGTTTGTATGAAATGCCGAACCGAGCCAAAAATCGGTTCATTCATTTCGCTAAAAAAGAACTTGAAAGTTTGTATGAAATGCCGAACCGAGCCAACGCTCTTAAGTAAAACACTTGCACTGGCCGTGAGTAGAAAAAGGATAAGTATTATACTTAGATATACAATACATATTAAAAACAACACTTGCCTCATCATTAGTTTTGACGCTCCAAACATCATTTTGCTGTGAGTAGGTCTTGAGTAGGTACTTTTTTATAAAAAAAAATATCTAAAAAGCAAGTTTACAGTTAAGAAAATAGGTACCGTTTACAGTGGTTAAATATCACACAAAATGTAAATTTTTATTATGTAAAAAAAAAACTGTAAAATATGCATATTTGTCAAAGTCAAAGTTGACAGAAGACATCGATTTTTTTTACCGTAGGTAGTATATTCATACCAAAAAGTTTTGGCTCCCAAAGGTCCCCGTATCGAGAGAGTATTTGTCCTGCATGCGCTATGATACGCTCCCAATACGCTCCACTTTGCCTAAGGCCCGGACTCCACGGCACAAGCGGAGACGAGACGAGAGGAGAGATGTGTTGGAAACAACCAATAGGATTTCGTTATTTACTTGTCTCCGCTTAGCTTCAGTTATTCAGTTACTATTATTTATTCTGTGCTTCAGTGGATACGGTTGAGCAGAGAGGACAGGAGAATATCTATATGTCGTCACGAACGATAGTTTAGCGATAGTACGTCACTCAGTTGATTTCTTAGTACAAGTCAAGCTTAGCTCTGATTGGTTGTTCGTTTAGTACGTACGGTGAACGCTGTGTGGCGCCAGAATCGTTCGGTCGCCACACGTGGACGGGGTCGTTGGGCGGTGTGCGAGCAGACTCTGTGGAGAGACTGGATCGAGAGCTCGAAAGAGGCACACGCTACCATCGAACCTATCAAGTTCACAGTACCTACTCCTAGTCATTACTTCTGTATACTCTTCAGTAATAGTCTTGCCACAGCATCATATTGGTTTGCCTGAGTAACCCACGCAATGGAACCCTTACCACAGGGTCGGAGAGAAGAACCACCTATCTCTGTGCCCACGTTCCCGCCGTCATCAGAAGTGGGATCAGCTCAGGCACCATCTACGTCTGATGCATATTGGTGTAAGCTACTGGAACAGCAGAACCAGAACATGGAACGACTGATTCAGGCTATGCAAGTACCGTCAAAAACAAGTGCTGCAATTACGTTGCCTGAATTCAATCTGGATTTAACCGATGACGATGAACTGTTATCATATCGTGCTAATGAGATCACACGCGGTGATAGTGACAATAAAATCAGTGGCGGTTACTTTTTTTTTTTTACAAACTAAGTAGTTACAATAAATCCGATTCCGATGCGCGATCATGATGGTCAAGTTCGTGTGCGTCAAAACTTTTGCGGCTACCCTCATTAAGGAAATAGTGTATCGGAACCAGCCAAGGACAGTATGTTGGAGAAAGCATCGACGCCGGTGACCTGTTTCTTCTGTGGCGAATCTGGTGAGTCGTTTTCAATTTGTTTGGACTCAGGTACTGAGTGCCCTTTGATCATGGGAAGTGTAGTGTATGTAGATATCACTATATCGCAATACGAGCCGATGACAGTATTGTGACGTTGCCTCAGACGCGTACGTCGCTCGGTTATAAATACCGGTCCGAGTGGTGGGGCGATCAGTCGTGTTCGGACTGTCCGCCTGAGCGGTGGTGCGTTGGTGAGTCAACTATTAGTGTTGTGATATGTGCATATTTTACATTGGCGACGAGGAGGAAACCGTGAGTTTTTATTTTTTATTATACAAATTATAATAATAAATAAATGTAATAATGACGATTATTCATGTTAAAAAAAAAAAAAAAAAAAAAAAACTATTATGAGGAACATGACGACTGTTATTTCCCTTTAATGGATGGAAAAAATATAATCTCCTACAGATAGATAATTAAATAATATATTTCGGAAGGAAATATACAAAATATTGTTACATTTCAAACAAAGACATTAAATATTAATTAACAATAGACGGGACAAAGCGAACAAAATCGTAATGCAATACTTATGTCCTAGTGGTCAAAAGTCGCTCAGTCTTGTGTGATACGCCTGCAGGTCACGTCATATTCGTGTCCACCAAATGAAAATTAGTTTCGAAGAAAATATGCCGAATTATACATTGTGGTATTGCAACCTTGTAGTTATGAAATGACTTGATTCAACTACGGTTTATTTTCGTTACTATTTTATAATTTATCGAGTATTGAGATAAATTAAATAATTTTCTATCTGACGGTTGCTAAATCAAAGGTTGGTGTCGGTAAAAGTGTACAAGTATTCATGTCATACCTGACTATTATGTGATTTTGCCGTACGAGTATTATGCTAGATGGCGTCACTGAGACTTGGCATTAACAGTTTTTATGTGACATTTCTTCTGATAGCCTCTCTATAGTATCTTAAATCTCTTTGATTTCAAACGTCAAATTATGAATATAAATACGTTAGAGTTTTTCATTAGAAATGAAAGGAGGTAAATAAAAGGAGAATACTGAAACAATAAATGGTTCATAACTATTTAAATATCTTGTTTATTAAGGAAAAAAATTGTGGTTTAATTATTTCAAAAAAAAAAAAATCATAAGATCACGCTTATGTGCCCCAAAGGGATAGGCAGAGATGTGTGATGCAACCACGTTTCACCAGTAACGTTGGGCATGTCTGTTGCCATTAAACGGACTACAGTTCAGACTCCGGTATGTCATTGGGAGGTTCGTGATGGAGAAACTAAGTGACGCTGCCCGACCTGAGAGTCGAACCCGGGACCACATGCTTAGTTATTTGAAATATGCTATATGATTAGTTGAAGAAACACATACTAAAGTTCTCTCCATAGTATCAACCATAGCTAAAAAGCAAAGATGAAGACAACAGTAAACACGACACATCTTCAAGTAAAACAGAACCCATTAGAGGTATTTCCAAGTCTGGAAAGTTTTGGAAATCGAAAAAAGAAAAGTTTAAAACTAGGGGACTCAAGCATACTTTTGAAAAGAAAAAAAAAGCATTACGCCAAAAGTTACAGAAAACAAACGAGCTATCTAAACAAATGTTAGCTGAATTGAAACAAAAATAAGGAAAGGCGGCGACAGTATTTACAACGTGCAGAAGAAAACAAACATAAAACTGAACTATTACAAGTTATTAAAAATATAACTAAACTGAAAAGAATAAGGAAGAAACAGTTGAGATTTATTAAGAAAAGAGATAACCAAACAAATGTAATACGACGCAAAGGATACCTTGCTTATGCACTCCACACTACGTCAATCCTGTCTCGTGGAGTCCTTGGGTGGTATTACCATATGAAAATGTACAAAATGCGCGCAATGCGAAATAGCAGTAGAACATTTCTACTGGTCATTAAATTGACAGTTGTCGGGAAATGACAGTGGTAGCAGTAGAACCTAGCTACTGGTCATTAAATTGACAAGTCATCTAGAATGACGGTAACTGCAGTAGAATAAATCTACTGGTCATTAAATTGACAAGTCATCTAGAATGACGGTAACTGCAGTAGAATATATCTACTGGTCATTAAATTGACAAGTCATCTAGAATGACGGTAACTGCAGTAGAATAAATCTACTGGTCATTAAATTGACAAGTCATCTAGAATGACGGTAACTGCAGTAGAATATATCTACTGGTCATTAAATTGACAAGTCATCAGAGTATGACGCTAACGGCAGTAGAATATATCTACTGGTCATTAAATTGACAAGTCATCAGAGAACGACGGTATTAACAGTAGAACATACCTACTGGTCATTAATTGACAGTTATCAAAAAGAAAAATAGGTAAAATAGTGGTACTCTTTAAGTACATACTGGTCATTAAACAGTGAGGAGCTCGTGGCTAGGTAATAATAGCCGCACGGGTCGATGTATCAGGTTAAGCTACGCTTGCCGGGGTTGATCCGTGGATGGGTGACCATCTTGACATACCGAGACTCCACCGTGCCTCGGAAAGCATGTGATGGCATCTACATCGCCACATATGAACTACGCATCAATGACATGACGTCACGCAAACCTGCATCGCGCAATTAGAGTTTACCACGCGATTAGCATATATACAACGTCCCGACATCAACCGTCGGGCAACAGCCTACCAAGACACAACATCCGTCTGGTCGGAGGATCCTACCTTTTCTATGGAGAATGAGTGAACTTTACACCCTGTTCCTCATGCCTCCAAACTGGTGACCCCGACGTGATGTGAACACGCAACCTTCTGATCTCCCTTTTCAATGGAGGATGAGTGAACTTTACACCCTGTTCCTCATACCTCTAAATTGGTGACCCCGAGCATGAACTTCAGCGCAGCCTTCGTGCAACTACATCAGCGTGACGTCATCAGCATCACTTCCTCAAACTTTCGAGCGGCGAGTCACACAGCCAGCCAGCATCCACGGCTTCAACAGGTATCCTGACCACCAGCATGCAGCGGACGCGCATTCCTGGTCATCACCTTCAGCCTCAACCCAGAGCTGTACACTCCGACTCACTGGAGCATAACGCAGCGCAGCGTTAAGCCGTTGGTCCCGGCTGTCATTCATGGATCTTTGACAGTCGTTACGGGTCGTCCGTCAGAAGCCCGAAAGTCTGACAACCAGTCTTACCAATGGGTATCGTATTACCCAGTAACCGGGTTGTGGAGGTCAGATAGGCGGTTGCTCCATGTAAAATACTGATATTCAGCTGCATCCAGTTAGACTGCAAGCCGATTCCAACATACTTGGGAAAAGGCTAGGCAGATTATCAGTCATTTAAGGAACCATTTAACGGAACCATTTAAGTTTTGCAGACGACATTGTCTTCAATCTGCAACAAAGTGAGAAAATCGGATTCTACATGAACATAAACAAGACCAAATTACTTGCTAACCGCGAAGTGCGTAGAAGAGTATATTTACCTAGGACAAATCATCTCTCACAGAGACCAATCTACCAACGAAATAAACAAAAGAATAGCCAATAAGCTGGAAAAAATACTGGTCTCTAAAGGAAGTAATGAAATCCACTGAAACAAGCATATAGATTAAACAGAAAGTTTTACCTGCATTCTCCCCTACCTCACCTGAAACCTGGTCCCTCACTAAACTTCACAGGGACAGTCTAGTACACTGCCAAAGAGCCATGGAGAAGATTTGAGTTAAAAAGCAGGACAGGAAAAGAAACACCTGCATAAGATCAAAAGCTAGAGTAACAGACGTGCTAGTAAAGATAGATCAACTAAAGTGGACATGGACAGGCCATATACTGCGAAGTAGTCAAGAAAAATAGAGTAAAATAATCACTGAATGGTACCATGAAATGGCAAAAGGAATAGAGGAAGGCAATGGGAGGATGAGTTAAGAGTTAATCTTAACTCATCCTCCCATTGCCTTCCTCCGGTCCTAACTGGAGAAGAGCGGTTAGGTATAGAAAGCAATGGAAGATGTTAGAGGAAGCCTATGCCAAGAGGCACACTGAACTGAGAGACAATCTGTAAAGCACTACAATATTTTTAGATTAGTCTTAAAAATTCAGGATGTAAGGCTCTTTGATTGATTGATTGATTTAATTAACAAATGTTTTAACTTTGCAGGCAAATAATTAATTTATTGGTAAGGCTAATGGACCAGCAGCAATATTATTTAGCCAATGAACTGGCTACTAACAATGTGTGGTGCAGTGTGTGAAGGGTGAAAATACCACCTTATGGTTAAAGTGATTTTCTTTGTAAGCAAGCGCCTTTACAAAGAAAATCTAAACTATAAGCGAAGCTATGAAAACCCTCATGCTTGTGTGAGGATCCCTGATCACCAAGTCCCTTGAGAATTAGATGTTATAGTTGAGAACAGTGGTATAAAACCACTTCTATTTAGAATGGCTGGGCCACTCATACTCAAAATTTTCGACCACACCTCATGTACAGTAAGCACATGGGCGAAGGGTCTCTCTGGACTGCACCTCATGAGCATAGTTGGCCGTGTTATAACTCGTACAGAACAACATAGTTATCATCAATAATCAAGATATAATATCAATTAGCTTGCATGAACATTGTAGTCAGACTATCATTCACAAGAAAGAAAAGAAAGAAGGAAGGAAATATATTAAACAAAGTACACAGGAAATTATATTGATTACAATGGGGTAAAAATATAAAGCAATTACTTGTATTAATTGATTAAAAAACTGATTTGATAAAGATGCCTAAATTGGGTAAGTAAATGCCTAATTTAGTTACTAAATAGATAAGTGATCCACTACAGAAAAGTATAAGTAATATCATGCAGACTGAACCAATGTTGCATGTATATGCTGTTGGTGTTCTTTAATAAATAAAGACTAGGTACTTGAAACTTAATACATACTATGTAGGTGATAAATATAAAAACGTATCACTTCTTCCTAAAGGTCCTTATTATTTAATGCAGGGGAGATTTAATACAGAAATAAAATAAATTAAAATAAGGAAGGGATGTAGTGTATGTAGATATCACTATATCGCAATACGAGCCGATGACAGTATTGTGACGTTGCCTCAGACGCGTACGTCGCTCGGTTATAAATACCGGTCCGAGTGGTGGGGCGATCAGTCGTGTTCGGACTGTCCGCCTGAGCGGTGGTGCGTTGGTGAGTCAACTATTAGTGTTGTGATATGTGCATATTTTACAGGAAGTATAGCTAGTAGGTTACCTGGTAAATAACAGCAAAAACGGTTACAATGTTAGGTATAGCCTAACCTCGTTTACAATGCAATTTTTAAATTCTGTCTACAGCTCTCTGATGCAAGGGTCTTCGTTGCAAGTTATTACTGCGTGTCATTCCTGACTATTGAATTTCTACTACAGTTAGATTAAACGAGACTCAGTTCATTGGGATTCTGTTATTTCTGAAACATGTTTTTATTTTAAGATTAAAATGGTCTTCGATGGTATTGATAGTCAGTAGATTGTGGCGTTCCTTTTTCTTCACATTTTTATTGTGTCCATATGTAGTTGCGCCGGAGCATGTAAGATGTACAGTAGCAGCCAGAATTCGACTAGCAATCTCACAAAACAATGGCATAGCAATATTAGTTTACTTATGACCTTCTTCGGCGCCGCAGCCCGTATAGGTATAAGCGCCGCAGCCCGTATAGCGCAGGCGATAATGGTAATTGCGGTGTAAGTGGACTTCTGGCCGTTGACTGTACATGTGGGCTGCTTTTTATGTGCAGCATGCCCTTTGCGAGGGGTAGTACTTACGCAGCTAAGATGGTTATGGCCTCTGCGTACGGGTCACTCTGCCGACGGACTGCTATTGGTCAAACACGTGTATTCAGTACAGAACAAATCTTATTTAGCGTAATGATAGTGCCAGTAGGTCATGTACCAGTTCAAGTAGATACCTAGTGATTACAGTGGTGATGTAGCAAGCTTAAGTTGTGGTAGAAAATCGAGTGCGGGTTTCTTTCGGCCGTAGTGTGTGCGACCGTACCAGTAGTTCTGGCGGAGGTCAAGGTCTGGAGAGACCATAGTGTGTAGTCAGTGGGTGATGCACACGGGCGATCCACTTGTTGGATATGCATACAGAAGTTTTTATCCATGCGCTGGATGTGTGAGAGCAATGCGATTGCTAGTCGGCTGGAGAGCCGTGGCGTTAGAGGTTTTACTCGAGGTTTCTGTAAGCTTGGCAGTTTTGGTTGCAGTAGAGTTTTAAAGGTTGATTCGAACGACTATGGTACATGGCCCACTGTAGTGATTGTTGTATTTTCGATTATTCTCAATTTTACCACTTGATACAAGACGTGACCTTGTAAACATCTTAGAATAATTATAGTCTTGACTTTTTGATTAACGGTTTTCCTATAACGTGTGTTAACACTGGTGAGTTGGAGATAAGATTGATCGACACAAACTGTATGATTAGGTCATACAGTGCAAAGACATCCTTACAAACTGTCTCCGTACGAACGTCGAATCATGCGCGATACGTTTAACGAATTTTTGCAAGCTAAGATAATTAAACCCTGTAGTTCGCCTTTACCTAGTCCGGCCCTTTTAGGTATGATGGATCAGATCGTATGTGCATAGATTATAGAGAGCTTAATAATAATACAGTACCAGATCGTTATCCGTTACCGCTGAGTCCATTAGAACTGTTGTTAGGTAAGGTGGCACATCCACTTCATTTAACAACAATGACGACATGACACACACCACCTTTTCACGACACCTTTTTTTAAATCAAACTGTACAGTCTAGTCGTAGTTGTAACTGCGATTCTATGAGTCGTTCAGGGTGCAATGCGCGGCTAGATGTATGGTGGCTGGGTCTCTGTGAGACTACTGTTTGGGTCTGTAAGACTATTATTTGGGTCTGAATAAGACTACTAATGGGTCTCTGTGAGACTACTGTTTGGGTCTGTAAGACTATTATTTGGGTCTGAATAAGACTACTAATGGGTCTCTGTGAGACTACTGTTTGGGTCTGTAAGACTATTGTTTGGGTCTGAATAAGACTACTAATGGGTCTCTGTGAGACTACTGTTTGGGTCTGTAAGACTATTATTTGGGTCTGAATAAGACTACTAATGGGTCTCTGTGAGACTACTGTTTGGGTCTGTAAGACTATTGTTCGGGTCTGAATTAGACTACCAATGGTTCTCTGTGAGACTACTGTTCGGGTCTGTAAGTCTATTGTTTGGGTCTGAATAAGACTACTGTTTGGGTCTCAATGAGACTACGCTGCCGAGCAGCCGGGTCATATTAGTGTTGTCTGTAAGGCCATTTCAAATTTTTGAAGTGTTAGATGGCGATCGTTATGTTTTGAAATCTCTAGTTAAGAAGCGTACTATAAATACGCTCATGATCAAATTGGGGGGATGTCTCAGAGCAAAGTACCATCTGACCTTATTTGTAACCGAGTCTGATGTAGAAAGCGCTGGTGAAGGCACGCTAGACACAAACACCATGGCTACGTATTCGGCCGCACTGCACGCTTCAGTCGTAGTCGTAACTGCGATTCACTGGTGGGTCGTTCAGGGCGCGATGCGCGGCTGAAGGTGTAGGGTTGAGGACTGGGTCTCGTGGAGACTACTTTGCAATGCTGCAATTAATGTTGAATACGCTGCCGAGCAGCTGGGCCATGTTGTGCGTGTGTGTGAAGTTAATTGTGTTTACTATACTATGGTCTGGTTATCTTGACTTTGAGGCATCTGTTCTAATCCTGTCTGTAATTAACCTGGCTATAGTCAGGAGAGGCTGAGCTTGTAGTATACAGTAGCCTTATTTTGTTACAAGTACACACGAGGACTTGTGACTGTCAGTTCTGGCCGTGTCGTCACGAACGATAGTTTAGCGATAGTACGTCACTCAGTTGATTTCTTAGTACAAGTCAAGCTTAGCTCTGATTGGTTGTTCGTTTAGTACGTACGGTGAACGCTGTGTGGCGCCAGAATCGTTCGGTCGCCGCACGTGGACGGGGTCGTTGGGCGGTGTGCGAGCAGACTCTGTGGAGAGACTGGATCGAGAGCTCGAAAGAGGCACACGCTACCATCGAACCTATCAAGTTCACAGTACCTACTCCTAGTCATTACTTCTGTATACTCTTCAGTAATAGTCTTGCCACAGCATCATATTGGTTTGCCTGAGTAACCCACGCAATGGAACCCTTACCACAGGGTCGGAGAGATGAACCACCTATCTCTGTGCCCACGTTCCCGCCGTCATATATAAATAAAAAGAGACTGACTTACTGACTGATTGACTGACTCATCAACGCCCAGCCCAAACCCTTGAACCTAGAAAGCTGTTTTGCACAGAGTTTCCCTTCATAATGTAGACAAGGAATATGGAAGGATTTCCCGATAGATTGTGAGCTGTGCCTTTCAAGCTGGCGACGCGACGGTGCGCAGCGGAGAGTAGAGGAGATTGTGAATCGGTGCGCGTGCGATGAGCGGCACCGTTAGTTCTCCGCCCGCCATCTCTAGCCAGTACACATCTCTACTCTGGTCTAGCCAGTACGCATCTCGGCAAAGCTTCGGTGGATAGACAATAGCTATTAGCATCTCCTCTCGTCTCTGCTTCGCACATCTCCGCCCATCTCCGCTTTGGTGGAGTCCGGGTCTAAAGTTGTGCTTGTTATGTCGTTCTTCTTCTATCATATAGCCAGATATTTAATAACTTCTCCATTGGCATTGAGGTCTTAGCATTTTCTTGAGGGAATTTGTCATGACTCATGGAAAGATGTGGATCAAATGGACCCATGTTAGTAACCCAGGTAACTACCTGCTTAGGTAGTTAGGTAGGTACCTACATACCTTTGATCTTACCTTCACACCACCCATGGGCCCCATGGCCCAGGCCACATTTTTTTTACGTGTGGGACACGTAAAAAAAATGTCCCCGTGGTAAATAAGCCAATGGGCTTTAGGGTTACCATCTATTTAAGGGAGGATTCCTGTCAAGGGATTTCTGTCTATACAAAATGCTTGATTTTTTAGAAAAATGCCTGTCTATTGTACCTAATTCAAAATGAAAAGTACCTAATCAACAATTTCCAATCACTTATAGTTATAACTCTTATAAGTAAACTAATTTCTAAATATTCAAAGTCGCTTTTCGTGTCTGTCTGTGTGACCGCGTTGTTCTTCTAAACTACGCAACGGGTTTTGATGAGATTTTCACTTTCATTAAGAACCAGGAGAACTGGAGCCACCATATGCATTGTGACGGACGAGCATAAATTGGTACTAATCGAATCGCAACCCGTGAAATACTTATTATTGAGTAGTTCCGATGGCCATATAATGGTCTTTATCATTAGTTCCACTTCACCAAATGGTGTTTTCCGAGAGCAAATGCACGAGATACTATAAAAAGTATTCAAATCTCCATAGGTGTGCTTGAGGGTTTTCCTTGATTTCCATGGCATCACATTCTGACTTGGTGACAATGGGACCACCTCGCGAGCATATACCTACCTATCTACCCTTTCAAATAAAAAAAAATCTAAATCGGTCCACAATTGACGGAGAAATCGGTGTAGGTACATCGTCGCGTAGGTACCTACATACCTACATAAAAAAAATATATTACGCGACGAATTGATAACCTCCTCCTTTTTTTGAAGTCGGTTAAAAACTAGTCCTTTAGTCCTAAAATCGCCAAAAACTGAAATAAAGGGGAAAATTTCGCGGTTTTTTCGATTTATGACAAGGTTGCGGTCGGCGCTTGCGCAACATCAGGCTCCAGTTCTCCCGGTTCTTACTAGGAGAACTCCTCAACAATTAACGTCCCTGCATCGGAAAAAGAAATATTTTGTAAAAGGTGATGAGCAGTTGACATTATAGCCTATTGTAACCTAGATATAAATTACAAACTGACCCACTAAAAATTTAAAATTAAAAAACTTTTTACAAAACTTTTTTCGAATTGGTAGGTACTTATCACAGTACGTTTTTAAAGTAGACTACTAGAGTTGGCCCTGTAGACCCAATAGTTTCCTAGAATCATATAAGTAATGTGTTGATTGTTTCGAATTTGTCATTTTTCATAATCAATATTTTAGACGCCACTCAATGACTCGAGCCCGTTAGTGTTGACGGGCTCTATCAGAGGTTCCCGCCGGTCGATTCTGTAACCATCTCACCGTGAAAACTTGAACGTGAAGTGAGTTTGTTTTTGCTAGGAATTGACACTAGCGACAGCTCACTCCACGCTCACTTCATCTAAGTTTTCACGGTGAGATGGTTACAGAATCGCACTGCTGGAACTCTTACAGCTACAGCCGTGATTGGGAGTCACACCAACACCACACTCCTCTATGCATTTAGTAAGGAAAATATTGGCTCCAATTTTGCATTGTGTGCGAAATGTGCGAAGAAAATACTATATTCGCATACAATGCAAATGAAAATACCTGTCTTAGCTTAGCAACCGCCACACGCCCTGTCTTATCCGTAAAATGCCTGTCAGATGGTAACCCTACATGGGCTTATCTACCTCTGGGCCTTTTTTTTACGTGTGAAATCTCAGGCATGCTAAGTAAATCGAACATAATAAACAATATTGAACATAATAATAATATACTAAACACATAATTATTGTAAAATAAAATAAACAAATTAGATACGTCGTATAGCGTAAATAATGTCTAATTCGTCACATGCTCGCAGCGTGCGTGCGTATATTAATCTGCGGTATTACGTAGGTAATCATAATAATAAACTAGGACTACCTGATTCTAATACACCAGCTGTGTCATCAGAACTCGGCTGAGGCAATTCCAATGTTGTTTTGCACAGACTTTTTACACTGTGCAAATATTAAGTGACTGGTATGTCAGTTTTTAGGGTTCCGTACCAAAATGGTAAAAAGGAACGGAACCACTGTACAAACGCACCCGGCGGTTTTATATACTAGCTATTTTTTTTTTGGGTACAATAGACCCTTTTTAGTGTATTATTGAAAACAACAAAGTGCGCAAAATAATGGACGCCGAAAAAAAAAATTACAGTACGAGTACCATTGACCTTGAAATCAAGGTCAATGACCCTGAGGCTTTCATCGTCTAATATACGAGACATTCACCGCCTCATCTAACCCAAATGATTCACCAAAAATAGAGGGGATATGGCGCTCGGCGGCCGCTGCCGCGGCACCGCTCGCTCGCCGTCGCGCGTTAAGGGTCACTGTTCTAACCTAACCTAACCTAACACAAATGATTCACCAGCAATAGAGGTAATGGTCACTATTCTAACCTAACCCAAATGATTCACCAATGTGAAGTTTCGGAGGCGCGGGTGTGATAGTACAGTGGAGCCAAAGGAACCCTTATGGTGCGAGTCAGTCTGTCAGTCTGTCTGTCACAGCTGTATATCTCAAGAACTACTAATGCTATCAACTTGAAATTTGGAAGTTTTAAATGACGTTTGCCCAACTATTTTGCAAATAAGGAATTAAAGATGAGGTATAACTACTTTTATATTTTTTTGCAACAGGGACTGAAAGGGGGTCTTATAAATACGAAGTGGGCTACTAGGGCATGCATGGGGTATTATATGAAGGAGTGATGTTTGCACATTCTCAAACATTTTTAATTTTTTTTTTATGCCGCATATTTTACGACCTTTGAATTCTATGTGATAGAAGTTTATGTAAAGACTACCGGAAAAATAAAACGCTGTCTCTAAATAGCACACTTTTTCAGAAATCGGAACGGAACCCTCGGTGCGTGAGTCCGATTCGCTCTTGACCAGTTTTAGGATTCCGTACGAAAATGGTAAAAAAGGAACCCTTATGGTGTGACTCAGTCTGTCTGTCTGTCTGTCACAGATCGATATCTCAAGAACTACTAATGCTATCAACTTGAAATTTGGAACAGTTTTAGATGACTTTTACCCAACTATTTTGCAAATAATTAAAATTTCAAAGTGGGGTTACTAGGACCTGTGGGGTATTATATCAAAGAGCGCAGTTTGCACATTCTCAAACATTTTTTTTTCTTTTTTTTAGCTCGCATAGTTTTCGACTTTTGATGAAAAATGTAAAAAAAAATAACGTCCCCCCCCCCCCCCCCCCTTATCTCCGAAGTTTGCAAAGCGAAGAATCTGAAATTATTCTATGTGATAGAAGTTTATGTAAAGATAACAGTAAAAATAAAACGATGTCTCTAAATAGCACAGTTTTTCAGAAATCATCAACAAAAATTACATATAAATGATGGTACGGAACTCTCGGTGCGCGAGTCGCTCTTGACCGGTTTTTTTATAGGGACCGTACGATTAACGATTGATATAGTACAGAAAGAAGGGAAATACTGGAAATACTTAACTCGTTGGGAAATACAGAGATTAGATAACGACTTATACCTTACATGATAATATGGTCTAGCTTAAAGCTTTAGGTAGGTACCCGAATCTGGGAAGAAGTCTAGGTCTCTTAATTATAGCTAGTCGGTACCTGTAAATACCTAATTCAATCTGTCTAGCCTTTTCCTAACTGTGTTGGGTCGGCTTCCAGTCTAACCGGATGCAGCTGAATACCAGTATTTTACACAGAGCAACTGCCTATCTGACCCGTCCTTGGTAAGACTGGTTGTCAGACTTTCGGACTTCTGCATCCATCAGAAGTCCGAAAGTCTGACAACCCGTTACGACTGTCAAAAGATCCACGAGGCCAGCCGACAACCTACTCGATAACCGACTTTTAATGATTTTAAACAGGATATAATGGTAATGGTAGCTAAGTATGGTAAATCTTATTTTTTATTTTATTTTGTTTTAAGTAAGTAGGTAATTAATTTGTAAAGTTATGTCAAAGCCGACGTTCGCACGGACGTAAAAAAATCGCGGCGGGATTTTATCGCGCACTGGATTTTCAACTCCCGGTGTTGAGCCGAGCTTTGAGAGTCCAACCTAACAACAACAGAGTGCATCCCAGCGCGACGAAAAACACATCGTTGGATTTTCAACTCCCGGCGCTAAGCAGAGCGTTGAAAATGCAGTGCGCGAAAAAAAAACGCCGCGATATTTTTACGACCGTGCGAACGGATAAAAATCTGAGAACCACTCAAAAACTATCAAGCGTATTTTTATGAAACATTCACCGTTTTAAAGATAGTTAATTTAATTATTTATCTGTAATAAGTATAGATAAAAGAGTCTATAAGTACTTACACATATTCTGTACAACAGACTCCTAGTCTGTGTAATCATAACACTAGCCTTTAGCTGCCCAAGCACGAAGGTCCTCTCCAAATCTAGCCGGTCGTTGCTGTCTAAACACTTTACAAGCTATCTGACTTCCTGAACCTAAAGTGTAGGGTTACTGGCAGTCTATTTCGGGCTTCTGGCAACTAACAACGGAACTCAACTCAACTAAATTATTATTGTCACGTGCAGGAAGGAACCACGTTTCAATGAACCATTTCCCACGTTAAAGTCGCCGACGCAGCGCCACATTGGATTAACTTAGCCATTGGAAAATCGATCTAAAAGTCTTAAGTTACATTATCAGTAGTGAGTGACGAAATCGAATCCAATGTGCACTCAGTATCGAATCGCCGCGCGCCGCGAAAGCGCGTCTTTCTCGTGTGTTCCTATCTTAGTTTTTGAGTGAAATAAAAAAAATACCGTTTTTGAAAATGGCATGTCCTATGAGGTAAGCTTTTTTGATTACTTTTAAGATTTATCTAAGTAGGTATTTAAATCGATGTTTCAGATTGTTTTTTTTTGTCGCACTATTTTTGAAATATTGATGTAGGTACCTTTTTCTACTTATCTGCTTCCTATTTAACGACTCATAACTTATTAAGTTATTTATCAATTTTTCATCAGTTATCTTAATAAAATAATTATTATTGTGATTTTAAATTAACTTCTTTGCTTCAAGAAACCTAGTTACTTGACTGCTTACATAAGAAAATAACTACCTACCTACAATATTGTATGCTTTCTTTTTTCAATCACCGAGAATAATATTTCTATAAAATTAAAATATTCTTAAGTACCTACCTACTACTTATTTATTTACATTTTAATTGTCTCTTAACTGTATTAAAAGTTTAAAACTTCGATCGAGTTAACAAAAGAAACCGTTACTTAAGTACCTTAAAACAGTGAACCCCGTGACCTACCAAATTAATCAACTTTTTTTATAAGAATGTTGCCTAATTTAAATTTCCTGATGTCTACCCTACCGTTGTTGCCATACAATGGCGCGATTATTTACAATAGGTAGGTACCTACCATAAAGTTTTTTTTTTGGTTTCATCGGTTTAATTCATCGTGAAGCTACTGATAAACGAAATTAAATGTAAGTAAGTAATTTACATATTTTTAAACCAATAGAGCAGATTATGTACCTACTAAATAAAATAAAAAAAAATCAATCATCAAATCATATGGCGTGCAATTAGAAGTAGGTATATGGTTAAGTAACATTTTTTTTTATTATTAACCATACTTAGTTAGTACCTACGCAACGTGAAAAAAGCTAAGCAAAGGTATTATTACCGAGACCTACATAACTTTTATGGAAATACGAAACTCGAGTCAATAAGCATCTATTGTGTCGTGTTTCATGATCACATCATAATTAAGTAGGTAAGTAAATAATTAAATACCTACCTAATCACTCTTTTTTTGGAAGTCGGTTGTTTTTTTAATAAGCAACAGACTTCCAAAAAAAGTCGGAAGTCGGTTGTTATTTTTTTTCTTTAAAAAAGTTTTTTAGTTAAGCATAGGGTACCTCCTACCTCACAGCCACACCAATTCGTATAGGTACTTAGTACCACTACTTAGGTACTATGTAAATAACAGTATTATAAGGAAGTATTATAACTTCCTGTCACATCAGGATAAAATACGTATTTTAATCATTATTATCGAAGCTACCCAAGCAATGATAAGCTGGACCCACTCACGGTCAGTCCATCGCGCCAAATGGCCTGATGAACCTAACCATTTGATCGTGAGTGTCGATTCTTCAATTCAAAGACGCGGCGTCAATCCACGGATTTTCTGTGCACCAACATTCACCTCCGAATAGAGAGGACCGTCTCGCGCTAGTTTCATTTTGGCACTTGGCACCGGCAACTGCCTGACAGACAGACTAAGGCGCGCCATAAGGGTTCCTTTTTACCATTTTCGTACGGAACCCTAGAAAAGAAATAAGCAAGGATTTCCCGATAGTGCCTACGTTCCCGTGGGATATTTTCCGATATCCACGCGTGCGAAGCTACGGGCAAAAACTAGTTTAAAAAAAAACCGGTCAAGAGCGAATCGGACTCGCGCACCGAGGGTTCCGTTCCGATTTCAGAAAAAGTGTGCTACTTAGATACATCGTTTTATTTTTCCTGTAATCTTTACATAAATTTCAAATTTTTCTCTTTGTAAACTTCGGAGATAAGGGGTGGGAACGGTATTTTTTTTACATTTTTCATCAAAAGTCGTAAACTATGCGGCCTAAAAAAAAATTAAAAATAGTTTGAGAATTTGCAAACAGCGCTCTTTCATATGATACCCCACCCACATGCCCTAGTAGCCCCACTTTAAATTTTTAAGACCCCCTTTCAGTCCCTGTTGCAAAAAAAATACGAACATTTTTATTTATTTCTTATTTGCAAAATAGTTGGGTAAACTTCATCTAAAACTATTCTAAATTTCAAGTTGATAGCCTTAGTAGTTCTTGAGATATCCAGCTGTGACAGACAGACAGACTGAGTGACACCATAAGGGTTCCTTTTTTACCATTTTGGTACGGAACCCTAAAAAACCCTTTTGCTCTGGAGACTCACTTGGCGGTTACCATTACCATAATTACGGAGTTTTGAGCCACACAAGCTTTCAACATACGTACAGTGTAACATAATTTTCGGTATCGATGAACGGGTATTACTGGTTCTACTGGGCTAATAATTATCAGTCTGTCAAACATCAAGAGCGAGGTACCGGTTTAGTGAGACATATTCATGCCATTATTGTAACATGGTAAAAGTAGTCGTGTTATAAAAACTGTAGGTACCTAGTCGTAACTTGTATTGAAATCATACTAGCCGTAGCAGCTCAGAGTCTAGATTCTTGCCGGGTTGATGGCAATAGGCTCGCCCCAATTTTAATCTGAACATGATTGAGACACATTGGCGTTTGGATGAATCATGGGATACATCGATAATTTTGTGTTTTTAAAATTCCTATAACCAAATGTTAAATATAAGGCTAAATCAAGTAATCAAGGGGGTTGTTAGGTTAAATCATTTGGATTTTCCAATTCCTATAACCAAATGTTAAATATAAGGCTAAATCAAGTAATCAAGGGGGTTGTTAGGTTAAATCATTTGGATTTTCCAATTCCTATAACCAAATGTTAAATATAAGGCTAAATCAAGTAATCAAGGGGGTTGTTAGGTTAAATCATTTGGATTTTCCAATTCCTATAACCAAATGTTAAATATAAGGCTAAATCAAGTAATCAAGGGGGTTGTTAGGTTAAATCATTTGGATTTTCCAATTCCTATAACCAAATGTTAAATATAAGGCTAAATCAAGTAATCAAGGGGGTTGTTAGGTTAAATCATTTGGATTTTCCAATTCCTATAACCAAATTTTAATGTTAAATATAAGGCTAAATCAAGTAATCAAGGGGGTTGTTAGGTTAAATCATTTGGATTTTCCATATGTGTTATTTAATATTGTCTACTGCTGTAGATACTTATTATAACTGAAACATGATTACTTACTTGAAATTTTTTCGATACAATAAATTTCAAATTAGCATTGTCTATTTTCTGTTACAAACGATTATACGTAAACAGTATTCTTTAACTATCTATCTATATAAATAAAAAGCGTTTATATAATCTATATATATAAAAATAAATTGCTGTTCGTTTGTCTCGCTAAAACTCCAGAACGGCTGGGCCAATGAGGTATTATACATAACATCATTGGGCTGGGCCGATTTAGCTGATTTTGGTTTTGAACTGTTTGTCGTAGTCCAGGGAAGGTTTAAACGGTGAGAAAAATTGAAAAAGTTGCCGGGAAAATTGGAAAATTCGGGAAAATTTAAAGTAGATTTTCTATGGGAATTTTGAATTATTGAAATTGGGACAGGACAACGTCTGTCGGGTCAGCTAGTATCTATATATAGGTATATAAAAATGAATTGCTGTTCGTTTGTCTCGCTAAAACTCGAGAACGGCTGGGCCGATTTAGCTGATTTTGGTTTTGAAGTGTTTTTCATAAGTCCAGGGAAGGTTTAAACGGTGAGAAAAATTGGAAAGTTCCCGGGAAAATTGGAAAATTCGGGAATTTTGAATTCTTGAAATTGGTACAGGACAAGGTCTGTCGGGTCAGCTAGTTGTGTAATAAAATTGCTTTAAATCGAAGGTATTTATTAATAAGCTAAAAATTGGTTCATGTAAGAATAGCATTTTATCATTCCGGTGCGCGTAAGTCTTTTATCTCGCGCGTCAAACTAGACAGCCATTGTAACGCCGTATTAAATAAATAAATAAATAAATAAATAAAGGATCTTACTATTTTCATTAGCCATCCCCCGACGCACCAAGCGACTAAGGCGACGCCGATGCTTCAGGCGCAGATTTCCTGAAAACGATCAAAAAGGTGGTTTTTTAAAGCTGTGTATCTCATCAACCGTAACTAATTTTGACATGTAAAAAAAATATGATATTTTCAAGTCCTTTTCGCATACAGTGATGGAAGCCAAAACATAATTAAACATACTTTAATGCACCAAAAAAATCTTTAAACATACCTCCTAATAATGTTTAAAAGCTGTTTATCCCTTTATTAGCAATTATAATTATAATTAAAAATATACCATGAAATGTCAAATTCCAAACTGCATCCAGCGATGGATTACTTTTTATTAAATAGTTAATTTTATACGATTTTATTTGCACTTTTACGACATAATTCCGGTGCGCGTGAGAATCTTCTATCTCGTGCGTCAAAGTAGACCACCATAACGCCATTTCACTTACACACCGAGCTAAACCAAGCTTGGAACCAGCCAAACCCACAGTCTAATATGTTTTGTTTCCATGTTCTGCAATATTCCTGCACCAACCGGGGGTTGTCCTTGGGTGCACTTGCATAGTGCATACAGGGATAATCGTCGGTTGGTGCCTCCTCATAATCTCCTTCAATCAAAAGATTACATAAACATGTTACAACTTTAAACTTAAAAGGCCATTTATTTTATTAGGTAGGTAATAAAAGATTTTGTTGTGTCGAGGGTTTTTTACACTCGTTAAAAAATCAATCTGCCTAGCCTTTTCCCAACTACGTTGGGGTCGGCTTCCAGTCTAACCGGATGCAGCTGAATACCAGTATTTTACATGGAGCGACTGCCTATCTGACCTCCACAACCCAGTAACTGGGTAATACGATACCCCTTGGTAAGACTGGTTGTCAGACTTTCGGGCTTCTGACGACCCGTAACGACTGTCAAAGATCCACAAATGACAACTGGGACCAACGGCTTAACGTGCTTTCCGAGGCACGGAGGAGTCTCGGTATGTAAAGATGGTCACCCATCACTGACCAACCCCGGAAAGCGTAGCTTAACCTGATGGATCGACCCGTGCGGCTGTTATTACTCAGCCACGAGCTCCTCGTAATTAACTCGTTAGCTGATGCAATAGACAAATTGAATTCGTTTTGAAGTTTACGTGATCAACTGATCACACATAAATTAAAAGAAAAAAAAAACCGGGCAAGTGCGTGTCGGGCCACGCGCAGTAATAGGGTTCCGTAGTGCACGCCGCGCCGCCCGTCGTTATTCGAGCGCAAATATTATTTATTTAGAAATCATTATTAATAAGAATGTTACGATTTTATTTTTGTATATTTTTACATGGTTCATAAACTTATATCTACTACCTGTTTTAAACACCTAACAACGTTACATATAAGTAATTTTTAATGGAATTTGTACGAAATTTTTACTGTTCCAAGTACATTTTACAAGTTGACTATTCCTACTCGTAAACTGGAAAAGCCTACTTAGCTGTGATAGTTTTCCTTTTAATTTCGTTATATATACTACTACCGTGAATTTTTTCACCCATCCACTTGACTCTAACAAAAATTAACACTTTAAAGCTTAATATTTCAGAAACGGATCCTTAAATCGAAAAACTGTATTTACAAACCCACAATATTTTTAAAAGACCTATCTAACAACACCCCACACTATGGGGTAGACGAGAAAAAAAACATCCTCACTTTACGTGTCAAATTATAGCTTTCTAGTACTTTAGTCTCTGAGCTAAGCTGTGGACGGACGGACGGACGGACAGACTGACAGACAGACAGACGGACATAGCGACACTATAAGGGTTCCTTGTTGACTACGGAACCCTAAAAAGCAAAAACAATTATAAAGTACGAGTAGAATCAAAACGTCGAGTTCGATCTTTAAAATATTATTACTTTGTTTTCGATTTCTTTGGACAGATTGCTATTAATAGATGCCTAAACATCAATAATACAGTTAGAATGCGATGTAAATGTTGTTGTTATGTAGAATAACTGGTTTTACCGCTTAACAAGAGTAGATGAGATATCTTTCTAGTTTTGTTAATGACACGAGAATTCACTAAATTAATTATAGAAGTATAGAACACTAGCACATCCCGCGCGGCTTCGCCCGCGTGGATGTTGGATAATATCCCACGGTAAAATACTACCGGGAATTCCTTCCTTATTCTTTGTCGACATTATTAAGGTAACCTCTGTGCAAAATTTCAGCTTTCTAGGTCCAAGGGTTTAGGCTGGGCGTTGATGAGTCAGTCAATCAGTCCGTCAGAACTTTTATTTTTATTTAAGTAATTAGATGTAAGTAGGTATAGGTAGGTAATCTAAGATAAAAATTCGGAGAGCAAAAAAACTAGACCCAGATATTTTTTTAGATGATTTATAAAACATTAAGTATTTCCTAGCTAGAGTCTAGGGAACCACGTTAGTGATTCAAAATACGCCGTATGAAAGAAGAAAGAAAATACCTGCGTTTATTTGCGGTAAACATAACTCAAAAACAGGACGCAAAGTATCACACATAAAAAATTATTACTTATATGAAATTTAAAAAGAATGTACTTACATAAGTAGTTACCTATATAAAATATGAAAAAAAAAAGCTCGCGTATCACAGTGACTTTAAAAGTACCACGAATGTTTTCGTTTCTATCTCTATCCATTAGAGAAATCCCACCAGACCAGCGTAGCATCTTCATCTCAGTGGTGTGAATTTTTTGTTCATCCGCCTTCCTCATTGGCTAGTACTCGGATCCATAATAACAGGGCTGGTCTTACTGCCCTTTTGTATACTTTACCCTTGACTTTAATTGGCATACGGGAGTCGCATCATAAGATGCCAGACAACGATCTCCATTTGAGTCAGGCTGCCTGGATTCTATTGTGTATGGTAAATAATGTTATAAAGCTCATAATCAACAACTTCATCTTTGTTCCCAGGTCTGTCTTGGACGAGAGCATGGCTCAGGAAGGTGATACCCTTGGCAACGAGGCCGGCATGCTGTATGGAGAATATCTGATGCTGGACAAGCTACTATCAGCACAGAGGATGCTGAGCGCCGAGTCTTCCAAACCAGTGCACGATGAGCATTTGTTTATTGTTACTCATCAAGGTAAGATCTTTACAGTCACGCCTGATAGAACTACAAACCTTTTCGAAGACGAAACGGTAGGCAGAAGTGTCTGTACGATCCAATGCATAGGAATATAAAAACTTATATCTATGGTCCAATGTTATATGTAGGTGGAGCGCTATCAATAGCCCACAAATACAGATTCTAGGCTACTAGTGAGAATATCCCAATGGGAAGTCCTTTGCAGGGAAAGCATGCTTATATAGGATAGATCAAGAAATGCTTGATCTATCCTGGGATCGATCCCAGAATAACTTACTCAGACTACAGAGTCTAATTATGTAAGTATGCACTTAAGCCGTAATTAACACGCTTGGTAAACAGATTATTGTGCATCGTCTTTTCTGACTTCCAAGTTCAAGTAGCAAGGGCTAGGTGCATCTAGCCCTTTTACAGGTCACATTTCCTAATATACATAATGTAGCATGCATAGTATAGGGACGGCAAATGACAAATGTCAGTGCCGTAATGTCACAATATACAAAATATGTCCCAAAAATATAATAGATATCAAACACGTTTTTCCTTGTGAAGCATAATTTATGATGTGACCCAAAAAACAGTGTGTTTATCTGTAGAGTGAGTGAGTACGTAGTACGTAGTCGGCTTGCAAACGACATTATCTTTAGGAAGGCGTCGGACATAACCTCTTGCACTTGAACTGTCTCATGATATTAGAATTATTTCACGACTTCTTCAAACAAATACCGCATTCGATAATGGTGGAACTAAATAACTTCACTTGAAATATGTTATGATAAGTTTCGCATACTTAACAGAAAATTAAATGGTAAATATGTATGAGGATGTAACATATAGCACCTATATCCATTATATGGTGACATCTACCAACCCGCACTGGGTTCGCGTGGCGAAACGGCCCACTTCCTCTCACCGAGAGGAGGCCTTTGTCCCAGCAGTAGAAACACATTATAGGCTGATTATAATAGGCGAATATAGTTAAGAGATGGGGTATTGATGGACAGAAACTAGATACTTATAAACAGTTAAGAAGACTGCTATGTTAAGTTTTTAGCTTTCTCTCTGCTACCTACTATTTTGCTGTGCCCGACAGTGTACATGATGATCTCTCGATGTAGGTACATAGTGTGGAATGCAATAAATGATTGAGTATTGAGTAACCTGCTTTCAGAATTCCCACCTTCATGATCCAAGATGGCACAGTCCGCGAGGTTTAAGCTGAGCTTTGCATTTGTGTTAAGTGCACATAGATAGTGTAGTATAGGTGTAACGTCCGGATAGAGCGCGATTCGCCCTTTGCTTGGTTTAAAACCGGTTTATACTGGTTTTTGGCAATCGCCTTATGTTCTTTTGGTACGAAACCGTGTCGCATCGTTGTAAAACGTAAAACGATAAGACACAAATTTTGGTCATGGGCTCTCGTACCATTTTGGTGATCACTCACACAAATGCAAAGCTCAGCTTACGCCTCATGAACTGTACGGTGGTTTATAAAATCTGTCATAACCGCTGATGATGTTTGGTGGGTGAAGCTCAGGATTTCAAAAGGTTTTATTTAGCTTCACTTTGGGAGGATTCAGCTATACTTTATTTGCTCTTAAACATGTGTGTACATACAATTATATAGAAAATAAAATAAAAATGCATGCAAGGTGTTAATAGGTACATGGAAATGTGCTAACATGTTTACCATGAGCATGAGCATGAGGAGCTCGTGGCTAAGTAATAACAGCCTCATGGGTCGATCCGTCAGGTTAAGCTACGCTTGCCGGGATTGGTCCGTGGATGGGTGACTATCTTTACATACCGAGATTCCTCAGCACCTCGGAAACCTCTTGGTCTCCCGGCTGTCATTCGTGGATCTTTGAAAGTCGTTGCGGGTCGTCAGAAGCCCGAAAGTCTGACAACCAGTCTTACCAAGGGGTATCATATTACCCAGTTACTGGGTTGTGGAGGTCAGATAGACAGTCGCTCCATGTAAAATACTGCTATTCAGCTGCATCCGGTTAAACCCAACATAGTTGGTAAAAGGCTAGGCAGATTTAGCTTCACTTTGGATTTTATCATAGTCAAGAAAATTGTTTTCTTTGAATACTTATACCATATTTCCTTATGTGTAGGCAATTACAATTACCAACGATGCAACCCACTGTGCTTATTATTGTCAATGACGTCAAATTACGGATGGAATATCATAATATGAATGAAACTATGTGAACTAACATAATCATATCCATCTATTAAGCAACTTCCGCTAAATACTAAAACTTCATAATTTAAAGGCTTTTTTTTGGCATACATATGGTAAGTCCAGGATACGTGCCACACTTTTTGATAGGGAGCCATAACTTATTCATTAAAGATCTATTGACAATACGGCTTTTGCATATGGTAACTTTGATCTTTAATCTAAGGAGTACCATCCCTTTTGTTTATACAAAAGTTTCATAGATTTTGAGGAAATTGGGTCTTTTTTACCCTCTCAAATGTAGGATAGATACCTAACGTGAGGGATAGAAGACTCGCTGTATAAATGCTTCAATATTAGATGCTAATTGAAATAAAACATACTAGTTTCAATAATCAGTAATAAATTCAATTCAATTATTTCAATTCCATGAATAAATTCAATTCAATTATTTCAATTCAATTCAAATCAATAATAAATTAATCTATTTTATCACACTAATAATATAAAAAATAATCATTAAATATTTTAAATAGGTACCTAATGTTAACTGTTCCTTGTTATCTTTTTCAAATTGTCGTCTTTAATGTCCGTGATACGACGACGACATGAATTCCGATGAATGATTTCCGTAAGTTCTAGCTATTTCATTTACAACTTTCTCATTTTTGGTAATTTCTTGGAAAGCCTTTTCCAAGCTTTGTTCAGTCCAACTAATGTGACGGGGGACCAGCCCCGGTTTTCTTTTATATTTTCGAGGCATTTCTTCCACCTGTTTATAGAAATAGTTAGGGATAGGATAGATGCCCCTAAGGGCATCTATGCCCCTAAGGGCATCTATCCCGGACTTTTAGCACCGGATAGATGACTTTTTTAATAAAAAAATAGTTAAAAAGAAATCTATAATATATAGCATTAGGAATTTCGTGTACTTTAAACTGTAATATCAGCAAATCAATTTTTAAAATATAGAATTTATAACAGAGTGAAAAGTTAATCGATAGTAAGTTCCGGGCCCTATCCTATTGGGACACCTATCCTGGAATTACATAGTCTTCATTTGTCATTTCAGACCAGAAGCACCCACTGCTGGGTGATACTTAAGCCGTTCTTGGCTTCTCTACGGTTAAGCATGGCTATCATCTAGCCAGCCAGCCTAGCCTTTACCCAACTCTGTTGGGGCACAGATTAATAATTAATCTGTGGTCGGCTTCCAGTCTAACTGGATGCTGCTGAATACCCGTATTTTACATGGAGCGACTTTCTATCAGACCTCCATAATCTAATACCCCTTGGAAAGACTGGTTGTCAAACTTTCGGGCTTCTGACTACACGTAACGACTTTCAAAGAACTACAAAAGTCGGTCCCGGCTGACATTTTTGTGCTTTCCGAAGCATGGAAAGTTCTCGGTATATACTCGTAATATACCGGATGACTTTTTTTACCGTCTCGAAAAAAATTGGGTATATTAGGTGATCGGAGTAGAAGCCTATGGCATACCTAACATTTTTTTTTTTTTTTTCAAAAAAAAAACCAAAAAGATCAAAAATTCAAATCATATGATTTGAATTTCGATATTATTAAACGATGTACTATTTTTTTTCAAAATTTCTGTTTTTCTGGTACAAAAATTAAAAGTTTACATCGAATTTGTTTTATTTATTGGTAGTTGGTACTTAGATATTTTTTTCTGTCTAAGCTATTAAAAAAAAAAACTAGGTATGCCATAGACTTCTAATCTGTTCACCTAATAATACACCCTATTTTTTCGAGACGGTAAAAAAAGTCATCCGGTATAGACGGGTGTTGTGTATGTTGGGCTATACACTACCCGACATTGATGTCGGGATGTTGTTAATGCCAGTCGCGCAGTAAAGTCTGCTTGTGTGATGCAGAATTTGTATGACGTAAGGCCTTTGATGCGCAGTTCGCACGTGGCGTTGTAGATGCCGCCACAGTGTATTAAAATAAAAGGCTTTGAGGAGACGATTCCATAAAATATACCTCTATTTTACACTGAACACACTTAAAAGGTTGAAGTTGGTGGCAGTTATCTTAGTTCAATCTCAGATTTGATGCCACCAACTGCACCAGACAGCTTGAAAAGTAGCTTTGTTTTGACTTTTTAGTTGAAGTCAGGTTTTCATATAAATATCTTCTGTTTCCAGCCTACGAGCTATGGTTCAAGCAGATCATCTTCGAGGTGGACTCGGTGCGGGCGCTTCTGGACGTGGAAGGTCTTGACGAGAGCCATACTATGGAAATACTGAAGAGGCTCAACAGAATCGTGCTTATTTTGAAGGTAGGGAACTCTGTTAAAGTTTGCATTACCACTTGCAACTTTGCAAAAGAAGTCTGAAGAAGTGGATATATTCAGAATCAGAGAAGGTAAATGCGAAAGTAACTCCATGTATGTTATTGTTTCACGCCACAACAACTGAACATATTTCAATCAAATTTGGCGCGCAGGTAGACTTTGGTAGCTCATTGCATGTATGAATGTTGAAGCCGACGGCTGCAGTTGCCACTGCCGTTGGCAACGTGCCGATCGTGGATATGTTGACCACTTAGGAGTATGAGAACATAGTAGGATACTTTTTATCCAGGTAGTAGTTCCGTGGGATTATTTACGATCTTCATCTTGGTTGAATTCGCGGGCAAAAGTAACTTCATCATCATTCCTCGTACGCACGGCTACAGATCAAGTTCTGATCTGTAGCCGTGCGTAGGAGGAATCACAGTTATTTCACTTAGACTGATGATGCTGATGATGATGGAGTTACTTTTGCCCGCGAATTCGCCCAAGTGAAGGTCGGAAATATGTGTGTGTGTTTCTGAGAAAAATCTTTAGTTCGAGTTATTCGATACGTCACAGTATTGTATTATAATTACGCATAATAACTGTGATAGCGAGGAACCCTGACTTCTGACCTGTATCGACATCTACACGTAATTTTTTATCGACAATCTGGCTCGCACTAGTGACGCGCTGTTATTGCGCCCTTCTCTTGTATTGGCTGGAATTGTATACTAGATAATCATGCTGTGGCAAAATATTATTCTGTCAGGGATATACTACCAAGTATATAGCAGTTTCAAACTCAAACTCAAAGCATTTATTTCAATTAAACCAATTACAGGCACTTTTGAATTTTCAAAGAGTCGGTCAGTTAGTCAGAAAACTGAGGCTAGTTGCCCATTCCAAAACGTAGATCTCTATGGAGAAGAGCGGGCAAGAAACTCCACGGACACTCTTTTAAATCAATATAAGTAATACAACATCCTCCATCAACATACAAAAAAAATAAAAATACTTAAAAACAAGTTAAAATATAAAATTAAAAATAAGGCCTGGCAGATAAGAGATGACCAGACCAGAAGTTTCCTAGAAGAGCCGTCATCTAACGGCCGCAGTGACGGATGTCATGAAAATTATGGCAAAAAACCGGTCAAGAGCGAGTCGGACTCGTGCACCGAGGGTTCCGTTCCGATTTCTGAAAAAGTGTGTCTATTTAGAGACATCGTTTTGTTTTGCTGTAATCTTTACATAAACTTCTATCACATAGAATAATTTCAGATTTTTCTCTATGCAATCTTCGGAGATAAGGGGGTAACAATATTTTATCATTTTTCATCAAAAGTCGAAAACTATGCGGCCTAAAAAAAGAAAAAAAATGTTTGAGAATGTGTAAACAGCGTTCTTTCATATGATACCCCACATGCCCTAGTAACCCCACTTCGAATTTTTAAGACCCCCTTTCAGTCCCTGTTGCAAAAAAAAACATACTTATATATTTTTGTTTCTTTCTTATTTGCAACATAGTTGGGGAAACGCCATCTAAAACTGTTCCAAATTTCAAGTTGATAGCATTAGTAGTTCTTGAGCTGTTAGGCTATTATAACTTAGATAAATTACAAACTGACCCATTAAAAAGTGAAAAATAAAAAACTATTTTTCAAAAAAAAAACAACCGACTTCCAAAAAAAACTGCAAACTGAAAAAATTACTTTAATTTCGGAAGTCGGTGGCAAAAAACTAAAATACAGATCCAAAGACACCGAAATTAAAGTTATTTTTCAGTTTGCAGTTTTTTTTGGAAGTCGGTTGTATTTATTAAAAAAAAAAAGTTTTTTATTATAGTTGTAACAAATTCCTTTATTAGTCAGTTAGAGAGAGTTTAAGCGATTTGCCGAGATTAAGGCCCAGATTTCCTGAAAACGATCAAAAAGGTGGTTTTTTAAAGCAGTGTATATCATAAACCGTAAATAATTTTGACATGTAAAAAAAATATGATATTTTCAAGTCTTTTTCGCATACAGTGATGGAAGCCAAAACATAATTATACATATTTTAATGCACCAAAAAAATCTTTAAACATACCTCCTAATAATCTTTAAAAGCAGTTTATCCCTTCATTAACAATTATAATTATAATTTGCCGTAAGATCTCGTGATAATTATTAACTATTCAAACTCATGCATAAAACATTTTTGTTGGATCACAATCTTGAATTCATTTGAAATCAAAACACTTTAAAATAATTGCTAAGCAACATTTATCAACATTATCGGTAGTTTTTCTCCAGACTTCTTCGAGTGAATCGAATCGATTGTGATTTAAATTGGTACTAATTCGAGTCAAATTAAGTAGGTACGGTGGTAGGTACTGTAGAGGCTTTGCAACCTTATGCGTTTTAGCATGCAATCTCCACGTACCTTGTTTAAGTAGTTTATGCTTAGGGCCTATTTCACGATGTCCGAATAGCCGGAATAGCCACTACTCGCCGAATAAATTCAAAAACCGGTCAAGAGCGAGTCGGACTCGCGCACCGAGGGTTCCGTACCATCATTTATATGTAATTTTTGTTGATGATATCTGAAAAACTATGCTATTTAGAGACATTGTTTTATTTTTCCTGTAATCTTTACATAAATTTCTATCACATAGAATAATTTCAGATTTTTCGCTTTGCAAACTTCGGAGATAAGGGGGGGGGGGGGGGAACGGTATTTTTTTTTTTATTCAAAAGTGTCAGTAATTGGTTTAATTGAAATAAATGCTTTGAGTTTGAGTTTCAGTTCAGTCATTTTCACACGTTGTTATGTCAGTTCTATAAATTATTTCGTCTGATGTAACAATAACATATGATCCGTATTGATAATACTAAATGTGTATCAATAATGTTATTATTGCTGTTATGAATCAAAACAACGTGCTTTATTATTATTATCTGACTTCTGATCATAAAAAAACCGGCGAAGTGCGTGTCGGACTACGCACAATGAAGGGTTCCGTAGTTAGAATGAAATTATCCCAAGAACATACTACATGCATTACAGAACATACATTCCAACAGTAAATGTAAGTTTGTACTTACAATAGTGACCGTTTTTACCATGTTATTTTAAGACCACAAACTTCTTATAGGTTTTCCTGTAATGTACAGGTATGGAACTATTTTCTGTATTTTTTTTTTTTAATTTTAGGTTCAGCAGTTTCGGAGATAAGGGGTGGGGAATGGTCAATTTTCGTCTATTTTTTTAAACAATTTTAAAATGATTAATTTTAAAAGGCACTGATTTAAAGAGGCAGTTGTAAATAGAAGTTTTGGTAAGTTAAAAATTATTAATGGCACGTTTAATAACTATTTCAGCAGTTAAAACTAAGCAGTAAAGTAAACAAAAATGAGTAATAGAAAATAATTAAATGGATCAGTGAATTGAGCAGGAAAATAATTAAATGGGCGGTAAAAATTATTGAACGAGCTTACGAGGAGGTTACGTGTGGGCAGTAATAAATCGGAATTTGTCGGTAAGAAATATCATTCTAAGCAATTCTATAAACAATGAGGTGGTAAAGTAGTTTTCGAGGTATAGCGGTGTGACGGACGGACAGACGGACGAAGTCGCACCATAAAGGCTTCCTTTTTACCTTTTTGGCACCGAACCCTAAAAACAGTACCTACTTAAATAGTAATGAAAAATTAAATTACTTTTGCTTTGACTGAAGGAATTAAATAAAACAAATTGTATAATAATAATAATAGAAACTTTTATTCGTAATTCGAAACATAGGTACTTAAGTAATTCTAATGACATAGAATTAGCTTAGTAGCAGCTAAAATAAACTTATTGCATAATAAGAGCAGGTTTGGCTTTCGACGGTCTGCCTCTCTTCCTTTTTTGTCCGAGTGGAATGTTTTTAGCTTCAACTGGAGGTACGGCGTACTTCAAGCGTATGGCCAGGATGTTACAGGCCAGGAGGCCAATTCCGGTGGCATGGAAATTATCTCCATGGTCGAAATATCAGTCGAGAAACTGCTTATCTCCGTCGAAAACGAAAAAATGCTATTCTAACGATCTCCATTTATAAATTTTTCGATCGCAAACCAACGAGATATCACGGCTGGTCCTAAGGTATGGAGATATGAAATCTCCGTTGGAACATCTGTCAAAATTTACATTCGTAGGTTTATTTCGTTTTTTTTTTTTTGGTACCTACATGTAGAGGCTTAGGGGTTTATGGGCTTTATAAAGGGGGGCCAAATTTTCATTATTTTTGCGATAGGACACACCGTTTTCGAGATATAAGCAAAAGAAAAAAAAAATACAGTACTGTTTTTGCACTTGAAGTCAAGGTGTTGGTGTGAATTTTAGTTCATGACAACTAATTTTATTCCACACCTTTTTAATCGACATTAAAAATAGTCTTATTTAATATAAAAATTAAAACCTACCTACGTCAGAAAAAGGATGATCATGCGAAATGCGTTTCTGATCACGCTACTTTGCAATTACCATTTTCAGTAAGTAATTATAAAAAAAAAACACAGTTATAGAAACACAATATACTAAAATTATCTTTTATAATGTGTTTGCTTGGATTTAATAAATTAAACATACGTCATTAATACTAAAAAAAGAAAAATGTAGCATAATCGATTATAATCAAAGTGAATCGATAAAAATGGAACGTCTTTTAGACGAGATTATTTTCTCCGTTGTAAATCTTTCTCCATGGTCTAACAGAATACGGTTTTTTGATAGTATCGAGATTTGAACCGGACATTGATGTGGAGATTTGAAACAGAGATTTATCTCCATGGTCGTGATATCTAGCTCGAGCCCGGAATTCGGTCCCAGGGCCCCAAGTCTGCTATTTTTTACATTCCAACACGATCCCATTGTCACTGCATTGTCATTTTGCTAAAAGTTCGTACCTAATCTGCTAAATTCATAATTTCATACAATGTAGTGTCAGTGGTTGACCATTGGAAAGTCATAATGACGCCATTATATTAGTAGATTACCAAACTTGTCAAAATCAACAATTATGAAATCAATGATAGACCATTCTGACACTATTGTAATAGCAGACTTGAGGCCCAGGCGTATGGCAGTTCGGGTGTTACCGCTCGCTATGATCTGCCGAACTATTTTTTGAAACGCTCATTCCATCATTTTTACCGCTCATTCAGTTATTGGACTGCTCAATTATTTTTAGCTGCTCAATATGTTTTTCAACTGATCATAACATCATAACATCTCGAATATTTAAATAACAGCTCAAAAAATTTGTTCCCATTTTAAAATTATAAAAAAAAAATATTTGAGACCCTCGTTGTAAGCCCTTTCATTTGATATGTCACACGGAAAAGTTTGCAAAACTTTTTTTTAAATTTTCTCATTTGCCCCCTAAAAGTGACTTCCATATTCAAAATTAATTTATGTACTTTAGCCTTACGAGTTTGGGTCACAGAAATCCAGTGTACCAAACAACTTAATCGGTCCATTAGATTCGGAGCAAATTGGCTGTGACAGACGGACAGACAGACAGACAGACACACGAGTGATCCTATAAGGGTTCCGTTTTTTCCTTTGGTTCCGTTTTTTCTTTTGAGGTACGGAACCCTAAAAACTAGAATTTACTAGTGACTTTGTCTGCGTAGATTTCGGATAAGTACCTACTTAAGTTGTGAAATTATTATTTTATACCTTATGTGTATGTGGCCCAGTGGTAACAGCCACGATTAAGAGTTGTAGGGCGTAGGTTTGAACCCCGACAGGCGCTTTACTTTGTGTTAATTATTTCATCACCACTGCTCTCAGAACGTTCCAACATCACTTGTTCAATGCTAAAGACTATTGTCCATCTTCTCTCATTAATTTCATAATTTACTAGAACGATGCTCTTAATTCTAGATTAGATAAAGCCCGACAGATTTCGTGCCAATCTTTACTAAAATCTTCATGCTTGAATATTAATCTACACATTGCGGTCATTAAATATTATCGTCCGATGGTGTGGAGTATCAACTTTCCCTGACACTTTCACATTATTCACTAGACGACATTGTAACTCGCGTTTTATATCCTAGAAATTAATACTTGCCTTGCCATGAGTACTAGTTCATAAAACGGGTCAAAACTCTCGAAAATGATCAGCTATTCTATACAAAATGTAATAAACGGCTGATTTCAAAGTTAAAAAAAAAATTGCGCCACGATTGAGAAAAAAACTATAAGTAAAATGTAGATATTATGGAATATTTTGAAATTTTCCATGCTCACATTTATGAAATTATGACATACCTACTTAGAATTTTTTGTATCACAAAAATCAACACTAAACATCCTATACTATACTAGAAAGGCTTAGGTAGTAAATAAAGGTAAACAATCTTGATGTGACTTTTTACACAAACACATAATAACCAAGTAAACTACTGCTTAAACTAATGGTCAATGATATTATATTAAATTATCATTTTAATAATATCATTGCTAATGGTTCAATTGATTTAGTAATCAATAATGTTGTGTTTACATTGGTTTTTAGTTGCATTTTATTTTAAACTGAGGTTTTAAAATAAAAAAGATAAAAGACACATCAAGATTGTTTACCTTTATTTCACTACCTAAACCTTTCTAGTGTAGGTTCAAAGCCTTGGCAGTTAACGCCAAAAACGTCCGATTTTGGCGATATTTAGGAGGTTTAGTGTTGATTTTTTCTCTCACTAAATTCTCCAATGATTATTTAATCTCCAGAATTATTATTTTTTGTCTCAATGGCGACTTCAAAAAGGTACCAACATACAGGGTGTAAGGGACAGCCCTCCGCAAACTAACAGGGTGCATTCAGCTCCTCATTTTGAATCATATTCCACCGGAAATTTTCTCAGGAAAATTTTCATTTTTTCAAATTGTTTTTTCAGTTACATTTTCATTATTTCAATGTAAAATTGCATTGTGTGTTCGCAGCACTCCATTTATGTAAAAAAAACTGCAAAAAAAACAAAAAAAAAAAACCAGCAATGGATGTTGAAATACTCTAACCAACGAAGCGTGAAATCAGCTGTTCACTTTCTGTCTAGCTACAGAGTTCATCGAACTCACCGCATACCTATTACCTACCCCTCCCAACCAGTAATAGACTTACACCCTGTATACAGGGTGTAAGTGTAAACAGTGGCAATCTTTTAAGGGGTCATTGTACTCATCATTATGAACAACATTTACTATGAGACCAAAAATGAAATCGCGAAAAAAAAAATTAGCTGTTCAGTACATTTACCTATGCTCACATAATTTGTCAAAATGTAGGGAACAGCTGTTTTTTTTTTCGCGCTTTCAGGTCAGGTTCAGGGCTTAGTGCGAGTTTTTATACTTACTCGATCACGTTAACGTAAACGTCAGTTTGTACTGAAACTGAATAAGCGCCGTCTGGTGACTGAAATGGGAATCACAATTAGTTCGTTCAAATTGACGTACGTCAACGTTCGTAAACGCGATCGAGTAAGTATAAAAACTCGCACTAAGGCCACTTTTCCCATAGTAAAAGTTGTTCATAATGATGAGTACAATGACCCCTTAAAAGATTGCCACTGTTTACACTTACATCCAGTAAATCACTAACCCGTCTTGAGCAAGTGTAGTGATCAATGCTCGTGCCTTCTCTGTATGAGAAGCGGCCTTTGCCCAGCAGTAGAACCATAATAGGCTGGTACAGTAGTACCCAACTAATATGGCTTATCGATGTACCTGCGCAGAAGATGAATTTTGAAAGCGCGGGAAATGCTATTGACCAATCGGCACGCTCCACGCTTTTTCCTGTACCGCTATTTGTCAGCAGCTGCCGCCATGTTAGCGCGCGCCACTTGACAGCCGCCATACTTGCGAGTGAGACGGAACTAACAGCTGCAGTGTATTATGAACCTTATAGTAGTGATCTAAGGTTGATTGTAAGTTTTAAGCATTCTCGTTAATCTTCGGGGCCATAGTTTCTTTTCTGTGCGAACGAAGATTCACGACGCGCCTTATTAGTTGGGTATTACTGTATTATTATAGCGATGATCGTGACAGCTTCTTTAATTGAAGTGTGTTTTAAAATTTCTCGTAACCACAGTATAATTTAATATCTACTTGGTACCCAATTATGAGCAATTATAGTGGTTCAATAACATGGCAGCTGCATCTACCGGGTAATTGAATACCTACCTAATCTATCGCGTGTGGAAAAATACACCTTATTGGTTGGCAATTATTAAAATGTTACAAGTCTTGAAGTAGGTAGGTACTTTCATGAGTTCTACCGTCTCGGATTCTAGCGGTTCATCATCGACAGCTGTTTACAATTAATTTAGTGGTAATATCTCAACGTCATAACATTTTTACTGTTTGCAGTTTGGCAATTTGATTACCTACTTTAATATGTACCTACATACTATTATTATAAACTAAATAAAAAGTAGCCTATGTGTTAATCCAAGATATAAGCTATCTTCATACCAAATTTCATCCAAATCTGTCCAGCCGTTTGAGCGTGAAGAAGTAGGTAACAAACATACAAACACACACACATATTCACACACTCACAAACTATCGCCTTTCTATTATTAGTGTCATGCAAAAAAAATACCTAACTCTGTCTGTTACCTATTCAAGCCTAACGGCTGAACGGATTTAGATGTTTGGCACACGGATAGACTATGATCTGGGGGTCTACTCCCTAAGTCCGTCCGTCGGTCCGTCCGTCCGTCTGACATAACAATCCATCAAAACAAGTGTAAAAGTTACATTTTTCGGACGGGAAAAAACACATCGGAAGTAAGGATAACTGTCAAATCATGTTGTCATTCATACTTCGTTCGGGCCCCGAACCAATAATCAATCCGTAGGTGATACGGAAGTAGGAAACGCCCGTAACGAAGGCCGAAACTACGGGCTTCTTGCTTAGGGAGTAGAGCCCCTGGTTAAGACATTCCCGTTCGTTCCCGTAAGATAATTTTCGACCTCGACGCGGGTGATATTGCGGGTAAAAGCTCTTGTGTAATTATTTTTGGAAAACATTATAAGCTTAGAGTAATTAGACTTAGAGTGATAGTTTCATTCAAAATTCCGTTCAAAATTGAAGCTACAACACAATGAATGTGTGCGTAAGCGGCACGTAATTACATTCGCCGACACGCACACAAGCAAACGAGTAATGTTGCAAGTGAATGACATTTTCCCCAAAAAGTGGGGAAAATGGAACTGTTCGGTAGGCATGGGCATAGAATTATTATTTAAATTGCGTTTAGAAATTATTTATGTTATTAGTTTATTTTATTTATTTATTTTTATATATTCATTCATTGCACAATGTAGGTACACATAGTTACACATTTGTCTTAACTAATTAGTGGAGTCCGGCAAAAACGTCTAAAAACGGAACTAAATCTTTTATACTTGTCAGTGTTGTCTCAGTCCATGTTTTATCAGGCAATAAAAGTGCATAAAAACGATTAGATTAATTTTAAATTACTAAGACAATCTATAGTTCTGTAAGGAAATGGTTTTTAAAGTTTGAATTTCATAATGTATGGCTAGTGGCGACCCCATTTTTTGTACTCTTTTGTGTCGTGCTGTACATGACCCTGGTAGGGTGTCGCTTGATATGTTGTTATTAAATAATTAATATTACTAATGTAATATTAATTATTTAGATACGTATCTTGTATTAAATTTTATTTATAAGTTATAACTTAATATATAATATTCACAAATGTATGTAATTACATTATTATGTTAGAAGTTTTATATTTATTCTTTATATATTTATTATTTATCTTCCATAAAATCTTATATACTACAGATGTTTTACTTACCCACGTAATTATTATTATAGGAGAAAATTAAATGGCTCTATTTCTTTCACTTTTTACAATCCAACGCCACTTCCACGTGAATTTGCTACAAAATGATTACGCAATTAGGGTGCTGATTTCGGCAGTCTAAAGAATCTACGTGCGAAATTTCATTTGAATCGGTTTCGACTTGAAGTTATACACGGCTACATATGAAGCTATACATTTCCAATATAAGCTGATCTCTCACTGTACGAAAATTAGCATATACAATGAGAGATCAGCTTATACTGGAATATATAGCTTGATATGTAGCCATGTATACACAAATACAACTTTTCAGTTTTATTTAATTAAGAATATACAGGGCTAGTTTTAAATGACCAGTCTAATTTTCATAGGATGTTCTACCCAGTGAAAATTTGTAGTCATTGAAAACTAACCCTGTACATGAAAACGTATATTATTTTTACTATGAGCGTTCAGATTAAACCAGACTTTTGCATTCAAACGAAATAGGATTCTTAAGTAGAAAAACTATTCAAATAAAAACATGAAATTATTTTTTTTTTAATATTTATTAAATACGTAGATACCCAACCAAGTACTTAACCCCTCAAGTGTCAATTGCACCCCATGTGTGCATAAGGAAAAACCTTTACATTATAGGTATATAAGCTTATATCACATATATACAAACGTAAAAAAACATCATCCGATGGAAAACCAATCATTATCAGTAGTTGTGAACTTATGGAGTTGGCAACTAACACCCACACCGTGGGCGGAACCATAGGTATTAATATTTGGAAAAAAATACCTACATTATCTTCTATCGGGTTAGATACTTAATTAACTAAAGGTAAACAAAAAAAAATGCTTGAGTGTCGTGGAATACTTGGCTGGAACGAATTCGACAACCGTGATTTTCATTTTGACCTCATTATCATTTTCAGCGCCTTCGAAAACCACGGAAACGACACCCATGACGAAAAATTTGAAAATTTTCGCACCGCCACCTTGGACTCAAAACCCATGAAAATGACACTCATGTCATTATTATTTCCTTTATTTAATTTTATAAATTTATGTTACATTTTTAAATAATAATTATAATAAAATTCTTCTTCTTATTATTATTATTATTTATAAATAATAATAATTAAAAAAAAAACAACATTTTTTTCTTATTCAAAATAAAGACGTCGTGACGGAATTTCATGATGGAATTTCATGGCGGAAAAATCTTAAATTTTTTTCGCTTAGCCCCCCATCCGCCAAGTTCGAAAAGTCAGATATGGAACTTCGTTCGAAAAACCACGTGACGTCGTTAACCGACTAAACCTAATACCCGTCACTTCAGTTATAATGCCACGTCACAGTTGTACTCTTCAATTTAGCAACGTTTTAATTCGTTGTACTTATCTTTTTGGGTTCTTCACAATTTTTGTTCACCTTAATTAATTTTTTAATTCGTTAATTACCCAACCCGATGAAGTCTATGTGAGTTGAGATTATACAGTACATAATTATAATAACAAAAAATGGTGTAAAATATTTTCCTATGCCTAGCAACATTTTCATTGTAATGGCGTCTGTCAAATTTACGATTTATTATTATTGTTTTGGTGAATGTTTTATACAAAAATATAATATGCTAGGCAGTACCTACAAGTGGAATGGAATCTTTAAATGTTTTCCATGATTATGTGATCAGTTGTGACACCCTTTCACTGCACAGTACGTCATTTTTTTGCAAAATTGCGCTAGCTCTTTACAGTAGTACTCGGTCTTGAGTACTGACGCCCCGAAAGCCGTACGTAGCCTTTAAAGGCTAACTTGAAATGGCTTCACTTTGCGTGCGACTACTGCGGTTCTAAGCCTATTAATTCTATGATTATAAGTACAAACAACGTAATGTGTCGTGCTTTAGGCGAAAACCAACCTTAGCTCGACTTGATACGTTACTGTTTCCAGCTGCTGGTAGACCAGGTGATGATCCTGGAGACGATGACTCCGCTGGACTTCATGGACTTCCGGCACTACCTGCGACCTGCATCCGGCTTCCAGAGCTTGCAGTTTCGTCTGCTCGAAAATAAGGTACGTAACTAATTTTGTTTCAAGGAGTTTCACTTTTAAAATCAGATATAATCAGGCTTCACTTTTCGTACACTCGAAGTGAAACGTCTGAACCAGTGGCGTAACTATACCGTTCGAGGCCCGTGGCAAATTCATCGGATTTTTATTAAATGTGTAATATTAAATGTTGGGAGTTGGGATTCTCCTCTGACCGGGGGCCCCTTCCGGCTGAGGGCCCGTGGCATTTGCTGACTTGCCACCCTGTAGTTACGCCACTGGTCTGAACTACTAATTGAATCAAAAGTTTAAAATGATTTCATTACTGAACCGAACCAACGATGTTGGATTTCGGCACTCGGCATCTTTCACTCGCCTAACGATCAATGATCTTAAAATTAAATGCAAGGGGCAGATGAACGTTCATTCCTATGGGGCCGCCTCCAGGAGCGAGAGAATCTCGACGATATTATCGTCGTGCCACGTATTTCTATACACTCTCTTATAACGTGTCTCCACACGGCGATATCATCGCGGCGATAATTTGTAGGCACAGCGTGACTATCGCCGCGATTCTCTCGCTCGTGGAGGCGGCCCCTATGTGTCGTGTGAACAAAACAAACCAAAAATGAATGTTCACTCGAGTTACTTGCTTGCTGTGCTCCTTATTCTTGCTTTCTCTTGATCTGATTATTGCTTTGTCTTGTTTGTGAGTTTGATTTGATTGAAATTGAAAAAAAAGTGTGTAAGTCAGTTCCGGCGCACGACTGGAGTTTACTACTGTTTTTTGTGCCGTTCCGACTTTTTTTATTTTTCGGTCATTTCTGTCGGGCTGGGTTTCTTCAATGAATCTGTGTTACACAAAAATCAACTTTCCCCCCTCTCACCCCCATCCCCCTTTAACTCATACAAAACCCATCTCTCACCACTCCTTTTCCTTCCCCCCCCTTACCCCTCACCATCCCCTCTCATCCCCTCACCGCCTCTAACTGCTAAGGCTTCGAACCTAGGAGGAGGTGTAGTGTTGATTTTTTTGATACAAAGAAATTCTACCTCATCTGACTAAAAATGTGAGCATAGGAAACAAAATGTACCATATCACCAGACTTATTATTTTTTTCTCAATGGCACCGCTAGTTGGCGACTTGGCGGCACTACTCGCCATAAGCAGTAAACTCCAAAACTGGGCTAGGGTTTGTCATTATTTCCCAAAAAGGACTAAACGTTTTCAACGATGCTTTTTATCAAAAATCAATTGATAATAATTGTCTCCATTATTTGCTTGATCATTGTTTCTAACATTCTCGTGACAATTGTTTCAGCAGAATTAATTTGAATCAATATGGCATTGACTTTGACTTTGTAGATACTTAGAATGATTTATTTTAAATTCTTCGTTAGGTACGTAGTCTTATGAACCTCTTTGGTCTAGTGATCACAAGGGCGAATGCTGACCATCCCGCACAGAGTTCGATCCACAGTTTCAGAAAAATATTGAGGAGTCCTATTAGGAATTTCACTATAACATCTCGGAGTCTTTGGGTCCGGATTATGGCAAAAGGCTATAATGTGGGAATAGGTACTTCATAATGTTCATACGTCTGCTACTGCTGACCCCTTCGGGAAAAATAGGCATTATTATTATTAACACAAACGGGATGTTTATCATGTTCGAGTTCCCGATATTTCGGCGCTGTTGCAATCACCATGATCACGGATAAACATCGAACATAACAGTAAACATGGTAAATATCCCGTTTGTGTTAATAATAATGTTAGTGACCATGACAGTTTAAAAACTTATAATAGGCATTATATTATGTTACGCTTACAATCCTTGTCGTGTCTGTTTCCAGCTAGGACTGAAGCAGGCGCTTCGCGTCAAGTACAACCAGAGCTATCAGACGGTGTTTGGAGATGACCCGGAAGCAATGGATAATCTACAAAAGTAAGCCACATTTTTTGCACCTAGATTACACCGAACACTACGCTTTTGACGCTACAATATACCGACAGGATAGGTTTACTGTGAAGGGGGCGTTAAGTAAGGCAATTTTGGCGATTTTTCGACCTCCCCCATTGGTGAGATGTCGTAAGATTTGACTGCCAGGTAGGTGGACTGACGATGTTAAGAAGGTGTCTGGGACAGACTGGATGCGGAAGGCGGAGGACAGGGTGTTGTGGCGCAGACTGGGAGAGGCCTATGTCCAGCAGTGTACTGCGTTAAGCTGAGTTGATCGATTTACATTTTAATACGAAGCGTAGCTAACGTAAGTAAGTGTAGTATATATGCGTAATTTAGCCGTCGGTCGGCTGCTGCAGCACCATAATAATTTTTCCATTTAAATGATTTATTTAGTCTCAGGTCGTACCTACTATGTGCTATGCACAGCCCTATTTAACCTTTTAACCTTAACCTTTTTTAACCTTTTAACCGGCCGACTTCATAATCATATCAGTTGTCGTGCCCCTAGCGCCCGGCACAATAAATTGTAAAAAACTTTTTAATAGCGTAATGAAATAAAAAAAGCATGTTATAGGAGCTGTGATATTTGGTCGTAAATATACGACCTTGGTTAAATGGACACGAAAATATTTGTCGGATTAATCCGACGTAAGCCGTTAAAGCGTGAAACGTCTTCTTCAATGATGTAATGACATACATTGCCTCTTCCAGATCTGAAAATGAGCCAGCCCTACTCGCACTGATCGAGCGTTGGCTGGAGCGCACTCCAGGTCTCACTACCCACGGCTTCAACTTCTGGGGCAAGTTCCAGGCCGCCGTCAACAAACAGATCAAGGATGACATTGATGCTGCTGCGGTGAGCATCGACTTTTTAATCGACATTAGCTTAGGGTTCCATCACTGCAGGTTCTGTTATCCATGATTAACGTCCACATATACTGTCTAACCCAATTTTACCCCATGCGACACAATGATGAAGTCAAATCCGCGCCAAAATCTGCTTAAGGCTTCAACATTGTTTCGCATCACAATCCCTTTGAAATGGTTCATACCATGCAAAACAAATAACAGTAAGTAGGTACTTATCTGAATTAAAACAACAATTTAAAAAAAAACCGGTCAAGAGCGAGTCGGACTTGCGCACCGAAGGTTCCGTTCCGATTTCTGAATAAGTGTGCTACTTAGATACGTCGTTTTATTTTTCCTGAAATCTTTACATAAACTTCTATCACATAGAATAATTTCAGATTTTTCTCTTTGCAAACTTCCGAGATAAGGGGGGGAACGGTATTTCTTTTTACATTTTTCATCAAAAGTCGAAAACTATGCAGCCTAAAAAAAAAAAAAAAAATAGTTTGAGAATGTGCAAACAGCGCTCTTTCATAAATATGATACCCCCCATGCCCTAGTAGCCTCACTTTAATTTTTTAAGACCCCCTTTCAGTCCCTGTTGCAAAAAAAATAAAAATATTTTTATTTATTTCTTATTTGCGAAATAGTTGGGTAAACGTCATATAAAACCAAGTTGATAGCATCAGTAGTTCCTGAGATATCCAGCTGTGACAGACAGACAGACAGGCTGAGTCACACCATAAGGGTTCCTTTTTTACCATTTTGGTACGGAACCCTAATTAGGAGGCTATACCAACAAGTTGTTTTCATTTGGGATTTTTCGAAATTATGAATAAAAAAATTACATATAAACTCCCATGGAGCCGAGAATTTTTTTTGGGGCCTGAGGAGGTGACAGCACTGAACCCTCCTATCCATTTCCTTAAGGCTAACGATGCACCAAACACCGCACATTTTGATATCTGTAGTATGTTCCGTGTAGAGGTTAGCTTGTGTCTAAGTAATAACAGCTGCACGGCTTGATCCATTAGGTTAAGTTACGCTTGCCGGGGTTGGTCCGTGGATGGGTGACCATATTTACATACCGAGACACCTCCGTGGCTTTAAGCACGTTAAGCCTGTCATTCGGGTTGTCGTCAGAAGCCCGAAAGTCTGACAACCAGTCTTACCAAGGGTTATCGTATTACCTAGTCACTGCTGGGTTGTGTAGGTCAGATAGGCAGTCACTCCATGTAAAATACTGGTATTCAGCTGCATCCGGTTAGACTGGAAGCTGACCCCAACATCGTTGGGAAAAGGCTAGGCAGATTGATTATATTCCATACCTTTAGTTGTATGTTATGTGCTGTAATGTTTCAACCATTAAAAGTTCTTTTAATAGCCTCCTATTATTAAGGGTTCAAATGTAATATTGGATCATTTTCAGCTGGAAACCAACGAGACAGTTCGTCGTCATCGCCTGCAGGACGCTGAGAACCGTCGCGAGATCTACCGCTCTATCTTCGACCCAGCTGTCCATGACGCGCTCAGGTCCAGGGGAGAAAGGAGGTCAGTATTGAGTAAAGCAGTTTTAAAAGTAGCATAGTTCCATGTTCTTGCTTCTTTTAACAGTTTTAGGAGGGATGTTATAAGTTTAGGCACAGATAATATAATGTACGATGTAGATAGATAAATCAACATTAAAGAAGGAAGTTTTGATGTTCACAAATCTTACTTCAGCCAAAATCTGCCGTTTGTCGGTTTTTAGGTTTTTAGTGATTGGTAATTTCATAATTGTTACCTATGCTGCCATCTATGAATTTTTTTTAAGACTAATTCTGTACCTTTAGTGAAAAGAGGTATATATATGTCAGGATCCCTCGTTTTGAGAAAAATAAATAAAAAGTTTTGCATTTTTTAAACAGCTAAGTACAACTTTTGTTATTACTGCGATTTTTTTAATGTTTTAACTTTTATCAATTGGAAATTGTTACTTTTGCATGGGATATGCTTCGATTATGTTATAAAATAATTCGATTTTAAGATAATTTAAAAAAAAACCGGTCAAGAGCGAGTCGGACTCGCGCACCGAGGGTTCCGTTCCGATTTCTGAAAAAGTGTGGTATTTATAGACATCGTTTTATTTTTCCTGTAAACTTTACATAAACATCTATCACATAGAATAATTTCAGATTTATCGCTTTGCAAACTTCGGAGATAAGGGGGAGGGGGACGGTATTTTTTTTTACTTTTTTCATCAAAAGTCGAAAACTATGCGGCTTAAAAAAAAGAAAAAAATGTTTGAGAATGTGCAAACCGGGTCCTAGATGATAGCCAGACTAATAAAAGCTAGTTTTGTTATTTTATTTTAAAATAAAACACTTGTGTACAAGTTGTCGATGTCGTTTAGTTTACAGTCCAGCCGTTGAGAGCATGCGTTCTTGACACGTCCTGTCAGTTTCATACTAACGAATACTTATATGTGTTAAGTCATAACAGACGCAAGGGTCAATCCATCAGGTTAAGCTACCCTTGCCGGGGTTGGTCCGTAGATGGGTGACCAGATTTACATACCGAGACTCCTCCGTGCCTCGGAAAGTACGTTAAGCTGTTGGTCCCAGGTCCGGCTGTCATTCGTGGAACTTTAATAGAGACAATAAGAAAAGTGCTATTGGACACATTCTTAGTAAAGACAATTTAATAGTTTAGGTTATAATTTAATTACTTATTAGCCTATTTATAAGGCTAGATTGTAATAAGATTAGGGTCCATCCTATTGATGAGCCCTAAGACAAGGGAAAAAAAAAAATCGTGGAACTTTGACAATCATCACGGGTCGTCAGAAGCCCGAAAGTCTACCAACCAGTAAGGGAGAGGGGGGGGGTCAAGGGGTATTGTACCTATTACCTAGTTAATGTTGTGGCGGTCAGATAGGCAGTCGCTCCATGTAAAATACTGGTATTCAGCTGCATCCGGTTAGACTGGAAGTCGACCCCAACATAGTTGGGAAAAGGCTAGTCAGATTGATTACTAGATACTTAGGTACTAGAAATTGTTCAACAGACAGGTGGCAGAAACGCATTCTTTCAACGGCCAGACTGTAGTAACTATGATTTAGTAACGTGGCCCTCCTGTTCCAGGTTATCCCACAAGGCATTACAAGGCGCCATCATGATCACATTCTACAGAGACGAGCCTCGCTTCTCGCAGCCGCATCAGCTGCTCACTCTACTTATGGACATGGACAGTCTCATCACCAAGTGGCGATGTGAGTAATAATACCGGGCTATTATTGTCTAACTGCTGAGCAAAGACCGCTTCTCATACACAGAAGGCACGAGCATTGATCACCACGCTTGCTCAAGACGGGTTGGCGATTATGTACTTATGTGAGTACCTTATGAAAAAATTCGGGATACCCGGTTGAAACGAAAGTTACGTTAGTACTATTATTTATTCTGTGACGAAGTTCCTTTCGGTGTATTTTATGTATTAATACAGAGCCATCTAGTATAGTTTTTAGCAAACTCAAAAGTATAGATAGATGAACTATAGATGGCTCTGTATTAAAAAACAAATAAGTAGTAGGAATGCTTTTTCGTTATTGACGATTTCTACCAGTCAATTCCTACCGCAAGCCGCGCTATCCATACTAATAATATAAATTCGAAAGTAACTCTGTCTATCTGTCTGTCTGTCTGTCTGTTACCTTTTCACGCCTAAACCACTGAACGGTTTTCGATACAATTTGGCAAGGCTATATATGGTATCTCGGGGACGGACATAAGCCGCGGGCAAAAACTAGTGAGTATATATCGAAGCAAGTTTTAGCTCGGTGTGTAAGTGAAATGGCCTTATGACTGTCTAGTTTGATGGCCAGGATAGAAGACTCTCACGCGCACCGGAATTTAAACGCGCTTCGTTTAAATGTAGATTTATGACAACATGCTATACTTACTTAAATCAATTTTTAGCTTAGTAAGTTAATTACCTTCGATTTAAAGCAAATTTTACTGTATAATAAGGAACTGTTAACGTATAATCGTATAAAACAGAAAATAGACGACGCTACTTTGGAATTTTCTAATAAGTACTTATCGAAAAAATTTCAAGTATGTGATCATGTTTTGGTTTTAGTAAGTAAATAAAATAAATATATAAATAAAATTATGTTTATTTATCCCCACAAATTACATTCATAGAGTTCTTAAAATGCTATAGACGTATTAAATTGACAGCTATTTAACAATGGGGTTGGCTACTGTCAAAGTGGCGCTAGCATAGCTTTAACCAAAATTATATTCATTTGTATGAAGTATTTGTTTGTTTAAGATTTTACAAAATGCCTAAGAAATGTGAAGTGCCTTAATGCAAAGAAATAGGTGCACACCAATTTCCGATAGCTGTAGAATTTAAAAAAAGTGGTTAATAAAAGTAATTAAAAAAAGTGGTCTAATTCGGCTTTTTGTAGTAATGTATAATTGGCGAAAAGTATTATGAAATGTATACTTCCTACAAACAAAACTATTTCATAAATAAAATAGCTTGATGTATAATTTTAAGAGTATACCTTTCAATAAGGTCTGCTTTTCTTCATTGTAAAGAAGCACCTCGTTTTTTTCAGTTCAGCCTTTAGCTCGCTTATTCTCTATGTTGAGTACATGTTTATCTTATCATCCATCCTGGTATTTTGATGAAAAAATTTACAAAACCGAACACACAAATAGAGTAAACAAATGTGACAGGTGAAAGCTATGCTAGCGTCATCTGCCAAAAGTTTTAAGGAGCCAACCCCAATTGTACAGCAGCAATTTGTTGTTTGTTTGTAGTAATTTGTGTTGTGTAGTACAGCAGTAGACAATTTAGTCAAATAACACTTAGGGAAAATCCAAATGATTTAATAATAGGCATACATTTGGTTAGGTATAAAGGAATTTTAAAAACACAAAATTATCAATGTATCCCCTTAAATAACTTCGTTCCAAAAATCATGTTTTGGATTTGGCCACATTTAAGTCGACTATTTGAATCACTATGCAGAAACACAAACCATTAAGTTAAATGTGCTGTGTGCAGAACAATACGCCTACCACAAACTTTTAGCCAATACGTAGAATAGCGCTATGTGAGTGTGTGACTTACAAAAATAACTAAAAATAACAAAATCAAGGTCCTATGTATATTTTTAGTCGTATCTATCCTACCTATGTATCGCAATTTGCGAAAGTTGGCTCTCGAAAACCAAGTAGGTACTTATAAAGTTACGGAGATCCAACCAAACTTTAGTTTACGGAGTGGCTTTTGCACATACCGCTGCAATAACCACCTTACCAATGTGTGCAGCTAGCCTTGCCATCCGTCCGGATATAGCCGGACAGTGTTAGACTTTTTGATCTCTTGTCCGGCCAAAGACTGTGTCCGGCTTGGTCAGTCAGAACTCAGAAACGAGCGACCGAGACGACACGGTTGGCGCAGTGGTTGAGCGATTGACTGCTGCGCAGCATGTCGCGGGTTCGATTCCCGAACGGAACAAATATTTGTACGACCTACAAGTATTTGTTCCGAGTCTGGGTGTTTTTCTATCTATAATATGTATGTATTTACAAAAAAAAAAAAAAAAATTATATAAGTAGTTTATCAGCCATCTCGTTACCATAACACAAGCATTAGGTTGCTTAGCTTGGGCTAGATGGCGTTGTGTGAAATGTCCAAGGATATTTATTATTATTTATTTATTTAACGTCAAAATTGACGACCAATTGCAAAATTTGCAAAAGTTGGCTAGCGCAAACCAACAATAATATTACCGAGATACAAGCAAAGTTTAGTTCACGGAGTGCCTTTCGCACGTGCGCTGCAATAACCACCTTCCCCCCTTTTCATAAAAACTAAAATGCTCATTAAACCTATTTTAGATAGAGAAGTGTTTATAATTTTTTTTCGAATTATGATTTCAGTTTGAAAGAAGAAGACAGAACGGGTTGGTATCAGAATGACTGGATCGCAAATTGACCACGTCGCTCTTAGTCCAAATCTCAAAATGTCTAAATCTCAAAATACCTAAGTCGCAAAATGACTACATCGCTTTTAGTCCACATTTCATAATGTCTAAATCTCAAAATACCTAACTCGCAAAATGACTACATCGCAAAAAGTCCGAACAGTTGTGTAGGCACCTATACCTACATTAATCTCTTTGGTTCTTTAGGTGACTTTTTTTCTAAGTTTCCCTAGACTATAATGTGCTTCCCCAAAATTCACTCTTTACACCAAACTTGAACCAAATCGGTCCATTTTGATGCTTGAACAGACAAACCTACAAACAGACAAAAATGTTAAAATCACCTATTTTGGGTAATATAATACTGGTATTCAGCTGCATCCGACCCCAACATAGCTGGGAAAAGCCTAGGCAGATGACGATGATGAATGATGATGTATCCAGTCATTCTGATATCAACCCTGTATAGGTGCCTACACAACTGTTCGGACTTTTTGCGATGTAGTCATTTTGCGAGTTAGGTATTTTGAGATTTAGACATTATGAGATGTGGACTAAAAGCGATGTAGTCATTTTGCGACTTAGGTATTTTGAGATTTAGACATTTTGACATTTGGACTAAGAGCGACGTGGTCAATTTGCGATCCAGTCATTCTGATACCAACCCGACACTACTACTAACTAAAATAGGTTTATAGGACGTTTTAGTATTTTAAGAATAAGGGGGCTTATGTGTATCCGTATATCAAAACTACGTCGCGTGAATAGAATATCTTTATTTTGCATAAATTATGGTATAAACAATCTAGTAGGTAAAGGGACACACGGCTACACATCAAGCTATCATTTCCAGTTTGCACTGACCTCTCATTATAAGGAACGGAAACGTATAGCTTGATCTGTAGCCGTGCGTACTACATATTCTGCTTACTTATCGTTTCGGACAGTTCCCCTAGTAAATCCACGATCCCCTTGCAAAAATGTTTAAATGATGTATTTGTTTGTCACAGATAACCACGTGATCATGGTTCAGCGCATGATAGGATCGCAGCAGCTCGGTACAGGCGGCTCATCCGGGTACCAGTACCTCCGCTCTACGCTAAGGTAACTAACTCACTATTTATAACCGACTCCTATAGAACTGCCACTTGATCTAGTTGGTCGCTAGCCCCCAGGGGCCGTATTATGACGTGAAAAAAAACAGGTCAAGAGCGAGTCGGACTCGCGCACCGAGGGTTCCGTTCCGCTTTCTGAAAAAGTGTGCTACTTAGAGACATCGTTTTATTTTTCCTGTAATCTTTACATAAACTTCTATCACATAGAATAATTTCAGATATTTCGCTTTGCAAACTTCGGAGATAAGGGGGGGGGACCGGTATTTTTTTTACATTTTACATCAAAAGTCAAAAACTATGCGGTCTAAAAAAAATAAAAAATATTTTGAGAATGTGCAAACAGCGTTCTTTCATCTGATACCCCACATGCCCTAGTAGCCCCACTTTAAATTTTTAAGACCCCCTTTCAGTCCCAGTTGAGTCCAAAAAATATAATTATTTTTATTTCTTTCTTATTTGCAAAATGGTTGGGTCAACGTCATCTAAAACTATTCTAAATTTCAAGTTGATAGCATTAGTAGTTCTTGAGATATCCAGCTGTGACAGACAGACAGACAGACTGAGTCACACCATAAGGGTTCCTTTTACCATTTTGGTACGGAACCCTAAAAAGATCATTGATCCATCATGGTTCCGTTGAAAAAAGGATGGTGCTATAGGTCAACGGGAAGTACTTACCCTATAGGTTTTGATTTACCTACTTGTGAGTATCAAAATATGTTGCATAAATGGCCGTATTTTTTTATTGCGTTGACTTAGAAGGTTGATTTTTTTAGAACTCCAAGGGACCATAGACTTACGTATTTGATATTAATTTCAACTTGATACCTCCGCGCGTTCCTGAGATAAAGGGTCTTGACAGACAAACGGACAACGAAGTGATCCTATAAGGGTTCCGTTTTTTTCCTTTTGAGGTACGGAAACCTAAAAAATAGCAATCTGTAAAGATAACAAAATAAAACCAAGATAATTCTTTGATAGTAGATATAATAATAACTGATAGGTACCTACTTTGGCTACTAAAATAGGTTAATGATGATAAATGATAATAATAATAATAACATTATAAGGGTTCCGTACCCAAAACGGTGCCAGCGGGATTACTTATTACAGTCCGCGAGGTCTAAGCTGAGCTTTGCATTTATGTGTGAGTGATCACCAAAATGGTACAAGAGCCCATGACCAAAATTTTTATATTATCGTTTTACGTAAGACAAATTCTTCAATCGTCTTATCGTTTTACGTTTTACAACAATGCGACACGGTTTTGGTCATGGCCTCTCGTACTAAAAGAACAAAAGCCGATTGCCAAAAAGCAGTATAAACCGGTTTTAAACTAAACAAAGAACGCGTCGCGCTCTAAGCGTCAGCGCACACCAAGAGCAGAGCAAAGCAGAGCATTTTCAGAGACTATTGAAAAATTAATCTTATGACAATTCCATACATTGCAAAATTAAACCGTCCAAAGTTGATGCTCGACTGCGCTCGAGCATGCACGAGCATGCTTGGCGTGTATTTAATTTTGCAATGTATGGAATTGTCATAAGATTAATATTTCAATAGTCTCAGAAAATGCTCTGCTCTGCTCTGCTCTTGGTGTGCGCTGACCCTAAGCCGGACGTCACACGGTACACTATCTATGTGCCCTCACACAAATGCAAAGCTCAGCTCAGACCTCGAGGACTGTATATACCTACCTACCTACTAAAACTGCGACGTCTGTCTAATAAAACAAAACCGGCCAATTGCGTGTCGGACCACGCACAATGAAGGGTTCCGTAGTTGGGATAAACTTAACATTGTAGTTGAAAAACATATTTCTCCCTTACATCGTTAAACGTCACGGTTAATTCTCCAAGTGCTTTAAGTTTGCCATTTGTGATGACAAAAAAATATTATTATGGTCTGTGCTAAAACTACATACTTATTAACAATTTTTGCACTTTTTCCTGTGAGACCTTGCTTCTTACCAAATATCAAAGTATGGCCGTATTTTTTTATTGCGTTGACATATACAGTGGATTTCAGTTATTATGACCTTGGTTGTAGCGACCATTTACCTATAGCGACGTTAAATCTAAGTCCCTTGAATTTAAAGCATACTTTATTACAAAATTCATGTGGCTATAGCGACTTTGGATGTAACGCCGAGTTCGGGTGTAGCGACTGTTTTTAATTAATCATTTGTAACAAATTCCTAGAAATCCCATGCAGATCTTGCGACCGGAGTCGGCCGCCAAAGGCACAAAGATTTCTTTCTTTCACAAACATTTCTTATCTTTTGTTTACTTCCACACAGATGGTCAGCAAGCGTGGAGACCTTTACCTTTTGTTTATAGATATCACCTAAGTAGGTAGGGAAGCGTCTATGTTTCGGAGTTAAATTTATGGTTCACTTACAAAGTGATATTCTGAGTAGAAACTGGGTTTAGTAAACTTTGAATAAGTATGGCTGTAACGACTTCCGTATATAACGTCGAAAATAGAGTGGTCCCTTCATCGTCGTTATACCCGAAATCCACTGTATTAGCTTGATATTTTTAGGTCTTTACAAACGGATAACACAACGAAATTATCCCCTAAGAGTTCCGTTTTTCCTTCCTAAGCTCGTGGCTAAGTAATAACAGCCGCACGGGTCGATCCGTCAGGTTAAGCTACGCTTGCCGGGGTTGGTAAATGGATGGGTGACCATCTTTACATACCGAGATTCCTACGTGCCTCGGAAAGCACGTTAAGCCGTTGGTCCCGGCTTATTCGTGGGTCTTTGACAGTCGTTACGGGTCGTCAGAAGCTCGAAAGTCTGACAACCAGTCTTACCAAGGGGTATCGTATTACCCAGTAACTGGGTTGTGGAGGTCAGATAGGCAGTCGCTCCACGTAAAATACTGGTATTCAGCTGCATCCGGTTAGACTGGAAGCCGACCCCAACATAGTTGGGAAAAGGCTAGGCAGATTGATTGGTTCCGTTTTTCTCCTTTTGAGGTACGGAACCCTAAAAACATAAAAAATGCTTTAAGTAGTTATTGAACTTTTTTCTTGCTTTATTTGTATATATTTTGGTATGGACAAAAAATAACAACGACAACGGGTACAATAACGCCCCCCCCCCGCTCCACCCTTCTCACGGGCTTCGACCAAACTGAGTGTAAACATAATAGTACATTATGATAATAAGTGCGGTAAGTTGAAAATTACAGCCGAGGCGATATTGCTAGTCCGAGCCGTAGGCGAGGGCTACAAGAAAGCAGAGGCTGTAATTATCAAAGCGCACGTATGTCATACGACGTTTTATAACATATTTGCGAGGAAATAAATAAAACTCGGACTTTCTTAAACGAATAAATCTTTAAAAACACACTTTCTGAAAATGAATTTGCATCTTTGCTTGTTTTCATCTATCGGTCGATTTTTCGGGCAAGAGGCTTAGAGTATCCTTTCCGCTGCCTCTGAGACTTCTGGTGGTGTCGAATTAATAAATTGATCAATACTTGACGACATTTTCAAATAAAAACAATACAGCGAAAAGAAAAAGCGCGCGGAATAATTTTTACTTGTTCACAAATCAGCGCTTTTTTTTTTTAAGGCAAAGAAAGGCACAAAAACAGCCAGTATTACTAATAAAGTAAATTAATATTTTTTTTGTTTTTGTTACAGATAAATTGTAATTTATTGTCAAAATTAATTAAATTAAAGAATTAAATGTCTATTTTTTATATTTTATCTCCCAAAGTTAATTTTATTCATAAAATGTTGACCACTTTTCTGACATAAAAACTCTTTGCTAAGATTAAAAAAAGTACCGGTCGTTTTAGACGGAGCATCTTGAAACTCGTGCCTTTTACATTACAATAACGCACAAGTACGTAATGACATACATTACGATATTGAAATTGGTGAAATAAGCTAGAGACCCTTTACGAGCAAATGTGTTATAAAAATAGTTACTAAGGACTTAGGTACTAATAATTACTAAACATAAACTTTATTAATACTTAACACATAAATAACTTCGTAGTCCGACTCGCACTTTGCCGGTTTTTATTTAGGTACCTACCTAGCTACATTTTCCTTATCATGACCTTCCTATCATGTCCCCAACCGTCGACAATATTTGACTAGCTTTGCACAACACTTTCATAACCTATGGTATTGCGCAATCAATATTGTATTTGAACTCACACTGATAATAATAATCAACTGATATTTAATTTTAGAACTGGTTTTTTTTTAAACATGGACTGCTTACTTATCTTCCTACATTTCACTTTTATCTTCAAGTGCATTCCGTGTTGATTCACGTTACAAAAATAGACAGAGGTTTGACGAACTTTCAAGGTCGATTCGTTGTACCATGAATGAAAACAAATTAAGCTTGGCTATTTAGGTACCAACTGATTTAGAAGTTATTATAGGAACATTATATTATTATAGATGAATGGAATTCGTGAAAGATGACTGAGGTAATACCAAAGAGATTTAAGATAGATACTAGTAATATTTAATGTCCTTGGATAAGACGGATAATAGACACTTATTGTACGACTAAACATTTTGCTGTTTGTTGAACTATTTCAGTTTCAAATAATTTGTGGTTCACCGTGTTGTAATAAGTATTAAGACATCATGGGTCAAAAAGACGACTAGAGACTATGGCATCAGAATTTTGTTCAAGTAGGTAGGTACAATGAACTGCGATCACGTCATCCATTTGTGTATTGCAAAAATTATCATTTTTTACTTTGGAAGTGTGATTTTTACTACTTACATTAGTTTTTAACTTTGATTGTATAAAATAAATAATTAAATGCGTTATCTTTGAGTTTTGTTATGCAGTAAAAAATTTACATTTTGCTGACAAAAAGTTACCTTTATTACTTATACATAAACACCTCGGATTTTATATTATTTCCCGCGAATTTTTTTTTTTTCTTCTGTTCGACTTAGTAAATATTCCCGCGCCTCTGGTTCATCAAAACACCGATGCCATCGTTTCGTTGCTCCGCATATACAGGTCTGTGAATCAGTCGACGGCTATAACGTAGCGCGCCCGCGAGGCGAAGTCGTCGACACGCGTAAACATTGATTGCATGAAGTGGGGCATGCTATCCGACCAAAACTAGTGAGCAATTTGTTCATTATAGAACACGACTGACGAATAAACAAACGAAGTATCGTTTGTGTTAACAGTGTAAATGTATATGGGGCATACATTTAACAGACGCAAACTATGTAATGGGACCACTGATTTATAAAATAAAAAACAAAACTTTTATTTATGTAACAATTACCCAAGTGTAAAAATATTACCCTGATCGGTGGATCACTTGGCTCGCGGGTCGATGAAGAACGCAGCTAACTGCGCGTTATAATGTGAACTGCACATTTGAACATCGACATTTCGAACGCACATTGCGGTCCGTGGAGGCACATCCAGGACCACTCCTGTCTGAGGGCCGGCTGTATAACACACAAATGCCACATTGCGATTCTAGTCGTGCATGATCGTCTTATCCTGTAACAAGGTGTGGGATGAGCGAGCACTCTGAACTGCATATGACGGTTCTGTAACGTTAATGTGTAAAGCATCCTCGTTTCAGTCCGTTTAAAAATGTAAATGAGTACGTACAATAAGACCTGGTCATCACTGTCACGTAGTCAAAAGCGGTGTGCGTGCAGAGCGATCTCCGATGCGTATTGTCGTCAGCACGACGGCGAGGACACGCGGTAGCGTTTGCTTACACACGTACGCGGTACTCTTTGGTCGGTTACACTACTAACCTCAGAGCTGCGTATCACATAGCTTTTGTTCTGCTTCCTTAACGGTGCAGTGGTTTGCCATAATAAAGTGTCTCTTTGTACGTAACAAGTAAGAAGGCTCGATGTATGAGCCTGCTTCTCTATCATATCGTTGGCCTCAGATCAGGGAGGATCACCCGCCGAATTTAAGCATATTAGTAAGCGGAGGAAAAGAAACTAACCAGGATTTCCTTAGTAGCGGCGAGCGAACAGGAAAAAAGCCCAGCACTGAATCCCGCCGTTGTTAAGGCGGCGGGAGATGTGGTGTTTGGGAGGTTCCGCTTTCTCGTTGCGATCATTCTTGTCCAAGTTCGTCTTGAACGGGGCCTTTTTCCCACAGAGGGTGTCAGGCCCGTAGCGACGGAGGATCGTGGTGAGAGGAACTCTCCTTAGAGTCGGGTTGCTTGAGAGTGCAGCCCTAAGTGGGTGGTAAACTCCATCTAAGGCTGAATATTACCGCGAGACCGATAGCGAACAAGTACCGTGAGGGAAAGTTGAAAAGAACTTTGAAGAGAGAGTTCAAGAGTACGTGAAACCGTTCAGGGGTAAACCTGCGAAACTCGAATTAACGAACGGAGAGATTCATCGTTATTCCGCGGCGTACGGATACGCGCCTTGATGTCGCCGGCCGACGGTTCGGTTGGTAGGCACAAGTCCTGTCCGTCGACGTCCGCGGACGGCGTGCACTTCTCTCTTAGTAATTACATCGTGACTAGTTCGATGCCGGTCGAAGCGCTGTTCGGACCATAGCCTCATTGCCCTTCACGGGGTAGTGAAGACCGTGACGGTGGCGGACTGGCTTTTGGACTATAGTTTTGAAGAATCGCGCACGCGCTTTAGACGCGTCCGGCCCGACGCAAGACAACGTCGTATCCAACGTCTACGCCTTAGTGCGGACGCAGGTGCGGCGCGTCTGCTGTCGCCGCCGTGTTGTCTCGGACTGTGCGCGTCTCTGTCTACGATGATTCAGTTTTGGGCACTCGCAGGACCCGTCTTGAAACACGGACCAAGGAGTCTAGCATGTATGCGAGTCATTGAGAATACTAAACTGAAAGGCGCAACGAAAGTGAAGGCGCGCGTTAGCCGCGTGCTCAGGGAAGATGGAGCGTCGATCTAGGTCGATCTCTCGCACTCCCGAGGCGTCTCGTTTCCAATCCGTGAATGCAGATGCGCTCTGAGCATAAATGCTGGGACCCGAAAGATGGTGAACTATGCCTGGTCAGGTCGAAGTCAAGGGAAACCCTGATGGAGGACCGCAGCGATTCTGACGTGCAAATCGATCGTCGGAACTGGGTATAGGGGCGAAAGACCAATCGAACCATCTAGTAGCTGGTTCCGTCCGAAGTTTCCCTCAGGATAGCTGGCGCCGATTTCAACAGTCTCATCCGGTAAAGCGACTGATTAGAGGCATTGGGGCCGAAACGACCTCAACCTTTTCTCAAACTCTAAAGGGGTGAGTACTCCGGCTTACTCGAACGATGAAGCCGGAGATCTGATGACGGTGCCAAGTGGGCCAATTTTGGTAAGCAGAACTGGCGCTGTGGGATGAACCAAACGTAGTGTTAAGGCGCCCAAAAAACGCTCAAAGTTACCGAAAAGACGTAACATATCGATGACAACAGGACGGTGGCCATGGAAGTCGGATATCCGCTAAGGAGTGTGCAACGACTCACCTGTATAGGATGTGTTGCTCTGAAAATGGATGGCGCTATAGCGTTTTGCCTATACACTACCGTTACGGGCATGTGCGATGTTCTTTGTGACATCATTAAGCCGTAACGAGTAGGACGTGCGCGGCGGAGAGCGCAGAAGGGTCGGGGCGTGAGCCTACTTGGAGCCTCCGTCGGTGCAGATCTTGGTGGTAGTAGCAAATACTCCAGCGAGGCCCTGGAGGACTGACGTGGAGAAGGGTTTCGCGTGAACAGCAGTTGCTCGCGAGTTAGTCGATCCTAAGCTCAAGGAGAAATCTTATGTCGATGTGGCGTGTTTTTTCAACGATGATAAATAACGCCCTTTGAGCGAAAGGGAATCCGGTTACCATTCCGGAACCCGGCAGCGGAACCGTTTCAATAATCGTTCCCTCGTTTATACAGCGAGTGTTCAACGGGGTAACCCAAAGTGACCTGAAGACGCCGCCGAGAGGTCCGGGAAGAGTTTTCTTTTCTGCCTGAGCGTTCGAGTTCCATGGAATCCTATAGAAGGGAGATATGGTTCGGAACGTGAAGAGCACTGCACTTGTAGCGGTGTCCGGATACCCTCTGCGGACCTTGAAAATTCAGGTGAGGGATGTACGTGGAGATGTCGCGCCGGTTCGTACCCATATCCGCAGCAGGTCTCCAAGGTGAAGAGCCTCTAGTCGATAGAATAATGTAGGTAAGGGAAGTCGGCAAATTGGATCCGTAACTTCGGAATAAGGATTGGCTCTGAGGACCGGGGTGGTTGGGCTGAGACATGAAGCAGAAGCCACTGGTGTTGGACCCAGTAGATGCGCATGTGCCTCCCGGGGCGCTAGCGTAATCTCTGGATCTACCTTCCAACCTTTTGTAGAATTTCCCAGCTTTAAGAACTGCGTTGATTTCATCTCGTGTGCGATCGACGCGGTTCTTAACAACCGCCATTAACGGTCAACTCAGAACTGGCACGGACAAGGGGAATCCGACTGTCTAATTAAAACAAAGCATTGCGATGGCCCTCGCGGGTGTTGACGCAATGTGATTTCTGCCCAGTGCTCTGAATGTCAACGTGAAGAAATTCAAGCAAGCGCGGGTAAACGGCAAGAGTAACTATGACTCTTCAAAGGTAGCCAAATGCCTCGTCATCTAATTAGTGACGCGCATGAATGGATTAACGAGATTCCCACTGTCCCTATCTACTATCTAGCGAAACCACAGCCAAGGGAACGGGCTTGGAAGAATCAGCGGGGAAAGAAGACCCTGTTGAGCTTGACTCTAGTCTGGCATTGTATGTAGACATGAGAGGTGTAGCATAAGTGGGAGATCGTTCGCGCGATCGTCGCTGAAAAACCACTACTTTCATTGTTTCATTACTTACTCGGTGGAGCGGAAACAGTAAGCGGTCGATAATATCAGCCAATATACTGTTTTTGTGATTCAAGCGCGAACAGTTGTGGTGACTGTACCTACTTGTCACTATACAACTTCTTGCGTGATCCGGTTCGAGGACACTGCCAGGCGGGGAGTTTGACTGGGGCGGTACACCTGTCAAAGAATAACGCAGGTGTCCTAAGGCCAGCTCAGCGAGGACAGAAACCTCGCGTAGAGTAAAAGGGCAAAAGCTGGCTTGATCCACATGTTCAGTACGCATAGGGACTGCGAAAGCACGGCCTATCGATCTTTTTGTATAAAGAGTTTTTAGCAAGAGGTGTCAGAAAAGTTACCACAGGGATAACTGGTTTGTGGCAGCCGAGCGTTCTTAGCGACGTTGCTTTTTGATTCTTCGATGTCGGCTCTTCCTATCATTGTGAAGCAAAAATTGCAAAGCGTTGGATTGTTCACCCACTAACAGGGAACGTGAGCTGGGTTTAGACCGTCGTGAGACAGGTCAGTTTTACCCTACTGATGGCCTGTCGTTGCGATAGTAATACCGTTAAGTTCCACAATAACAATGGTATCGGACATTTGGTTCATGCACTCGGTCGAACGGCCGGTGGTGCGAAGCTACCATCCGCGGGATAATCCCTGAACGCATCTAAGGGAGAAACCCATCTAGCCAAATTCGGCAAGGATATTCTTACAGTGGAGCCCCGAGAGTCGAGAGGCTCTAAACAATGTGATTTTGCTAGTCGCGCTTCACCACGTGAGGTACGACGTCGAAGCCCATTTGGATCGCGGAGATCGATGCTGTCCGTGTAACGCGTGCATCACGGCTCCGAAGGTCCGAATTTAACTCAGTTCGATGTCGGGGCTCGGAATAGTCTGTAGACGACTTCCGTTCCTGGCAGGGTGTTGTGCTCGGTAGAGTGGCACGGTAGTGTCACAATCCGTTGAGACTCAGCCCTTTGCTCGGTGATTCGTTTTCACGTCGATTTAATACACGAACTGTATTTCATTATGTTGTATTGGTTGGCAGCAAACTCTTAGCTAAATTCTGGACCAAATAGTACAAGTACTTAATATATCATTATAATTGTCTACATGCCTATTTATAGGTATACGCTCGATCAATATTTTTTTATTACCATTAGGTATGTATGGATTATGGATCCACATTCGTGTATTAAATCATTGTAAAACGAATTACCAAACTCCTCATACCAAGATGATTCGATGAGACTCAGTCTCAAGTTCTCAACTCAAAGTAAACTAAAAACAAAGCAAACTGTACTTCGGTTTAACATACTTATTATGAGCTGAAAGCCTAAGATAAATACCCGCATTAAGTTTGGAGGCGGCACCCATTAATTTTCTTTCGGTTTATAATTTGCAAATGGGTGCCGCTTGCTCGTGGTCGTGTATGTAACTTATATTAGGCTTTCGGCTCATAATAATTATTATATGTTCAATCGAAGTAGTTTGCTTTGTTTTTAATTTTATTTATTTTAATTTTGTTTTCTATTCTCAATCTTGTTCCGGTCTTTTTAGTGCATTGCATATAAGTTGAATTTTTTACAGTCAGTTTTTTAGATTTTTTAAATTATTTATTTTAGACTTTAGTGTCCCGGCACACTCATAATGAACGAAAACTGTGTACTTTTATTAAAAATGCGTAACACCGAAGTCCGACACACACTTGGCCGATTTTTACGGTATCAAAAATTATACCTAGATACCTAAATACAACCATTTGAATGGTTTGTTTGCCTATTTATTATTTCTAATTACATTGAAACAAGACTATATAGAGTGACTGGTAATTAGTGACCGATACCTAAACACATGATTGTGCTCTGCTCATATAACAAACAACTTTTACTATGGGACAAAAACTGAAATCGCGAAAAAAAAATCAGCTGCTGCCTACATTTTGACGAGATAGGCGAACATGAATGCATGGGGCAGGTGATTTTTTTTTTCGCTATTTCAGGTTTGGTCCCATACCTAGTAAAAGTTGTTTGTTATCATGAGTAATAATCATGTGTTTAAGTATCGGTCACTAATTACCAGTCACCCTATATATAAACTCTTTTTAATTTCCTTCATTTTGATACCCTCGATAGGTTTGGTTATTTTTTTTTTATTAACGACTTACAATATAGCGCCAAAAATCTTGTTTTCGACGAATCTAAAGATAAAACCCATACAGCCGTTTCGAAGATACGAGGTAATAAAGAAATTTACAAACATACAAGATACCTACGCGCGAAAAACATAGGTAACAGTTTCGGCCTTCGTTACGGGCGTTTCCTACACCTACGGATGGATGATTGGTTCGGGGCCCGAACGAAGTATGAATGACAACATGATTTGCCAGTTGTCCCTACTCCCGATGTGTTTTTGCCCGTCCGAAAAATTTAACTTTTACATTTGTTTTGATGGATCGTAATGTCAGACGGACGGATGCACGTACGGACGGAAAGACGGACGGACTTGGGGAGTAGGCCCCCAGTTTAGTCAGTGCGCGTGAGGTAAAGAACGAAGTCTATATTCTTCATCCATTTAAACAATTAGGTACCTACCGGTCTACTATGTTTAATTTTGATTGTTTCCCAAATGTTTTAAGACGAGCGCTAATCCTGCCGACAAACTATCACGCGGTTTGGCAGTTATGGTAGTTTGGTCCACAATAAACTTTTTGTTTTTATTTACCATAACCTCTTATGGCTTTTCAGTTATTTCAACTTGTTTAACCATAGACCCGGTCAGAATTAAACGAGATAGTCTAATAATATTTTTTCGTTTTCTTTTTCTAGTGACCGCTACAAAGTGTTCTTGGACCTGTTCAATCTATCAACATTCCTGCTGCCTCGCTCTCTCATTCCCCCACTGGATGATTGCATGAAGAGGAGCCTCAACCTGACTTGGGGGGACACGTACAAAGAAAATGGGGAGAACAGCCAGAATGGGGACAGCGGCCAAAATGGGAAAAATGGTCTCGACACATCGTTATAGGGTTAAAATAATTTTTTAGATTGCAATTTTGCAGCACTAAGTGATTTGCGTTTTGTACGCCACGAACGACTTTAGAGTATAGTCCTTTCTATAGATATAGGAACCAATTATGAACCTTATAACAATAGCAATAAAGATCACTGTTACGCAAAATCAGAAGTAAAATTCGAAGTCAAATGAAACGTGCATTAGACGTCACAGACGTCAACAGCCATCAAAAAATAAGATTTAAAAATAAACTAATCAAAAATGGTGTATTTCTGCCTTTCGTGGCGCTCAAAAGGAAGATAAATATTTCGAATCCAAAAAAAGGTAGTGCATTTTTGTATTTTCTAGTATTGGTCTAGCTAGGGGTTCTGACTTACCAATTCATACATTTAATTAATAAACAAATATGTATTTTCATAATTATAATCATTACAATCATCAATAACACTATCTAAGTTACAATTGGCCTCAAACGTCATGATTTCATGAAATAGTCATTCAATAGGCAAATTTGATGTAGAGTTGTATTGATGATTTGATTAATTTTCTTTGGTGAATTTTGAATAAAAATTTGCCTAGCCTTTTCCCAACTGTGCTGAGGTCGGCTTTTAGTCTAACCGGATGCAACTGAATACCAGTATTTTAGATGGATCGACTGCCGATCTAACCCCCACAACCCAGTTACTGGGTAAAATGATACCCCTTGGTAAGACTGGTTTTCCGGACTTTTGGGCTTTTAACTACCCGTAACGACTGTCAAAGATCGAATGACAGCGAAGTGAATTTAATACAATGCATTTAGTTTTTTTAATAATGAAAAATATGAACATTTCAAGCAAATGTGAATTACTTAAGTAATTATTTATAAGATGTGTTCTAATTCACAATTTTTTTATAATAGTCGTAGGTACTTTTTGATAACATTTTAAGAAAATAAAAGAAGATTGATATATCATGTAGTTTTATTCCAAAAAGGTAAAATCAAGTACATTGTATAATTGCTTTTATATAATTAACACTATATAAGTATAATATATGGCAACAAAATATTAAAATGGCAGATCAAAAAATAAATATTAACCCCTCAAGTGTAAGCTTATGTACCGAACAAAAAAAGGGTTTTTCTTATGCACACATGGGGTGCATTCGACACTTGAGGGGTTATATTATACTTTGCTACTACACCAAGCAAACTAGAGATCTATCAGTCGTGAATTAAATATAGTTGTTTTATCTCACAAAAGCGGGTGAGCCATACTTGTAGATGTAATGCGTATAGACACGCGCTCGACACGCGCTCTTGTGTGCGTACCTGCAGGTAGCGCGCTCCCGAGCTTACGCACACAAAGACAATGTGCATGTAACATTTAGACATGCAAGTATGGCTCGCCCGCTTTCGTGAGATAAAACAACTGTACATGATGTTTTTAAGTAGGTACTTACGTAGAAGAAGAAAGTTTCATAACAAAAATATTGTTAAATTATGTAAGTATGTGTAATAAGGCCCATTTCACGATATCCGAATAGCCACTACTATACTTACCGAATAAATTCAAAAATGAAACAGAGTTTGTATTAAATTATCTGCAAAGTTAATAGGCCTTAGTCATAACTTCATAAGTATTAACTCTAGTAATTTATATTTTTCCACGACTAACATATCTTAGTTTTCTTGAAGAAGCGGTAAACTCCTATCTTTTTCCCTTCTGCAAGTAACCATTCCTAAGCCGACATCACCGAAGGCGCTTCAACTACTTTGTCAGGATTGTACACCCCAAACTTATACACCACACGATGTAAGTACTCCTCACCAGGGACCAAGATGGCCGTCGGGAAGTTGGTATGATGAACAGCATCTGGGTAAGTCTGGGTCTCCAGACAGAAAGCTCCGTGGCGACGGTAACCAACCCCGTTCTTGCCAACCAGGGCAGGTTCAGTGGGAGCTGGTAGGAAGTTGGCAGTATAGAACTGAACTCCTGGCTGGTCCGTGTGGACTTCGAGATAGCGGCCTGAAGGTGGATGGGTTACGGAAGCGGCGAGGGTTAGGACCTGAAAACGAGATTATTGTCATATAATAGAATAAAATATTGTATATTTGATATTGTGGGCGGTTCGGTTAAAATTAAAAAAGTATCTAGCCGTGTGTACAATAAAAAATAAATAATAAAAACCGATCAAGAGCGAGTCGGACTCGCGCACCGAGGGTTCCGTTCCGATTTCTGAAGAAGTGTGCTATTTAGAGACATCGTTTTATTTTTCCTGTAATCTTAACATAAACTTCTATCACTTAGAATAATTTCAGATTTTTCTCTTTGCAATCTTCGGAGATCGGGGGTGGGGGGAACAGTATTTTTTTTTTACATTTTTCATCAATAGTTGAAAACTAGCGGCCTAAAAAAGAAAAAAAATGTTTGAAAATTTACAAACAGCGCTCTTTCATATGATACCCCACATGCCCTAGTAGCCCCACTTTGATTTTTTAAGAACCCCTTTCAGTCCCTGCTGCAAAAAAAATATAAATATTTTTTCACACCACCTGCTCGAAAATGTCAAATTATATGTCAAGCAACCTTAACCTAAAGTGAGTCATTAGTGGCCGGGGGCACAGCCGGTCAATAATGTTGTACTGGATTTCATTATGACCCGCTGGTCAATAATGTGATTTGAATTTGGAATCTCACATGCTCAGCTAAATTGGCAGTATAGTACTAACAAACACCTTTTGGTGCCAGAAAGAGGAAAGCTATTCTCGAAACCCTTAATAAGCGTGGATGATATTCTCGATTTCCTACAAAATCATAACGACTGCTTCTTCATATCGTTGCCATGTTTTCGAAGACATAATATTGTAAGAATAATTAGATAACTACGAACCATTTTTCATTTTTTTTTTAATTTATTTTTTTAAATTTTGGAACGAAGTTGATGATGGTGATGATGATGATGGTGATGATGATGGTGATGGTGATGATGGTGATGATGATGATGATGATGATGGTGACGATGATGATGATGATGATGATGATAAGTATAAAAATAAAATTTTGTTACAATTCCTTCACTAATTAATCGAAAGGAACTTCGTTCCATCCGGGTGTCCCTTGACACCTCTCAGGTTTTTTTTTTAAATTATACATCACCATCTATAAACGTACCAAATAAAAACTTAACTTTATCTTTGCACAACTGGACTAATGTCTCAAATGTTACCATTAACTTCAATTAATATGTAAGTGCATATAACTAACTAGTTCTAAATATGTTATTCTTACTGTTTGTTTATTTAATAAATACTTTGTTTTTCGTACTATGGCTATTATTTTCTCAAAGTAGGTGTAAAAAGTAGAGTATCCTCCTCTGGGCTAAAGGTGTCTTTGCCTTGGGCTAGCTTGAATCCCTCGCTGCATTCAGGATTCTTGTATTAACTCCCTCGCTTCGCTCGTGAGTTAAACTCTTAACTACCTCGCTGCGCTCGGGAGTTAAATCCCGAATCCTTCATTGCGCTTGAGATTCAATATGACGCCCGTGACATAAGACACAACTTTAGCCCCTCGGTGCATAATCTACTATTATTTCTTTCTTATTTGCAAACAGTTGGGTAAACGTCATCTAAAACAGTTCCAAATTTCAAGGTGATAGCATTTTCTTGATATATCCAGCTGTGACAGACAGACAGACAGACTGAGTCACATCATAAGGCTGCCTGTCCACCGGAGCGGAGCGAGGCTACGGAGCGGAGAAACGGAGAAATATTAACCAATAGGAGCGCGAGCGGACGGCGGAGTGGAGCGGACTTAAGATTCTATTGGTTAATATTTCTCCGTTTCTCAGCTCCGCAGCCTCACTCCGCTCCGGTGGACAGGCAGCCTAAGGGTTCCTTTTTTACCATTTTGGTACGGAACCCTAAAAACGCTCCAGTTTCATATCCAGTCGGACTCGCGCACTGCGGGTTCCGTTCCGATTTCTGAAAATATAATAATTTCAGATTTTTCTCTTTGCAAATTTCTGCTGCAAAAACTGTGACAGACAGACTGAGTCGCACCATAAGGGTTCCTTTTTACCATTTTGGTACGGAACCCTAAAAAAGAATAGGCACTTTATCATGGATACGATACGATAAACAGAAAACTAAACATGTAAGTACAAAAAGCATTCTAAGAAGTACAGGGAAAGACAGAATTAGAACGTAGGATTCTAGGCAGTCAACAAAATCCTATACTATTAAATGATTGACAAAATTGACTATATTTGTAAGTATATTTATTTATGTATTTGTCATCACGTTTTCTAGTTCTGTAGTTTCTGCCTACCCCTATGGACGAAGGTGTGAGTTTATGTATATGTATGTATCTATATTAGTATATTTGTAATGACGCGTGACGGTCTCTATAAGGGCTCTAATGATTTCGATTAAAGTTGCACTATAGGGGTTTACGGGGCCGAAAAATCGATCTAGATAGGTTTCATATCTGGGAGAATTCGTGTTCCCTATTTTCACGATTTCATCCAAGCAGAGCTCTGTCGACCAGGGTAACATTTAAGTACGGTCAGCTACTGAAATCGGTTAACACAGCTACTTTTTGACATCATCAAAAATTTAGATGATGTCAAAAAGTAAATAAAAGTATATAATCATTTTGTGTCAATTTAGATTCTAAATTGACACAAAATGATTCAATATACTGCTTTTTTTTCGTTTAACTGTTGAGTTAGTGTTCTTAAATATTAAGTACTTCTGTTCAGATTTGAATTAAATATTTCGCTTAGTAATTAAGATTAAAAAACTGCAAGTGTTAATCGATTTTTTTTGCTGACTGTTTTTTTTTTTTTATTCTATTTAATTTATAGAGGGTTTAATCACAAACTGATTATGCCACCCTCATCGGTACAAACAATTATTCCTTATGATCTAAATCCTATCTTTGCTAACTTATATAAGAGTCTTGCATCCTTTGACAATGGGGACGCAAGAATACTGTTACACCTTCCAACATCCAGTGACTTGGATAACAATATGACCCTTTCGGCCTCGTTCCGGACGCACTCCATCAGTATATGGTAAGTATCTTCCACTATATTACACTCCGGACAATTTGGTGACGTAACTTTACCCATAAGAAAAGCAAAACTGTTCAATGGAATGTGTCCCGATCGAAGCCGAAGAGCCATTATAATTTCTGGCCGACTCATGTTTAGCTGATCAAACCATGAACAACGAGATAGTGCTGGCTGTATCGTCCGATACCAGATTCCCTTGCTCAGTGACCTCTGATCGAAGTGTTCGTGCCACATTTTAGTGCATTCTTCTTTAACTGCACACAAAAAATCACTGTGCACGGGAAAGAGTGGACAAAACAACCCATCATCACAAGCATCTTTCGCCAATAGATCCACTACTTCATTATCTTCAAAGCCAACATGAGCCGGTATCCATTGCAGTACAATGATCTTGTTCTTAGAAATTAGTTTACAAATAGATTTGATCCGATTTACCAAGCCAACCTGTTCAACCAACCAGTCCGTTATTTTTCAAAGTGAAGGCACGTGAACATATTCGTGAAAAGTTGGCAAAATCATCGCAGCGCTGATTTGCTGGATTATTTTTCTCCTCTACCTATCGTTATTTCTCCTGACAAAGTTTAGTTTGTTTATATGTATGTATGTATTTATTTATTTATTAGTATTTAATCTTTTTCGAGTTATCTATCCCTTATGTTGAACCTACCATGCTCTGTCTCTGCTTCACCCTAAGGTTGACTGGTAGAAAATGCCTCAGCCATTAAGCCCGCCTTTGTACAGTATTTTTTTACTTGTGCGTAAAGTTTAAGGCCGGTAGAGCCGTAAAAACGTCGTTTTGTTTAGTGTTTTATTCGTAGATAACACGTATTTAAATTTTGAAAAAAATATATTACTTAGTTCAGACTTCGATCTAGAAATTTCGGCCGTCCGATACACGATTACTTGCACTTTACTGCATCCAATTAAATCGCAAAGACAAGTCTAATTGTGATCTTTAATCTTATTTCATTTGAGTTACATTAGGCTTTGAACAATAAAACTTATACCATAATAAAGGTCGTAAAAAATTCGAGATATAACGGCCGTCATAATGTGAAATATTAAATACCTGTACCACTAATTCCAGCATCAATTGTTTTCAGCTTCGCAAACGCTCGCCCTGAGCCGTTTAGTCCCGAGCGGAACGTGACGGAGGTCGGACGTGTGCCAATTTTTCGAACCCGCCACCCCCGCTAACTTCTGTCACCGGCTGCGACCGGCACAAATTAGCATGTGTTGAAAACAGTTGAATTTGAACGCTATGCCTATGTAAATAAAGACGTCACGCGCGCAAAAGCTTTATTGGTATTTATTTTTATCACGGCCTATGTTTACCAATCGCATCAAGTGTGTAAAACAGTTGAATTTGAACCCTACACTGGAGTTTATAAAGCCGCCTGACGCGCAAATTTTTGGTTCACTATTTTCAAATCTCAAATAGGTAGGTGCCACAGAATAAAGTTAGTACGGGTGGTTTTATAGTGAATATCGGATAGGAAATGAGATTTCTTCATAACATCACGCCTGAATTCTTTCAAAGGGTTGGGCAGGGATGTTCAGAAAATAAGTAGGCCCTCAAATGTATTTTTCTGTATACCTACATAAATAAGATTTTTTTTTTAAATTAAGTTTTTTTTCTGGGTGTACATCATAGTTGCGAAGTTCATTACCGCGATGTACGTTACTGCGAAAGTTCATTGCCGCGATGTACGTTACTGCGAAAGTTCATTACCGCGATATGCGTTACTGTGAAAGTTTACTATCGCGACGTTCGTTGTTGCGAAAGTTCTTTACTGCGATGATTGCAGTTTCGATAACACGCTATTGCGACGTAGGTCATGTAGGAAGAATGCTGATACTGATGATAGTGGAAATATGTATTATATTGTTGGACATGACAATAAATTAACAAAAATTGTAAGCAACTATCTAAGTATATCGCACACAACTACACTCCTTTGCAAAAAAAACGGGTGGTTTGGATTTTTCTACATTATTGGTAATCATTTAGTTCTAAAAATGTTTTAATAGCCAAACTATGTTACTGGCACTTAATAAAAAAGTCTGGGTATGAAATAAAAGCTAATTTCAAATTCGAAACTGTTGTTTTTAAAAATAATAATCCATTTTTCAGTTTATGACTTTTTACTTGCTATTCGCGGGTTTGCGGTTAAAAGGTTATCAGGCAACTAAAACTAACTTCTCGTTATTTTTATTAGAATAATTTATGTTTGCCGCATAATCCTGCCTAATTGTGACTTAAAACAGATATCTTTGTGTCGATTGTAATGGCAGAAAAGCAATAAGAGCTAGTAAAATTATAGCGCTGCGGGAAGTGGGGTGTAGCCGCTCACAGCGGTTAAACGTGGGTCGTTCCACCGTCCAAAGAACCTGGACTCGATACCAAGAGACAGGTTCCGTTCAAAGAAGTCAAGGTTCTGGGAGAAAACGTTGCACACAACCACGAGACGACCGCTTTTTAGTGACTCAGGCGCTGAGGAACCGCAAATGCAGTTACATAGACCTCAAAAGAAACCTTGAAGAGGGTCTAGGAGCACAAGTTAGCCTATGGACAGTGAGGAGGAGGCTTTTAGCGGTTGATATACGCAGTCGACGACCAGCGCGGGACCTAAAATATCACGAAAATGACACCCATGACGAAAAGTTAGGAAATTTTCACAGCCGCCATCTTGGATTTTCATTATGACCCCACTATCGTTTTCAGCGACCTAAAATAACACGAAAATGACACCCATGACGAAAAATTTGGAAATTTTCGTAGCCGCTATCTTGGATTTTCATTTTGACCCCACAATCGTTTTCTGCGACCTAAAATATCACAAAAATGACACCCATGACGAAAAGTTAGGGAATTTTCGCAGCCGCCATCTTGGATTTTCATTTTGACCCCACTATCGTTTTCAGCGACCTAAAATATCACGAAAATGACACCCATGACGAAAAATTAGGAAATTTTCGCAGCCGCCATCTTGGATTTTCCTTTTTACCCGACTATCGTTTTCAGCGACCTAAAATATCACGAAAATGACACCCATGACGAAAAGTTAGGGAATTTTCGCAGCCGCCATCTTGGATTTTCATTTTGACCCCACTATCGTTTTCAGCGACCTAAAATATCACGAAAATGACACCCAACACGAAAAATTAGGAAATTTTCGCAGCCGCCATCTTGGATTTTCCTTTTTACCCGACTATCGTTTTCAGCGACCTAAAATATCACGAAAATGACACCCATGACGAAAAGTTAGGAAATTTTCGCAGCCGCCATCTTGGATTTTCATTTTGACCCCACTATCGTTTTCAGCGACCTAAAATAACACGAAAATGACACCCATGACGAAAAATTTGGAAATTTTCGTAGCCGCCATCTTGGATTTTCATTTTGACCCCACTATCGTTTTCAGCGACCTAAAATATCACGAAAATGACACCCATGACGAAAAATTAGGAAATTTTCGCAGCCGCCATCTTGGATTTTCATTTTGACCCCACTATCGTTTTCAGCGACCTAAAATATCACGAAATCGACACCCATGACGAAAAATTAGGAAATTTTTGCAGCCGCCATCTTGGATTTTCATTTTGACCCCACTATCGTTTTCAGCGACCTAAAATATCACGAAAATGACACCCATGACGAAAAATTTGGAAATTTTCGCAGCCGCCATCTTGGATTTTCATTTTGACCCCACTATCGGTTTCAGCGACCTCAAATATCACGAAAATGACACCCACGTCGAAAAATTTGAAAATTTTCGCAGCCGCCATCTTGGATTTTCATTTTGACCCCACAATCGTTTTCAGCGACCTAAAATATTACGAAAATGACACCCATGACGAAAAATTAGGAAATTTTCGCAGCCGCCATCTTGGATTTTCATTTTGACCCCACTATCGTTTTCAGCGACCTAAAATATCACGAAAACGACACCCATGACGAAAAATTAGAAAATTTTCGCAGCCGCCATCTTGGATTTTCATTTTGACCCCATTATCGTTTTCAGCGACCTCAAATATCACGAAATTGACGCCCATGTCGAAAAATTCGAAAATTTTTGCAGCCGCCATCTTGGATTTTCATTTTGACCGTAATCACGTCCTCTCAAGAAAAAAAAACTAGAGCATAAGAAGTTATGCCCCTCCGTTTTTTTTTTTGTGTTGACATAACGAATAAAATAAAAAAAGAACTTTCCAAATCGGCTTCTAAATGACGGAGTACTGCAGTAACAAACATAAAAAAAAAAAAAAAATACAATTGAATTGATATTCTCCTCCGTTTTTTAAGTCGTTTAAAAATAACACATCATTGTTACGTTTAAAAATTAGCTGGACATCACTCACAATGCAGTCATTGGTGTCGTGGGGAATACTAGTTTCTGTCATTCCCGACGACATGCGACACCACCAGTGGTGTCGTGGGGAATGAACGGTCATTTCGTAGTATTTAAGTTCGCTGAAAACGATAAAGGTCTCAAGCTAATTTCGAGCTTATTGACATTTTACAAACCCTTTGTTTTTTTGGTCCAGAATACTCGGTAAATGATCTGGAAGCTGAATTTAACACAAAAACATGAATGTCAATAAGGTCTAAATTCGCTTGACACCTCAGAAAGTGTCTAGATTATTATGCACATCATTTTTAGGGTGTCAAGCTAATTTCGACCTTATTGATATTTTACAAACCCTTTGTTTTTTTGGCCCAAGATACTTGGTAAATGATCTGGAAGCTGAATTTAACAAAAAAACATGAATGTCAATAAGGTCTAAATTCGCTTGCCACCTCAGAAAGTGTCTAGATTATTATGCACATCATTTCTAGGGTGTCAAGCTAATTTCGACCTTATAGACATTTTACAAACCATTTGTTTTTTTGGTCCAAGATACTTGGTAAATGGTCTGGAAGCTAAATTTAACAAGAAAACATGAATGTCAATAAGGTCTAAATTGTTATGTAACACATCATTGTTATGTAGCTGGACATCACTAACAGCACAATACAGTCGGTGGTGTCGCATGGCGTGGGGAATAGTAGTTTCTGTCATTCCCCACGATACCACACCAGTGGTATCGTTTTCAGTGGTGTCGCTGTCGTGGGGAATGAACGTAAAGTAAAATGGTGCGCGGCGCTTAGTTTTGAATCGTACGGGTAAAGGTCTTCGTGTCAGTCAGATTTTAAATCCACCTTATTCACAAAAATAAATAAGTATAAGTAGTTATTTTTATTTATTTTAACTGTTCAAGTTTACAATGAAATAATAATCTGTCTAAAACTTTCAAAAATACTTACTAGAAAAATAAAACAAAATAAACTTGTATACTAATCAGTTCAAGTTTATCTACTGCATTGCTCTATTCTGTGACGCAACATAGTACCTACTCGAGTTCATGAACTCATGAGCGGTGCGCTTGGCGCGCGTTTCCGTGTAATTTATTACGTATCGCTACTCCTTGCGGGGGCTGCGGTAAGCATTTATACCTACGGCGCTTGCTTGCACCCCGCCTTAATAAATAAATAAAAGTCGATTTACACTTCAGTTTTTTTTTTTTTTGCTATGGTGGTAATACTTCCCAGGTTCACTTCTAAACAAAAAGTTATCACCACCTTTTAATAATGATTGTCCTCACCTGTTTTCCAAGGGTCTCAACGCAGTAGTTGTCATCAAAAAGATTGGCGTCAGCTGACATGGCGTCGCCCAGTTTCCTCTGAACAGTGAAGTCGAATGGTGTGTTTTGAACGGCGCAGAATCCACCAGTTGGAATTGAGTTGGAGTCCGTCTTGGTGATTCTAGAAAGAGAAAGCATAATATATCCAACTCACATGACTAATCCTTTAATATGGTGGGATGCGAAAACTCTAAAATGTACAGACGCCATCAGGACAAGCCACCCGAAACTGTCAAATCCCAATCAACCTTGAACCTAATGCTTTAGCGATAAAGATGAAAATCTATTAAAGTTTGTCAGACTGTAGTAGCTTGATGTGCTGGCGTCTGTACAAATCCATTATATAATGGCGATGGCGCTAAGAATTTTTTTTGTGGACAGCGAGCGCACCCTTTTTAGGGTTCCATACCAAAATGGTAAGAAAGGAACCCTTATGGTGTGACTCAGTCTGTCTGTCTGTCTGTCTGTCTGTCTGTCACAGCTGGATATCTCAAGAACTACTAATGCTATCAACTTGAAATTTGGAATAGTTTTTGATGACATTTACCCAACTATTTTGCAAATAAGAAAGAATTAAAAATATTTATATATTTTTTTTATAACAGGGACTGAAAGGGGGTCTTAAAAATTCAAAGTGGGGCTACTAGGGCATGTGGGGTATCATATGAAAGAGCGCTATTTGCACATTCTCAAACATTTTTTTAGTTTTTTTTAGGCCGCATAGTTTTCGACTTTTGATGAAAAATGTAAAAAAAAATACCGTTCCCTCCCCCTTATCTCCGAAGTTTGCAAAGATCAAAATCTGAAATTATTCTATGTGATAGAAGTTTATGTAAAGATTACAGGAAAAATAAAACGATGTCTCTAAATAGCACACTTTTTCAGAAATCGGAACGGAACCCTCGGTGCGCGAGTCGGACTCGCTCTTGACCGGTTTTTTATTTTTTTTAATGCAGCTACAGTCGTCATTCTTGTATTTACAGAAAGCCATTGAAATTCCTGATATTTACGTTAGGTGGCGTTGGTTGCAGGAGGCACGACAAAATGTTGACTAGCTGTAACATATATACCTACAACCGCAGCACGTGTGTGGATATTTAAAGTTAGTTTTTTAACATATATGGTACGGAAGCCTTCGTGTGCGAGTCCGACTCGCACTTGGCAGCCTTTTGTTTTTAATCAACGAAAAAGAGAAGGAGTTGTCCGACGGGTATTTTGAAGCGGCGACAAACGAACAAACAAGCAAATTAACTAATTAGGTACATAAAGCGCGAACTCAATCATCAATAATGTTTTGATTTTGTTTTCATCAGTTAATTTTTTTGTTAAAAAGTTTTTTTTTAATAATCAGAAGCACTCACTTATCAGCATTGATGACCACATAGTGTTTATACAACTCCTGCGCACCACCATCATGTCCCGCTAGGTTGAAATACGAGTGGTTAGTAAGATTGACCACAGTTTTCTTCGTGGTGGAAGCTTTGAACGCCACGTGAAGTTTACTGTCATCTGTCACTTCGTAGGTCACGGTAGTGACCAGGTCACCAGGGTAACCTTCCTCCATGTCCTTGGATAAGTAGCTCAACACTACCTTAGAGCCGACTATTGTGGAATCCCAGACAACCTGAAAGACGAAGAAATGTTTTTCTTATCATTTCAGGAGGTGCTTTGCAGATGTTTTTTTTTTTGTCAGACTTGACTGTCCTTATTGGTTTGGTGCGTAATCTGGTCGCCTGAGCATGAGATACAGAGTTCGATCCCCCGGTCGGGAAGCGTTAATCGACCTTATTACAAGCCAGGTTTATCTTTTGACCAAGGTTTTAAACCATCGAGCCTCTTTTGAATTTCGAACTTCATTCCAACCAAGTTAAAATTCTAATTTCAAAAACTGACGCTAAGCCCAAGTCGATGTTGTCAATTTTGTACGTATAATAGTGCTAGTCACCACCAGAGGTAGGTATGTGAGCGGTGAGACGGGTGGAGGTAGACAAAGGCCAAGCTAACTCAGTCTGAGTGTCAATCGCGCGCCCCCCTCTTACCGCTCACCTCTGGCGGTGACTAGCTCTTGCGCGCGCACTATAAAAACTTTACCTTGTCAGGAATAAAGTTCAAAATACAATAACTAGCTCGAAGATTTGGACTTTTACTAAAGCTAGAAATAATTTTGATAGAGTTTGTCTGTTACGATATTCTCAGTAGCAGCCCTTTTTGTGGATGGGAAATCATCAAATGACTTCTCCCGCTCTGGGCGGAGCGGAAGGGCGTGTCAGACTTTTACTGACTAAAACCCATCCGTGTTCCTTCAGTTGCCTGTGCCAGGGCCACGGTATCTCTTTCTAACAACCCGCGATACTGAGTCTGGATTTGTGCCCGGTTAAGGCGGGGTGAAAGCAAGCGCCGTAGGTATTAAATGCTTACCGCAGCCCCCGCAAGGAGTAGCGATACGTAATAAATTACGATGCGCGGGAAACGCGCGCCAAGCGCACCGCTCATGAGTTCATGAACTCGAGTAGGTACTATGTTGCGTCACAGAATAGAGCAATGCAGTAGATAAACTTGAACTGATTAGTATACAAGTTTATTTTGTTTTATTTTTCTAGTAAGTATTTTTGAAAGTTGTAGACAGATTAGACATTTTAGACAGATTTTAGACATTTTAGACACATTTTAGACATTTTAGACAGATCCAAGATGGCGGCTGCGAAAATTCCCTAACTGTTCGTCATGGGTGTCATTTTCGTGATATTTTAGGTCGCTGAAAACGATAGTGGGGTCAAAATGAAAATCCAAGATGGCGGCTGCGAAAATTTCCTAATTTTTCGTCATGGGTGTCATTTTCGTGACATTTTAGGTCGCTTAAAACGATAGTGGGGTCAAAATGAAAATCCAAGATGGCGGCTGCGAAAATTTCCTAATTTTTCGTCATGGGTGTCATTTTCGTGTTATTTTAGGTCGCTGAAAACGATAGTGGGGTCAAAATGAAAATCCAAGATGGCGGCTGCGAAAATTTCCTAACTTTTCGTCATGGGTGTCATTTTCGTGATATTTGGGGTCGCTGAAAACGATAGTGGGGTCAAAATGAAAATCCAAGATGGCAGCTACGAAAATTTCCAAATTTTTCGTCATGGGTGTCATTTTCGTGATATTTGGGGTCGCTGAAAACGATAGTGGGGTCAAAATGAAAATCCAAGATGGCAGCTACGAAAATTTCCAAATTTTTCGTCATGGGTGTCATTTTCGTGTTATTTTAGGTCGCTGAAAACGATAGTGGGGTCAAAATGAAAATCCAAGATGGCCGCTGCGAAAATTTCCTAACTTTTCGTCATGGGTGTCATTTTCGTGATATTTTAGGTCGCTGAAAACGATAGTCGGGTAAAAAGGAAAATCCAAGATGGCGGCTGCGAAAATTTCCTAATTTTTCGTCATGGGTGTCATTTTCGTGATATTTTAGGTCGCTGAAAACGATAGTGGGGTCAAAATGAAAATCCAAGATGGCGGCTGCGAAAATTCCCTAACTTTTCGTCATGGGTGTCATTTTCGTGATATTTTAGGTCGCTGAAAACGATAGTCGGGTAAAAAGGAAAATCCAAGATGGCGGCTGCGAAAATTTCCTAATTTTTCGTCATGGGTGTCATTTTCGTGATATTTTAGGTCGCTGAAAACGATAGTGGGGTCAAAATGAAAATCCAAGATGGCGGCTGCGAAAATTCCCTAACTTTTCGTCATTGGTGTCATTTTCGTGATATTTTAGGTCGCAGAAAACGATTGTGGGGTCAAAATGAAAATCCAAGATAGCGGCTACGAAAATTTCCAAATTTTTCGTCATGGGTGTCATTTTCGTGTTATTTTAGGTCGCTGAAAACGATAGTGGGGTCAAAATGAAAATCCAAGATGGCGGCTATGAAAATTTCCTAACTTTTCGTCATGGGTGTCATTTTCGTGATATTTTAGGTCGCTGAAAACGATAGTCATTCATTTTGACCCCATTATCGTTTGCAGCGACCTCAAATATCACGAAAATGACACCCATGTCAAAAAATTTGAAAATTTTCGCAGCCGCCATCTTGGATTTTCATTTTGACCCCACTATCGTTTTCAGCGACCTCAAATATCACGAAAATGACACCCATGACGAAAAATTAGGAAATTTTCGCAGCCGCCATCTTGGATTTTCATTTTGAACCCACTATCGTTTTCAGCACCCTCTAAAACCATGGAAACGACACCCATGACGAAAAATTAGGAAATTTTCGCAGCCGCCATCTTGGATTTTCATTTTGATCCCACTATCGCTTTCAGTGACCTAAAATATCACGAAAATGACACCCATGACGAAAAATTAGGAAATTTTCGCAGCCACCATCTTGGATTCTCATTTTGACCCCACTATCGTTTTCAGCGACCTCAAATATCATGAAAATGATACCCATGACCGAAAATTAGGAAATTTTCGCAGCTGCCATCTTGGATTTTCATTTTGGCCCCACTATCGTTTTCAGCGACCTCAAATATCACGAAAATGACACCCATGTCGAAAAATTTGAAAATTTTCGCAGCCGCCATCTTGGATTTTCATTTTGACCCCACTATCGTTTTTAGCGACCTAAAATATTACGAAAATGACACCCATGACGAAAAATTAGGAAATTTTCGCAGCCGCCATCTTGGATTTTCATTTTGACCCCACTATCGTTTTCAGCGACCTTAAATATCACGAAAACGACACCCATGACGAAAAATTAGGAAATTTTTGCAGCCGCCATCTTGGATTTTCATTTTGACCCCACTATCGTTTTCAGCGGCCTAAAATATCACGAAAATGACACCCATGACGAAAAATTAGGAAATTTTCGCAGCCGCCATCTTGGATTTTCATTTTGACCCCACTATCGTTTTCAGCGACCTAAAATATCACGAAAACGACACCCATGACGAAAAATTAGGAAATTTTTGCAGCCGCCATCTTGGATTTTCATTTTGACCCCACTATCGTTTTTAGCGACCTAAAATATCACGAAAATGACACCCATGACGAAAAATTTGGAAATTTTCGCAGCCGCCATCTTGGATTTTCATTTTGACCCCACTATCGGTTTCAGCGACCTCAAATATCACGAAAATGACACCCATGTCAAAAAATTTGGAAATTTTCGCAGCCGCCATCTTGGATTTTCATTTTGACCCCACTATCGTTTTCAGCGACCTAAAATATCACGAAAATGACACCCATGACGAAAAATTAGGAAATTTTCGCAGCCGCCATCTTGGATGTTCATTTTGACCCCACTATCGTTTTCAGCGACCTAAAATATCACGAAAATGACACCCATGACGAAAAATTAGGAAATTTTCGCAGCCGCCATCTTGGATTTTCATTTTGACCCCACTATCGGTTTCAGCGACCTCAAATATCACGAAAATGACACCCATGTCGAAAAATTTGGAAATTTTCGCAGCCGCCATCTTGGATTTTCATTTTGACCCCACTATCGTTTTCAGCGACCTAAAATATCACGAAAATGACACCCATGACGAAAAATTAGGAAATTTTCGCAGCCGCCATCTTGGATTTTCATTTTGACCCCACTATCGTTTTCAGCGACCTAAAATATCACGAAAATGACACCCATGACGAAAAATTAGGAAATTTTCGCAGCCGCCATCTTGGATTTTCATTTTGACCCCACTATCGTTTTCAGCGACCTAAAATATCACGAAAATGACACCCATGACGAAAAATTAGGAAATTTTCGCAGCCGCCATCTTGGATTTTCATTTTGACCCCACTATCATTTTCAGCGACCTAAAATATCACGAAAACGACACCCATGACGAAAAATTGGAAATTTTTGCAGCCGCCATCTTGGATTTTCATTTTGACCTTGAAATACAAAAAAAATAAGAAGATACATAATTAGAAAAAAAACTTAATTTAAAAAAAAAATCTTATTTATGTAGGTATACAGAAAAATACATTTGAGGGCCTACTTATTTTCTGAACATCCCTGCCCAACCCTTTGAAAGAATTCAGGCGTGATGTTATGAAGAAATCTCATTTCCTATCCGATATTCATTATAAAACCACCCGTACTAACTTTATTCTGTGGCACCTACCTATTTGAGATTTGAAAATAGTGAACCAAAAATTTGCGCGTCAGGCGGCTTTATAAGCTCCAGTGTAGGGTTCAAATTCAACTGTTTTACACACTTGATGCGATTGGTAAACATAGGCCGTGATAAAAATAAATACCAATAAAGCTTTTGCGCGCGTGACGTCTTTATTTACATAGGCATAGCGTTCAAATTCAACTGTTTTCAACACATGCTAATTTGTGCCGGTCGCAGCCGGTGACAGAAGTTAGCGGGGGTGGCGGGTTCGAAAAATTGGCACACGTCCGACCTCCGTCACGTTCCGCTCGGGACTAAACGGCTCAGGGCGAGCGTTTGCGAAGCTGAAAACACTTGACATTGGAATTAGTGATATAAATATTTTGATATTTCAAATTATGATAGCCGTTATAAATTACATTTTTTACGACCTTTATTATGGCATAAGTTTTATTGTTCAAAGCCTAATATAAATCAAATGAAATAAGATATAGATCATAATTTAGACTTGTCTTTGCGATTTAATTGGATGCAGTAAAGTGCAAGTAATCGTGTATCGGACGGCCGAAATTTCTAGATCGAAGTCTGAACTAAGTAATATATTTTTTTCAAAATTTAAATACGTGTTATCTACGAATAAAACACTAAACAAAACGACGTTTTTACGGCTCTCACCGCCTTAATGGCAACAGGCTCACTCCCTACAACATGGGACCTAAACATAACTGGCGAAGAATGAGTCTTCCTTCTAAATACAGTCGTAATGCTATGTAGGTAACATACCTTATCAAATCCAACAATCCCTCCATGTAGATGGTCCTTGCCAATATTCTTGGCTACATAATAAGTGTGGCCATCAATTTCGAAGGTAGCGTTGCCAATGCGGTTGGCACATCTTCCGACGGTCGCCCCTAAGTATGGAGTGTTTCTGTTCACGTATCCATCGAGGTCATCAAAACCGAGGACCAGGTCTTCCTTGACACCTAATCTGTCTGGGATCTGTAATTTGATGGGGATGGTTTTTACATTAGAATGCTCAGTATTAGCTCCACAGAACAGATAAAGAGGTTAGAAGGGCCTTGTGGGCGGTGCAGGCGCGCCGCACATATGTGTAGACGCACAAATGTCAGCCGAAATTTGTTTCACCGGCCAGTAATCACGATCTTACTGTGACAGCGTACAACGCACGTACGTCTGTAGAGGAGTTACAGAGTGGGAGACAAGCGGCGACACGCGTTCTAATACAAATCAGGACCTATTTCCTTTCTAACCTCTTTATCTGTTCTGTGATTAGTTCAGTCTGGATTTGTGTTTGGTACCTATATACTTCTATACTTCTGATATCGAATACAGGTAGGTACCTACATAGGATTCTGATCAGACAACATTGTATTTCTCGGAGGGACCACGAGTAACAAAATTCCCCGTGGTCTCTTGCAGGGACTACTGCAGGGACCACAGGTAGTTGGGGTTGTGCCAAATCTGAACCGACTCTTCGTCTTATTCTGAAGGAAATTAATTGAATCACAAACTACGTAGGCTCGTAGACTCTTTACCTTAATAGACTGAACAATAGCTCCGTAAGATATGACAGATATTTCCGACCCTCCAGTGGTTCTCCAAGTGAACTTCTTCACTTTCTTCTCCTTGCACACTCCGAAGTCTTCCACCACTAGCGACACCATTTCTGTAACTCTAAAATAAAGGAAACGCATAAAATTGGCACTTTTTCTCAGTGGGGTGTTTTTGGTCTTTTTTTTTTTAGTTCAAAAGCCCCTTTAAATAGCTGTTTTTTTAGGGTTCCGTACCAAAATTATAAATAGGAACCCTTATGGTGCGACTCAGTCAGTACCCCTAATAATAGTAATTTTTTAGGGTTCCGTACCAAAATTATAAAAAGGAACCCTTATGGTGCGACTCAGTCAGTACCCCTAATAATAGTAATTTTTTAGGGTTCCGTACCAAAATTATAAAAAGAACCCTTATGGTGCGACTCAGTCAGTACCCCTAATAATAGTAATTTTTTAGGGTTCCGTACCAAAATTATAAAAAGAACCCTTATGGTGCGACTCAGTCAGTACCCCTAATAATAGTATTTTTTTAGGGTTCCGTACCAAAATTATAAAAAGGAACCCTTATGGTGCGACTCAGTCAGTACCCCTAATAATAGTATTTTTGTAGGGTTCCGTACCAAAATTATAAAAAGGAACCCTTATGGTGCGACTCAGTCAGTACCCCTAATAATAGTCATTATTTAAGGTTCCCGTAACAAAATTATAAAAATCGGACAAGTGCGTGTCGGGCCACGCGCAGTAATAGGGTTCCGTAGTGCACACCGCGCCGTGGCCCGTCGTTATTCGAGCATAAATATTATTAATTTAGAAATCATTATTAATAACAATGTTATGATTTTATTTTTGTATATTTTTACAATCAATCAATCTGCCTAGCCTTTTCCCAACTATATTGGGGTCGGCTTCCAGTCTAACCGGATGCAGCTGAATACCAGCTTTTTTACATGGAGCGACTGCCTATCTGACCTCCACAACCCAGTTACTGGATAATACGATACCCCTTGGTAAGACTGGTTGTCAGACTTTCGGGCTTCTGACGACCCGTAACGACTGTCAATGATCCACGAGTAACAGCCGGGACCAACGACTTAACGTGCTTTCCGAGGCACGGAGGAATCTCGGTATGTACCTAAAGATGGTCACCCATCCACTGACCAACCCCGGCAAGCGTAGCTTAACCTGACGGATCGACCCGTGCGGCTGTTATTACTTAGCCACGAGCTCCTCGACTTATGCGACCAACAACGTTAAATACGTAATTTTTAATGGAATTTGTACGAAATTTTTACTGTTCAAAGTACATTTTACAAGTTGGTTGACTATTACTCGTAAACTTGAAAAGCCTACTTAGCTGTGATAGTTTTCCTTTTAATTTCGTTATATATATTACTACCGTGAATTTTTTCACCCATCCAAAACTAACTGTTTAGATGGCATGGGGGGGGGGTCAATTGACTCTAACAAAAATTAGCACTTTAAAGCTTAATATTTCAGAAACGGATCCCTAAATCGAAAAACTGTGTAGACAAACCCACAATATTTTTGAAAGACCTATCCAACAACACCCCACACTACGGGGTAGACGAGAAAAAAAAACATCCCCACTTTACGTGTAGGTACCTACCCTAAAATTTTTTTTTTTCATGATTTTATTTTACCACTTTGTCGGCGTGATAAATATGTATTATCCATGCCAAATTATAGCTTTCTAGTACTAAGAGTCTCTGAGCTAAGCTGCGGACGGACAGACAGACAGACAGAAAGACAGACTGACAGACTGACGGACATAGCGAAACTATAAGGGTTCCTTGTTGACTTCGGAACCCTAAAAAGGAACCCGTATGGTGCGACTCAGTCAGTATGGTACCCATAATAATAGTCAACTATATTAATAGTCATGTAGGTACCTAATGAATGAGTGTGCTAACCAAAAGTGTAAGCACATTCTGTTTGTAAGTACTCACATTTCATTCGGGTTTTCGCTGCTTCGACGATAGTGTTTGGAGCTTCAGGGGGCCTACTCCCTAAGCACGGAGCCCGTAGTTTCAGCCTTCGTTACGGGCGTTTCCTACTACGTATCACCTACGGATGGATGATTGGTTCGGGGCCCGAACGAAGTATGAATGACAACATGATTTGCCAGTTGTCCCTACTCCCGATGTGTTTTTGCCCGTCCGAAAAATTTAACTTTTACACTTGTTTTGATGGATCGTAATGCCAGACGGACGGATGAATGGACGGATGGAAAGACGGACGGACTTAGGGAGTAGGCCCCCTGAATCGAGAAACCAAATAGTTACCCATTTCAAGTCAGTTTGTAACTTGCGAATGTATACGAGTAGGTATTAAGGTGTATAGATGCCTCGATGACCTTGCGCATCTGGGCGGAGCTTAACCACCACCCCCGTTCATACGTAAAGCGAGCGCGGTGGCGCGCTACACTAAAACGAATGTCAAAGAATATGCAGGGTCGCAGAGATGCGCACGTAGGGCGGCATTTTTGCCTACGATTCCAGAAGGGAATGCAGGGCTGATATTTGTTACGCAACTACTTTAAGTTTTAACGGGACATTATTTTTAGCATGTAGGTATGTGGTTATAGTAAAACTAGAATAGAGCTACTTGAATTAGAACTAGCCATTAGGATGTACAGTGGGCTGCGTCAATTGGGTATTAAAATTTTAATACAACTGGGGTACCTAATTGATAAAGCCCATTGTACACACGGCTATATATCAAGCTATCTATACATTTCCAGTATAAGCTGATCTTGCATTATTTCCGTACAATGAGAGGTCAGCTTATACTGGAAATGTACAGCTTGATACGTAGCCGTGTGCAGCCGTTTTGTATAATAATCTATCTAACTTTTTTTTCAAATTTTACCATGATCGGTTCATCAAAACTTTAGAAGTGATGTGTAACTTTTTTTTTTGAAAAAAATTAAATTATATTTGCACAAACTGTAGGTACTTACATAAAAATTAATGTTTTACAGAAAGAGTGATATTTTCACCAATTTGAGTAATAAAAGTAAAGTAAGAGGCGCAGTGACCCTATATTTTTGGTAATATTTTTTTTACATAAATACTCCCTGACAACGCTGGTGTATCGGACATCTTCACATTGCCTCTGACGGGACAGGACTGGTACGATAGCCAACGTGTGGACGCCTCACGAAATTAACCGATTGACGTTGGTACGAGTGTTGGTGGCAACCTGTGGCACCGGTGTTAGGGCCTATTTCACGATGTCCGGATAGCCACTACTCACCGATTAATTCAAAAATGGAACAGAATTTGTATGAAATTATCTGCCAAGTAAGTTAATAGGAACTTAACCGTAGGTGGTGAGACAGGCTTCAACTTTTTTTTACGCGATGCTATTATTCGAATTAATCTTTCTGAATTTAAATTTTGATATTCTAATAAACTGGGTACGGTTCTTTTAAACTGTTTTTACCTCTTTTAAATCTAATCAGCCTTCTTAAATAGATCTGCTAATAATTTTACTGCCAAGTGGGCCACGGTTGTGTTTATGTATACTTTGTAAAATTATTTAGTACCTAACTACAAGGTCTTGTTTTACCACCTTTCAATGAAAATTCAAGAAGGCGGCCGCAAAATTTTCAAATTTTTGAAAACCATGAAAACGATATGCATGACGAAAAATTTTGCGGCTGCCATCTTAGATTTTCATTCCAAACACCCTAGAAAAAAAAACTCATCAGTTTATCAAAAGTTATTAAAATATAGATGATATTGGATTTATTTGAAGTTCACAAAAAGAATCGCAAATATTATATTTGAGTGTTAAATAATATTTTTGGGAGCGAAAAATGGGAATTGTTCCACATAATTCATTTAAGATTTTGTGATGAAAGATACTTATAGTAAATTCAAATTCTTTATTTGCTTAAAACATGGTGTTTATAGGTCTTACAATTGAAACAGAAGTACAAACATGTTTAGCTATTGGAACTATAGCATGCAAAATCGAGTCTTAGCTTAAACCGAGTCATAACTTATTTTCAAGGAATGTTTTAAGGGAGTAGAAGTTGTGGGCTTTCAGCCATTCCAACAATTTATCCTTAAACAATATATTATTTTGAGTTTTAAGTTCTCTAGGTATTTTATTATAAATTCTTATACACATAGTTAGACAACTTTTGCTGTATTTGGACAATCTGGGAGTGTCAAAAAAAACTAATCTATTTTGGTCTCTGCGATTTCGAGAGCTTACGTCAGACACTTTTACAAAATATTCTTTATATTTCCATACAAACATGCAAATTTCATATATATAGAGAGATGGTAGCGGTAACAAACGAAGTTTTTTGAATATTGGCTCGCAGGACTCATAAATAAAAAGTAGTAATTTCCTGTGGATTGCATTTTTATCTCTACACTGGTGCCGATTCTCTTGTACAAGAGAATCGGCACCAGTGTAGATACACCAACTAAACTAACTAAACTATATCACTAAAACTTACTTTTAGCTATGAGAATCTTAGAACTATTCTGCAAAAAAAAAATCTCTAAAAAAACAATTTTGACGCAACTAAAATCGAGTTTGACAATCGCGATTCCGCGTGGTACTTTTTTGCCCTACCCCGAGAATGTTTTGTAGAGCCCGAGGCGCCCAGGGAGGGCAGCTTAAACGTGTTTTATATGGAACGTAGGTTTTTGGTACCTACGTAGGTACCTGGTAGGTAGTTGGGAAAAGGCTAGGCAGATTGATTTTTTACATTGTAACAATTTTAAAATATAAACAAAAAAAAAATATTTCAGTAGTAAATATGAAATACGAGTACTAGCACTTCCCGTGCGGCTTCGCCCGCGTGTATGTCGGAAAATATTCCACGGGATTATCATTTTGACCTCATTATCATTTTCAGCTACCTCAAAAATCATGAAAATGACACCCATGACGGAGAAATTTGAAAATTGTTGAAGCCGCCATCTTAGATTTTCATTTTGACTCCATTATCATTTTCAGCGCCCCCAAAAACCACGGAAACGACACCCATGACGAAAAATTTAAAAATTTTCTCAGCCGCCATCTTGGATTTTCATTTTGACCTCATTATCGTTTTCAGTGACCTCAAATACCATGGAAATGACACCCATGACGAAAAATTTGAGAATTTTTGCAGCCGCCATCTTGGATTTTCATTTTGACCCCATTATCGTTTTCAATGACCTCAATACCATGAAAATGACACCCATGACGAAAAATTTGAAAATTTTTGCATCCGCCATCTTGGACTCAAAAACCATAAAAATGACACCCATGTCATTATTATTATTGCCTTTATTTCATTTTATATATCTGTAGGATTGGCCTTGGAAACATCAGAAATAGAACTCAGATAAGGCAATACACAAATTAATTAAATTGAACAATCAGTTATCAATTTAGAAAATGTAGAAATATAGAAATGATATAAAATTAATTAAATAACTAATAATGGTAGTGTATTGTTTGTTGTTACATGTTGTTGTAGTTGTTTGTTGTTTTTTATTACTGTTTGTTATTAATGATAAATAAAAATAATTAAAAACAAAACAACATTTTTTTTTTCTTCAAAATATTTTTTTTTTCGCCTATACTATTCGGCCATCCGCCAAGCTCGTACCGGCCGTTATGGAACTTCGTTCCAAAAAAAAAAAAAGTTGTTTTTGCACTTAAAGTCAAGGTGTTGGTTGGGTGTTGGTGTGAATTTTAGTTCTAAACTAACTAACTAACTAATTTTATTCCAAATCTTTTTAATAGCGATTAAAAACAGTACTGTATATTTTTTTCTTTTTTTGCTTATATCTCGAAAACGGTGTGTCCTATCGCAAAAATAATAAAAATTTTGCCCCCCTTTATAAAACCCATAAACCCCTATGACTGAACATGTAGGTAACAAAAAAAAAAAAAAAGAAAGGATTTTTGTTCCCGTGGAATATTTTCTGACATCCACGCGGTCAAAGCCGCGCAGGAAGTGCTAGTATTTCATATTTACTACTGAAATATTTTTTTTGTTTATATTTTAAAATTGCTACAATGTAAAAAATCAATCTGCCTAGCCTTTTCCCAACTATGTTGGGGTTGGCTTTCAGTCTAACCGGATGCAGCTGAATATCAGTATTACATGGAGCGACTGCTATCTGACCTCCACAACCCAGTTACTGCGTAATACGATACCCCTTGGTAAGACTGGTTGTCAGACTTTCGGGCTTCTGACGACTCGTAACGACTGTCAAAGATCCACGAATAACAGCCGGGACCAACGGCTTAACGTGCTTTCCGAGGCACGGGGGAATCTCGGTATGTAAAGATGGTCACCCATCCACTGACCAACCCCGGCAAGCGTAGCTTAACCTGACGGATCGACCCATGCGGCTGTCATTACTTAGCCACGAGCTCCTCTCTAGAATTGTTACAATGTAAAAAAAGTATTCATAAATGCACATCAAAAATAGTCAACAATAAAGCGCCCACGCGCGCAATCGAATTGGGGCCTCTGCAGCGAGCTAATCTATAAACGCACACTACTACAATAAGTTCGTAAATATTATGCCCTAACACATACGTATGAGCATGTCGAACGATAGCCGGTGCGGAGTAGCGAGCGACACAACCCTCCCGTCTCAATGCCAAAGCAAGACTGCCGCCCGCGCCCGCGCAGAGCTCCTCTGAACCTGTATCTCAAAATGGGAACATTTTCTTTGCAAATGTTGATTGATTTACAAAAGCTGTAGACCATTTGTAGCACTTCTAACCATCAATTTTTTAGTGTAAAAATATTTCCAAACACCAAAGCCGTTTAGGAGAAGTAGGGATATTAGCCAAAAAATAGCGTTTTGGTAAATATTTTTTTAAGGCAAAAGTATCAGCCATATGAAAAAATCCTGTAGCTCAAATGTTGTTTATGAATCTATATCAAACATATATTTTTTTCAAATCTTCTAAACAAGCCGTTAATGAGAAGTAGGCTTTATAAAGTGACCGTGTTACGGTACTAAACGGGAGTAAGGCCCTTAACTACTGGTGTTTTATCGGACACTCATGATGAGTATGTTATCACGCTTACCACAGATAATTTATTAGTACTTAACTATGCAAGAATTTCAAGTAGATTATCTAGTTTGAAAAACTACCAATGCACCGTTTTTAAGTGGATATAGACACCCAGATTTTCTTCAGGAATGCATAATCAATCTATAATGTCCCACTGCTGGGACACTGGCCTCCTCTCAGTGGGAGTGGGCCGTAATCAACCACGCAGGACCAGTGCGGGTTGGTAGATGTCACATGTCTTTAAACTATTTGTTTCTAGGACATACCAATTTCTTCACATTATTTTTCTTCACCGTTTTAAGAACAGAGGTGATAAAATAATTTACACAAAGTAAAGTCTGTCTGGGTTCGAACCTACGACCTACACGCACTAAAACGCGGTCGTTATCACTGGACCACCACTGCGCAGAAATGCAGTAGGTACCTATGTTCTACAGGGTGTAACTTTAAACAGTGGCAATCTTTTAAGGGGTCATTGTACTCATCATTATGAACAACTTTTACTATGGGACCAACATGAAATCGCGAAAAAAAAATCATCTGTTCCCTACATTTTGACGAATTAAGGCTCTTACAGACAGAGGCGATATCGCGTCGCGACGCGATATTTTTCTACGGATATAATATCGAAATATCGCGTCGCGACCGCGATATCGCCTCTGTCTGTAAGAGCCTTTATGCGAACATAAATGTACTGAACAGCTGATTTTTTTTCGCGATTTCAGGTTTGGTCCCACAGTAAAAGTTGTTCATAATGATGAGTACAATGACCCCTTAAAAGATTGCCACTGTTTACACTTACACCCTGTTTTTGTAGCGAATACCATTTTGAATGATTTTGCTCTAAGATATTAGGGGCACTAGCTAAATATCTGCCTACACCATTCTCAATAGGCATGTAATGTTTAGTGAGTAAAAATTAAATAATGTCACACGTATGATGATTAATTATGAAAAATGAAGACAGGTGTGTGTTTAAACAGACATTACTTCATAAACTAGACGCAAGCGGTATATTCCCGATGTCCACCACCCGTTTGGCCACCACTGGGGGACAGCGAAACAATTTGTAAAAATAATTCCCGCTGTCCACCACTTCATGGTTAAAATAGGTCGAATCTGTTCCAAAACCGAATCGGGGTACCCCGACTTTACGTAGTCTTGGCTACCTCTAGAGTGTATATAAAAACCGGAGGCGCGAAGCCGAAACTGCGGAGGTGAGCAAGGGTGCCTATGTTATACGTAAGGGCGAAGGGGTTGCACTTCCCGCAGCGCCGGAGACGTGCAGAAGCAACTTTAAAGTGTTTTGAAGTTAGGTCTGTCTCCCAGTGGTGAACAACGGGAATAATTTTTAAAAGTTGTTTCGCTGCCCCCAGTGGTGGCCAAACAGGTGGTGGACATCGGGAATAATCGGACGCAAGCTAATGTAACACACTGACTGTAAGTAAACGCTTATCAAACCAACAATAAAAAGTGTCATTTACAATCAAACACTCCATTTTCCAATTGAAAGACTTATCAGTTGTAAAATAACAAACAAATGTAATTTATCTTGTATTATCATACACAATTACCGCATAAAGTGGTCAGATAGCGAGCACATAAAATAATAAAGTTATTAAACAAAACGTACCAAGAGATAAGCGGTTGATACGTCTGTACTGCTTGGCAGCCGGTCCCCAACTGATGTGAAGTTCTTTATTTGAATTTATAGTGTTGCGAAGTTCGTGCGGTTAAATTGCGAGTGTGGGATAGGTCGGTTAACCGCACTGCAAGGCTTTAATGAAATAAGCGCGAAGATGTAGATCAATGGATTTTGAATGCCCGTATCATAATCATGATTGTTTTGTTGTACAAGTATCGTTGACATAATAAAATGGACGATGGAGAATTTCAATACACGAACTCTTCTCATCGCGCTCCTGTTTGTAAATTATCAAATGTGGATTTGCGGTTCATGTGTAGGTACTAGGTAAGTACCTATACTTACTACATATGTTGTTGACTGGTACATAATACTTATGTAAGTATAAATGTAATACTTATATGACTTAAGAGATTATTTTGGGTAAAATTATAAAAAATATAATTAATAATAGGTACTAGGTAGTTTAAGCTGTTTGCTTAAACTACCTAGTATTATTAATTATATTTTTTACTTATATTTTTTTATTTCCATTCTTTAATATCCACAGATGAATCAACCTGGGCCGGTAGTCTCGACATTATTAACGTTGCCCTAACGATCGTTACGTTGCTCTGTGGTCTGATAAATTTTAAGGAACGGGCTCGAAGATGTGTCTGTGTCATCTGTGTGTCTTTAATAAAATCGAACTATTACCATTTGCCCGTCTCGAGGGTCGAGGGGAGCCCATTAGGACCACAGAGCATGTAATTAGTTAACGAATGTCGTAACGAAAATCGTAAAGAATGTCGAGACTGCCGGCCCTGAACATGGTATACATATGTAGAGATGGAAGACGCATCATCATGACACGGCGTATTGTTTAAAATATAAGAATGAATTACAATAAAACATGTATGTAGGTATACTTATATGAATATTTAAAAAAACAATTTTCTTAAACTGTGCAATTATTTATTAAATACAATACTGTAGAAATATGTCATTATGTTAACAATGAGATACGAGTTGTTAAGGCCACGTTAAAATTACAAGAGAACTATAATAATTATTTGTTTAACGACAATACATAAATAATTATGCAAAGTAATTACCATTTACAGCTCTCAAATCTATGAAATTTAAATTAAAGAAATAATTTATAGTTAGGTTAGGTACTTACAGAAATTTAAAAACAAAATTGGTGCAATCAAAAGAAAACGTTGATTACACGGACTAGAAAAAAAAGAAGGACTCTGCGCCACGCATATCGAAAGTGAAGGACAGTAAGTATCCGTTTGTACAAACACGCCTCACGCACACATTTACACCATTCATAGTATGCCGACCGGCTGCCATTACGTGACACGGGGCGGTCTTTGCAGGTACTCAAATCACGCACACATAGATTCACTTTCGATACGCGTGGCGCGGAGTCCTTCATTTTATTCTAGTCCGTGGTTGATTAGAATCTAATTTAACAATTTCAAAAACGAATAAGTATGAAAAAATTATAGATCAAGGACGCTATAGTCTTGTACACTATACCGCTGTGAAAAAAAATGGCGCTATAGCAGTATAGCAGCATCTCTTTCGCACACAGACAACATATTTTTTAAATCACGTCCATAGCAGTGACCTGTTCAGCGATGCCACATACGTCTGAGATGTCGTGACTTTGCTTCATAGCAATCTTCACGTATCCCTGATCTCCGAAGTCTACGCCGAAGGAGTTTCTGACGATGTAGTAGGGTATAGGGGTTTCCGCATCGGGCCCCCCATATCCTTCGTAGCCAACGATCTGGACCACGTGGTTCAAAACACCGCGACTGCAAAAGTAGAAGTAAATTATTATCGTAATTATAAGATATGTCAAAAGAGCGCGTGTGTGTGTGTGTGTGTTTTTAGGGTTCCGTACCTCAAAAGGAAAAAACGGAACCCTTATAGGATCACTCGTGTGTCTGTCTGTCTGTCTGTCTGTCTGTCTGTCCGTCTGTCCGTCTGTCACAGCCAATTTGCTCCGAACTCAGACCAAGAAAAAAAGATAGACAGCGCGCCGCGAACATTAAAACTGAAGCCACTTTTTTTTCTATGTGTGCATCGAAGAGTTGCCATTTGTTAAATTTTTTCCCTATAATTTGGGGATATTTGTGTGGGTAGGAAAGTAGACATAGAGGATGGACTGCGATACCTGTATGAAATTGTCCACTATTTAGAAAGAGAGAAAAACAACTATTGACATGTATACAATGAACTTAGATACTAATATGACCATAGACATAGAGTATGGACTGTCCATTAACTGCCTAAATTTGCCTATTCATCCATACATCTATCTCTTTCCTATAGAGATCGTTATCATCAAAATGATCAGAACAAACCACGCTGGTTTTCGATGGCAACCATTCCGGATCATTCCGACTATTTCTTATAGCTACTATCCATTTATTTTTTATTTCATTATTAGTTGGAAACCTAAAATATTAAATAAAAATACCAAAAGAAAGAATACTTAAAATATTAAAAACTTTTTACAAAAAAAAAACAACCGACTTCCAAAAAAAAAACACTACAAAGTGAAAAATAACTTTAATTTTGGAAGTCGGTGTCTTTGGATCTGTATTTTAGTTTTTTGCCACCGACTTCCAAAATTATAGTTATTTTTCACTTTGTTGTGTTTTTTTTGGAAGTCGGTTGTTTTTTTTTGTAAAAAGTTTTTATTTTTCACTTTTTAGTGGGTCAGTTTGTAATTTATCTAAGTTACAATAGCCCAATGGCAACTGCTCATCACTTTATACAAAATATTGCTTTTCCCGATGCAGGGACGTTAATTGTTGAGGAGTTCTCCTAGTAAGAACCAGGAGAACTGGAGCTCCATGGTGAAGTCATCATCACCATTATGCATTTTGACGAGCATAAATTACTTAGCAACCATATTAAAGTAATCGAATCGCAACCCGTGAAATACTTATAAATTGAGTAGTTCCGATGGCCATCTGTGGTCTTCATCATCAGTTCCACTTCACCAAATGGTGTTTTCCGAGAGCAAATGCACGAGTTACTATAAAAAATACCCAAATCGCTATAGGTGTGCCTATAATATTTGAAGAGTTCCTTCGATTTCTCCAGGATCCCATCATCAGAACTGGATTTTGACAAAAATGGGACCATTTGGGAAGTATACCATTTCCAACAAAAAAATAATTTTTGAAATCGGTTGGCAAGCGACGGAGTTATGCGCGAACAAACATAAAAAAAAAAATACAAACATCCGAATTGAGAACTTCTTCCTTTTTTAGAAGTCGGTTAAAAAGAAAATAGGAATATAACTGGAAGTAATAAATCATATTTATTTAAAATATATTAATCGAATGGGAAATTTTAAATCGTATTATGGCAACACCCATACTTTACGTCACTGCTTTCGTTTGTTGTGGTTTTTTGTTCCAAGTAACCTAAAATTCACAGTTTAATAATAGAGAAACGATGTTATTTCAAGTACTTACAAGTGAAAAGTGATACTTTTCACTACACAGGAAGGCATAATTCTATTTTTCTAATTTAAGTTTACTTGACGACAACTCGTGACGTACTAAGAGCGATGAGCATGGTTTTAGTGTAGGTGTGTGCGTGAGCGTGTATGTTTACTTGCAGGAGCACGGTTTTATGGCTTCACTTTTCATGTTCGCGGCGCGCCGTCTATCTTTTTTTCTTGGTCTGAGGCTCCGAATCTAATGGACCGATTAAGTTAAAATTTGGTACACATATGGATTTCTGTGACCCAAACACGTACAGCTAAAGTAAATGTCTGAATTTTGAATATGAGAGTCACTTTTAGGGAGAAAATAAGAAAATAAAAAAAAAAAGTTTTGTAAACTGTACCGAGTGACATATGAAATGAAAGGGCTTACTATGAGGGTCTCAAATATATTTTATTTAAAAATTTATTGTTTTAAAGTTATTTAAGAGAGTAGACGAAAATTGACCATTCCCCCCCCCCCTTATCTCCGAAACTACTGAGCCTAAAATTTTGAAAAAATATAGAAATTAGTTCTATACCTGTAGATTACCTACAGGAAAACCTATAAGAAGTCTGTGGTCTTAAAATAACATGGTAAATCTATATATATAAAAAAGTCAAAGTCCTGACTGAGTCACTGACTAATATACCAACGCACAGCCCAAACCAATGGACCTAGAGACTTGAAATTTTGCACATAGATACCTTATATAGTGTAAACATCCACTAAGGAAAGATTTTTGGAAATTCCATCCCTAAGGGGTAAAACAGGGGATGAAAGTTTGTATGAAAAATCCTATCCCTTGAGTTAATAGACTTGAAACTTAGCACGAATATTCATCTAAGTAAATTATAAAGTTTATCATTTTTAGTTTTCCTAAACTACCCCCTAAGGAGGGATTGGGGGTGTCAAAGTTTGTATGGAGGAACTTTAACACGCGGTCCGATTAACTCAAAACTCAGTTTTTATACATGAGACCAAAAATTAAGACTAAAGTGTATTAGAGTTTTCCAAAAATCTACCCCTAAGGGGTGAAAAGTTAATTTTATAGCGGAGGATTTTATTGGGGCTTGATTAACTCTAAAATTGGTGTAAATAATGTTTGAGTCAAGTTATGGAACATCCCAGACGATTTTTAAATTCTACCTCTGTGGGCGTGAAAACAGGGATACAGTTTATATGAAAAATCTTATTAATTTGGCTTAGCACGAATACTTGCTTAGTTTGTCATTATTAGTTTTTCAAAACTACGCCTCAAATGAGGTTTAGGGATGTTAAAGTTTGTATAGAAGAATTTTAAAGCGCAGTCCGACTAAAAAAATGGTACTTTGAGTCAAGTTAGGAAACTTGCCAAACGAATTTTCACCGATTTTGATGGCATATAGCTGATGTTTTAAGGAGTAACTTAGGCTATTTTTATTTTAGAAAAATAATTAGGGTTCCGCGCAAGAAAATTAAAATCCATGAAATCAGACAACCACGTACAGCCCAGTACAAACTTACTAAGCCTCCGCTGTCTATTACGGCTATAACAACAAATAATAAAAATAAAGCAAAGTTAAAAATTAAGGGGTCGGTCCCCGTACAATAAACTTTTCATTTTGAAAAAAAAAAAAAAATTAATCTAGCATGTCCTGTCATGTCATTATTTCATCACCGCTGCTCTCAAAACGGTGAAGGAAAACATCGTGAGGAAACCGGCATGTCCTAGAACCAAAAATTCGAAGACATGTGACATCTACCAACCCGCACTGGGACCGCGTGGTGGATTACGGCCCACTCCCTCTCACCGAGAGGAGGCCTGTGTCCCAGCAGTGGGAACATTATAGGCTGATTATGTGTTATGTGGGGTGTCATCGTCTAGAACTCATTGAGTAGAGTACAAACATATTTTTTTTATCTTTTAAACTTTTACTAAAGCTAGAAATCATTTTGATAGAGTTTGTCTGTTATGATATTCTCAGTAGCAGCCCTTTTTGTGGAGGGGAAATCATCAAATGACTTCTCCCGCTCTGGGCGGAGCGGAGGGGCGTGTCAGACTTTTACTGACTAAAACCCATCCGTGTTCCTTCAGTTGCCTATGCCAGGGCCACGATATCTCTTTCTAACAACCCGCGATACTGAGTCTGGATTTGTGCCCGGTTAATAGCAACAGGCTCACTCCCTACAACATGGGACCTAAACATAACTGGCGAAGAATGAGTCTTCCTTCTAAATACAGTCGTAATGCTATGTAGGTAACATACCTTATCAAATCCAACAATCCCTCCATGTAGATGGTCCTTGCCAATATTCTTGGCTACATAATAAGTGTGGCCATCAATTTCGAAGGTAGCGTTGCCAATGCGGTTGGCACATCTTCCGACGGTCGCCCCTAAGTATGGAGTGTTTCTGTTCACGTATCCATCGAGGTCATCAAAACCGAGGACCAGGTCTTCCTTGACACCTAATCTGTCTGGGATCTGTAATTTGATGGGGATGGTTTTTACATTAGAATGCTCAGTATTAGCTCCACAGAACAGATAAAGAGGTTAGAAGGGCCTTGTGGGCGGTGCAGGCGCGCCGCACATATGTGTAGACGCACAAATGTCAGCCGAAATTTGTTTCACCGGCCAGTAATCACGATCTTACTGTGACAGCGTACAACGCACGTACGTCTGTAGAGGAGTTACAGAGTGGGAGACAAGCGGCGACACGCGTTCTAATACAAATCAGGACCTATTTCCTTTCTAACCTCTTTATCTGTTCTGTGATTAGTTCAGTCTGGATTTGTGTTTGGTACCTATATACTTCTATACTTCTGATATCGAATACAGGTAGGTACCTACATAGGATTCTGATCAGACAACATTGTATTTCTCGGAGGGACCACGAGTAACAAAATTCCCCGTGGTCTCTTGCAGGGACTACTGCAGGGACCACAGGTAGTTGGGGTTGTGCCAAATCTGAACCGACTCTTCGTCTTATTCTGAAGGAAATTAATTGAATCACAAACTACGTAGGCTCGTAGACTCTTTACCTTAATAGACTGAACAATAGCTCCGTAAGATATGACAGATATTTCCGACCCTCCAGTGGTTCTCCAAGTGAACTTCTTCACTTTCTTCTCCTTGCACACTCCGAAGTCTTCCACCACTAGCGACACCATTTCTGTAACTCTAAAATAAAGGAAACGCATAAAATTGGCACTTTTTCTCAGTGGGGTGTTTTTGGTCTTTTTTTTTTTAGTTCAAAAGCCCCTTTAAATAGCTGTTTTTTTAGGGTTCCGTACCAAAATTATAAATAGGAACCCTTATGGTGCGACTCAGTCAGTACCCCTAATAATAGTAATTTTTTAGGGTTCCGTACCAAAATTATAAAAAGGAACCCTTATGGTGCGACTCAGTCAGTACCCCTAATAATAGTAATTTTTTAGGGTTCCGTACCAAAATTATAAAAAGAACCCTTATGGTGCGACTCAGTCAGTACCCCTAATAATAGTAATTTTTTAGGGTTCCGTACCAAAATTATAAAAAGAACCCTTATGGTGCGACTCAGTCAGTACCCCTAATAATAGTATTTTTTTAGGGTTCCGTACCAAAATTATAAAAAGGAACCCTTATGGTGCGACTCAGTCAGTACCCCTAATAATAGTATTTTTGTAGGGTTCCGTACCAAAATTATAAAAAGGAACCCTTATGGTGCGACTCAGTCAGTACCCCTAATAATAGTCATTATTTAAGGTTCCCGTAACAAAATTATAAAAATCGGACAAGTGCGTGTCGGGCCACGCGCAGTAATAGGGTTCCGTAGTGCACACCGCGCCGTGGCCCGTCGTTATTCGAGCATAAATATTATTAATTTAGAAATCATTATTAATAACAATGTTATGATTTTATTTTTGTATATTTTTACAATCAATCAATCTGCCTAGCCTTTTCCCAACTATATTGGGGTCGGCTTCCAGTCTAACCGGATGCAGCTGAATACCAGCTTTTTTACATGGAGCGACTGCCTATCTGACCTCCACAACCCAGTTACTGGGTAATACGATACCCCTTGGTAAGACTGGTTGTCAGACTTTCGGGCTTCTGACGACCCGTAACGACTGTCAATGATCCACGAGTAACAGCCGGGACCAACGACTTAACGTGCTTTCCGAGGCACGGAGGAATCTCGGTATGTACCTAAAGATGGTCACCCATCCACTGACCAACCCCGGCAAGCGTAGCTTAACCTGACGGATCGACCCGTGCGGCTGTTATTACTTAGCCACGAGCTCCTCGACTTATGCGACCAACAACGTTAAATACGTAATTTTTAATGGAATTTGTACGAAATTTTTACTGTTCAAAGTACATTTTACAAGTTGGTTGACTATTACTCGTAAACTTGAAAAGCCTACTTAGCTGTGATAGTTTTCCTTTTAATTTCGTTATATATACTACTACCGTGAATTTTTTCACCCATCCAAAACTAACTGTTTAGATGGCAGGGGGCGGGGGTCACTTGACTCTAACAAAAATTAGCACTTTAAAGCTTAATATTTCAGAAACGGATCCCTAAATCGAAAAACTGTGTAGACAAACCCACAATATTTTTGAAAGACCTATCCAACAACACCCCACACTACGGGGTAGACGAGAAAAAAAAACATCCCCACTTTACGTGTAGGTACCTACCCTAAAATTTTTTTTTTCATGATTTTATTTTACCACTTTGTCGGCGTGATAAATATGTATTATCCATGCCAAATTATAGCTTTCTAGTACTAAGAGTCTCTGAGCTAAGCTGCGGACGGACAGACAGACAGACAGAAAGACAGACTGACAGACTGACGGACATAGCGAAACTATAAGGGTTCCTTGTTGACTTCGGAACCCTAAAAAGGAACCCTTATGGTGCGACTCAGTCAGTATGGTACCCATAATAATAGTCAACTATATTAATAGTCATGTAGGTACCTAATGAATGAGTGTGCTAACCAAAAAGTGTAAGCACATTCTGTTTGTAAGTACCTACTCACATTTCATTCGGGTTTTCGCTGCTTCGACGATAGTGTTTGGAGCTTCAGGGGGCCTACTCCCTAAGCACGGAGCCCGTAGTTTCAGCCTTCGTTACGGGCGTTTCCTACTCCGTATCACCTACGGATGGATGATTGGTTCGGGGCCCGAACGAAGTATGAATGACAACATGATTTGCCAGTTGTCCCTACTCCCGATGTGTTTTTGCCCGTCCGAAAAATTTAACTTTTACACTTGTTTTGATGGATCGTAATGCCAGACGGACGGATGAATGGACGGACGGAAAGACGGACGGACTTAGGGAGTAGGCCCTCTGAATCGAGAAACCAAATAGTTACCCATTTCAAGTCAGTTTGTAACTTGCGAATGTATACGAGTAGGTATTAACTACTGGTGTATTATCGGACACTCATGATGAGTATGTTATCACGCTTACCACAGATAATTTATTAGTACTTAACTATGCAAGAATTTCAAGTAGATTATCTAGTTTGAAAAACTACCAATGCACCGTTTTTAAGTGGATATAGACACCCAGATTTTCTTCAGGAATGCATAATTAATCTATAATGTCCCACTGCTGGGACACTGGCCTCCTCTCAGTGGGAGTGGGCTGTAATCTACCACGCGGGACCAGTGCGGGTTGGTAGATGTCACATGTCTTTAAATTATTTGTTTCTAGGACATACCAATTTCTTCACATTATTTTTCTTCACCGTTTTAAGAACAGAGGTGATAAAATAATTTACACAAAGTAAAGTCTGTCTGGGTTCGAACCTACGACCTACACGCACTAAAACGCGGTCGTTATCACTGGACCACCACTGCGCAGAAATGCAGTAGGTACCTATGTTCTACAGGGTGTAACTTTAAACAGTGGCAATCTTTTAGGGGGTCATTGTACTCATCATTATGAACAACTTTTACTATGGGACCAACCTGAAATCGCGAAAAAAAAATCATCTGTTCCCTACATTTTGACGAATTATGCGAACATAAATGTACTGAACAGCTGATTTTTTTTCGCGATTTCAGGTTTGGTCCCACAGTAAAAGTTGTTCATAATGATGAGTACAATGACCCCTTAAAAGATTGCCACTGTTTACACTTACACCCTGTTTTTGTAGCGAATACCATTTTGAATGATTTTGCTCTAAGATATTAGGGGCACTAGCTAAATATCTGCCTACACCATTCTCAATAGGCATGTAATGTTTAGTGAGTAAAAATTAAATAATGTCACACGTATGATGATTAATTATGAAAAATGAAGACAGGTGTGTGTTTAAACAGACATTACTTCATAAACTAGACGCAAGCGGTATATTCCCGATGTCCACCACCCGTTTGGCCACCACTGGGGGACAGCGAAACAATTTGTAAAAATAATTCCCGCTGTCCACCACTTCATGGTTAAAATAGGTCGAATCTGTTCCAAAACCGAATCGGGGTACCCCGACTTTACGTAGTCTTGGCTACCTCTAGAGTGTATATAAAAACCGGAGGCGCGAAGCCGAAACTGCGGAGGTGAGCAAGGGTGCCTATGTTATACGTAAGGGCGAAGGGGTTGCACTTCCCGCAGCGCCGGAGACGTGCAGAAGCAACTTTAAAGTGTTTTGAAGTTAGGTCTGTCTCCCAGTGGTGAACAACGGGAATAATTTTTAAAAGTTGTTTCGCTGCCCCCAGTGGTGGCCAAACAGGTGGTGGACATCGGGAATAATCGGACGCAAGCTAATGTAACACACTGACTGTAAGTAAACGCTTATCAAACCAACAATAAAAAGTGTCATTTACAATCAAACACTCCATTTTCCAATTGAAAGACTTATCAGTTGTAAAATAACAAACAAATGTAATTTATCTTGTATTATCATACACAATTACCGCATAAAGTGGTCAGATAGCGAGCACATAAAATAATAAAGTTATTAAACAAAACGTACCAAGAGATAAGCGGTTGATACGTCTGTACTGCTTGGCAGCCGGTCCCCAACTGATGTGAAGTTCTTTATTTGAATTTATAGTGTTGCGAAGTTCGTGCGGTTAAATTGCGAGTGTGGGATAGGTCGGTTAACCGCACTGCAAGGCTTTAATGAAATAAGCGCGAAGATGTAGATCAATGGATTTTGAATGCCCGTATCATAATCATGATTGTTTTGTTGTACAAGTATCGTTGACATAATAAAATGGACGATGGAGAAATTCAATACACGAACTCTTCTCATCGCGCTCCTGTTTGCAGGTAATTAAGTAAATTATCAATAATGTGGATTTGCGGTTCATGTGTAGGTACTAGGTAAGTACCTATACTTACTACATATATTGTTGACTGCATGCTTGGTACATAATACTTATGTAAGTATAAATGTAATACTTATATGACTTAAGAGATTATTTTGGGTAAAATTATAAAAAATATAATTAATAATACTAGGTAGTTTAAGCTGTTTGCTTAAACTACCTAGTATTATTAATTATATTTTTATATTTTTTTATTTCCATTCTTTATTATCCACAGATGAATCAACCTGAACATGGTACCTATATGTAGAGATGGAAGACGCATCATGACACGGCGTTTACAATAAAACATGTTATGTATACCTACTCATATGAATGTTTAAAAAAACAATTTTCTTAAACTGTGCAATTATTTATTAAATACAATACAGTAGAAATATGTCATTATGTTAACAATGAGATAGGTACGAGTTATTAAGGCCACGTTAAAATTACAAGAGAATAATTATAATAATTATTTATTTAACGACAATACATAAATATGCAAAGTAATTACCATTTACAGCTCTCAGATCTATGAAATTTAAATTAAAGAAATAATTTATAGTTAGGTTACTTACAGAAATTTTAAAAAAATTGGTGCAATCAAAAGAAAACGTTGATTATACGGACTAGAAAAAAAAGAAGGACTCCGCGCCACGCATATCGAAAGTGAAGCGGCGGCGTCTTTGCAGGTACTCAAATCACGCACACATAGATCGGTACGGTGCTTCACTTTCGATACGCGTGGCGCGGAGTCCTTCATTTTATTCTAGTCCGTGGTTGATTAGAATCTAATTTAACAATTTCAAAAACGAATAAGTATGAAAAAATTATAGATCAAGGACGCTATAGTCTTGTACACTATACCGCTGTGAAAAAAAATGGCGCTATAGCAGTATAGCAGCATCTCTTTCGCACACAGACAACATATTTTTTAAATCACGTCCATAGCAGTGACCTGTTCAGCGATGCCACATACGTCTGAGATGTCGTGACTTTGCTTCATAGCAATCTTCACGTATCCCTGGTCTCCGAAGTCTACGCCGAAGGAGTTTCTGACGATGTAGTATGGTATAGGGGTTTCCGCATCGGGCCCCCCATATCCTTCGTAGCCAACGATCTGGACCACGTGGTTCAAAACACCGCGACTGCAAAAGTAGAAGTAAATTATTATCGTAATTATAAGATATGTCCAAAGAGCCTACTAGTCCGGTCAAAATAGACACTCATGGTTATTCGCATAAAGCTTAATCTTGGTTTGATAGTTTATTTATATCATCATTAAAAAAGAAATGTCAAAAGTCCCCATCGATCCCGCATGTGCAAAAAAAGTAATTGAATACCTTTTTTTGCACATGGTCATATTTTTTCATATTTTTTCATATTCATATTCTTTATTGTGGATCATAGGTAAGTACACAATACATACAATGTTCTTATAGTAAAATAGGATCAGCTATGTCCCGCCGCTTAGGCATACAATAACAATCATAATAATAATTGAGATTAATGAATTTAAATACGTCAAGATTACAGAAATTCGAATAAATGTCACAAAAATAAATGTCAAACTATAGCTATTATACATTGAAATATTATTATTATAAAGATACTAGTAGATAAATATTCAATTATTGTATCTTGCGACAGTTACCGTACGCATCATGTTTGAGGACAACTATAATGTGCAAGCGATTTGTCAGTTAGGAAATCATTTACAGAATAGTAACATTTATCCACTAACATGTCATGCAGCTTCCTTTTAAACATTTTTATTTCTTGAATATTTCTTATAATACCCGGGATTTTATTAAATATACGTGGAGCCGCACAAAATATACTTTCGTAGAAGAAATGTGTCTTGCTAGCAACTGTGTTTAACTTATCGCGATGTCGCATTCGGGTACAAAATTCAAACAGATTAATATTTAATTTTACAAATACTGCGCTTTCAAATATATATAACTAGGCTCGGTAATGTTAATATTTCCATGCACTTAAAAAATGGTTTACAGGAGTCAGTTTGTTGCAGGTTACACATAGACCTGACACAGCGTTTTTGAGCAATAAATGCACGTTGTTTGTCAACACTATTGCCCCAAAATATTACACCGTATCTTAGAGTTGAACTAACATAGGCGTGATACGCCGTTAAGAGGGCTGAGGTATTCGCAACTTTTCTCAATCTGTAGAGTGCATAAGAGAACCTGCCCAGCGTCTTACATAAATGGTCAATATGTGATTTCCCCTTAAGGTTGCTGTCAATATGCAACCCTAGGAATTTGGTTACTGCAGTTTCTTCTATATTACTGTCTAAATATCGAATAGTCATAGGAGCAATACGATTAGTTCTTATTTTAAAATTCATAATTTTAGTCTTGTCAATATTTATCATTAGATTATTTTTAATTAGCCAGTCTATAATTAATACTAAAGTTTGATTAATGTCAGCTTCAAAATTAATGTTATTATTATTTCTAAATAAAATCGTACTGTCATCCGCAAATAATGTCATGTCATTATTCGTAACCAAAGGCATGTCATTTACATAAATAAGGAAAAACAAGCCGCCTACAATACTCCCTTGTGGAACACCAAACATAACAGTTCCAGTTTCCGATGTGTACACTTCTTCTATTTTATTTATTGGGTTTACCATTTTGACCTCGGTATACTGTTTTCTGTTGGATAGATATGATTTTATTAGATTGTACACATTACCTCTCACACCGTAAGCATACAACTTGTCTAAGAGAATACTGTGATCAACACGGTCAAAAGCCTTTGACATATCCATATATAACGCTACAGCTGGTTGTCCTTTGTCCAAGTTGATCATTACTTTATTCAGAAAGTTGTATATCGCTACATTTATTGTTTTGTTTTGTCTAAAGCCATATTGGCTAGGCGTTAATATATCATGACTCTCAAAAAATGTGTATAAGCATTTAAATATGGTCAAAGTTTGTAAAAATGGGTTTTTTGCATTTTTCAGCCAAACGGTATAATTTATATTTTATCATAAAAATACATCAGACAAAAATTGAAAAGCATGCAATTATCTACAAAATTGTCCTTACAATTTTTTTCCTAAGAATCACCGTTTTTGATAAATAGCGATTCAAAAGTTGAAGAAGTTGCAATCTCCATAATACAGGGTGTTAGTGTAAACAGTGGCAATCTTTTAAGGGGTCATTGTACTCATCATTATGAACAAATTTTACTATGGGCCCATACCTGAAATCGCGAAAAAAAAATCTGCTGTTCCCTACATTTTGACGAATTATGCGAACATAAATGTACTGAACAACAGATTTTTTTTCGCGATTTCAGGTTTGGTCCCATAGTAAAAGTTGTTCATAATGATGAGTACAATGACCCCTTAAAAGATTGCCACTGTTTACACTTCCACCCTGTTTATAGGAAGGAATATTTAAGTTTCCTTGAATGTCTATTTTTTGGGCTAACTTGACCAGACTATGTCAGTCTCATTGGTCTAGTGGGGTAGCAAGCGTTACTGCTAAGCATTAGATCCTGGGTTCGATGCGTCAGTCAGACAAAGTGTTATTGGGTTTTTCCATCTGGAATTTCTCAGAAGCAGCCCGGAGTGCCCCGGAGTCTGGATTTGTGCCCGGTTGATGGCAATAGGCTCGCCCCCTATAACAAGCGACTTACATAAGTGGCGAAATGTGGCTAAAGGAACACCTCTGGCTAACCCTTTGGGGATTAAAGGCATGTTGTTATGATATGATACATCTGAGGAGGCTCGCGTAAGGCACCCGGATACTTCTAGACAGGGCTCGTATTGTTAGGAGCTTGCTCTCATTGGAGCCCTGGGGGCTTACTATGAGCTCTTATACTCGTAGCAGGGCAGAAGTTGAACAGTACCAGTATTTAAAAATGTAATTTGTATGTGGTACCTAGTACCTACGTAAAAAAAATGATTAAGTAAAGAATGTAACGCATTGAAAAAATCACAAAAAAAAAACCGGTCAAGAGCGAGTAGGACTCGCGCACCGAGGTTTCCGTACCATCATTTATATGTAATTTTTGCTGATGATTTCTTAAAAACTGTGCTATTTATAGACATTGTTTTATTTTTCCTGTAATCTATCTATACATAAACTAACATCACATAGAATAATTTTAGATTTTTCTCTATGCAAACTTCTGAGATAAGAGCAGAACGGATTTTTTTTTATATTTTTCATCAAAAGTCAAAACTATGCGGCCTAAAAAAAAGAAAAAAAGTGTTGGAGAATGTGCAAACAGCGCTCTTTCATATGATATCCCACATGCCCTAGTAGCCCTACTTCTATTTTTTAAGACGCCCTTTCAGTCCCTGTTGCAAAAAAACATGTAATTAGGGTTCCGTACCAAAATGGTAAAAAAGGAACCCTTATGGTGTGACTCAGTCTGTCTGTCTGTCTGTCACAGCTGGATATCTCAAGAACTACTAATGTTATCAACTTGAAATTTGGAACAGTGTTAGATGACGTTTACCCAACTATTTTGCAAATAAGAAAGAAGTAAACATATTTTTTTTTTTTTGTAACAGGGACTGAAATTATTATGTCTTACAAATTCAATATGAAAGAACGCTTCTTGCACATTCTTAAACTGTTTTTTATTTTTTTTAGGCCGCATAGTTTTCGACTTTTGATGAAAATTGTAAAAAAAATACCGTACCCCCCCCCCCCCCCCCCCTCTTATCTCCGAAGTTTGCAAAGATAAAAATCTGAAATTATTCTATGTGATAGAAGTTTATGTAAAGATTACAGGAAAAATAAAACGATGTGTCTAAATATCACACTTTTTCAGAAATCGTAACGGAACCCTCGGTGCGCGAGTCCGACTCGCTTTTGACCGGTTTTTTTAATTTCTTTCTTATTTGCAAAATAGTTGGGCAAACGTCATCTAAAACTGTGTCAAATTTCAAGTTGATAGCATTAGTAGTTCTTGAGATATACAGCTGTGACAGACAGACAGACGGAGTCACATCATAAGGGTTCCTTTTTACCAGTTTGGTACGGAACCCTAAAAAGAAAAAAAAACTATCTTGAAAACTATTACTTAGCCTGTTCGTTTGACACTATTCGAGTATTTTTAATAAATTCCCTGACCTATTGTTAAAAGGTAAAATTGATAAATATTGCGGCTTTCAGAGGATGTTGCGGTAAGTACCTATGCATAAAAAAATAGGTACCTACATATTTATATTAAAATTGACAGCACTGATAGTCAAAATGTTCACAGGCTGTTAGGCTACCTATCTTTTTATTAAAATAGTATATAGGTAAAGAATACATATAAAATTAGTCCCGGTTTGAAGAGTATATGACCCGGTGAACTTCGTAGGTAACACGTGAGACAACGGTGTTCAAAGATTTCAACATAATTTTCATGCGCCATTGTTTGTATGTTTGTTACTCCTTCACGCTCAAACGTCTTTACCGATTTGGATGAAATTTGGTATGTACAGACGCCAGCAGGTCTAGCCACCCGAAACTGTCATATTTTCCCAATCAACCTTGAACGCATTAGGTTCAAGGTTGATTGGGAAAGTAATGATTAACTCAAGACAATGTTTATGTTATGTTCTTTCTCCAGGATCAGCTTACATAATGACAGGTTACATGAGTTAAGTACTAAAATTGTTTATTTTATTTGACAAAAATATAATTTAATGTATTGTGTTGCGTAAATTATTTTGCATAGGTACTATTGTATAGAATCTAGTTCTTCTAACTGAACAGGCAGCTGTGCTGCTGGGGAGTTTGTTCCGCTACTTCTTCTTCCCAGCTAAAGCACTAGGAAGTGGTGAGGGGCGGGCGTTTTGTGGGGACTGTCTTACTGTAATTTTGACGTTCAAAAAGTGCTGATTCTCAGCCTAATTTGAATAAAGGACTTTTGATTTTGATTTTGATTTTGAATGCTTTAGCGATAAAGTTGAAAAATTTGACAGATTGTAGTAGCTTGATGTGCTGGTGTCTGTACATATACACATATACTGTATAACCTGGATTAACATACCGGGTGTAAAAAGACACTTACCGAAGCCGAAAGCCACATATGCATACCTGGGAATCCACTGGTTCAAGAGATATCAAGAGGCCAAAGTCCCATTTTTTTTTTACTAAAACGTATAGGTACCAAGTGTTATTATTAAACTTTTTCTGACAAGTTGGTATCTACGCGTACCGTAGAGCGAAGGGGCGGGGCTTAACTCCGTTTGCCCGGGTTCACGTTAGATTATAATAAAAAAAAAACCGGTCAAGAGCGAGTCAGACTCGCGCACCGAGGGTTCCGTTCCGATTTCTGAAAAAGTGTGCTACTTAGAGACATCGTTTTATTTTTCCTGTAATCTTTACATAAACTTCTATCACATAGAATTATTTCAGGTTTTTCTCATTGCTAACTTCGGAGATAAGGGGGGGGAACGGTATTTCTTTTTACATTTTTCATCAAAAGTCGAAAACTATGCGGCCTAAAAAAAAATAAAAAATTGTTTGAGAATGTGCAAACAGCGCTCTTTCATAGGATACCCCACATGCCCTAGTAGCCCCACTTTAAATTTTTAAGACCCCCTTTCAGTCCCTGTTGCAAAAAAAAATATAAATATTTTTATGTCTTTCTTATTTGCAAAATAGTTGGGTAGACGTCATCTAAAACTATTCTAAATTTCAAGTTGATAGCATCAGTAGTACTTGAGATATCCAGCTATGACAGACAGACAGACAGACAGACAGACTGAGTCACACCATAAGGGTTCCTTTTTTACCATTTTGGTACGGAACCCTAATATATTTTTTTATAAGTACTTACCTAAAAATAAAAGTCGTTTCCCAGCAGTAATTTTTGCGCAAAGCTACTTAGTTAGATGTACACACGGCTACACATCAAGCTATACATCTCCAGTTTACACTGACCTCTCACTGTAAGGATTTCCTATACAATGCGAGATCAGCTTATACTGGAAATGTATAGCTTGATCTGTAGCCGTGTGTACCTACAGTATACATAGGTGACGGCTTTGTGATGTAGGTAGGTACCTATTGTGTCTTTTTACACCCCGTATAGGCTACTTTTTATCCCGATCTACGCGCGTGAAACCGCGGGGAACAGCTAGTAAATAAATACAGGCGTGTTACGAAGCCAACCTGCAAGCTCGCCACTTTGTACACACGGCTACACATCAAGCTATACATCTCCAGTTTACACTGACCTCTCACTGTAAGGATTTCCTATACAATGCGAGATCAGCTTATACTGGAAATGTATAGCTTGATCTGTAGCCGTGTGTACCTACAGTATACATAGGTGACGGCTTTGTGATGTAGGTAGGTACCTATTGTGTCTTTTTACACCCCGTATAGGCTACTTTTTATCCCGATCTACGCGCGTGAAACCGCGGGGAACAGCTAGTAAATAAATACAGGCGTGTTACGAAGCCAACCTGCAAGCTCGCCACTTTGTACACACGGCTACACATCAAGCTATACATCTCCAGTTTACACTGACCTCTCACTGTAAGGATTTCCTATACAATGCGAGATCAGCTTATACTGGAAATGTATAGCTTGATCTGTAGCCGTGTGTACCTACAGTATACATAGGTGACGGCTTTGTGATGTAGGTAGGTACCTATTGTGTCTTTTTACACCCCGTATAGGCTACTTTTTATCCCGATCTACGCGCGTGAAACCGCGGGGAACAGCTAGTAAATAAATACAGGCGTGTTACGAAGCCAACCTGCAAGCTCGCCACTTTGTACACACGGCTACACATCAAGCTATACATCTCCAGTTTACACTGACCTCTCACTGTAAGGATTTCCTATACAATGCGAGATCAGCTTATACTGGAAATGTATAGCTTGATCTGTAGCCGTGCGTACCGACAAAGGGACCGAACGTATGACGACACCGCGCTTCCGATGTCATCATGTCACCGACTATTGTCATGGCCTTTACTTTACATAACTTCGGTGGGAAACGGACATTGATGGAATAAACCTAATTATTAAGAAAATCTGTGAAGTTTGTGAACTTTAAAATATATTTCATTACTTAAATAGGACTTATTCATTGAAGAGATTCCCAACACATGCCCCCACATATCAGGGCCTCAAGTCTGCTATTACAATATAGACTAAGAGGTCGCAGGATTTTTCATAACGATCATGGATACGGTTAGATTTACTTCAATGGGTTGTAGAGTAGTCCCCTAATGTGAATGACGTCGGTCTGCCTGCTCTGAGTGGTTGCAACTTCGAGTTATAGCGCTTACAAGAGGCGTCATTGTTGCGAAAAAAAAAACGATCAGAGAAATGGTCAGTTTTGGTACACATTCAAAGTATGGCGTCCCCGAACATGAAACAAGTTGGTCTGCCGGATCTCAGTGGTAGAGCTGTGATGCGCGCAACATTGTTGCGAAAAAAAAACGATATTATTTGTGGAGAAATCCTAAAAAATACATCGAAAAATGGGACAATAAGCGAATTTTTCAAGTGCACGCCGGCCGGTGTCGTACCCCCGCCCTACACCTACGCCGAGAACCACCCGCTGCGCGACCGTCCCCCTGTAAAGGAATAGGTAAAAAGCTAGAGGTGTCAAGAGGTGTCAATAAGAGAAATGGTCAGTTTTAGTACCTATTCGAAGTATGGTGTCTCCACAGGTGAAAAAAGTTGGTCTGCCGGCTCTTAGTGGTTTTATTTCAGAGCTTTGTTATACGCAAGGCGCTTAGTTATTGAAAAAATCAACTTAACGGTAATCAATAAAATAAAGAATGAAATCGAACACAAATCAAATTTTTAATAATTCAACTTATTCCTTTGGGTAAATCACAGATTAATAATTTTGTAGAATATAGCTAATGAAACAATTTCAAAAATATAGAATGTTAGAAGTAAGTAAACATTTAACTCTAAACCCCCGTTTCCACGAGCGTAATAAAATTTAGAGTCAGATCTGTGTAGGGTGGGGGTACGACACCGGCGTGCACTTGGAAAATTCACCTATTGTCCCGTTTTTCGATGTATTTGTTAGGATTTCTCCACAAATAAGCGTCTTGAATACACAACGATTGCTCTGAAATACAACCACTGAGAGCCGGCAGACCAACTCGTTTCACCTGTGGAGACACCATACTTCGAATGGGTACTAAAAGTGACCATTTCTCTTATCGTTTTATTTTCGCAAAAATGTTGCGCGCATCATAGCTCTGAAATGCAACCACTGAGATCCGGCAGACCAACTTGTTTCATCTGCGGAGACGCCATACTTTGAATGTGTACCAAAACTGACCATTTCTCTGATCGTTTTTTTTTTTGCAACAATGACGCCTCTTGTAAGCGCTATAACTCGAAGTTGCAACCACTCAGAGCAGGCAGACCGACGTCATTCACATTAGAGGACTACTCTACAGCCCATCGAAGTAAATCTAACCGTATCCATGATCGTTATGAAAAATCCTGTCACCTCTCGGTCTAATAGTGTCATAATGGCAACATAATGGTCTATCATTGATTTCATCGTCATTATGACTTTCCAATGGTCAACCACTGACACTCCATTGTAAGAAATTATGAATTTAGCAGATTACGAACTTTTAGCAAAATGACAATGCAGTGACAATGGGATCGTGTTGGAACGACGAATTTCTAAAAAATACCAGACTTGGGGCCCTGGCGTGATGTTATGTTATGAACTTATCACTTACGTGCAAGCCCTTGTAATAACGCCTCCGATGTAGTTCATCCAGTTCGAAGCGTCGACAGCAACAACTAGAGGTCCGTGCTGAGCTGTATATTTCACCATCAGGTCTTCATTCATATTACTGCAACATTACAAAAATGAAAACAAAGTACTAAGGGTACATTTACGAGTGGGTAGTCAATTGATTACTTTTTAAAACAAAAGTAAGTCAATCAATCTGCCTAGCCTTTTCCCAACTATGTTGGGGTCGGCTTCTAGTCTAACCGGATGCAGCTGAATACCAGTACCATGGAGCGACTGCCTATCTGACCTCCACAACCCAGTAACTGGGTAATACGATACCCCCCGGCCCCGGTAAGACTGGTTGTCAGACTTTCGGGCTTCTGACGACCCGTAACGACTGCCAAAGATCCACGAATGGCAGCCGGGAGCAACGGCTTAACGTGCTTTCCGAGGCACGGAGGAGTCTCGGCTTGTAAAGATGGTCACCCATCCACGGACCAACCCCGGCAAGCGTAGCTTAGCCTAATGGATCGACCCGTGCGGCTGTTATTACTCAGTTCAGAATCTAGAACAAACTAGAAATATTACAGGTGTGCTTAAATCGAATGTAGGACTTGGTTATCTCGAGACATACACCACGAATGGATTGCCAAGCATGCCTCTGGCGGGCACGCCACAATTGCGGCGATAAGTGGTTGGAGACGCGCCACGGCATCCTCACCTTCCACTTGACGCAGATCTTCACCGGACACGGTTGTTTCGGGAGGTTCCTGGGGACCTACTCCATAAGCACGAAGCCCGTAGTTTCGGCCTTCGTGCGTTTCATACTCCGTATCACCTACAGATGGATGATTAGTTCGGGGCCCGAACGAATTATGAATGACAACATGATTTGACAGTTGTCCCTACTCCCGATGTGTTTTTGCCCGTCCGAAACATTAAACTTTTACACTTGTTTTGATGGATCGTTAAGTCAGACGGACGGACTGACCGGCGGACGGACGGGCTTAGGGAGTAGACCCCCTGTTCCGAATAAGGCGGAAGGAAACGCCCGGGTGTCACCATTGTGTGGATCCCCCGAAGGACACGGTGGAGCAGCCACTCAAAGCCATTGGCATATATTTGCGTCTTTATATAAATGACTTTTGATTTTGGTTTCATACAGCCTGGCGACGTTTGGGGGAGGCTTTTGTCCAGCAGGACGTCTTTCGATGATTCGGCCGAAAGAGAAAACACTCACCAATGATGTTCATACCGCTTAACTCTCCTTCCACTATACTTAGTTGTAGGCAGCTTACAGATTTGATCCATGGACAATGTCATGGGGTACTCCTCTTCGGTGACGATTTGTAATTCCCTTGTACACATGAACTTCATCGCGATGGCGACATTTCCTTTGTAACAGCCGTTGGTGTCTGGTGAGCAGTCTAGCAGTTCCTGAGAGGAAGAAAACTATGATATGGAAGCGAAGGACCAGGGGGTCTACTCCCTAACTTCGTCCGGGCGTCCGTCCGTCCGTTAGTCCGTCCGTCTGACATTACGATCCATCAAAACAAGTGTAAAACTTAAATTTTTCAGACGGGCAAAAACACATCAGGTGTAGGGACAACTGTCAAATCATGTTGTCATTCATACTTCGGGCTCCGAACCAATCATCCATCCGTAGGTGATACGGAGTATTAAACTCCCGTAACGAAGGCCGAAACTACGGACTTCGTGCTTGGGGAGTAGACCCCCAGCATCCTAATTGCGTAACACGCGATCAATCGGAATTTGAATCATTTTGAAGCAAATTGATAATTCCACATGTTCGAAAATTTTTTCTACTTGACAACGTTACAATAGGTTACAATGAATGTTGTTGAACTGTCAAAATGAAATACTATGGGTGCCAAATAAGAATAGGATCGCGCTTGCTGCCAACTTCACACGATAGCTGTCAAATTAGTACGCATTGGTAATGAAGTTCGCGAGTATTGCCATAGTATTGCGGAACAAAATGGCGTCTTGACAGTACTATTCTTATTTGGCACGCATAGAAGATTCCGAATGCTAGTGTGTTACGCAGTGAGGGACTGCTGTCAACTTGGAAGAGGCCAACATCAGCCAATCAGTACCAAATCTTTAACATGGATGATGAAGCAATATTTTAATTTAAAAGAATGTCCATGGAGTTTCTTGCCCGTTCTTCTCCATAGGAACCTACTAACGCTTTCGAATGGGCAACTAGCTTCATCTATCTGATTGACCGACTCCTTGATATTCAAAAGTTCCTGTAAATAAATGCCTGAGTTTTTTTGTTGCAGAGTTGATTGTGATTCTTATGGCCGTTTCCCACTAAGTAACACCTAAATGAATGGCTTTAAAGCGTGTAGTTAGATTTTCAACTTTCGGCGCTAAAAATAAAGCCAAGTGTTGAAAATCAAGTCAAAAAGAGCATTACTGGCTCAGCTTATAAGTATCTATCTTAAATGGTCCGTGTGACGAGAGTAAAACAAGAAGAGGTGGTACCTGTATGCTCCTACTCTTGTAATCATGTAACTGTATTGCGGACATCGACTCCAGGACTCCAATGATGCTGAAGGCCCAACATCCATCGCAACGCTTCTGATTTAAAACCGGCTTTACGACACTTTCATTTCGCCTGAAACCGTTTTAAGGATATTAAATTCACTGACAGACAATGCACAGCCTAAACCGTTGGGTTAGAACAAAGATATGGGGATGAAAGTTTGTATGGAATTTCGTAATTTTTTGCCTATGCGAAGTTCTATGGGGCGCACCGCTTGTTCTGTCGTACTCGTAACACACATACAGGGTGTAAGTGTAAACAGTGGCAATCTTTTAACGGGTCATTGTACTCATCATTATAAACAACTTTTACTATGGGACCAAACCTGAAATCGCGAAAAAAAATCAGCTGTTCAGTACATTTATGTTCGCATAATTTATCAAAATGTAGGGAACAGCTGATTTTGTTTTTTTTTTTAACATTTTTTCCATCGATAAAATCATTGTTCTCTAATTTAGATATGTGCACATTATGAAGACTCACACTGTATAATAAAACTCATAATCAGCTGATGTTAGCACGGACGTAAAAATATCGCGGCGATTTTTTTTCGCGCACTGGATTTTCAACGCTCTGCGTAGCGCCGAGAGTTGAAAATCCAACAGTGTGTTTTTTCGACGCGCTGGGATGCACTCTGTTGGATTCTCGAAGCTCGGCTCAACATATGAGAGAGAGTTGAAAATCCAGTGCGCGATAAAATCCCGCCGCGATATTTTTATGTCCGTGCAAACGTCGACCTAGGCGATTAACACACGGCACCGCGCACCGCCGTGGTAGGCAAATCAAATCAAAAGTCATTTATTCAAATTAGGCTGAGAATCAGCACTTTTTGAACGTCGAAATTACAGTAAGACAGTCCCCACAAAACTACCGCCCTTCATTCAGGCGGTGAAGCGGATCTCATGTCGCATTGGCCTATAATAAATCCGTAGATGCCTAACACACGTGCACCGCCCGACCGCGCGGTCGGAAGCGGCGCCGGTGCGCGGTGCCGTCTGTTAATCGCCTTAGACACGGTGTAGAATCTACTACAGTAGTACTCAACTAATAAGGCGCGTCGTGAATCTTCGTTCGCGCAGAAAAGAAAGTCTGGCCCCGAAGATTAACGACATTGCTTAAAACTTACAATCAACCTTAGATCACTACTGTAACGTTCATAATACACTGCAGCTGTTAGTTCCATCTCACTCGCAAGTATGGCGGCTGTCAAGGGCGCGCGCTAAAATGGCGGCAGCTGCAACCAATAGCGGTACAGGAAAAAGCGTGGAGCGTGCCGATTGGTCAATAGCATTTCCCGCGCTTTGAAAATTCATCTTCTGCGCAGGTACATCGATAAGCCATATTAGTTGATTACTACTGTACGTGTATAATATACTTATTAATATCTTACCAATCAAATGATCTTGGTATGTTGCCCCCATCAAATGTTTTGTTGATAAATGGTTCGTAAGTTGTTAACGAGCCCGTACAATCCATGTTCCTGGGTATGCACGTAGGAATGTTAGGTTTTAGCAACATGCGGTCGACGAATTCATTCTTCGACATATCAGAGAACTTTGTCAAACCAAATACTGTGTTGTTTTCTAGTTTATTCAATCTGACTATGTCCTTTAGAGATGCCTGAAATTATAGTACTTAAATTGTTAGTCGTTAAAATATTATTAGTACCTAAATATTGCAGATTAGATAAAGATAATACACTTGCGTGCAATAAAATCGATCCACCCCATTCTCTTCGATATGAAACGAGAAAATTTAACAAGTTTAATTAACAATAACCTAATATATTGTGTACTAAAACCTTCCTGACTGTATGTAGATTACGTAAGTGAAAAAAATATCAAAACTGATTCATTACTTTTTGAGAAAAACGCGAATTTAAAAACATACAGATCGAATGAAAAATAACCTCCTTTTTTTCAAGTTGGTTAAAAATTTAAGTCAAATTATCAATAAACGAACAGTACCTATATATAAACAAAATTAAGCTTATGTCAACTTCACTGACAAAAAAAAGTCCCGCAGTTTTTTCAAACAAAAGTGATTGATGAGAACATCAGAAGAATCGAGTCGATCTTGTCAAGAATATTGCTTTTATCAAAGTATATGTGTATGTGTAAATAAACTATATCTTACCTACCTTCACACAGTATAAAATAATTAAAATAAATACATTAATATCTTTGAGCTATCGTCTCTCAAATAGAGAGCATAGGGTGGGCCATTTTTTTTTGCACGCAAGTGTATAAGGGCGAACGCGCATTGCGGTGCGTTTTTCTACCGCATAATCTGTGAAGTATGGAATGTCTTTGAAGTGCGCGCACTGCGGTCATGCGTTTTGTTACTGTAGGCCCTGCCCAGTGCGGCAGAACAAACGGAAACGCACCGCAGTGCGCGCTCGCTCTTAGGCCTGTATTTCCTGTAGATACAGATGACACAGATGGGTAGCTCGTGGGTAAATAATAACAGCCGCACGGGTTGTTCGAAGCTACGCTTGCAGAGGACGGTCCGTGGATTGGTGAACATCCATTACATATCTCGATATGTACCCCTCCGAGCCTCGGAAAGCAGGTGAAGCCGCAGGTCCCGGCAGTCATTTGTAGATCTTTGGCAGTCGTTTCGGGTAGTTAGAGCCCGAAAGTCTGACGATCAGTCTTACAATACGATTAGACTAATCGTGTTCCCCAGTAACTGGATTGTGGAGGACAGAGTCGCTCCATGTGAAATACCTACTGGTATTCATCTGCATCTGGTTAGACTGTTAGGAAAAGTCTAGGCAGATGATGAGAGGTGTAACAGAGGTCAGAGCTCTGTGTGCCCACAATCTGACATACATTTATTGCAGAATAAAGCATTCCATACATTGTTAGTAAAACTATTATTGATTTATTCAATATTATTTACGATCACCAATTCAATAATTATTTAATACTAGCTGTGCCCGCGACTTCGTTCACGTGCATGTCGGAAAACAATAATGTATCGCTTAGATAAGGTGTAGGTAACCTATAGGTGTAACTCCTCCAATGAAAATGAAGAATCTTGCCTGAATGCAGTCACTGCGGTTTATAATGACAAAGCGACGAAGTGTCACTTTGATTTTTGAAAATAAATAAATATTAGGTCTTTACGTATGAAATTGCCGTAGTACTGGCCATTTCAAATCAAAATAATTTTTGTTTGGCTAAGAATTCTAATTTCAAATTAATTTTATTTTAAAAACATGGATTTTTTTTTCCAAAAGTAAGTAGTCATTTGTTTATTGATTAGTGTTACATTTTCATCGCATTTCAATCTTTTTCGTCATCATGGATACGTTAAAAATTCGAGTAATTATGGAATATGAGTACCGTCGTGGCAGCAACGCGGCACAAGCGGCACGCAACATCAACGACGTTTACGGAGCTAACACTACAAACCAACGCACCACCTGTTATTGGTTTGCTCGCTTCCGTTCTGGAAATTTCGACCTGAAAAATGAACCTCGCGGTCGTCCGAAGACTGGTCGACAATTACGAATTAAAGGCGATTGTGGAAGCTGATGATACACAATCTACGGCTGAATTAGCAGCAGCTTTCGACGTTAGCGTCAAAACAATATTGGTCCATTTGCGTCAAATTGGCAAGGTAAAAAAGCTTGACAAATGGGTGCCCCACGAACTCAATGATCGCCAGCGCGAAGTACGCGTCGAGACGTGCCTTGCACTGCTCAACAGACACACAAATGAAGGAATTTTGAACCGCATTGTTACCTGCGATGAAAAATGGATTCTGTTTGATAACCGCAAGCGCTCAGCAAGTTGGTTGGATCCTGGTTCAGCACCTAAACAATGCCCTAAACGAAAACTTACCCCTAGAAAAGTGATGGTCACTGTTTGGTGGTCTAGCGCCGGTGTGATTCATCACAGCTTCTTACCAAACGGGGTGAGCATTACTGCAGAGGGCTTATTGCCAGTTTTTATACTTACTCGATCACGTTAACGTAAACGTCAGTTTGTACTGAAAATGAATAAGCGCCGTCTGGTGACTGTAATGGGAAACACAATTATTCCATACGAATTGACATACGTCAACGTTAACGTAAACGCGATCGAGTAAGTATAAAAACTAGCACTAAGGCCTCAGATGTGTACTGTGAAGAACTGAACACAACGATGGAGAAGCTGGCACATCTCCAACCAGCATTGGTCAATCGCTCATCTCCGCTGCTCCTGTACGACAACGCGCGACCTCATACTGCACAGCAGACGGTCTCCAAGTTGCAAGAACTGGGGTTGGAAGCTCATCGTCATCCGCCCTACTCACCAGACCTTGCGCCTACAGACTACTACTTTTTCCAGAATTTGGATAACTTCTTGGCGGGAAAAAAATTCAATACCTACCCGAGAGGCAGTACAAAATGCCTTTGAAGAATTTGTTGCCTCCCGACCAGCTGATTTCTTTAAGAAGGATATTATTATCAAGGAACTTGCGCATTAATCAAGAGTTGAAAATCCAACAGTGTTTTTTCGACGCGCTGGGATTCAACCTGTTGTTATTTGGTTGGATTCTCGAAGCTCGGCTCAACACCGAGAGTTGAAAATCCAGTGCGCGATAAAATCCCGCCCGTGCGAATTACCGAAACTTTAACGGTCTTTAATAAATACTAATAATTATTTTGCATTAAGGTACAATACGTGCCACTAAGAGACTTGACACACCACCTGGTTTGACTTGCGCAGTAGACGGTTATAGGTCTCTTTAGCGGTATGAGGTAGAGACGGGAAAGGATCGGGCGTCATCGCCTATAATCGCGCAGCGCGGGAGGCACGGTACGCCGTTCGTCAAGTCTCACTGTCTCATCTTTCGTGGCGCGTATTACACCTACCTACCTCACACTAATTCGCGTAAGTACCTACTTCTCTAAATTGATACGCAGCAACTTTTTTTTACATCCCGCGCGATAACTCATGTCACAATATGTAGGTAGGTATAGATACTGCTCGTCATTGAGGAGTTCCGTGACAGGGTTCTTAGCAGTCCATGATCAGTTGACCACTGTTAGGTACTTAACCTACTGTGTTTCATCTTCCGTTCGGTTACCCGTTCACAATAATGTAGGTACTACTGGAGTTCCATGGGGTAAGTAGGTATTTACCTTCATATTTTCGAAGTCCATAATTAGTTTACCACGGATAGTAACTACCTAACCAGTAATTTTCTTTGATTTTGTACAATAACTAAATCACATAGTACGTTTACCTACTGTACATTATTGATGAGACTACTGTACTTACATACGAACGGACAGACGGATAGGACGAAATGATAAGAGTTCCCTTCCTATGTGCCTTTTGGCTACGGACACCTAAAAAACAGACGAATTGAAAACTTCTTCCTTTTTGAAGTCGGTTTTAAAGATGCCTCAAACAATCTCGTCTCGACCTGTAGAGAGAAATTCAGAACCAAATATTCCTAGACCCCTAAGAGTTTTTGGAACGAAGTTTTGGAACGAAGTTCCTTATCGCGCGTTGTGAAAGGGGGCTAGACGGAAAAAAGTCTCACGAAAAGTTGTCACGACACTTTTTGCTATAGGTAGCTATTGTAAGCCGTGCGGCGGCGGCGTGCGCATGTTTCTCTGTCTGTCTCTCTCTCTCTCTCTCTCTCTCTCTTATAGAAAGCAAGCCAGATATTTTCATTTCTATTTCGCATTGAACAGTGTGGTGTCGCGATGATGATGATGATGATGATAATGATGATGATGATGATGATGATGATGATGATGATGATGATGATGATGATGATGATGATGATGATGATGATGATGATGATGATGATGATGATGATGATGATGATGATGATGATGATGATAAGTAAAAAAATAAAATTTCGTCACTAATTAATCAAAAAGAACTTCGTTCCATCCGGGTGTCCCTTGACACTTTTCTCTCAAGTTTTTTTTTTGTGGATGGGAAATCATCAAATGACTTCTCCCGCTCTGGGTGGAGCGGAAGGGCGTGTCAGACTTTTACTGACTAAAACCCACCCCGTGTTCCTTCAGTTGCCTATGCCAGGGCCGCGGTATCTCTTTTGAACAACCCGCGACCCCGGCGGCGCTCGCGACCCCTGGGTCTGGACCTGTCCAGAGACCAGAATAGCAGTGCATGATCTACCCGAAACCGAAACTATTTTCAATTTTCACTAAGGTAAAGGTAAGGTAAAATATTTTATTTAATTCTAAGACCGAAAGAGTGTCACTCTTCTGCGGAAAATCATTCAGAAAACGACGACATTTGCTGAACCCCATATCGGATACAGTGGTTAAACTCGAAGCTCGCTCTGCGTACAATAAATACAAAGTGAAACCCAGATTGATTTAAAAAAGTTGTTATGATTAGGTAGGTACTCGTATTATATTATATTAAAAAACTAAAAAAAATGAATTTTACGATTTTTTAAAACAATATTATGGGATTTGAACTCGCACCATGTACCTAGTGCGGTAAACGGTCGCCTGACCTTACCGCTGAATTCCCCGTTGACATATTGTTGAATAGCTGTTCCCTTGCAATTTATAATATTAGGTACTGCCCCGCTCCTTTAACAATAGCGTGATTATTATGTTCCCCGAGTTAAATTTTGATTAACATGTCATTTTGTACATTCAATTACGAACAAAAACCTTTTAAAATCAATATTGCTTACCTCCCATAACATACGGCGTGATAATATGTAGCCTAAAGCCTTCCTTGGTTTACAAAGAACATTTTTGCTGAATTTCAATTCAATCTATCCAGTAGTTTTGGCGTGAAGCCGTACCATACACACAGACAAACAGACAAAAATTCTAAAAAGTCACTTTTTGTCATCAATTACGTTTTTCTAACAAAAGCCACTTATTTTTTCTCGAAAATTCTCAATGTACAGTTTTTCTTTCGTTACTGTTTTATTATATGTATAGATTAAAGAGGGCACCTCCGGAACCTTGGATGGTGTTCCATAGTGCCTCACAACCGGGCAATCAACCCTTCCCAATATGGTATTCAGAAGGCCGTTGGTGCTGCTCGCGACACAAGGTCAAATGCCCTCGACAGGTCCAAAAAACAACCATATATAGGCGTTTTACTCGTAACTAGTACTGGACAGTATGCTTGAGTCGCAGTACAGCAGTTTCCGTCTATTACCCAGCCCTGAAACCAAACTGGTCCTCATGCAGACCTATGCTCACTTAGGTGACTATCAAGCAAACCATCCAGCACTCGCACTTTGGCGATCACCGTAGCCAATGAGATAGATTTCCCGTCGGAGGCAATACCCGTCTTAGTTTTGAGTATCGGTATAACAGTGGTATTCATAAGCTCCGTATGTAAATATGAATGAAAAAAAAAAAAAAAAATGGCCTATACACAAATTGAAAAACAGGACCAACACCCTAGGTAAATGAACACCTGCAAACTGCATAATATACATTGTGTAAGTGTAGGTAAACAGTGGCAATCTTTTAAGGGGTCATTGTACTCATCATTAAGAACAACGTTTACTATGGGACCAAAGCTGAAATCGCGAAAAAAAATCAGCTGTTCAGTATATTTAATTTATATTCGCATAATTCGTGAAAATGTAGGGAACAGCTGATTTTCTGTTCGCAATTTCAGGTTTGGTCCCATAGTACCTAAAAGTTGTTCATAATGAGGAGTACAATGACCCCTTATATTGACCATGAATTCAATTTCACCCTGTAACTGTATATTTAACCCCACAAGTGATATTTGGATTTTTCATAGAGAATTTCTCAGCAGCAGCCCGTAACAAAAGTATATCAAGTAGAAAAAAATCTTACCTTAAAGTTCTCGAACCTTCTCTTACGCTCTTCACCGTTGTAAGTTTTATTAAAATCTCTCAAGTAACTGTCGAATCTTAACTTAGCCACATCTAAAACTTTTACATTTCTTTTGACGCTATTCGATTTATTATTGTTTTTGACCCCATTTAACAAATTGTTGTATAATTTCACGACTGCAAACCATTCAATGCATATGACTGTGATGATAAAAAGAAAAATAACCAAGGTTGCCCAACGCATTTCAAGTTTTTTTAATCAGATATATCTGAAATGCGTAACAGAAGTGTTTTACACTGGTACAAAGGATACAAACTACTGTACTTAAATAATTTTCCTGTAGAACTTTTGCCAGTGCGCATAAGTAGGTACGTATTATACTATGATAATGAGGTAAATATTATTATTTATATTTCCTTATGGTTTCCAATATTTTAGATAACTGACGTGTAGCATTACCGTTCTAATTATTATAGGCGTTGTGTGAAATGTCCAAGGATATTTATTTATTTATCAACCAAACTCAACTTATACCTAAATTAAGGTCTATCTCTATTAGAGCGTATATAAAATTAAAAATGTTAGACCCAAGAAATTGTTTAAAATAATTAATAAATACTTAGGTAATGTTTTTTTTTTATTAGAATTAAACGATGTTGCAGTACTTGAATAAATAAGTAGGTACACCACGAGGTACATGAATGAGGTTACACAGTAATTTTCATAAGCTGTGCAATTATTTACTAAAAATACAATACATATTGTAGAAACTTATTATGCAATTAAGAGATTTTTAAAAGGACAAATTAAAATTAAATATACAGGGTGTCCGGTAAAGAATGGATAACCTTGGGATAGCATATTACAGACATGATGGCCGTTCTTAAAAAAAATACCAAAAAAAATATCCCCACTAGTACACACGGCTACACATCAAGCTATACATTTCTAGTTTAGACTGACCTCTCATTGTAAGGAAATCCTATACAATGCGAGATCAGCTTATACTGAAAATTTGATCTGTTGTCGTGCGAACATTGATTTTTTGGAGTCTCCAAAAAATATTTTTTTTTTAATATTTTTTTTTTGTATTTTTTTAAAAACGGCCATCATGTCTGTAATATGCTATTCCAAGGTTATCCATTCTTTACCGGACACCCTGTATAATATAATAGAATACTTACTTTTTATTAGGTACTTATAGCATACAAATTACAGACATAAATATGACTAAAATATTACAGGTAGGTATTCATTTTCTTAAAATTTACATTTACAGCTCTTTGGCATTTAAATTAAAAGAAAAAAAATTATCTAAGTAAAAAATGAAAGTAGGTAAGTACATACAATAGAAAAGGTAATTTTATTATTTACCAAAGAATTAGTGCAACTAAGTGATACTAACATACAATTTTTTTTTTTATTGATTTATGTAATAGCTAATTAATTACTGCTTAATTTTGCTTAATTTTCCCAACACTGTATCTTTTTTTTTTAAACTAGTAACATGTGGAAACGTAGTGGATTGTACATTTACATACTGTGTATCTAGATTTAATATACAATGTACGATTGTCTGTTTTCCCAAATAAAATAAAATAAAATTGGTATGAAATCATCCCGCAGTAATAATTAGTGTTCATTCACAGAATAGTTAGAAAAAGGTAACATTTGTTTTCATTGACGAAGCGACACATCGCGCGTAGTTTGTGAACCACGCTATGCAAAATAAAGTAAATGTTTATTTAATTACTTTACTTTCTCAAATTAATTTAACTATTCTGTACGAAAGGGGTTTGGGTAATTTTGTATAAACCAGTGACATGTTTTTTTTTTTGAGCGGCCACTTAATTTATTGTTGCTAACGTATAGTGGTATATATAATAATAATGACTCATAAAAGAACTTTGCCCTAAATAATATCGGAGCTGAAATATATGATATCGACATAGGTAAAATTTCAACATCATGTCGTCTAAATAAAGACGTAACCCCATATGTATTCTGATCAAATACAGCACATATGGCACAATACATACATTCATAAACTTACGCATATTATTGGAGGAGTGTGTATGGCATTATAATACGATAATTAAATAAAAACAATAATACTTTACAAAATCACTAGATTTTTACATAATCCTGAATTACTTAAATAGATTTAAAACGACTTGTCGGGCGTTTTATGGTTCTTCAGAAGGTTCATCTTCTATTTCATATCTGATTATTATGTCGAGAAACTTCGCTGGAGGAGACGGATTTTCTTGATACACGCGTCTGCTGCGCTGCGTATGGAGGCATCAGGAATAGGGTGTAAACTTCACTCAACCACCATAGAAAAGGGAGGATCCTCCGACCAGACGGATGTCGTGTCTGGTGGGCAACTGCCCGACAGTTGATGTTGGGATGTTGTATACAACATTAGTTTATAGAGTGTACTCATCATTTTGAACATTTTTTTATATGGGACCAACTTTGAAATCGCGAAAAAAAATCAGCTGTTCTATACATTTGTGTTCACTTAAAGCGACAAAATGTACCTATAGAACAGTTTTTTTTCGCGATTTCAAGGTTGGTCCCATAGAAAAAATTGTTCAAAATGATGAGTACAATGACACCTTTTCGGGCAAAACAAAAACAAATGTTGTATATGCTAGTCTGTCAGTCACATCACTCCCCTCCGGAGACCGGAGGTAGTGCGGTGAGTCGTGTATCTTGCGATGGTTGCCAGTGCCAGTTGAGATTCCAGTGAGTCGAACCGGGTGCCGCATAGTTCACGGTGAGTCGGAACTGTCTGCGGCGAGCCCCAGTGAGTCGGAGTGGCCCTGTGTTATGCTCCAGTGAGGCGTATGTACAGCGTGGGGTTGAAGCTGATTGCTGGCGTAGACCAGGAGAGGGCTCCGCTTGTGGACCGGCTGACAGGGCAGTGTGCTGTGACAAGGTTGCTGATGAGGCTGAGGGTGATGACCAATCTAAGACATATTCATATTCGTATCTCCAATTCTGGAGCCATAGAGCTTGATGGCGCGCTTCTCCCAGTCTGCTCCGACTTTCGGTATCTCGGTTCACTCGTGCACAGCGATGGTGAAGTAGATTGGACGGTTAAGCACAAGATTAACACTGAATGGATAAAATGGCGGCAGGTCACGGGAACAATCTGCGACTCCCGCATTCCCCTTAAACTTAAGGGGAAGATATATAAAACAATGGTTAGGCCTGCTGTCTTGTATGGATCAGAATGTTGGGCCACAAAAGGGATAAATGAAAAGCAATTGCACGCAGCTGAGATGAGAATGCTAAGAGGGATGTGTGGTGTTACACGAATGGATAGAATAAGAAATGAGTAAATAAGAGGAAGTTTGAAAGTGGCACCGGTGACTGAACAGTTGTGCGGAAACCGGTTGTCATGGTATGAGCATGTGATGCGGAGGAATGAGGAAAATGTCGTGAGGAAAGTTTTGAGTATGAATGTCGATAGTTATAAAAGTAGGGGAAGACCAAAGAAACGATGGATGGACTGTGTGAAAGATGACATGGCTAGAAAAGGGATGACTATCGAGATGACGAATAATAGAGAAGTATGGTAAAAAGGGCATTCTAACTCTCGTAATATACTTAGGGCCCTTAATATTATAAATATTTCGATAAGAGTTATTTCGAAACAAAATAAGATAATACACGGATCATATTACATTGATTACACCAATAATATTCTTGCCTGATGTACTTATGTTGATAACTTCTAAACAGTACGACATTAAAAATGGGTGGTTTTGTATAAGCTCTGCAGTTAATTAAGGTCATCGATCACCTGCAAGCCCCGCCAATACGGTTTAAACTTCGCTGGCAACCGACACTTGTACTTGTAATATTAACTTCATCCGCGCGCGCCGGAGTGTGACTCGGAGACTTACGTCCGTATTACAGAAGGAAACTCAAGCACCGATCCTTGTTTAAATCTAGTTAAAACTAGTTTCAACCAATCAAACGGCTTGAATCTAGTTTTAAGTAATGCTTGAGTATTGAGTGACGTTCTGTAATACGGACCTTAGGTAAACGAATCCTGAGCTACGATTGGGCGAGGAGATCGGTGCTTTTGGTGGGCTCGTGGCTCGTGGCTTTTGTGTTGTTATTTATCGCTAATCACGAGTTATAGAGAGAAACAGAAGAACAACTACAACGTAATTAATAAAATAGACACAAATGGCGATTTCATTTTATAGATTTTAACTTTAAATATCTCGGCTTCGATGAACGTAGGAAAGTAACGCTCACAGAAAAAAAAAATATGTCTTAATGTGTTCTTTCTAATGAAACACTTTTCATTAGTGGCCGCGTATTCAAAAAATCATGCCACTTTTACTCAAACCCCTCTTCACTATTGTAATCTGTATACACAATACTATCTCCCATTGAAGCCGTGGCAGATATTTTTATAGCACCTTATATAGTTTACTTATACCAAATTACTACCACACCTCGATACGGGAGTTTCACTAAAGAAAGAAGCCCCAACAGACTGTGTAGTCAAGATCAAAGTCAACACTGTTCCGTTATGGAAAAAAGCATGTATAACATCTGTAAGACTTTTTTTAACAAACGTCCATAGCAGTGACCTGTTCAGCGATGCCACATACGTTTGAGACGTTGCGGTAGTCCATAGCAATCTTCACGTATCCATGGTCTCCGAAGTCTTCGCCAGCGGAATTTCTGACTATGTAATAAGGTATGGCATCGCCCATGTTGTAACCGGACTCTTTATATCCTTCGTAGCCAACGAGTTGGACAACGTGGGTGGAAATACCACGGCTGTGGAACGAAGAATACATATAAATCAAAATCAAAAGTCATTTATTCAAATTAGGCTGAGAATCAGCACTTTTTGAACGTCAAAATTACATAAGACAGTCCCCACAAAACGCCCGCCCTTCACCACTTCCTAGTGCTTTAGCTGGGAAGAAGAAGTCGCGCAACAAACTCCCCAGCAGCCTATAACCTTATACAACGTGTAACGTTAAATGCGCAAAACCTCTTAAGGGGTCACTGTACTCATCATTATGAACAACTTTTACTATGGGACATTTTGACGAATTATGCGAACATAAATGTACTGAACAGCTGATTTTTTTTTTCGCGATTTCAGGTTTGGTCCCATAGTAAAAGTTGTTCATAATGATGAGTACAATGACCCCTTAAGAGGTTTTGCGCATTTAACGTTACACGTTGTATATAGATCAAAGACAAAACGTTTATTTCAATGATGCCGTTAGTAGGCACTTTTGGTACCTAGTCAAAACATAGCTCTTTGACTGTGACTGTAACAGCCAAAATATGTTCGTCACCTTAAGAGCAATTTTTAACCGACTTCAAAAAAGGAGGTTCTGCATTCGACCCATATGCATGTGTGTATGTATGTTTGTATGTCCGCGATTTTCTCAAAAACTAATGAACCAATTTTGATTGATTTACTAACATGATCTACTACTTTCAGGAAGATTTTAGTGTATAATACATTATGTAATTATTCTTATGCACGAAGTTAAATGCATAAATGTACTGTATCTACGGCATTTCTAAGCCGATTTTGATGAATATTCGTTCGTCTTGGGCTTACTTATGTAATTGTTTACTCTATTTAATCAACTAAAAATGGAAAAGTAAAACTTAAAAAAAAGTAAAAACCGACTTCAAAAACCAAAAACGAATAAACTAACTTTCATAAAAAACTTAACAGCTTCTGAAGTCGGTGTCTTCAATTCTACAATGCGTCAATGCACCTTAGCTTGGCACCGACTTCAGAAGCTGTTTTTTTTAAGTTTTTTATGAAAGTTATTTTATTCATTTTTGGTTTTTGCTTTTTAGAGTTCCGTACCAAAATTAACCCTTATACGGTCAGTTTGTCTGTCTGTCTGTCCGACTGTCACAGCTGCATATCTTAAGAATCTACTATTGCTATCAACTTGAAATTTGGAACAGTTTTAGATGACGTTTGCCTAACTGTTTTTCAAATAAGAAAGAAAAAATTTTTTTTTTGTTTTTTTGCAACGGGGATTGAAAGGGGCTCCTAAAAATTCGAACTGGGGCGACTAGGGCATGTTGGGACATCATAATGAAAGAGCGCTGTTTGCACATTCTCAACATTGATATAAAAACTAGTAATTAATAGTCAATGATTCTCAAACATTTTTTTTTTCTTTTTTTTTAGGCCACATAGTTTTCGACTTTTGATGAAAAATTAAAAAAAAATACCATTTATACCATTCCCCCTCTAAAAAGCTTATTTTATTCACGCAAAACAGTGAATAAAAAGCACTTTTACTCACTGTTTTGATGTTTGAAAATGGAACACACCAATGTACTCGACCACAGATGTAGAGTACCTAGGCTAGATACGGCATGTTATTAGATAGTATGAAAACCGAACGTGTCATATTTGTTATACCAACGATAACTTCAACCCAGCCATTTAGTGCTGTGCTCAAAGTAAACAAAATTGTTTCAATCGGTAAGCGTCACTGAGCTAACAGACTTTTTTTTAGTACGAACAGTCGAACATGCAGGGCACGCTTGGTCGGATGGCTTGCCATATCTAGTGTAAGTGTAATCTGTGTATTCGACCTATAATGATGTGTTCTAAATTCAATTTGATTGGTCGACATTTTCGACAAGGAGTTCAGCATTAGATTATAAACTGTTTTGTGTTCTTTGCTGTCCTTAGTAAATTGGCGCTATTTTGAATACTGTAAGTTGTACGAACACAAAGTTTAGTGTTACTTTAATCTTTAATTTTGTGTTTGTTTAGTGTTGTTCTAATCGATTAAAAATGCATTCTAGTGATGAAGATGTGTTAACACCTGAGTTTATGAAAGAGAGGGCGGCGGATATAGTGGAAAACTTGCTACCTAAAAAATCACGGCTGGTTTACATCAAAGCCAATTTAACTTTCCTTTTTCTTCATTATATGTCTATTTTCACTTAAATCTTTCTTTTTCTCGTAGTCATGGTATAAAGTATAGTATGCAACTCTTGAATAAAACGGATTTATATCGAGGGCCATGAATCACTCGCGTCGCTCAGGATTCTAACACTTGAATCACTCGCTACGCTCGTGATTCAATCATCATGAATCACTCCCTACGGTCGTGATTCAATCGTTAGAATCCTTCACTAGCTCGTGATTCACCTGTGGCCCTCGCTTTAAATCCGTCCTTTATTCACTAATTGCATAATATACTATTATACCATTCCCCCTCTAAAAAGCTTATTTTATTCACTGAAAACAGTGAATAAAAAACACTTTTACTCACTGTTTTGATGTTTGAAAATGGAACACACCATTGTATTCGACCACAGATTTAGAGTACCTATGCTAGATACGGCATGTTATTAGATAGTATGAAAACCGAACGTGTCATCTTTTTTATACCTACGATAACTTCACCCCAGCCATTTAGTGATGTGCACTTTGAGTAAACAGAATTGTTTCAATCGCTAAGCGTCACTGAGCTAACAGACTTTTTTTTAGTACGAACAGTCGAACATGACGGCCACGCTTGGTCGTGGCTTGCCGTATCTAGTGTAAGTGTAATCTTTGTATTCGACCTATGTTGGTGTGTTCTAAATTCAATTTGATTGGTCGACATTTTCGACAAGAAGTTTAGCATTAGAATAAAAACTGTTTTGTGTTCTTTGATGTCCAGTCCTTAGTAAATTGGCGCTATTTTGAATACTGTAAGGCCGTGCGCTGCGTCAGGCATGCGCACAGCGCGGGCGCCCGCGTGGCGTGCTGTTTCATGTAATTGAGGAGGAATGACAAATAGCGAATGCGAATGACATTACATGAAACAGCAGCGCCCGCGCCGTGCGCACGCCTTTTTTTTTTTTTTTTTTTTTTTTTTTTTTTTTTTTTTTTTTTTTTTTTTTTGAGGGTGGGCAATCATCAAATAACTTCTCACGCTCTGGGTGGAGCGGAGAAAGCCCTATTGGACCCCGTCACTTGCTGACATCTCTTTGAGGCGCGCGTGGAACACAACGCGCCGTCGACTCGGGCCTGGTCCTTACCGGACGGCGAGCTACCCGCTGCTCACCGTCCGCAGGCCCGCGCCTACGGTGGCCGGAAATCGCCCCGCGATTCCCGCCGCCCAGGGCGTCTCCTGCGGCGACTGAGGGCGTGAGGCTGCCTCTCCCTCACGCGTTCCGCCTCCTCCTTCGCGAGCATCACTGCTTCGCAGAAGGAGGTGACGGCCTCCCATGCACTCTCGCTCCGCACCATGGCCTGGACCAGGCTCGGACGCGAGAGATCGCCGCCGCCGATCGCCTCCGTGAGAACACGGCGGTGCTCTGCCCAAGCCGGGCAGACCTCCACTGTATGCTCCACCGTGTCCTCCGGGCGATCCACACAATGGTAACACCCGGGCGTTTCCTCCCGCCTTATGCGAAACAGGAACCTCCCGAAACAACCGTGTCCGGTGAGGACCTGCGTCAGGCGGAAGGTGAGGACGCCGTGGCGCATCTCTAACCACTCCTCAAAGAGGGGACTTATCGCCGCAATTGTGGCGTGCCCAGCGCTGGGTTGCGACAGTCGCAGTGGTGGGTCGTGCGCACGCCTAACGCAGCGTACGGCCTTAGTTGTACGAACACAAAGTTTAGTGTTACTTTAATCTTTAATTTTGTGTTTGTTTAGTGTTGTTCTAATCGATTAAAATGCATTCTAGTGATGAAGATGTGTTAACACCTGAGTTTATGAAAGAGAGGGTGGCCGATATAGTGGAAAACTTGCTAGCCAAAAAATCACGGCTGGTTTACATCAAAGCCAATTTAACTTTCCTTTTTCTTCATTATATGTCTATTTTCACTTAGATCTTTCTTTTTCTCGTAGTCATGGTATAAAGTATAGGTACTCTTGAATAAAACGGATATAAATCGAGGGCCATGAATCACTCGCGTCGCTCAGGATTCTAACACTTGAATCATCATGAATCCTTAGAATCCTTCACTAGCTCGTGATTCATTTATGACCCTTGCTTTAAATCCGTCCTTTATTCACTAATTGCATAATATACTATTTTTACAATTTTCAGGTCAGTATCAGGTTGTATCTTGATCAAAATATGATTCGCGACTATAAGAAATATTTATTTACATTATTACCACAAGAATCATCAATACATCACTCTATTTGATCTCTTCACTTTTTTTCACTTAGATTTGTTCTCTTTTGTAGTGTTTTTTTTTTGGAAGTCGGTTTTTAGGGTTCCGTACCAAAATGGTAAAAAAGGAACCCTTATGGTGTGACTCAGTCTGTCTGTCTGTCTGTCTGTCTGTCTGTCTGTCACAGCTGGATATCTCAAGAACTACTAATGCTATTAAATTTTGACGACACGTTTGGCGCAGTGGTTGAGCGATTGACTGCTGCGCAGCATGTCGCGGGTTCGATTCCCGCACGGAACAATATTTGTATGACCTACAAGTATTTGTTCCGAGTCTGGGTGTTTTTCTATCTATAATATGTATGTATTTACAAAAAAAAAATGTATATAAGTAGTTTATCAGCCATCTCGTTACCATAACACAAGCATTAGGTTGCTTAGCTTGGGACTAGATGGCGTTGTGTGAAATGTCCAAGGATATTTATTTATTTTTATTTATTTATTTTTATTTTATCAACTTGAAATTTAGAACAGTTTTAGATGACGTTTACTCAACTATTTTGCAAATAAGAAAGAAGTAAAAATATTTATATTCTTTTTGTAACGGGGACTGAAAGGGAAATTCTCAAACATTTTTCTTTTTTTTTTTGGTCCGCTTAGTTTTCGACTTTTGATGAAAAATGTAAAAAAATACCGTTCCCCCCCCCCTTATCTCCGAAGTTTGCAAAGATAAAAATCTGAAATTATTCTATGTGATAGAAGTTTATGTAAAGATTACAGGAAAAATAAAACGATGTCTCTAAATAGCACACTTTTTCAGCACGGAACCCTCAGTGCGCGAGTCCGACTCGCTCTTGACCGGTTTTTTTTTGTAATAAAAGTTTTTAGTTTTCACTTTTTAGTGGGTCAGTTTGTATTCTATCTAAGTTACAATAGCCAGAAGTCAACTGCTCATCAATATTGCTTTTCCCGGTAGGGACGTTAATTTTTGTGGAGTTTTCCTGGTAAGGACCAGGAGAACTGGGGCTGATGTTAAAGTCACTATCAGCTCCAATTATTGTGACGAGATTATACATTGCTTAGCAATCATAATTATTAAAGTAATCGATCAGCAACTATGTAGTTAAATACCTACTTATTATTATATAGTTCCGGTGGCTATCTGATGGACTTCAACATCATTTCCACTCCACCAAATGGTGCTTTCCCAGATCACTACAGGTGTGCCTATAAAATTTGAGGATTTCTCTCAATTTCCTTAGAATCCCCTTATTGAGAGCATACTCTTTCAAACAAAAAAAAAAAGAATTTTCAAAAACGGTCCACAAACCACAATTGATGGAGAAATCGGTGAACATAAATTTAAAAAAATATATACAGTCGAACACAGGACCTCCTCCTTTTTAAGTCGGTTAAAAACTCGTCTGCTCGGCAACGTGAATATCCTAAGGGCGAGCGCGCACTGCGGTGCGTTTTTCTAACGCATAATCTGTGAAGTATGGAATGTCTGAAGTGCGCGCACTGCGGTCATGCGTTTTGTTACTGTAGGCCCCGTCCAGTGCGGCAGAACTAACGGAAACGCACCGCAGTGCGCGCTCGCCCTAATGAATGTTATTGTTGTCAAAGATATTGCAATCGGGGTAATATGGAAGAAAACTGCCAAATTAGTTCCGCGTAGATGGCGCTAAGTGGTTGTTACTTTCATATGTTCCCTGCTGAAAACTTTGCCGCGAGATGGCGCTAAGTGTTTTTTCTTGTCGCTGATTAGTGGTTTTGTGTTCAAGATGACTTTGACAAGTGACAAACACACAGCGCTCTCTCGCGGCGTAGCTTCCGGTAAACAACCCCATTGTGACGGCTTGTGAATTTTTGTTTACATATATTATGTTATCATATCACTTACGAGCAAGCCCTTCTAATGACGCCACCCAAGTAGTTCTGCCAGTTCCTCGCGTCGACAGCAACGACTAGAGGACCGTGCTCAGCTACTTTGCGCACCATTGCTGTTTCATTCATTCTACTACAACGTCACAAATAAAAAAAAATATAAAAAAATATTACGGCGACCAAAATGGCGCTCACTTGTTTATTATGAACTTGTATGTACTTGTGTATGTGAATTGTATTGAAAGCCAAGTGCGTGTCGGACCACGCACAATGAAGGGTTCCGACTCGGAACTTAAACAAAAACAAACATCACATTGTAGGTAGTTCAAAAACATGCTCTCTATATACACTCCTTTGCAAAAAAAACGGGCGGTTTGGATTTTTCTACATTATTGGTAATCATTTAGTTCTAAAGAGGTTTTAATAGCCAAACTATGTTACTGGCACTTAATAAAGAGTCTGGGTATGAAAAAAAGTTAATTTCAAATTCAGAACTGTTGTTTTTAAAAATAATAATCCCTTTTTCAGTTTATGACTTTTTACTTACTATTCGCGGGTTTGCGGTTAAAAGGTTATCAGGCAACTAAAACTAACTTCTCGTTATTTTTATTAGAATAATTTATGTTTGTCGCATAATCCTGCCTTATTGTGACTTAAAACAGATATCTTTGTGTCGATTATAATGGCAGAAAAAGCAATAAGAGCTAGTAAAATTATAGCGCTGCTGGAAGTGGGGTGTAGCCAATGTTACGGCTCACAGCGGTTAAACGTGAGTCGTTCCACCATCCAAAGAACCTGGACTCGATACCAAGAGACAGGTTCCGTTCAAAGAAGGCAAGGTTGTGGGAGAAAACGTTGCACACAACCACGAGACTACCGCTTTTAGTGACTCAGGCGCTGAGGAACCGCAAATTCAGTTACATAGACCTCAAAAGAAACCTTGAAGAGGTACGAGGAGCACAAGTTAGCCTATGGACAGTAAGGAGGAGGCTTTTAGCGGTTGATATACGCAATCAACGACCGCCACGGCCCCCTAACTTACTCCGTGAGCACTGGATTGCTCGACTAAGGTTCACTAGAAATTGTCTATCTTGGACACTAGGTAACAGGAACGCGTACTCTGCTCCGATAAGGCTCGAATTTGCCTGAATGGTGAGGACCAACGTCGGCGAGAGTTACGAAGACCACGGGGATGCTATGCCGACGTGTGTTTTGAAGAAATTACCCCTTATGGTGGAAGGTCCCTTATGTTTTGGGCGGGCGTAACTTCCAGCTATCGTACCGAGATAGTGTTCATTGAAAATGGCTCACTAAATGCGCAAAGGTAAGTACATAACAAGAATAATTTGTCAACATGCACAACCCACACTGACTGTAATTGTTGAAGATGCCATTTCATGGACGATAATGCTAGGGACCACCGTTCTAGCGACGTAGATGCTTATATGCAAGAGGTCGGTATTCGTCGTCTGGATTGGCTAGCGCGGAGCCCCGACCTTAACCCCATTGAGCACGTCTGGGACCTCCTAAAAAGGCGAGTACGATCTGTCCAACCACTTCCACAAAACATCAGGGAGCTTAAACGTGTGATTTCGACTGAGTGGGAACACATTCCACAGGACACCATCAAAATCCTGGTGGAAAGCATGCCAAGACTATTACATGTCGTAATGGCTGCAAGGGGAGGTCATACTCGTTATTAATTTTTATTTTTCAATGTCTTTTTTTTATTAAAATACCATAAAAATACTCGTAGTCTTAATTTAATTGTACCCTAAAAATTTCCATTTTAACACGACTCTCTGTTTGCATTGACTAAAACACCGATTCTAGCATTTAAGGGTTAAAAACTATATTCTCAATGATAATAAGAAATTTCAAGTCATTTATGCTAATGACATACTAAAAATATTAATATTTTCCATAGAAAAGCCAATGACTGTAAGGTGCCCGTTTTTTTTGCAAAGGAGTTTATATTATGTACGTCCCGTTCTATTGAAATTGATATACAACGTGTAACGTTAAATGCTCAAAACCTCTTAGGGGAATCGCGAAAAAAAAATCAGCTGTTCAGTACATTTATGTTCGCATAATTCGTCAAAATGTACTGAACAGCTGATTTTTTTTTCACGATTTCATGTTTGGTCCTATAGCAAAAGTTGTTCATAATGATGAGTACAATGACCCCTTAAGAGGTTTTGCGCATTTAACTTTATACGTTGTATTATATGTCACTGGGGTGAATTCGCAAAAGTACTATTGTTTAGTTAGATTATGTTACAAACAATGATTTTTAGATGTATTTTGTACTTTAATTTTAATTTTGGGTATGTGACTTGGCTATCGCATTAAGTTAAGACCTGTAATGGTAGTGTTAAGGCATTTAAATAAATAAATAAATAAAATTCTCCAACTGCAAACGTAAGTTTGTAATCGAAAAATAAAATCATAGTGCGCGCTAGGCCCAAAAGATACTTTTGAACAGCAACATTTACAAGAACAGAATTAAATTGGTTCCGTGTTTATAAATATTGCAACTGTAGATGAGGTTTTCTAAAAGAGTGATGAATATACCTACATGTTGATTGATGGATGGAGAGGCAGAGGAAGGCCAAAGAAAAGATGGATGGATTGTGTCAGGAATGATAGCGTGACGGTTGACGGGGGAGAATGGAAGAAGAAAACGTGTTGCTCCGACCCCACGTAACATGGGATAAGGGCAGGAACATGATGGTGAGATGAGGTTTTCTAAGCCGGAGGCATCGGAGGTGGCAAAACAGAAAGAAAACTGGAAAGATATGGGGGAGACGGTTGCCCAGCAGTGGGATAACAAGGTTCAGTCAAAAAAATAAAGTTATGTTTGAGAATTCAGCCAACTCACCAATGATGCTCAAACCGCTTAACTCTCCTTCCACTATAACCAGTTCCAGGCAGCTTACAGATTTGATCCATGGGCAATGTCATGGGGTACTCCTCTTCGGTGACAAATTGTATTTCATTCTTGCAAATGAAGTTCATCGCTTTGACGACATTTCCATTGTTACAGCCGTTGGTGAATGGTGAGCAGTCGAGCAGTTCCTGAGATAAAGAATACTAGTTTGACTAATGCCCAATACTCAGTAGTATTAGCACTAGTTTATTAGTAGTTGTGAAGCTCTTCACGACTCCCACCGTAAAAGTTTCTGCCGTTCTCTACAACGTGACGTTTTGAATCCTCGTTAAATTTCAGGGTGTGGTACAGAACAACCAACCGAATAACTTTCTCCATGGGACCAACATCGTAATCGCGAAAAAAATTTCAACTATCCCACAGAAAACTTCAATACCTACCACTCAACGCAAATGTATGGGACGGCTGATTATATTTTTCGATTACGATGTTGGTGCCATGGAAAAGTTGTTCGGTTTGATCCCCCTTAAATTTGAGGAGGATGCAAAACGACACGTTGTACATCTATCTATCTAATGCTATAGCTGTTGATCCGTGGATGGGTGATGATCTTTACATACCCAGGACTCCTCCGTGCCTCGGAAAGCACGTTGAGCCGTTGGTCCCGGCTGTCATGCGTAGATCTTTCACAGTTGTTACGGGTCGTCAGAAGCCCGAAAGCCTGACAACCAGTCTTAACAAGGGATATCGTATTACCCAGTAATTGCGTTGTGGAGGACAGATAGGCAGTCGCTCCATGTAAAATACTGGTATTCAGCTGCATCCGGTTAGACTGGAAGCCGACCCCACAAAAGTAAAGTTGGGAGAAGGCTAGGCACATAATGACTAATAATAAAGCTGAAGAGTTTATTTTTAGGGTTCCGTACCTCAAAAGGAAAAAACGGAACCCTTATAGGATCACTCGTGTGTCTGTCTGTCTGTCTGTCCGTCTGTCACAGCCAATTTGCTCCGAATCTAATGGACCGATTAAGTTAAAATTTGGTACACATATGGGTTTCTGTGACCCAAACACGTACAGCTAAAGTAAATATATGAATTTTGAATATGAGAGTCACTTTTAGGGGGAAAATAAGAAAATTAAAAAAAAAAGTTTTGTAAACTGTCCCGTGTGACATATCAAATGAAAGGGCTTAATAGGAGGGTCTCAAATATATTTTTTTTATAATTTTAAAATATATTGTTTTTAGGTTATTTAAGAAAATTGACGAAAATTGACCATTCCCCCCCCCCTTATCTCCGAAACTACAAAGCCTAAAATTTTGAAAAAAATATAGAAAATAGTTCTATACCTGTAGATTACAGGAAAACCTATAAGAAGTCTGTGGTCTTAAAATAACATGGTAAATCTATATATATAAAAAAATCAAAGTCCTGGCTGAGTCACTGATATTATATCAACGCACAGCCCAAACCAATGGACCTAGAGACTTGAAATTTTGCACATAGATACCTTATATAGTGTAAACATCCAGTAAGGAAGAATTTTTGGAAATTCCATCCCTAAGGGGGTAAAATAGGGGATGAAAGTTTGTATGAAAAATCCTATCCCTTGAGTTAATAGACTTGAAACATAGCACGAATATTCATTACTAAGTAAATTTATCATTTTTAGTTTTCCTAAACTACCCCCTAAGGAGGGATTGGGGGTGTTAAAGTTTGTATGGAGGAACTTTAACACACGGTCCGATTAACTCAAAACTCAGTTTTTATACTTGAGACCAAAAATTAAGACTAACGTGTATCAGGGTTTTCCAAAAATCTACTCCTAAGGGGTGAAAAGTTCATTTTATAGCGGAGGATTTTATTGGGGGCTTGATTAACTCTAAAATTGGTGTAAATAATGTTAGAGTCAAGTTATGGAAACATACCAGACAATTTTTGAAATTCTTTATCTGTGTTCGTGAAAACAGAGATACAGTTTATATGAAAAATCTTATTAATTTGGTTAGTGAACTTGAAACTTAGCACAAATACTTGCATAAGTAAGTAATAATGTTTGTCATTATTAGTTTTTAAAAACTACGCCTCAAATGAGATTTAGGGATGTTAAAGTTTGTAAGAATTTTAAAGCGCAGTCCGATTAAAAAAATAGTACTTTGAGTCAAGTTAGGAAACTTGCCAAACGAATTTTCACCGATTTTGACGGCATATAGCTGATGTTTTAAGGAGTAACTTAGGCTATTTTTATTTTAGAAAAATAATTAGGGTTCCGCGCAAGAAAATTAAAATCCATGAAATCAGACAACTACGTACAGTCCAGTACAAACTTACTAAGCCTCCGCTGTCTATTACGGCTATAACAACAAATAATAAAAATAAAGCAAAATATGTGTGCCTCACCACACAATCCTCATATTTGAAAACTTCAAGAAAATCAATTTTGAGGACGCCAAAAAATAGTACTGAAATAGTCATAAATAGTACCATTGGTCAAAAAAATAGTACAATTATGCTTCCGGAGTTATAGCTATCAGTTGGTGAGGATTGTGTGGAGAGGTTCACCACACAAGCCTCACCTCTAGTGCAAGCAAACGGCTGGGAGTATCGACTTGGTTTCAATTCCAAAAAATACTACTGAAATAGTACTGACGCTATGCCAAATCTCGAAAATAGTCATTAAGTGATTCCAGAGATATAAAGGTGGCTTGGTGAGGATTGTGTGGGGAGCTTTTATGATTACCTGATTACTGCGGAACGCTTACGTTTTTGAATTTTAATTTAGTGTCAAAAAATAGTCAAGAAATACTACTCTCCAACCATGATAATTTCGACCTGGTTTACTATGTAGAAGTATGTTAAACTTCCACGTAAACTTCTACATACATTTTTCGAGTCGAGTACAGTTGAGCAAAAAGTGATTAAGTACGTATTTTTAGTGGTCACCTTATTTTTTGGGTGTATTAAAAAGAGTATTTTTTGGTTGCATTGTTAGTTATGTAGCTATTTTAAGTAGGTATTTCAAGTATGTGTTTAACGCAAACTGTCTGAACCAAGTCTGAACGCAATAAAATCAAAAACTACCGAACGGATTTTCATACGGTTTTCACCAATTTGACGGAGTGATTTATGAGGAAGGTTTAAGTGTAAGTATAGAAATATGCTTCCTGTGCGAAGCCGGGTTGCGATTGGTTTGAATTTACAGAATATCATAACCTACATTATAATGTTGAATTTTCCTTACAAAACTATTCGGTCGTAACAGATTAATTAAAGTAGAGATAAATAAAAACAAGATATTTTATTATTATGCCATGAATAATGATTTAGCTGAATACCAAATACTCAGTCACGCTATCTGCCGAAGCGCTGAATATTCGGCGTGGCATTTTGACTTTCTCATTGCTACTGCAGTGCGTGGGAGAGTGTCGGGTTTCGGGCAGACGGATTTCTGCCTTTATCCAAAAATGAATATTTACAAAATTACCAAACAAGATTAATTAATGTTGAGTGTAGGTAGGGGTTGTGATCAGAAAAAGACAATCTAAGAAGAAACAAACTAAAGTTTAATTTAAAAGTTGAATAAAAACTTACAAACTAACGGCACAGTTAATCACAAAGTTGGTTTCTGATAATAGTTAACAACAAGACATTTCCGCGACTGGACTATTGCGCGAATGGACTTTTGCGCGCATGGACGTTTGCCCGTAAGTCTCTTGCGCGAAAGGACAGTTGCGCGAAAAAGTTGCGGAAATGAGATCTTCATAACATTACACCTGTATTCTTTCAAGGGGTTGAGCAGGAATGTACAGTACATGAATTATACAGAAAAATCCATTTGAGTGCCTACTCATTTGTTAAGTTTTTTTTTTCTAATATCAAAAAAATATCTTTTTATTTTTTTTTTTCATGAGTTTTGAGGTCACTGAAAACGATAGTGGGGTCGAAATGAACATCCAAGATGGCGGCTGCGAAAATTTTCAAATTTTTCGTCATTGATGTCGCTTCCGTTGTGTTCGACGACGCTAAAGCCGATAATGAAGTCAAAATCAAAATGAATTTTAAAAAGAAAAATTTGTTCGCAGTCGCCATCGTGGATTTTCATTTTGATGTCATTATCGTTTTCAGCGACCTCAAGAGCCATGAAAATGACATCCATGACAAAAAATTTGAAAATTTTCGCAACCACCATCTTGGATTTTCATTTTGACCTCATTACCGTTTTCAGCGATCTCAAAAACTATGAAAATGACACCAATGACGAAAATTTTGAAAATATACGAAGCCGCCATCTTGGATTTTCATTTTAACCTCATTATCATTTTCAGCAACCTCAAAAACCATGGAAATGACACCCATGACGAAAAATTTTAAAATTTTTGCAGCCGCCATCTTGTATTTTCATTTTGACCCCACTATTATTTTCAGTGACCTCAAAAACCATGAAAATGGCACCCATGTCGAAAAAAAAAACTAAAAGAAATAACAATAATAAGATAACTATATTATTAGAATTTTTCTGTACTTTTACTTACTTAAATAAGAAAAAAAAATGTACTGTAAGTACATCCCTGCCCAATCCCTTGAAAGAATACATGCGTGATGTTATGAAGAACTTGTCCTTTCGCGCAAGTGGATTCACGCAAGAGTCTTTCGCGCAATTGTCTTTCGCCAAACGCCCATGTGCGCAAAAGTCCAGTCGCGGAAATGTCTTGTCGCACAAGTGTCTTTCGCGCAAGTGTCCCTTCGCGCAAAAATCCCTTCGCGCAAAACTCCCTGCGCGGAAATGTCTTTTCGTGCAAGTGGGTTCGCGCAAGTATCTTTCGCGCAAGAGTGCTGCTATCGAGATTTAATCGTTATGTTTATGATTCCGGGATTTTATAGGAGGTATTATCCACTCTTGTGACTTCTTTGCTCAAAGTTTACGTAATTATACTGTACCTATTCCGACCTCTGTACAAATATGAAAGGTATATTTTGATCAATGGGTGCCGACAAAAACTATAAAAGTCATATTTTTATGAATGGGTGCCGACAATTTTTTTACATTATTAGTAACAAAACATTTTGAGAATAAAAATCCCACGATGCCGGGATGTTGAGCCACACTGGGTATTTGTTCATTGGTTTTCCCAAAACTGATAATCATTGTTTTGTTTTATTATTCTCAAAATGTTTTGTTACTAATAATGTAAACAAAATTGTCGGCACCGTAAGTACAGTAAGTAGGTATTTTAGTAATAGGTAAGTAGGCAGATAGTCTTAATATTACTCATACTACGAAAAAAATATTTGAAATAAAGACTTACCTACTCCCTTATTCATAAAAAAACTAAAACGCATAATCAACCTATAGTTAAAAAGTGTTTTGTCTTTTGACAAGACAGTTTTTAACTAAAACAGGTTTATAACTAGGCGTTTGAGTTTTTTTTTAATGAATAATATGGTTAGTCTTTTATATAAAATAAAGTTAAACATCAAGAACTAACAAAACTTACAGAATATACAGAAAAACTAAAACTAAAATTATAAATTACTTAATACAATCTAATGTCACAAATCAAATTAAAAAACGTTAAAATAATTATTAAATAGAAAATACAAATATTTTACAAAATTACCAATTTTCAAAAAACCCGCCCCTAACTATTCCTGGCGCAAAGGTGCCCATAACGCTTGCAGCATTGCCACGTTGGATGGCAATAGCCAACCTTTGCACCAAGAACGAGCCGGAGCGGGAGTCACCCGTTTTTTCACGGAGTTTGTGCCCTATCTCACCAATGAGCTTCCTGGCCTCAGTTCCCCAACAACCCATGGTCTCAACTGCTATCAGCACAAAATGATAACGGGTCGCCAATGGAGCGTACTTTACCCTCTTCCTTTCGGCAGCGTCTTCCGCTGCTGCCGACGGCGAGAGGACCGTGCGACCAAGGTGGCTGGCAGCAACAGTGCTGATGCAAGTTGCGTCCCAAATTAGGCACTTGCCGTTCTTCCAAGGCACCAGGGTCAGCCCATCTGGCCTCTTGCCGTCAGACCTGCTCAATCCCGGAGGCTCCAGCACGCAGGGGACATCTGCCGACACGAATGCCCTCCTCACAATATCATTGAGGGCATGGTGACGCGGGAACCTCCCCGAGCAACGACGACAACTCAAAGCATGATGGCCATCGGCCTCCACCGTGGTACCGCAGGTGCATCTGTGGGGTTCACACACCTTGCAGCCCAGGCGGAGGGCCACTGCCACACGCAAAGAGTAGTCATCAAGCAACGTGCCCAGGTGAGGCGAAGGAAGCGCGTGCAACCATGCCCCCCATTCCGGCTGCTATACAGCCCTGAGTCTGGCTAGATCAGCCCCGAGGAACCTACCATCATCTGTTCCTGGATCAGCCTAGACGAGACGTCATCCCAAGCGCGCTGAACATGTGTTGCGTCAGGGCTTGCTGCACCCATCTTGAGGACAGACCAAGCTGACACGGCATCCAACATAAAGGGTATGTTTGCCCAGTCACCATTGGAATCTAGAATGACAGTGACGAGGTCAGCCACCCCATGTGTCGACGCCAGGAAAGCCGGCAAGCCCACCTTTTATATTATATCAAATTATCAGTTAAGTCTTATAGCCAACCGGAAGGAAATGTCTAGAACTGAAATCGTAGTAAACATTAGAAATATTACCTAAACTTTGACAGAAAAAAATATATTAAGTAACTGCAATATTTTATTACTGTTTTAAATTAATATATAACAATATAAAAATTGATTTGTAATTTTAGTGTTCGCGACTGTACCAAAACAAAATGTATGTAGAAGTTTACGTGGAAGTTTAACATACTTCTACATAGTAAACCAGGTCGAAATTGTCATGGTTGGAGAGTAGTATTTCTTGACTATTTTTTGACACTAAATTCAAATTCAAAAACGTAAGCGTTCCGCAGTAATCAGGTAATCATAAAAGCTCCCCACACAATCCTCAACAAGACACCTAGATATCTCTTGAATCACATAATGACTATTTTCGAGATTTGGCATAGCGTCAGTACTATTTCAGTAGTATTTTTTGGAATTCAAACCAAGTCGATACTCCCAGCCGTTTGCTTGCACTAGAGGTGAGGCTTGTGTGGTGAACCTCTCCACACAATCCTCACCAACTGATAGCTATAACTCCGGAAGCGTAATGGTACTATTTTTTTGACCAATGGTACTATTTATGACTATTTCAGTACTATTTTTTGGCGTTCTCAAAATTGATTTTCTTGAAGTTTTCAAATATGAGGATTGTGTGGTGAGGCACACCAAAATATGAGTGGTCGGTCCCCATACAATAAACTTTTCATTTCGAAAAAAAAAAAAAAAAATTTAATCTAGCATGTGAGGTATCATAGTCTAGAACTCATTGAGTAGAGTACAAACACATTTTTTTGTTATCTTTTAAAATTAAGAAAGAGGGGGCCGCAAAAGTTGTAAATTTTAGACCATTTTTGTACGAGCTCTAGCGCAACAATTCAACAAATTAGGAATTTGAAACTTCTTTATACCATGTAGGTACCATGAATACTGTATTTAATCAACAATACTGAAAACGGCGATTCATAAGGTATTTTGTTTAAACATGGGTGATTTTCTGCAACTGCAAAAAATAACCTTGTAATTCACAGTATCATTATAAAATAAGTAAAAAATTATCTTTGCGATTGTTAAACTTATAATATGGTACGGAACCCTTCGTGCGCGAGTCCGACTCGCACTTGACCGGTTTTTTTTGTTTGTAGTGCCAGTCGGATTTAATAATAAATGATTTTATTCTGTAAGTAGGTTTGTACAAACACTTTTACACGTCAATCATATTTTTAAAAACTAGATGAGGCGTTTCCTATCTGACTACTTATTCTGAGAAGAAAGGCCGAAACAAACTCAGAAGTCACAGTCTCTTTTAAAGTCCAGACATAATCTTGGTCAGATCATGTGAACACCATGTAGATTGGTGTCTGAAATTCTTTTGAGGAAAGAACCACACAGATTGAGTGGACCTGTCTAGTTAGTGCACGCATTTGTCAGTATAATCGTGCAGCTCAACTCAGAACTTAAGGAGCTCAACGATTCGACGAACAAAACCAAAGAAAGGACATTCGCGTAGGCCGCATAAATTACTCAGGAAAAATAAAACGACCTCTCTAATTAGCACAGTTTTTAAGAAATCGAGACGATACCCTCGGGCGCGAGTCCGACTCGCTCAGCGCTATTGACCAGTTTTGGAACGTTTGGAACGGTTTGGAAGTTCCTTATCGGACGGTACGAGCTTGGCGGTTGGGGGCTAGGCGAAAAAATTTTAAGATTTTTCCGTCACGAAACATCATGAAATTCCGTCACGAGTTCACGACCCTTTATTTTGAAGAAACAAAAATTTTGTTTTGGGTGGGTGTCGTTTCCGTGGTTTTCGAGGGCGCTGAAAATGATAATGAGGTCAAAATGAAAATCCAAGATGGCGTCTTCGTCGAACTTCATTCCAACCGAGTCTTCCACGACACTCACGCATTTTTAGGGTTCCGTACCAAAATGGTAAAAAGGAACCCTTATGGTGTCACTCAGTCTGTCCGTCTGTCTGTCTGTCTGTCTATCTGTCTGTCACAGCTGAATATCTCAAGAACTACTAATGCTATCAACTTGAAATTTAGAATAGTTTTAGATGACGTTTACTCAACTATTTTGCAAATAAGAAAGAAATTAAAATATTTATATTTTTTTGCAACAGGGACTGAAAGGAGGTCTTAAAAAATCAAAGTGGGGCTACTAGGGCATGTGGAGTATCACATGAAAGAACTTTGTTTGCACATGAGAATGTGCAAACAGCGTTCTTTCAACAAAACATTTCACAAAACAAACATTTTTTTTCTTTTTTTTAGGCCGCATAGTTTTCGACTTCTGATGAAAAATGTAAAAAAAAATACCGTTCCCCCCTTATCTCCGAAGTTTGAAAAGAGAAAAATCTGAAATTATTCTATGTGATAGAAGTTTATGTAAAGATTACAGGAAAAATAAAACGATGTATCTAAATAGCACACTTTTTCAGAAATCGGAACGGAACCCTCGGTGCACGAGTCCGACTCGCTCTTGACCGGTTTTTATAAATGAATGATTGTAGCTCAACTTGGAAGAGACCAGTGTCCAGCAGTGGCATGCGATAGGCTGAATTAAAGAGCTATCCTTACATATTCCATGTGACGAGAGTAAAACAAGAAGAGGTGGTAGGTACCTGTATGCTCCTACTCTTGTAATCATGTAACTGTATTGCGGACATCGACTCCAGGACTCCAATGATGCTGAAGGCCCAACATCCATTACATCGCTTCTGATTTAAGACCGGCTTTACGACACCTTTCTTTCGCCTGAAACCGTTAGGTAGATACATTCAGACAGTAGCTGAGGAACGAGCCAAATGGCGTACCTATGTCCTGTAGTAGATTGCTAATAAATATAAATAAATATAAATATAAATATTTTTGGACATTTCACACAACGCCATCTAGTCCCAAGCTAAGCAACCTAATGCTTGTGTTATGGTAACGAGATGGCTGATAAACTACTTATATACACATTATAAAACACTATCGAAACGGGTCTTATCGCGATATTCTTTTTAACGAGGTAAACAGGTAACAGTTCTTTTTATCGACTCTCCTACTTACGATTTGGCGAAACACATCACCAGGATCTTGCAACCGTTGGTGGGTAAGACTACATCTTTCGTGAAAGACTCGCGTCACTTTGTAGACATCATCAAGAGCGTGAAGGTGGAACCGGACGAGGTGATGGTGAGTTTTGACGTTGAGTCATTATTCACCAACGTTCCTATTCAGGATTGCCTTGATGTCATCGAGAGGAAGCTTAGGGCAAATGATCTGTCTCCAAACTACGTTGTTTTACTGAAAAACTGTCTTGAAGGTAACTACTTTTTATATCGTGGACAATATTATCTCCAGATCGACGGGGTGGCCATGGGTAGCCCGGTAGCACCGGTTATGGCCAACATCTGGATGGAAGACATCGAAAGATCCATAGACATGCAAACGGCTAATGTGAAACTGTGGAAACGTTATGTCGACGATGTATTTTGTATAATGAAAGGCAACCAGCACGAAGTAGAACAATTTGTGAAGCGCTTAAACTCCATACATCGGAATATCCGGTTTACTTACGAAATGGAGGTAGACAGATCGTTGGCCTTTCTTGATGTGAAAGTGTCCGTAAGAGGAGATGGTACCTTGGGACACACGGTGTACCGTAAACCGACGCACACAGATAGGTATCTCAATGCGCAATCACACCATCATCCGCGGCATTTGCAATCCGTTGTAACCTCTCTTACGAGCAGAGCATATGACCTCTGTGACCCTGAACACTTAGACAGTGAGCTCGCACATGTTCAGGAGGTACTTAAGGAGAACGGATACAAACGGAAGAAAGGAGATACCAGACGTCCAAAGAAGAAGGCAGGTCAGATAGGAGTTAGCAGAGTGGCAGCGTTCTTGCCGTATTTGAAAGGAGTGACGGACAAAGTTGGAACAGTACTTAAGAAATACTCCATCAAGACTGTATATAGTCCACTCTCCAGCATTTCGAAGTGCCTGCGTTCTCCGAAAGACGTAATTCCCCTTCAGACACCTGGCGTATACAAGGTGGATTGCAGCTGTGGTAGTTCATATATAGGGCAGACAAAACGAACAATCGCCGAAAGGATCAAAGAACATATTGCAGCTGTAAAAAACCGTCAAACCAACAAGTCCGCGATAGCTGAGCATTTGCTGGAGGCTGGTCCAAACCACTGGATTCAACTACACAAGCCACAGGTTCTTTCCTCTGATCGTTACTATTACTCCAGAATAGTACGTGAAGCGGTTGAAATCAGGAAATATAAAAATTTCAACAGAGAGGATGGATACCGACTGCCTACAACTTGGAATCCAGTCATTAGCAAGTGCAAGCAACGCCGGTCGTCCGACGAGGTCCGCCAGTGTGTAGACGTCCTTAGTGTTGTGTGTAGAAGTACCGACAGTGACATTTATAAAAATTGTGAAGACCAAGTGAGGGTAGATGCACATACCCGCACTTTACGAAGACGTCGCTGAGCTGTCATCAGTCCTCCCGTGACCACGATCGCTGCAAGGCGGTCGAAACGTCGGGAAACAAGTAGGTACCTGTTTACCTCGTTAAAAAGAATATCGCGATAAGACCCGTTTCGATAGTGTTTTATAATGTGTACAAATCGCGAAAGTTTAAAAAGTTTAATTACTTATATACAATTTTTTTTTTTGTAAATACATACATTTATAGATAGAAAAACACCCAGACTCGAAACAAATAATTGTAGGTCGTACAAATATTTGTTCCGTGCGGGAAATTTCAAATTTCAGCTAATAGGCTGATGGTTTAATAAATTGCGGTCTGTTTCAAAAATTAATGATATATGGAACAAAATTTTGAAAAAAAAAAAAGAGAAGTAAAAAATCCAAATTATGTGTAGAATATGTGGCTTTTGGCTTCGGCAAGTGTCTTTTTACACCCGGTAGGTTTTTGCACCCTAACAACACGGCGCGAGGAGGTAGCGCGGTTATTATTAGAGAAAATATCTGTCACTATGAACAGTGTAAATACGAGGAGCAAGACACGCAAGCTGTGGCGATATCAATTAAAACAAATAAATTTAATGTTACATTAGCGGCCGTATACTGTCCCCCAAGACACAAGATAAACAAAGAACAATATGTAAACTTCTTCAGACTCCTTGGACAGACATTTATATTAGGCGGTGACTTTAACGCTAAGAACACTCATTGGGGATCGAGATTAACTTCAACTAAGGGAAGACAGCTTCTAAGCGCAGTGAAAGACATGCACTGTGAGGTCATAAGTACTGGAAAACCTACTTACTGGCCAACTGACCACCAGAAACTACCAGACCTTATCGACTTTTTCATAGTCAAAAATATATCGACCAACTATCTGAGTGTGGAAGAGGGCTACCACATGAACTCCGATCACTCTCCGATAATACTACAATTAAGTCACAAAATATTACTAAAAGAAAACCACCTGACGTTAGTTAACAAGTTTACAGATTGGGAAAGTTTTAGCTTAGACCTACAAAATATTATTGACCTAAAAACTTCATTAAAAAGCAAAGATCAGCTCGATTCTGAAGTAAACAAGTTTAGCACCAATATCCAACAATGTGCATGGAACAACACTCCACAGCTTATAAAAAATTTAAAGGAAATACCTACCCAAAGGAAATAATAGACCTATTATATGAAAAAAGGATTCAAAGAAAAAAGTGGCAGCAAACTAGATTTCCGCAAGATAAAACTCTTTTGAATAACCTTACGAAAAGGCTTAAAAGAAAGATACAAACCTTTCAAGATGAGGCTTTAGATACTAACCTACGTCAGTTAACTAGCGACTATACAACGCAATACTCTCTTTGGAAAGCGACAAAGTCACTCAAAAGGCCAATTGTACCAATTCCTCCTATAAGGGATGAAAACGGAAAGTGGGCCATAAGCAATGAACAGAAAGCTCTAAGATTTGCATGTCATTTAGAAGAAACCTTTCAGCCAAATGACGGGTCTGCAGACAACCTACAGTTTGCTAATAACCTGCAAGATCAAAGAATTAAGCTTGTGACCCCGAAAGAAGTTGCTAAGGAAATTCAAATTATTAGTCTAAAGAAATCCCCAGGGTATGACCTTATTACGGGAGAAATCCTAAAACAGCTCCCGCGTAAAGCCATAATTAAGCTTACTAGGCTCATAAATGCTGCATTCGTGCTAAAACATGTTCCTGAGCCATGGAAAGTTGCTGAAGTGATAATGATTGCAAAGCCCGGTAAACCACCTCACGAAGCATCATCATATAGGCCCATTTCCCTGTTGCCTATACTTTCAAAGCTATTTGAAAAATTGTTTTTAAAACGCCTAAAACCAATGATAAACGAGAAAAACCTGATCCCTGACCATCAGTTTGGTTTCAGAGAGAAACACTCAACAATAGACCAAGTACATAGAATTACCAACATCATTGAGAGAACGCTTGAAGATAAAAAAGTCTGCTCCACTGTGTTTCTAGATGTAGCACAAGCTTTTGATAGAGTTTGGCATAAGGGTTTGATATACAAGCTAAGATTAATGTTGCCCAATGATTTTGCCGATATCTTGCAATCATACATTACAGATAGAATGTTTCGAGTAAGGCACGAGGATGCCTTCTCCGAGTTAAAAATTATTAAAGCTGGCGTGCCTCAAGGTAGTGCGCTGGGGCCAGTCCTCTACCTGTTGTACAGACGCCAGCACATCAAGCTACTACAATCTGTCAAATTTCTTTAATAGATTTTCATCTTTATCGCTAAAGTATTAGGTTCAAGGTTGATTGGGAAAATTTGACAGTTTCGGGTGGCTTGACCTGCTGGCGTCTGTACACGTATGATATACCAGAGCTGGAAAATAATACTATTGCAACCTTTGCGGATGACACTGCCATTATGGCTACAGGGTCATTCCATACGGAAGCAATTGAAAAGGTACAAATCGCTGTAAATAAAGTTCATGACTGGGCACAAAAATGGAGAATCAAGTTGAATGAATCGAAGTCACTCCACATTGATTTCACCAACAGGAATTGTGATTACCACCCAATCTTCATAAATGGTCAACAAGTGCCATACGTAAATACAGCCAAATATCTTGGCATAACGCTTGATGCGAAACTGCGCTGGAAAGCGCACGTTAAAAAGAAAAGACAGGAACTAGACATGCGTTTTAAAAGCATGTATTGGTTGATTGGACGGAATTCCTGCCTATCGATACACAATAAAATTTTATTATATAAGCATATTCTTATGCCAATATGGACATATGGCATCCAACTGTGGGGCTGTACTAAACCGACCAACATCAAAATTATTCAAACATTCCAGAATAAGGTACTCAGGAGTATTGTTGATGCGCCCTGGTATATAAGAAATGACGACCTCCATCGTGACCTAAAAATGGAACCCGTCACCAACATAATCAAAAAATTTGCTGAGGCCCATGAACACCGTCTCCACCAACATGTGAACATCGAGGCAATTCAGCTGTTAGACCAGACAAATATAGTGCGAAGACTAAAACGAACAAAACCTTTTGAGTTAGTGTAGTGTAAAAAGTGTAGAAATAATAGTGACAATGACACTCATATAACACATGAACAAAGTGTTTATAATATTATATCAGACTCTAAGAAAGTGGAACGGACTTGTGTAAAGTACAATTAACACTATTCTAAGTTTTAAAATAATTATCACGTAAAAAATTAAGTTAGATTAAAATTGCTTATTAGTCTTGTAGGCTAGATTGTAATTAATTATTAAGAACCTGGTTCTTTTTAATAAAGGATAAAAAAAAACCCGGTAGGTTAACCTAAGTACTTGTTTTTGTTTGTTTCTAATCACAAAAACTCTAAAACCAAGCCTTGTCGACTTTTGGCAAATTATCGGACCGTCCGTGGACAAATCCACTTTCCATCGTCGAAATTTTATGTTATCCTTGTTACATAAGTACCTACTATAATATTATCTACCTAAGTTTTAGTGTAATTGGAAACTTCCTTGTATACTTAAATTAAAGTTAATAAAACTATAACCTCATTTTTCTTACCTAAGTAGTAAGGTACCTAGATATAATTTTTCAATTACAATTTAATAATGTTATTCAAACAATAATTGTTGGAATAATCTTCTATAACTTGAAAGTCTGACAACCAGTCTTACCAAGGGGTCTCGTACCTATTACTCAGTTAGAATAGGGTTGTGGAGGTCAGATGCTGAGGCAGTCGCTCCATGTAAAATAGGTACTGGTAAGTATTCAGCTGCAACCGGTTGGACTGGAAGCCGACCCCAATATAGTTGAGAAAAGGGTAGGCAGATTGATTGATTGAATCTTCTAAAATGTATGCGTTAGTAATTCGCCTTAGTAAGTGATGTGTAAGAATTTAACCTGAATGGGTTTGTTTTGACTTTCATCAGGAATTTTTGAAGTAGATTTTACATGTTATGTACAGTCAGCTTCACGGTACCCCGGTGGCGGTGCTTCCAATGAGGGTACCCACATCGTGAAGCTGACTGTACAATGCGTTTCAAATAAGAATAGGAACGTCAATGACCTCTATCTGTCAAATGTTGATTGAAAAGTACGGTTTGCAAAGAAAACTTATTTGCGTATCAATAACGTTTTGTTTTGTCTTAGCTAAATCAAAGTGAAAACAGACATCAACAAATTATTCATAATTAGTTTTTTTATAAATTATGCTTCTTTCTTTCATATTTTCATTGTTGGTAACAATTTTTTTCATTTTTTTCAAATTCTTCATTCGTGATTCGTAAATAAATGAAATAAAAAATATCTTGTTTTGCTCACCCTACCCAATTCAGTCGATTTGACAGCTATGATGTCACAACATGGCGCTGAGTCGATCCTATTCTTATTTTAAACGCACTGTACTTGCCATTGATGTATAAATTAGAGTACTTACCAGTCAACTGATGTTGGTATTTTGCCCACATATGTTTTCTTGATATATGATTCACATTTTTTCTGCGAGTCCGGACAGGTCATCTCATACGATTCGCACAAACGTGTGCTAAAGGGTTTTAACAACATGCGGTCGGCGAATTCCTTCTTCGACATATCAGAGAACTTTGTCAAACCAAATACTGTGTTGTTTTCTAGCCAATTTAATCTGGCTATGTCCTTTAAAGATTCCTGAAATTAATAAATTGTCGTAAAAATAAAATTGAAAAAAAAAAACAAAAAAAGTAAATTAAATATCTAACTACGTGACTATGGTACAGTAGGTATAGTTAATACCATATCAGGCCTATCTTTCCTGTAAACAGAGGTGTAGGTAGCGCTTTCGCCAGATACTTATATTTGACTAGCTGTTGCTCGCGGCTTCGCCCGCGTGGATGTCGGCAAATATCCCACGGGAATGTACTACCGGGAATTCCTTCCTTATTCCTTGTCTACATTATAAAGGGAACCTCTGTGTTTCTAGGTTCAAAGGTTTGGGCGCTGATGAGTCAGTCAGTCAAGACTTCTCTCTTTATTTTTACAGATAACTCCCCCACAAGTGATATTTGAATTTTTCATGACGAATTTCTCAGTCAACCCAGTCTATCGCAGTCCATTGCTGGACATAGGCCTGTCCTAGACTGCGCCATAATACCCTGTCCTTCGCCTTCCGCATCCAGTCTGTCCCAGCCACCTTTTTGAGGTAGTCGGTCCATCTAGCTGAGGGGCGTCCCAAACTACGCTTGCCTGTACGCGGTCTCCAGGACCCGTCTACTCCAACGGCCTTGTGACAAACAGGGCCAGCTCACCGCCTCACCTCAATGTTTTAGCAGCAGCCCGTAACAAAAGTATATCACGAAGGAAAAATCTTACCTTAAAGTTCTCGAATCTTCTCTTACGCTCTTCATCGTTGTAAGTTTTATTAAAATCTCTCAAGTAACTGTCGAATCTTAACTTAGCTACGTCTAAAACTTTTATATTTCTTTTGACGCTATTCGTCAAATTATTGTATCTGACCCGATTTGTGAAATTGTTGTATAATTTTAAGACTGCAAGCCATTCAATGGCTAAGACTGTGATTATAAATAGAAAAATAACCAAAGTCGTCCAACGCATTTTCAGCTTTTTTTTGTATAATTAAATAAAGTGTTCTGCACTGATACAAATGTAACAAACAGGTTTAAATAACTGGCTGTATAAACTGTACTGTATTAAAATTCTTTAGAAGAACGTTTGCCAATGGTACACATAACCACATACCTAAATATCCTACTACTAATGTGAAAGTTTGTATGTTTCGATGTTTGGACGTTTGTTACTCAATCACGCAAAAACGGCTGAACGGATTTGGATGAAATTCGACACACAAATAGTTTATAACCCGGATTAACACACTGGATACTTTTTATCCTGGTAGTACGTTCCCATGGCATAATTTCTGACATCCGCGAGGGTGAAGCCGCTGGCAAAAGCTATAGTAGTACCTAAATAATATTTCCGCATAATTTCCAATATTTAAGGTAAATAACATTACAATTCAGTTTAGCATTAAATAAATACATCATTATCAACTTAGATTAAACCAATTAATTGAACTTTTCCTCATATATAAAAGGAAGGATATAAATAAATGCAACTATTTAGGTTGCATTAAAGTCCTCATACTAGGTTTCACATTAGATAGGTATGTGTATTGTTACGCTAACACAATTTCACGACTGTGTGTGGGTAGACTAGCCACGGGCCGCTGTAGAGCTAGCCTTTACGCGCGTAATAAGGGTTACGTATTAACTATTTTCGATATAACTACGGTCAAAAGACCTACCGTTTAAAATATCTAAAGATCGATTCACAGATTTTTGTAATAACTAATGAACAAAATACATAATTAGGAGAATTCACCTACGATAAATTTTATTCAGCTACAAATTAATAAACCTAAAGTTGATTGAACTAATGGACGATTCACCTACTGTTGGTTTTTAATAAAAAATCTGATTTTGTTTGATCCATGGTATTTTATTTCAACGAAAATGTAAAAATGGACGAAGGGATCGGTACAAAATGCAATATTACTTTACTACTAGGAGAATTTAGGATGCGAAGAGCGAGCGAAGCGAGCTCGGGACTTGTGGCACCCCGACTCCGACAGGTTAGAAGGGGATTCTTTTAAACCACCCAGATATAGGAGCCCCACGCAGCGAACTGTAAGCGAGTCGTCCATTAGGTATTTCATACATAGTTGAAATATCCAATATCTTAAAAAATCAATAGATTAATCATTCGTTAGTGCAATTGATTTTAGTTTAATCAAAATTATGTAAGTAAAACAGTAGTTCAGTCGGCCAATATGTTTTATGAACATATGTGAATCAACCGTAGTTATATCGAAAATAGTTAGATTAACTTTAGATAATATAATACGTAACCGTAATAAGTACATGTATTAGGTTAAAATGTATCAAAAGTCTGTTGTTACACGCGTGTGTCGCGAAGGTTTTGCAATAAAAAAAACCGGTCAAGAGCGAGTCGAACTCGTGCACCGAGGGTTCCATTCTGATTTCTGAAAAAGTGTGCTAATTAGAGACATCGTTTTATTTTTCCTGTAATCTTTACATAAACTTCTATCACATAGAATAATTTCAGATTTTTCTTTTTGCAAACTTCGGAGATAAGCGGGGAACGGTATTTTTTTTACATTTTTCATCAAAAGTCGAAAACTATTTGGCCTAAAAAAAAAATGTTTGAGAATGTGCAAACAGCGCTCTTTCATATGATACCCCACATGCCCTAGAAGCCCCACTTTGAATTTTTAAGACCCACTTTCAGCCCTTGTTGCAAAAAAAAACATCAACATTTTTATTTCTTTCTTATTTGCAAAATAGTTGGGTAAACGTCATATAAAACTGTTCCAAATTTCAAGTTGATAGTATTAGTAGTTCTTGAGATATCCAGGTGTGACGGACAGACAGACTGAGTCACACCATAAGGGTTCCTTTTTACCATTTTGGTACGGAACCCTAATTATGTAAGTAAAACAGTAATTCAGTCGACTAATATGTGTTATGAAGTATGTGAATCAACCGTAGTGATATCGCAAAATAGATTAACTTTAGAATGTATTAGGTTACAGTAGTACTCAACTAATATGGCTTATCGATGTACCTGCGCAGAAGATGAATTTTCAAAGCGCGGTAAATGCTATTGACCAATCGGCACGCTCCACGCTTTTTCCTGTACCGCTATTGGTCGGTAGCTGCCGCCATGTTAGCGCGCGCCGCTTGACAGCCGCCATACTTGCGAGTGAGACGGAACTAACAGCTGCAGTGTATTATGAACCTTATAGTAGTGATCTAAGGTTGATTGTAAGTTTTAAGTATTCTCGTTAATCTTCGGGGCCATAGGTACTTTCTTTTCTGTGCACACGAAGATTCACGACGCGCCTTATTACTTGGGTACTACTGTACATACGTGTGTCGAGATGGTTTTGCAATAAAAAACATAAGTTATCTTAAACAGCCTTTTCATTTATTAAAGTATTAAGATATTTAATTAAGGCACTTTGTTCAGAGCTCTAACAGTATCTACATAGATTAACAAAGTTACTTTTGGCAACATATACATAGACTACATACATAGATTTACATAAATGTACTACAAAATGGCACTAGCTTAGCATTGAACAGCTATTTGGCACTTGTTATTATTATTATTATTCAATATTTTATTAAAGTTTTTGTAATTATATTAAAATGTACTTAAACACGGTAATCTAAGGCCGTAAGTGTTATTTTGATAAAAATATTGCTTGTTCTTAATATAATTAAGGCACATATTATTTTATTATGTACTAGCTGTTGCCGCGATTTCGTCTGTGGTCCAGGATGAAAATTAGCATATGTCCTTATCCAGGTCAAGGTCTACCCATGTGCCAAATTTCATCCAAATCCGTTCAGCCTTTTTTTTTCAGCGTGAAAGCGTAACAAACAAACAGACTCACTTTCGCATTTATAATATTAGTTAGGATTAGGATAACAAGATTTTCATGGATATTCCGTACGTAGAATACGCGCTTGGACGTGAAGTTGCGGACATCAACTTCATCCCGTTATACAATACATACAAAACTAAATATTCGAGTATTTTTTTTAAACAATTGAGATATAATTTTAAAAATCCTAGATGCCACTTAAAATATATATTTACTCGTATTGTATATCATAAAATTCATAAATTATATTATTAATTTATAACAATAACACAAAATTATATAAAATCTCGAAATATAAAAATACTAAAGGGTTTTTTTCAATAGTCAGATAACTCATAAAGTCATAACTGAAGAATTAATATTTCAATTTGACAGTTTGTACAGAAAATAGGTCAAACTGTCATATTTATTCTTCAGATTTCTCCATACAAAAACTGTCAGTCGTCAATTTTATTCCCCGGATAAAAGATATCTGACTTTGGCCAAATTATCCCTTGAATAATATTTTAACTACCTATTGTATTGCATAAAGATAAGCAAATAAAAATGAACTTAATAAAAAAACAATAAGTATGACTTATCTATATAATATCAAAAGAAACTACATAACATATTATTTATTTTACTTAAACTAAGTTAAAAACTAGTTGGAATGTCCAAAGCTGCACAAGTTAAAGGTACAATAACCGCTAATTATTATAAATATACATTTATTATCATCATCATCACCATTTCAGTCTAAAGACGTGCTGGACATAGACCTCACCCAAGCACCGCCACTTCGACCGGTTCTGTGCTTCCCGCATCCAGCGGATTCCTGCGGCCTTCACAAGGTCATCAGTTCACCTTTTGGGAGGCCTTCCAACGTTACGTCTTCCAGTACGCGGTCGTCACTCCAGAACCTTTCAGCCCCATAGGCCATCGTTCTGTGAGCAATATGCCCTGCCCACTGCCACTTGGCAATTCTTCGGGCTAAAAGTACAGATATATATTATTATATCTATACTCAGGCCAACGGAGATACATAAAATTGCAACTTATACAAATATCAACTTTAAACTCAAGCCGTCTTATTACAAAACAAGGTTAATCTTCAAACCCAGGTTTAAACCATGGACCCTTTTTTGAATTTCAAACTTTATTCCGACACAATAAGATGTCAGTTTTATAAAACTGACAACTTAGTACTGGACTTAATTGTCAGTTTTGTATAAAGAACTGTATTTCTATCACAGCTAGGTTTTTATTACAAACGGGCTAGATGGTTTAAACCACGACAGAAGAAAAACGTCGCTTTGTAACTGCTTTGTAATAAGACCGAAGTAGTCCAACTTGATTTTTGAATGAAAAAACTATCGATAAACGTCATAAAATAATTTTAGTTGCAATGGAAACTTAACCTTACGCAATTTAGTTAAAGTTTTTAATCCCAAAGCAGGCCTCTTGCACTGGTACATTCCGCTCGAGATAAGTACCTACAGCGCGCGGCAACTCTGGGTTACAAGTCAGTCAGGATGTATTACGCGCTCAGCGAGCGAGACGCGTACGGCCGCCCATGAAAAAATTAAATCTTAGATTTTAAATTTAAGTATACTATTCATATTATCACTATACTATGTATATATATATATATATTAGTGATATAGTTACTTTTTTAATGACGAAAATCCATTACGAAATGTCGAGTCTTGTTCCTACCTTTTTTTTACCTACCTACCTAATTACTATTATATAGTTGCCGACATTTAACTTGAGCTCTCGGCGGAGTGGTGGGGGTTTGTGTGCGCGTCGTATTGTTTCAGGAGTAATGTCCAAAATCGCTTAAAGTAATTAAGGATTAACTTAGGATTAACAAGCAACTGTACCTACCCGCGATCGTACGATCGCACAAACTTAGCCACTGCTGCGTTGAGGCATCTTTAGTTGTTTTATGACCATGTTCAGACGACTAAAGTGGACCAAATGTTACTTTCAATTTAAGACGTGTTTGTACCTTGTTTACTTTAGAATATTATACGAGATGATGGTGTATTAAAAATAATTGATGATTGAATGATGATCATGATTTAATAATGATTGTTTGATTGATTAATAAAAAATAACGTTTGAAAATTAGAAGACATTACAGTAAAGTGAAACAACTCTAGATAGACTATTCATAAATACAATAAAAGTATAAAAAGGTACCATATACACCACCACCACCACCACCATACCATATGGTATGTATGGTATGGTATGGTGGTATGGCACCATATTTTATTTTTCTTTGCGGACAGCCCTAGTACTCGGCTAAGCGGCGTAGGTATGTTACGGACGAGTAACGACACAAAGTAATAACAACTCTCAAGCGCGGCGATTAAGAGCAATTTAGCTTGCGCATGGGTAGGAAAAGATTTTGTAGGCTATTATAAAAGCGGCTTTCTTCAAGATCAAAGGAGTGCAACTTCTGTACGTTAGTACTATTATTTATTCTGTGCCCAAAGCATGAAATTTATCTCGTCTCGTTTAGGTACTATCGAGGAAACTTACATCTGACCAATTTTAAAACAAAATCCCATGCACACGATGACCACATCTGTTAGCAAGCGTTACTATAGCGGCCGAGCGCTGCAAGCAAGAGTAGTCCTTCCTTACGGCATTCGTTTCTCCGATAGTACATCGAGTTTCAGAAAATTCGGGTTTGTGATTTGTTGTATCTGTCACTCTTACCCGTGCGAGTCTTTTTCTAAAGCTCAATATTGGGTAATATTTATGGAAGGATACTATATCTACTTTATACTTCCTTGTTCACTTTTAGCACAGATTAATACAGATGGGACACTCCGCAGTTTAGGTATGAAGCTAAGTACACGGCGGGCTCCCAATTCAGTAGGTGAGAAGGTATAAGGGCCCTCGCCCACGGCGACTTATTGTAGCGATGCTGTCGCGCGTTTCGTAAACGCGCGACAGCATCGCTACTCGGATCGAATCGTGGTGTAGGCGAGGGCAAACAGCTAGCACCGCATCGCGACTTTATCGATGCAAACGCGCGACGACATCGCTACTGCATCGCTATAAAAAGTCGCCGTGGGCGAGGGGCCTTAGAGTCACGCGATAGAAAGAGAGGCAACTTGTAGTTGAATATAACTGTAGGTAATAAGCGTAGTGCGACCTGAATTGCACTTTATTGTGTCGTAGCAAGAGTCGCTTTTTATTTAAATGATTTTGCGTAGTGTCCCATCTGTATTATTCTGTGATTTTAGGTCCATCTAAAAGTTGTCAAACATTAAACTTAAAAAATAAACTATATAAAATAGTAATTTGTAATTACCCTGTTATTACAGTTTGGCTCTTAGAAAAATGTCTATCAAAAACTTAAAATAACTTATTGAGAGTATAAAGGCAAGATTGTACAATGAGGCAAAGGTCACGTCTACGTTAATTTGCCGTGTTCTAACTATTTTATAAAACTGACAGTAAACCGCCGTTTCCACGAGCGTAATAAAATCGCGGCGGGATTTTATCGCGCACTGGATTTTCAACTCTCTGCTTAGCGCCGGGAGTTGAAAATCCAACAGTGTGTTTTTCGTCGCTCTGGGATGCACTCTGTTTTTGTTAGGTTGGATTCTCAACGCTCGGCTCAACAACGAGAGTTGAAAATCCAGTGCGCGATAAAATCCCACCGCAATTTTATTACGGTCGTGGAAACGAAGGTTTAAGGTGAATGCGCTGTGGTAGCCCGCAAAATTCGTATTTCGATAAAAAATATGTGTTTACATAATTATAACATTTATAACCTTGAGATTCATTATTACATCTTTCCAAGTTAGATTTGTTCTCTTTTGATCTGATTTCGGAAATCAAGACATTTTGAAACAAATCATAAAGAGATGATGAGAGTAATTTAAGTTGGACAATTTGTTTCCATGGTCAGATCTATCTTCAGATCCATCTTACCTCATAGTTACAGCTATTATTTTAAAACCGAAAGCTTTTTGTAAACCATATTTTAATTTTACCACCTCTAAGCTAAATGTGATTGCCGGATTATAGGGTGAACGATTTAATAAGGTATACAATACTGGCAAAGTTTGTTGACGAAATCGTACGCCCACTAACAGTTACACGGAGAAACTAATGAATCAAAGAAGTTAGACATAAACCAGAGCGATTTTGCCACAAAATCAATTACAAAAAAAAAGTCGGGAGGTGTCAGGGGACACCTGGTTGGAACGAAGTTCATTTCGCTGTGCATTATTATATGTATTTAATAGAGAACCATCTAGTATGGTCTCAAGTTTCAAGTGGCAAAAGTTTTTGTTTTGCGTTGTTTCAGTGGTTTTCGAGGGCGCTGAAAATGATAATGAGTTCAAAATGAAAATTCAAGATGGCGGCTTCGAAAATTTTCAAATTTTCGGTCAGGGTTGTCGTTTTCGTCATGGGTGTCGTTCCATGGTAGCAAATATGACATATGCATATAGCATATTTGCTGGAAATCCAAATTGTGAGCTCCCTAGGAAACCATGGAAATGACAACATATTATCATTTTTCATCATATTATTAATAGGAACTTCGTTCCAACCGAGTGTTCCACTACACTCACGCATTTTTTTAATACAGAGCCATCCTTGCCAATTTTTAGCTTGCTAAAAACTATACCAGATGGCTCAGTATTAAAAAAAACTTTTGACACTTATAACTGACGGCATAACGCTTATGTCTGCCAGTTTCCACAAGCCGCGTTAAAGAGCTTCGTTCCAAAAACAATGTATAAAATCATCACAAAATAATGACGCAATGCCATTCAGACTAATCTATCGTCCATCTAGACCACAAACACACTCATCATTGTCTATTATTTAATAAAACGTCTCATAATCACCATTCTCCACTACTTGACATCCACAGCGGCAACCTCGTTTGCCAACCCGCAGATGTTTGTGCCTATTGCCAGGTTGATGTAGCCATCGTTGCCAAAGTCCTTGCCCCAAGAGTTTTTGGCTATGTAGAATGGCACATCCGCTGATAAGTCGTAGCCGACTAATTCTACTGCGTGGTTCAGTTCCATTGGTGTGCCGCTGGAAGGAGAGAAATATAGAGTCACAATGATGGATTTCACAAGATATAAGAGATACCTAATTAATTAATCAATCTGCTTAGCCTTTTCCCAAAGAACTATATGTTGGGGTCGGCTTCCAGTCTAACCGAATGCAGCTGAATACCAGTATTTTACATGGAGCAACTGCCTATCTGACCTCCACGACCCAGTTACTGGGTAATAATACCCCTTGGTAAGACTGCGGTTGTCAGAATTTTGGGGGTTCTGACGACTCGTAACGACTGTCAAACATGATAGCCGGGACGTTGGTCCCGGCTTAACGTATTTTTCGAGTTACGGAGGAGTCTCGGTATGTAAAGATGGTCACCTATTCACGGACCTACCGCGGCAAGCGTAGCTTAACCTGATAGATCGACCCGTGCGGCTGTTATTACTTAGCCACGAGTTCCTCGTTACATAATTAGTCTTAGTCATTTATTTGTAAATCGCGAAAAAAAAATCTGCTGTTTAGTACATTTATCTACAGCAAACTCGTCAAAATGTAGGGAGCAGCTGATCTTTTTTCGCGATTTCAGGTTTGGTCCCATAGTAAAAGTTGTTCATATTCATGGGTAGAACACCCTGTGAAAATTTGTCCATCTATTTTAATGGGACCCTATATAAAACAAACAAACAAATAATCCACTTTTTTCTACTCACTTTTAAGTAAAAGTGAAGTAAATAAATAAAAGTACATAAGGCAATGTTGCCATCTTACCCGCAATTGAACTGTATGACTCCTCCGAGGTAATGTTGCCAGGTGAGCGCGTTGACTGCCACCGCGACCGGCCCGTGCGTCGCCAGCGTAGACAGGATCTTATCTTCGGAACCGACTAATCTGAAAAAAAAAACAAAACGCGTAAACTCGTATAGTCCCCGAAGTGTTAAAGTGGGGATGCGCTAAGGTAGCCCGCGAAATTCAAATCTTACGTTTTTTGCAATTTGCAGGTCAGTGTCAGGTTGTAAGTTGATTAAAATATGATTCGCGGCCGTAACTATAAATATAAATAAATAAATATCCTTGGACATTACACACAACGCCATCTAGTCCCAAGCTAAGCAACCTAATGCTTGTGTTATGGTAACGAGATGGCTGATAAACTACTTATACAACGTGTTAATGAAATAACCCAAAACCTCTTAAGGGGTCATTGTACTCATCATTATGAACAACTTTTACTATGGGACCAAACCTGAAATCGCGAAAAAAAAATCAGCTGTTCAGTACATTTTGACGAATTATGCGAACATAAATGTATTAGAATAGAATAGAATAGAATATATTTATTGTAATTGAACAGCTGTTTTTTTTTCGCAATTCCAGGTTTGGTCCCATAGTAAAAGTTGTTCATAATGATGAGTACAATGACCCCTTAAGAGGTTGTGGGTTATTTATTTTACACCTTGTATACATTTTTTTTTGTAAATACATACATATTATAGATAGAAAAACACCCAGACTCGGAACAAATACTTGTAGGTCGTACAAATATTTGTTTCGTGCGGGAATCGAACCCGCGACATGCTGCGCAGCAGTCAATCGCTCAACCACTGCGCCAACCGTGTCGTCATCATATCAAACTAATATGGCTTTACAGAATTATAATCATTAGAATCAGCAATACAACTCCATAAGTTAGAATTGAGCTCACATCTAGCGATTTCATGAAATCATGAGGCGCAAATCATATTTTAATCAACATGCAACCTGACACTGACCTGCAAATTGCGAACATATTAATTTCGCGGGCTACCTACCTAAGGAGGATGCGCTACCCCCTTAAAAAAATGTGTACTCTGGTGGATTTAGAATTATGTACTGAATTCATGGTTACAAATTACGGGTCAATGTCCCCTACACTCTATATTTTACGAGACAAGTCACAGGAAATATAACTCAAAATCATTCTAACAATAAGGTTCAAAATTGTCACAGGCAAAAGACTTCACTTTAACTCCGGTGCTTTTCATCTTCATGGATTTCGAGCTCTTTTTTGTCTGGACAAGAATTCATACAAATTTTAATCTAGTTCATACAGAAAAGAACTCAAAATCCATAACTTTCTACCTTATCCAGCTTGTTATAAGCGTCAAACTTACTCGTCACAAGTAAAAGACTTCACTTTAACGCCTGTACTATTCTTCTTCGCCTTACAAGCTCCATCGGTGAGACGGAGAGGGTATTCTGTCTCTTTCACGATCACCGAATCGGTCATCGTCAGCCAGTCGAGGAGAAGACAGATGTCGCCACCTGCGCACCCACTGTTGCCTAGACCAGCACAGTCTACTACTTCCTGAAAGTATTAATTAACAGTTGAATCACTGTAATTTGCATTTAGTCTAAGGCTCCTCGAACCCTGTCATTCAGGATTTCCTCGTTCATGGGTCGAGACCACATTGATGTAGGTAATGTTTTTTTGAAGTTTTAGAAATAAAATAATGAAAAAAACATACAAGGTTCAAAACCGGCCTGCCGGTCTTTAGTTGGGATGAATTTATCCCAAAAACAAACTTAACATTGTAGTTGAAAAACATGTTCTCCCATACATTCCAACTGTCTGTTATTTTAAGACCACAGACTTCTTATAGGTTTTCCTGTAATCTACAGGTAAAGAACTATTATTATTTTTTTAAATTTTAGGCTCAGTAGTTTCTGAGATAAGGGGGGGAACGGTCAAATTTCGTCTATTTTCTTAAATAACTTTAAAACTACTATTTATTTTAAAATTATAAAAAAAATATATTTGAGACCCTCATAGTAAGCCCTTTCATTTGATATGTCACACGGTATAGTTTGCAAAACTTTTTTTTAAATTTTCTTATTTGTCCCCCAAAAGTGACCCCCATATTCAAAATTCATTTATTTACTTTACCCGTCCGTGTTTGGGTCACAGAAGTTCATATGTGTACCAAATTTCAACTTAATCGGTCCATTAGATTCGGAGCAAATTGGCTGTGACAGACGGACAGTCAGACAGACACACGAGTGATCATAAAAGGGTTCAGTTTTTTCCTTTTGAGGTACGGAACCCTAAAAACTAATTACATAAATAATAAATAAATTGACAGTCATGGGGAATGCTGACACAAGTGAAAATCTATGCATAGCAAGTCATGGTGTCGCGGGTACGCGAACCCATAAGATTTCCCCTACAAAAAATCGCTCAACGCGCCTAAAGAAGTTTTCACTTCAAAATAATAATATAATAATAGGTAATAATATTCTTGGACATCTCACACAACGCCATCTAGTCCCAAGATGAGCAACCTAATGCTTGTGTTATGGTAACGAGATGGCTGATAAACTACTTCCCGTACTACTACTACCCGTAACGACTGTCTAAGATCCACGAATGACAGCCGGGACCAATTTACAAGCTATAACAGAATAATAAGTGATTTCCTGGATTGAATTTGGCAACTGGCACTGAGCAATCTAATTTATTACTAGGAGGTAAGTAGTGAGACTTATTTAACATTTCACGAATTTGAACGATATTAACGCTTTGAAGGACACCGCCATAGCAGTAATAACAATAAAACTTCCATTGTGTCTCTTTTAAGTGTCCTTCAAAGCGTAAAGGCCCCGCCAGGGTTGAGATGATTTAAATCATCTGTTTTTCATCAGTGATCTAAATTCATTCGATAGTGATTATTGGTTCGATATCGTGTTTCTGATTAGTGATTAGATCTTTGACAGTCGTTACGAGTCGTCAGAAGCCCGAAAGTCTGACAACCAGTCTTATCAAGGGGTATCGTATTACCCCAGTAATTGGGTTGTGGAAATCAGATAGCCAGTTGCTCCACATAAAATACTGGTATTCAGCTGCAACCGGTTAGACTGGAAGCCGACCCCAACGTAGTTGGGAAAAGGCTAGGCAGATTGATTGATTGATCGTGTTTCTGAACATTTTGTAATGGAGAAATTTAGATTAAAAGTCGAGTGAATTACTAACGAATTTTATCTGAAGACCTCAAAAACCGAGCATAAGGAAGAATATCGCTTATCCCCCTTAAGCCATATTCTCAATTCAATTCAATTCTCAATTCTTTATTGCGTTCCATAATGTTATAATATCAGTTGGTAAGCTTAAAAATAATGTCACAATTATTATTATATTCTTCCTTATGCTCGGTTTTTGAGGTCTTCAGATAAAATTCGTTAGTAATTCACTCGACTTTTAATCTAAATTTCTCCATTACAAAATGTTCAGCGCAGTGGTAGCCCGCGAAATTCATTTTTTTTTTGTTGGGTTCTTTGCAATTTGCAGGTCCGTGTCAGGTTGTATATTGATCAAAATATGATACGCGGCAATAAAACATAATTATGTATTTACATAATTTTAATCATAAAAATCATCAATACATCTTTCGTTCAGATTCGTTAGATTTCGTTCGTTCGACGAATCTGCACGAAGAGAGAGATGAATTAAATGATTTTTTATGTTTAAAATTACATATGTTTAATTGGCGCGTACCATATTTTGATCAAGATACAACCTGACACCCAAAAAAACCCAAAAAAAAAAGAATTTCGTGGGCCACCACTGCGCATCCTACTTATATAGATAATTTTGTCGAATCAATAGCTATTGAACTCCTTTTAAGAATTCTTCGGAAACTGGGCATTAGTCGGTACTTAAGTATGTACCTACTTAATTTTTTTTATCAAGACCTACCTGCACACTAAGTTTATCAAGCTTCCCAGTCTTGATGGCAGACATAGCCTCGATGGTGCCAACGGTGCTGAACGCCCAGCATGCTCCACAAATACCCTGGTCTTGTACCGGACCAATAACTCCTTGTATCCTCCTGGAATGGCACAAACGCAGTTTATCTTCAACTTTTAAAAATATCTGGCCCCTATTACAGGGTGTAGCAGAAATATGTGGTCAAATTTAAGAGTGTCGTACAGAACATCAAACTGAACAACTTTCTCCATGGGTCCAACATCGTAATCGAGAAAAAATTATCAGCTGTCCCGTACAAAGCTTTAATAGGTACTCGACCCAAATGTATGGGACGGCTGATATATTTTTTTTTAAAGTAAAAATTAAGTAAGTAGTAAGTTTTTTTGTTTTAAAAAATACTGTTTGATTACATAATAACATCGTAATCGAGAAAAAAATATCAGCTGTCCCGTACAAAGCTTTAATAGGTACTCGACCCAAATGTATGGGACGGCTGATATATTTTTTTTTAAAGTAAAAATTAAGTAAGTAGTAAGTTTTTTTGTTTTAAAAAATACTGTTTGATTACATAATAACATCGTAATCGAGAAAAAAATATCAGCTGTCCCGTACAAAGCTTTAATAGGTACTCGACCCAAATGTATGGGACGGCTGATATATTTTTTTTAAAGTAAAAATTAAGTAAGTAGTAAGTTTTTTTGTTTTAAAAAATACTGTTTGATTACATAATAACATCGTAATCGAGAAAAAAATATCAGCTGTCCCGTACAAAGCTTTAATAGGTACTCGACCCGAATGTATGGGACGGCTGATATTTTTTTTTAAAAAGTAAAAATTAAGTAAGTAGTAAGTTTTTTTGTTTTAAAAAATACTGTTTGATTACATAATAATAACTCATAACATCAGTCATGTAATCCCCGAAGGATGCCCGAAAGGCAGAGGTGACCTATAGTAGTAGTAGTTTCGCCAGTTTTTAGGGTTCCGTACCTCAAAAGGAAAAAAACGGAACCCTTATAGGATCACTCGTGTGTCTGTCTGTCTGTCCGTCTGTTACAGCCAATTTTCTCCGAATCTAATGGACCGATTAAGTTGAAATTTGGTACACATATGAATTTCTGTGACCCAAACCCGTACAGCTTAAGTAAATAAATGAATTTTGAATATGAGGGTCACTTTTAGAGGGCAAACTAGAAAATTAAAAAAAAAAGTTTTGCAAACTGTACCGTGTGACATATTAAATGAAAGGGCTTACTATGAAGGTCTCAAATATATTTCTTTTTATAATTTTAAAGTAAATAGTTTTAGAGTTATTTAAGAAAACAGACGAAAATTGACCATTCGGGCCCTTATCTCCGAAACTACTGAGCCTAAAATTTTGAAAAAAAAAAAAACAGAAAATAGGTCTATACCTGTAGATTACAGGAAAACCTATATGAAGAATGTGGTCTTAAAATAACATGGTAAATCTCTCAATATTGTGAGTACAAACTTACATTTACTGTTGAAATGTATGGGAGAACATGTTATTCAACTATATTGTTAAGTTTGTTCTCGGGATAATTTCATACCAACTACGGAACCCTTCATTGTGCGTAGTCCGACACGGTTTTTTATTTTGTTCACCTTATTGTATATTTTAAATTCAGCTGTAGGTAATCGGTGACTTATACAGGCTGTAAGTGTAAACAGTGGCAATCTTTTAAGGGGTCATTGTACTCATCATTACGAACAACTTTTACTATGGGACCAAACCTGAAATCGCGAAAAAAAATCAGCTGTTCCCATTTTGACGAAATAGGCGAACATAAATGTACTGAACAGCTGATTTTTTTTCGCGATTTCAGGTTTGGTCCCATAGTAAAAGTTGCTGTAGAAAAGTTGTTGATAATGACCCCTTAAAAGATTGCCACTGTTTACACTTACACCCTGTATATTATTCATTTCTATGAAATACAAAGTACACAATGCATCATTTAAGATTTTACCTTCATCTTCACCTTCGCGATTACATAATATTAATAAATGTTAGGTAAGGAATGTATCTACCTATGAACAACGATTTGACGAAAACTGGTTCTTAATATGTGGGCGATGGATTTATTAATATCTATCATTAGAAAAAATACTAGTTTGTAAGTCTCTATGAACTAAACTTTTTCTATTTTCTTAATGACCTATAGTGCGTCCAGTACGTTTAAAACAAGGACAATTTGCTAATCAAATAAATTTATTAAATCACTAAAATAGACGCAATTTTGTAAACAAAAACGTTTTTAAACATAAGTTTTACAGATGAAAAAAAAAACAAGTTAAACACATACTTAAATGTCATATTTAATTAGAATAATAATAAAAATTGTAAGTAAAATTATCCCGTCGTTACCCAACAGCTCTAAATACCACAGATTCAAGACCGTAACGTCTAGAATTTTAGATTATTATATTACCCGTTATTAAAATATTATTGCTATGACCAACAGTTTTACTTTTACAAATCGCACCTTCGGTAAAACAAGGGCACAAAAACTGCACTTTTACCTCTTTCTTAACAAAAAAAATTGTATACTTATAACAAATAAAACACATTTAACTCTTTTAGAGTATACATGCACCGAATCACAAAAGTATAGTGCTTAATTTCATGCAAAGATCAATCACTTCAAGGTGGTATGAGCAGAATAATACGGTATTGAATGTAAAAAAAAATCTTAAAATGGCAATCACAAAATGCAGTTGTGCCCTTGTCTTACCGAAGGTGCGAAACGTTTATTCATGCTAAAATTAATAGTATCAAAATGTTTAACTAATCCCAAGATTGGCTCTCTTTCTCTCTCTCTCTTGATTGGGCTCAGAAGCCCTAATTTCCAGCACGACTGGATTTGTGCGCATAGTAGAGAGATCTCAGATGAAGACCTTGGAAACAGCAACGTAACACAGCATAGCAGTGACATAGAAAAGAAAAGAGTCGAGAAAGCACTTTAACCCCGCCAAAATATTCGCCGGTGAAACCACACCGAAGAAAAAAAAACCGGTCAGGAGCGAGTCGGACTCGCGCACCGAGGGTTCCGTTCCGATTTCTGAAAAAGTGTGCTATTTAGAGACATCGTTTTATTTTTCCTGTAATCTTTACATAAACTTCTATCACATAGAATAATTTCAGATTTTTCTCTTTGCAAACTTCGGAGATAAGGGGGGGGGGCGAACGGTATTTTTTTTACATTTTTCATCAGAATTCGAAAACTATGCGGCCTATAATAAAAACCGGACAAGTGCGTGTCGGACTACGCACAATGAAGGGTTCCGTAGTTGGTATGAAATTATCCCAAGAACAAACTTAACATTATAGTTGAAAAACATGTTCTCCCACACATTCCAAGTCCAACAGTAAATGTAAGTTTGTAACTTTGTACTCACAATATTGAGAGATTTACCATGTTATTTTAAGACCACAAACTTCCTATAGGTTTTCCTGTAAGCTACAGGTAAAGAACTATTTTCTGTATTTTTTTTTTTCAAAATTTTAGGCTTAGTAGTTTCGGAGATAGGGGGGAATGGTCAATTTTCGTCAATTTTCTTAAATAACTATAAAACGATTAGTTTTAAAATAATAAAAAAATATATTTGAGACCCTCATAGTAAGCCCTTTCATTTGATATCCCCCACGGTACAGTTTGCAAACTTTTTTTTTTTTTCTTATTTGCCCCCTAAAAGTGAACCTCCTATTCAAAATTCAATTATTTACTTTAGCCGTACGTGTTTGGGTCACAGGAATCCATATGTATACCAAATTTCAACTTGATCGGTCCAGTAGATTCGGAGCAAATTGGCTGTGACAGACGGACAGACAGACAGACAGACACACGAGTGATCCTATAAGGGTTCCGTTTTTTCCTTTTGAGGTACGGAACCCTAAAAAAGAAAAAAAAATTAAGAATGTGCAAACAACGCTCTTTCATATGATACCCCACAATGCCCTAGTAGCCCCACTTTGATTTTTTAAGAACCCCTTTCAGTCCTTGTTGCAAAAAAAATATAAATATTTTAATTTCTTTCTTATTTGCAAAATAGTTGGGTCAACGTCATCTAAAACTATTCTAAATTTCAAGTTGATAGCATTAGTAGTTCTTGAGATATCCAGCTGTGACAGACAGACAGACAGACAGACAGACTGAGTGACACCATAAGGGTTCCTTTTTTACCATTTTGGTACGGAACCCTAAAAAGGTACTACACCGTCCTTTTTTTTTCTTCGGAGTGGAAAACCTCAAAAAAAAAGACAAAAAGAAACTGTACCTGAACCAACCTGGCCGTGAGGCGACATCGTTAAAAGATGCCCATCCTAGATAAATATCAACCGTCTCTCCACAATTCCATTGCCAACTTTATTAGGATGCTAATCCAGTAGGCGGCTCTAATAATCCTTCCATATCCTAAGGACACGTCTTCCCTACCATTACCGCGCCCCCCGGTCTACTCCCTGATATGCAATGGTCTCTGTAGCCCCATGAAAAATGGGCTAGTGTGAATTTTTGGGTTCATTTCATTCATTCGTAGTAGAAATTTAGCCCTTGTTACATAGGACATAACTGACAGAATGGCTAAGCCGTCGGGGAAGAAGGCATGATGTTACAAGTATATTATGCAATATGAGAAAAGCCATGTCGTAAGGAATAGATTAGCAAGTCGACAAGGTGATTAACGGCACTGACTACCCTTAAGTATAGTCATGAAGCCTCTGTACCTAATTAATGCCCTAGATTCTAAGGCATTAATTATGTAGGTGAGGCTAGGTCAATGTAACTTCTAGGCCCTAGAATAGAAGTTACGTCTATCCACAAAAACCATAAAATCTTTCCACAAAATGATTAACAAAATCTGTAGCAAACTGACCATAGAGACACTATAGATACTTATGAAACCGGTTTTTCTACAAAAGTTAAACTAGTCCGTGATTAACCTTCGTTGCCACGCCGATTGACGAAAACACGAAACAAAGAAGTAGCATTACTTGGAAGCAATGATGTTAATTATAATACCTCATTGCTTGGAAGTATGTATCGTAGTTGTTTTATTTTTAACCGACTTCCAAAAAGGAGGAGGTTACATGTTCGATGTAAGTAAGTAATTATGTTTTTTTTATGCATATTTACCAATTTTCTCCGTCAATTGTGGACAAATTTTGTTTTTTTTTTTTTTTAAAGGGTATTCACCAAGGGTTTTAAGGGGATTCACTCGATTCAGATTCTGATTGATAAGTAGTATATTTCGCATTTAGGGAACCCATCACCTTATATTTATCTGAGCGACATTGTTATATTACCGAGTCTTTGTATGTAAGTAGACAATTGGACCCTCTTTTGTGGTAAACGTGTATTCAAATCTTTTTGTTCCAAATAGATGTTACTTCCACTTAAACAAATCAATATGCCTAGCCTTTTCCTAAATATGTTGGGGTCAGCTACCAGTCTAACCGGATGCAGCTGAATACCAGTATTTTACATGGAGCGACTGCCTATCTGACCACAACCAACTTACTGGGGCACGATACCCCTTGGCAGATTCCGCCCGCTGTAATAAGGCGTTAGCACCTACTGTGCTCGCCTCCGCAGTCTCGGCTCACTGGTCTTCATTAAATTACTCAGTCTATCCTGTGTTTATTTTGTCAAAAGCAACGACTCAATCGGCCTTATTACAAAACGAGGTTTTTCTTCTGTCATGGTTTAAACCATCGAGGCAGTACAAAACTGACAACTTAGTCCGGTACTAAGTTGTCAGTTATGTAAAACTGACATCTTAATGTGTCGGAATAAAGTTCAAAATTCAAAAAAGAGACCATGGTTTAAACCTGGGTTTGAAGATGAACCTCGTTTTGTAATAAGACGGAATCAGTTTAACTTAGGCCAAACTGTTAAGTAAAGTAGGTATTTAGGTCAAAAACTTTTTTACAAAAACAAATTTTTATTTTTCACTTTTTAGTGGTTCAGTTTGTAATTTATCTAAGTTACAATAACCCAATGTCAACTGCTCATCACGTTTTACAAAATGTTGCTTTTCCCGATGCAAGGACGTTAATTGTTGAGGAGTTCTCCTAGTAAGAACCGAGAAATGGAGCTCATGGTGAAGTCACCATTACCATTATTTTGACGAGCATAAACCATATTAAAGTAATCGAATCGCAACCTGTTATATACTTAGATATAATTAAGTATTTCCGATGGCCCTCTGTGGTCTTCATCACCAGTTCCAGTTCACCGAATGGTACTTTCCGAGAGTAAATGCACGAGTTACTATAAAAAAATACCGAAATCGATATAGGTGTGCCCATAAAATTTGAGGGTTTCCCTCGATTTCCATGGGATCCCATCATCAGATCCTGACTTGATGATCATGGGACCACTTGGGAAGTATACCCTTTCGAACAAAAAAAGAAAAATCCAAATCGGTCTAGCCATTTTCGAGCAATCGGGGAAAAGGTTCCGACGAATTGAGAACCTCCTCCTTTTGGAAGTCGGTTAAAAATAGATTGTCCTGGGCTTAACTAGTATGTTCTGAGTCTGACACGCGTAAGATAGACCGTTTTGGCTTAGGGCAAACTAGTTTGGCCTGAAATCAGGTTTGGCCGGTAACATCTGTACTGAACTAGCAATGCGCCATGCTAATCGGAACGCCTGATTTCAGAATAGCAAACTTACGTGACACGAATTATAGTCACACACTATGTGAAAATCTCAAGTGTCTACCTATTATGGTTCAAAAGATACAGCTCTGTGACAGGCGGATGAACAGCAGAGCCTTAGTAATAGGGTCCTGTTGGCACCCTTTGGGTACGGAACCTAGGTAATAATGCCGTAAAATAAGTTACAAACGTTCTATTGATAACAGTAATATAGGTAGGTATGACTTTTCTCGAAACCATTCAGGACATTTTCGACCCTCCGGTAACTTCGTTGTGGATTATTATAATCTCAGACTTTTTATGTTTTCGGAGACAATTATGTACGTTTTGCAGTCGTAAGCGCCAATGCTGAACGCGAGATCTTTGGTTAGATTTTGATCCCAAGGTAGTCTGGATTAGTATTGGTATTGGTCTGGATCTGGGCACGTTCTATGGCAATAGACTCGCCCCCTATTATATGTAGTTTGAACACAGCTGGCGAAATGTGCCTTTCGGGGAAAACGTTATCTAAAGAATTCGGACGCAAGCATGAACTATACTTACCTAGATCTAGTCACTTAAAAACACAGGGCGATGACATTTTATCTCATTATTAAGTTGTAGGTACTATTCGATTATGCATTTGCAGTTTATTGACACGATGCAATCAAGGGTATTATTAACGATATTTTATAAGACTAGGTAGGTACAACTTCAATATTATGTAGGTACTTAGTGTTTTGATCTATCGCACCGACTCTACGACTCTTATCTAATTACGCAATAAGGTAACTATAGTATAGTTAAAATCTCGCTGCAGACTCGGTCATAAATCATTCGAGTGTTTCGCTCTCTTTCCCACTCACGGGCCTTATGGGCAGGCCACGCCCACACGTAGTCCTGTGCATTACTGCAGTCGATGAGTGATATCGATAGTTTTATATATTTATAAATGGGTGATAGAAATAAATACACATTTTTTTTTTATTTTATTACCAAATTTACTACAAAGCATATTAAATATATAAACAAAAGAATAATTAATGAATGAATACTTTAATAATTAAAAATGAATACCTAATGAATGCAGTATGTTTACGTGATAACCTTAATGATTCTGTTATCGATAATGGCCTTGAGCGCGCGGAACTAGCGCACATCCCTACTCCGATTATGATTTATGACCAAGTCTGCAGCGAGATTTTAACTATACTATAGATAAATTACTACACGAATCGCATCAATTTTTACAATACCAGAATACCTACTAAGTATTGTATATACGTCCTAGACTCCTACGTACTTCAATGTTTGCAAAGACTTTATGTAGCCACCACATACAACGACTTCAACCAATACCCTATGCCCATGGATACTTACAAACTACGAGAGTGAAGAGCTGGACTTAAGCCAGCCTTGTAAAATCAGGGATCACTCCAATATAATGCTAGTTTTACCCAGAGAAGCAGAATATTGCACATCATAAAACAGAAAATTCGGCCCCGGTCTTTTTGAATTACGGTCTTATACTTTAAAACCCCCTGAGGCCCTATGCCGGATGCCTTGTTGAGGCTTGTTGGGATGAGCTCCCGGCCCGGACATTGAGTGGGCCCCTAAACACCGCGGGCTCTGGTTCTCAGCACCACTTTGCACCTTAATAGCAATGCACGATGAGAGAATATAATTTGAACCTGGCTCCCGTATCGATAAGTGCCAATGCATTTAAATTTTACATTTTCAAACGCGCGAATTTTTTTTTTAACGCAGTGGACGTCATATTGCTCTGTGGTCGCATGACGTCAGTTCGCTGAGTAAACAAACATTATATCTAAGCTGATCAGTTGACACTTTTCAATTTATACAACCGTAATGACGTAATAACATGGCGGCTACTTTCATGGTGTTAGAAAACAGATTAAAAAATCTGAAAACTTTAAATTAAATTTTAAAATTTATATTTTTATTTTATGAACTAAAACTAACATTTTGCGACTGCTTTTTGTCCAAGCTATCTAAATAATATATTTTTAGATTTTTTCTCATAAAGAGTAAAATACCGTAATTGGGCTACTGGGCTATCGTAAGCTTGAACCTAATAGTTTGGCATTACAGTGAAGTAAGTATTAATGAATTTATTTATTAGTTATAGACTTACCAATCAAACTGCAACGGCAACACCACCCTTTTCTTCCTGATGATATTTAAAATGTTATCATGAGATTCATTCCCGTCCTTGTCTCCATCATCAGCATTCCACGCTGCCCTTTCAATCCGGTTCCTCCTTCTGCTGTAAGCATCCACAGGCTTCGGAAGTCTTTCATCAGATAGATGTAACTCCTTGTACTCAGTCTTGGACATGTCTGATAGTTTTGTCAGACCGTATTTTGCTTTGCAATGGTCTGGTCCTCGTGAACCAGCATTTAGCTTCTCTATTTCTCGTACTGATGCCTGGAAAGGAGGGTTTTATGAGGATTTGAATAGTACTTATCATGGAAAACTGAGAGAAATATTATAAAGACTTAAGAGTTGATTTTGATTAATAACACCTGACTGGTATGACAGATGCAATAATAAGGCTGACATGTCTTGAGTTTTTGAGTATGAAAGCCATTAGAATGTTGTAAGACAAAGGAAATGAAAATGTACGAGCTACGCTGTACATTGACCTTTGTGGTAGTTTGTACATCACACTCAGTTGTGCACACCAATAATCTTTACCGGTGCATCTCTAACATTTTACATAAGTGTACTACTTTTGTAATTATATTCAGTAATAAATACATCAAGGGACTCATTTGTCTACTCATCTACATAACATTCAACCTATCATAACTTAACAAGTACATAACATTTTCACTGTTGGGAGTTACACCCCAACAGAAAATAATGTAATTTTTCCAATTCCACAAAGTAAGTACCTACCTACTTTAATGAAATTGCAGGTTGAAGCATTATAGAGCAACCATTGTTTTTTTCTCATTAACTTTATATGCAAGTACCAAAATAATTAACTAAAAACAATTAAACACTGTTCTCCGGATATTTAGTAATGAATGCTACTAGTGTAAACTGTTATCAAGAATGTCTGTGTATGTACTTTCTATGTTATGTTATCTTCTAAAATGATTGTCAAATGAACATCAAATTGTTTTGAATAAATTAATCATTCAGTTAGTGGTTCCATTAGGAGATTTGATACTTACACTGTAAAAAAATAAATGTTAGTGGGTGTCATAATTAACTGAATAATAGATAATAATAATAGTAGATTCATATTTCAAGTCAATTTCTTCTGAAAAAGATTATTATTTTTCATAAATAATAATCTTTTTCAGAAGAAATTGACTGTAGTTATTGTAATCAATGAAACTATTCCCTGAGGTTGTTATGATAAATTACTCAAGAAAAAGTATTATTACATTAAAATAAAAATATATAAATAAATTCCTTAATGGCATAAAAAGAGGACAATTACTATTGAATATACCTTCAAATAATTAATTCAAGCTTGCCCTTGTTATGCATTGAGTTAAATGCATGTAGCCCTACTGATACGGTGATAAACAAACAAAAAGATAAAGTTTATGACTGTTGTAATAGTAAAGAGAAAAAGTTTTATGAGAAACGCAAACTTAAAACATAACTTCCCAATGGAACTGTCAACTAAAACTTTATTTTAAAAACAAACTACTTAGGTATTACTTATTCAAAAAAGTAACTCACCACGAAATGTTGTAATCTTGCCGTATATTCATCGGGGTTTGGGTAACTTTTATTAAACTTTGCTATGTAATCATCGAACATTGGCTTCAATTCTTCCACAGATTTTTCCCGAGTTAGTGTAATGGGTATAGCGACAAATAGTAGACAGAATAATGCGAACCCGAGCACCCAATTCCACCATTTCGTCATTTTAAACGAAATAAAATTATTGTAAACACAAACAGCACCCACTCCACAAAACCAAACTCAGTAAACTAATTTTGACAGCAGTCAACAGTGTTGCCAATCCGAGTTTTACATTGAGCAATTTTTTTTTTTTACACTATCAAAGAAAGAGTTCCTATTTCTAGATTGTAATACAAACTGAAAGGCCGATTCGAAATTAGAAATGATAATCAATAATTGTTACGATTTTATTTAAATCTGCCTATTTTTATTAATCATAGAAATATGAATATAGCAAAGAGCAGTCTCCAAAAAGAGACGTATCAATGACTACTAATAAGGCCGGATAGTCGGCTTTCCCGACTGGTCGGTACATCTCTAGTAACGATGTTATGGTTAGTTCAAAAAGCTTGTCTGAAGTCTGATGATACGTAGTATCCCTAAGTAGTATGTGGTCTGATGTCTCAACAGATCAGGCTAACTTCCTACTTACTATGAGGCTAACCAGGGGCGGACCGTGAATTTGTGGGGCCCTGTGCTAATACTACTGGGGGGCCTGCCTAATAAGGTACAAAATGGTAATTTCTTAGTTGATTAATTAATCAACTTAAAACTAAACTAAAACTAACTAACTTAAAACTGTTTTCGTTATTGATGTAGTAGGTACAGTCAGCAACAAAAGTCGATTAAGGCGAAATAAGCGCCAGGGTAGCCCGCGAAATTATTTTTTTTTACGTTTTTTGCAATTTGTAGGTCAGTGTGAGCTTGTATGTTGATTATAATATGATTCGCGGCCGTAGCTAATACGGCTTTACAGAATTATAATCATTAGAATCAGCAATAGAACTCCATAACTTAGCATTTACCTCAAACCTCATGATTTCATGAAATCGCTAGATTTGAGGTAAATGTTAATTTAGAATAGACGATGTCAAAAAGTAGGTATAGATTTCTTATACCGTACACGGTACAGGATAAGAAAAATCGGCCAAGTGCGTGTTAGACCACGCACAACGAAGGGTTCCGTAGTTGAAAATTATGGCTATTTTCTCTAACGTGTTCTATATAAGAACGTGTTCGTGTATGAAGAAGCTATGCATAGGATTCTAGAGCTGCTGTGATAGTTTATGGTGCAGGGAGTTTGCCAAAGAAAATTAAAACACAAATTCCAGTAAATAGTACTTAAACTAATTTATTCCACAAAAAAAAAATCTTAAAACTACTACAGACATGATCACTCCATTTTCATACCATCGAAAATAACAAAACACCACTTATTCTCAATACGCGCTCCAACACCGGTTGTCTTACGACGAAACACATCACTATACTTCTTCAGAACTTCATGTACTGTAGATTGGGTGACACTAGGGGCTAAAGACTTGACGTAGGACACTAGGTAGTCTAACGAAGCGCCAAGTGGATGTACCATAAGGAAAGCTGATAGTAGACTGATGAGCTTGGCTTCGGAAGCCTTGACTTCTATTCCTCCTGAGGATGTAACGTCTTCTGGTAGTGGGGGCGGTGGCTGCGGCTTCATGTTCTTAATATCCATGGGGAGGTTGGGCATAGGCGGCGGCGGCAGTGGTGGGTATACCTGGAAGTAAAGTTACAGCTTAGTTCATCAAAAACTTTTAGAAGGATTCGAAGACTGGTAGACAATGAAATGGATGCACCAATACTACAGACAAACACACATTTTTAAACGAGAACAATTTAAAAATCTTTAAATTAAGAAATAGGTGGTCGCGCTTAAAAATTTGACAGCTGTTTGCAGTTTCAGAATGCACCCTGCATTCTGAAAGTGCAAACAGCTGTCAAATTTTTCACTGTTTTAATTAATAAATCAATATTACTACATGAAATTATGCAATTCTCTGTTGTAGGTACTTAAAATATATTGACTATGAATCGAGTTATTTATTTATTTCTTGCTTACCAACTAAACACATACACAGCATTAACCCAGCGTCTTTGTCATAATATAGATCTCGCATGTATCTAAATTATAGGAAAGCACGATTTTAAGGGGTCATTGTACTCATCATTCAATCAATCTGCCTAGCCTTTTCCCAACTATGTTGGGGTCGGCTTCCAGTCTAACCGGATGTAGCTGAATACCAGTATTTTACATGGAGCGACTGCCTATCTGACCTCCACAACCCAGTAACTGGGTAATACGATACCCCTTGGTAATAGTGGTTGTCAGACTTTCGGGCTTCTGACGACCCGTAACGACTGTCAAAGATTCACGAATGACAGCCGGGACCAACAGCTTAACGTGCTTTCCGAGGCACGGAGGAGTCTCGGTTTGTATAGATAGTCACCCATCCACTGACCAACCCCGGCAAGCGTAGCTTAACCTGATGGATCGACCCGTGCGGCTGTTATTACTTAGCCACGAGCTCCCCCTTGTACTCATCATTATGAACAACTTTTACTATGGAAACAAACCTGAAATCGAGAAAAAGAAACAGCTGTTTCCTTCATTTTGACGAGAACTTACGTGAACATAAACGTGGGAACAGCTGATTTTGTTTCGCGATTTCAGATTTGGTCCCATAGTAAAAGTTGTTCATAATTATGAGTACAATGACCCCTTAAAATGTGCCCATGAATTAAATTTCTGCCTACTACGTCGGGAAATAAATGGTGTCGTGTTAATTGTTATACAAGTTTGAACAGAAATGAATTACTTGTTTGTTATGCTGCAGGGCCTGCTGAGCGATGAAGTGCGCCTTGAACGTCTCGAATCTTCTCTCAGCCTCATCCTTCGCCAAATGAGCCTCGTTCTTGTAACCTTCCAATTCATGTGTTAGGTTTTCGTTTTCAGCCTAAAACAAAATTTATTGTTATTTTCCGCGTGGGTGTACTATAGGGTATAATAATTCGTTATCTATACTAATATTATAAAGAGGTAAAATTTGTATGTAAGTTTGTAAGTTTGTAAGTTTGTATGTAGGGGGTAATCTCCGGAACTAATTATCCAATTCTAAAAATTTTTTCACAAGTAGAAAGCTACATTATTCCTGAGTGCTATAGGCTATAAATTATATTTATATCATGCATATTAGCCGAGCTATCACAATTTTTGTCTAACAAGTCGGAAAGAAATACCTCTTTAAACAGACTTTTTTGCATGCGCTGCCTAAACGGTTGTTTATAATTGAGAACAATGTATGGCAGTCTGGTCCGTCTTAAATAATTCTACAAAAAAGTCCGCGACACCACATTTCTATCTTTTATATTTTATCTTTTATACATCTTTTATTGCTTTAAAAAAGTATTTTTTAGATATACTTACGTTTGGATGATTATTTAAACAACAATTTAAAACATTAATCCTTATCAAAACAAGTTATTTTATGATCACAAGGACATCATGGAGATAAGATTTGGCCTTTACAGTATGTCAATTGGTCATACAGTTTCGGAGATAATATAAAATTACTAAAACGACTTAAAAAATAACTTTAATTCATACCGGTCGCTCTTGAGCGAACATGTTTAGTGCGGACGTTTTATCAAATTATCCATAGTTGGCGTTGTGCAAATAAGTAATTTTTCTGAATTGCGAGATTTTCCGCGGATTGACGACCCTCTGGATTTATTATTTCAATAATGTCGGTGGAATACAGCGGAAGAGTTTGTTTCTTTGTTAGTTTGTTTGAACGCGCTATCTCTGGAACTACCCCAGTCGGATTTGAAAAAATCTTGCATCTTTGCATTTTATAACCCAGTTCTTGAGGAGGGCTATTTAACATCACGCTAGGGCCCTTAGAAGCCGAGCGTGAAGCAATAGCGCGGGCAGGCGATGCGGAAGGATATAGGCTATTTAACATCACGCTAGGGCCCTTAGGAGCCGAACGCGAAGTAATAGCGCGGGCAGGCAACGCGGAAGGATATAGTCTATTTAACATCACGCTAGGGCCCTTAGGAGCCGAGCGCGAAGTAATAGCGCGGGCAGGCGATGCGGAAGGATATATGCTATTTAACATCACGCTAGGGCCCTTAGGAGCCGTGCGCGAAGTAATAGCGCGGGCAGGCGATGCGGAAGGATATAGGCTATTTAACATCACGCTAGGGACCTTAGGAGCCAAGCAAAAAGAAAAAATGTCAGAAAGGGTGCTTAAGCGCAAACGAAGTAATAGCCCGGGCAGGCGTTGCGATGCGATGCGTCGTTGGGGGACAAGAAATTTCACGCGGACGAAGTCGCGGGCAGAAGCTATATTATATATTTTCGTTATCTATACAAATAAAAAGAGAAGTCCTGACTGACTGATTGACTGACTCATCAACGCCCAGCCCAAACCCTTTGACCTAGAAAGCTAAAATTTTGCACGGAGCTTCCCTTTATAATGTAGACAAGGAATAAGGAAGGAATTCCTAGTAGTACATACCCGTGGGATATTATCCGACATCCACGCGGGCGAAGCCGCGCGGGAAGTGCTAGTATTACGAGTATATAGATTTCGTGCAGATTCGTTAGATTTCGTTCGTTCGATGAATCTGCACGAAATCTAACTTAGAGAGAAGTGTTGATGATTTTATGGTTAAAATTATTTAAATACATATGTTTTATTGCCGCGTATCATATTTTGATCAATATACAACCTGACACGGACCTGTAAATTGCAAAAAAACAAAAAAAAAATGAATTTCGTGGGTTACCACCGCGCATCCCCCTTAACTTTAACTGCCCTCGTCAGTGTGTTCTTGTATTCTGTTTTATATCTGTATCTAAATATGCTTGATAATACATTCATTTCATTGCTCCCGCGCGTGTGCAACCTGCCGTTTTAGGAAATAAGATTAGTTACATTTATGAGTAGTTTGTGCTCACGACTCGTGCCATCTACTACCTACTCCTCTGCCTAACCCTCGGGGGAATACAGTCGTGATGTTATGTGTTAAGTTTCCGTTTATGTTGTATTGTTGATTTTTTCCAAAAATGAGTAAATCAAAACACGGCCAAATTAAATTAGCTAGCGGAACTCCGCAGACGTGATGGGTATCGACATCTAAACACGATCGCTGCTAGGCAGATTGAAAAACTACGCACAATTCACTACAATAAAATAATAATAAAGTGAGCAAATTCTAATGTAAAAACATGATTAAAAGGTACCTACTCTCAGCTGCTCATATTTCTCCAAAGGCACCGACGGCTTGCCTGACACCTTTTCTATTTCTTCTTCATCAAATATAGCATTGAACTCGTCTTTTATGTTGTCCAATTCCTGTAAATTTCGAATGATTAACACATTGTTTTAACCTTTCAACTTTTATTTGTGTAAAAAAAATAATGAATATCATTATTTTTTTACACAAATATAAGGTGACTGGTAATTAGTGACCGATACCTAAACACATGATTGTACTCATCATTATGAACAACTTTTAGTATGGGACCAAACCTGAAATCGCGAAAAAAAAATCAGCTGTTCAGTACATTTTGACGAATTATGCGAACATCAATGTACTGAACAGCTGATTTTTTTTTCGCGATTTCAGGTTTGGTCCCATACTAAAAATTGTTCATATTGATGAGTACAATCATGAGTTTAGGTATCGGTCACTAATTACCAGTCACCCTATATATCTATTTTTCGCTGTTTTTAGGTACATACATCAATCAGAATCGTGTATTTTCCATCTATGGTAAGCTGCCTACAATATACCTGCTTCTTGAATGCTGCAACTTCTACGCCGCAGAAGAAAAATAAAAATTTCACAATCAGTCAAAGTATTGCTAAAATCTAATAATCAGAGCTCTTGTATGAAAATAAGAAATAAGAACAGTGATGACATCATGTTGTTGGATCAGTGACGACACAGCTCCGGAAGTCAGGATCCGAAGTCTCGCTAAGAAATTTTGATGGAGGAGAAGACCCGTAGATAGCTCGGAAGACCCCGTAGATTCTGGTGAACTGGCTTCCCAAAACATGAACTCATCACATGATGCAATACATCGACAGATTGGAAATAGATACTTTACCGGATGATGCAGATAAACAACGAAACTGATGGCGATCTTCTTTTTCTTTGGGATAGCAGCCGAGCCATTGCTCACGAAACACAAACTAAACTGCTAACTCACCATACCTAGCTTGGATATTGCTGTCGGGTTCCACCAGCTACATGTCGAGAGACAAATTGGCTTTAGATCTCCTACTATTACCAATTTCTTCTATAATCATTATCAGCAGAAAGAGTCCTGAGTTTTAGAAACCGTTTGCTGCGATGCGATGCCATGTTACCAATTTGAAGTTGAAGTTGTGAAAGTTGTTGGTGCTGCGTTTATGTAGATGACGTGCTGATAAAGCAGAAAATCATTTTGTCTTTCCTTTTTATAGGACTGAATAGAAATCGTTTTTAATAACGATTAAAGGTTTTCTAACCTAGTTTTTTTTTTCATTTCCTTATTGAACATCTTATTAAGGTTAGCACATATTGCAGCCGCATCATGCCGACTACGAATGTGATGTATTATAAGTATTGCAATGCGCTGCGTTGGGGCGCAGCCTGCGCAAACATGCGCTAGCCTTAGAGGTATTCCGTGAAAATGTGAATATTTTCAACACCTCTCTGAAATGTTACGTACCTCGGTCATTTTAAGCCACATCTCGATATTCCGACGCTGCTGCTTCGAGAAATGATCAGAAACCCGCTGAATTTTCGCCGCCGTGAGTATTTTCGCTACCTGTTCGACTGGCGTTGACAAATGTTTTATGTTAAAAATAACATAGACATTTTATATTTTGATAAACATAAATTATAAGGAAGAAATTGTAAAATAAATATTCCGTAAAACCATCATTATGGCAGTTTAAAAAACTGAATAAGTTTTCTGAAGTATTTAGGATGTATTTTTTATATCGGCGGTAGTAAAACAAAATATAAAATGTCATGAAAATGATATATGTAAAAATAAAAACTGTGTCGCCTGTTTCTCATCACTTGACTTTAACGTGTCTCCTCCACTGCACTGCATTGATTTCTATTAATGAGAAAGTCTTGAAGTAAGCACAGATCAACACAAAAACGAGACAAAAGCATATTCGTTTCATTATTTATGCTTCATTATAAGTCTATCTGCAACTGACCTCCCCGCCACCTCCTCCGTTTCTAGTTATATTTAGGAAGTACTTCCTTTGGAAATGTTGAATTTCTACCTATGGTTGCAGTATCGGCATCGTAGTCTTGGCGTCCAAAGCTGGCCCTGCCAGTCCTGCCAGAACTACAAAATTATGGATACGTAGGGAAATCAGTAGATTTACCTTACAGGGCTTAAGCTACCAAGCTGAATATTTTACTAGAGCTTGTCTATTATGAAATGACGCACCCCACTACTTAATTTTGTATACGTCCACTACGGTGAATGCGCATCATTTCAGAGTTGACAAACTCTACCTGATTTTACTATTACCTTTTTGTTTAATCGAGTTGCGTTTATGGCATCCACAGGATTATCACAACCGCATTGAGGTAATTAATAAACAAAAACGTCGAGCACCACATAGACGCCATTATAATATTACCATCAGCATTTCGTAGTGGTATAAAGATGATACAATACCTCCTCGCTTTCTAACTTCTGGTTGGAAGTAGATAGATACAACAGACAGACAGATAGTTACAAAGTAAGTACAGTGTTGTGGGACGAAATCGCGCCACCATCCGCTTAGACCTATGTAGACTTAACTTACGTGTAACTATGGGAGCAAAATTGTATGCTTAGCATTACGGTCGTTATAGTCTTTTCTGCCATTTATTTTACTTTAGCGTCCATGAAGTATTGCATTTTTTCATCTATGGTTGCTTGTCAATAAATAAGGAATTTTATAGCGTCCATGAAGTATTGCATTTTTTCGTCTATGGTTGCCTGTGCATAAATAAAGAGCTTCATAGGCGTGCTTATGTCAAGAGTAAAATAAATGGTTGAAAATAGTATAAAATAATTAATTACGTATTGTAAGAGTACATTGCACGCGTCGTTTTCTGTACTTAACTACTTACTGATCCTCCGATTGGCAACGAGCTTCAGTTACCTTCTGGTTACCTTGCAGTCCGGGTACGAAGAGCGAATCTGCACGTTCAACCAAGACTCCTTACGCCAATAGTAAATCTCAGAACTCGACTCGTGCAAGAGTAAAGTCTATTCAAATCTTTTTTCCAATTCATGTTAATTTCACATCAACTTTATGCAAGTGAAAATAAAAAATTCTGAATGACTAGCTCTTGAAAAAGACATTTGTTCAAGTACAGACACCAGCACATCAAGCTACTACAATCTGTCAAATTTCTTTAATAGATTTTCATCTTTATCGCTAAAGTACTAAGTTCAAGGTTGATTGTGAAAATTTGACAGTTTCGGGGGGTTTGACCTGCTGGCGTCTGTACATGTTTGAATTTAATATTCAAAGTATTCAAACATGTACTTGAACAAATGTGTTTGAATTACGAACGCAGTATAGTTCAACACTCTTTCTATAGTGAGAAATATACAACTTTACATGTTATCTCTCAGAGCTACTAACTACAACTGCCTGTATAAATAGCCAATGCAGAAGGAACGCAATAAATTGTTCATATTATGCAGGTGTGTCGGTGGAATCACGTTCAGTCCTCACTGCGTCTTGATAAGGGAAGTACGAGTACCTCCAGCCAAAAAACATTATTAAAAAGACGCGAGTATACTGCTTCAAAGTTATCCTCCAAATAAGCAGTGCCAGCACAAACCATGTCCATTAGCCCCCGAGGTTGACCGACGAATTAGTGAAGGTTGCAGGAATCTCCTGGATGCAGACTGCCTAGCCCCAGGACCGAACTTGTGGTGATTCTTGCTGGAGGCCAATTTACAGCAGTGTATAACACCTTAGTACACCGTTGAAGACCCCAAGTAGGAAAAAAATACAGAACGAAAATATTTGAAAAAATATATCATAGCAGGGGTAAGCGTCGGTGTACTAAAGTAGTAAGATTAATTTATAAAATCTAAGGGTAAGCGCACACGAGCCCCAGGCCACAACTACCGTTGGCTATCGCTCCCTGCTGCTGTAGCGAGTGGCCGACACCGGCCACACATGTGCGACGACTCCGTACAAAATGTATGAAAAATCATTTGAACTACTAGTTGCAGGGCTACCGGTGGCTGTGGCCGGTGGCTCGTTTGCGCCTAGTCTAAATTGACTGTCTGGTCGCAATCTTCACGAACTCGTTCTTTTATTCTCCAACCTGCTTTCAGCTTTTCCATTAACTAATCTCTTCAGCACCCTAAGTTGACGTTCGCACGGACGTAAAAATATCGCGGCGATTTTGTTTTTTTTTTTTTTTTTTAAATCTAATATTTAGAGGCTTCAGTGCACTCTAGGTGACTATGCCAGCCTCATGGGATCATTCCTATAGTAGCATAATGGGCATCCTGCATGCTGCGATAGCAGACTGCAAGCCACCCATTACTCTACTCTATCCGTCACTCACATCTTCAAATATAGTTCCTGACCTATACTCTCTGCCCCTCTCTATCCTTTCTCTCTTTCATACACCGCTTTAAGAACTTGTAAATACTCTGGGCTTCTTCAGTCATTGGCTGGTTCAGAATCAAATTGATTCCACCATTGTGGAGATCAATATTTGGCAATAAATAGGTTCCTCCTGAGTTCGCGGTACTGGTCACATTCCACCATCACATGAATTATATCTTCGGGCACCTGACACGTATCGCACAGTGGCGATGATTTAACCCCCATTAGATTATAAAATTTGTTTAGTGGAACATGACCAGCCCGCAACCTGAGAGCCGCAACTAATGTCTCCCTGGAGAGGCTGGCACAATCGAACCAAGGCACTGACCCTGGTGTGTCCTGTATGGTATAGTACCAATCGCGCACTGGATTTTCAACGCTCTGCTTAGCATCGAGAGTTCAAAATCCAACAGTGTGTTTTATCGACGCGCTAGAATGCACTCTGTTGTTAAGTTGGATTCTCAATGCTCGGCTCAACAGCGAGAGTTGAAAATCCAGTGCGCGATAAAATCCTGCCGCGACATTTTGACGTCCGTGCGGAGTTGCGGACGTCGGCTAATTCACCAACGAAATTTAATTTTATCGTTATCTAAAGTCGTTCTGTCGCTACAATATAATCATAATGTGACGGAGAATGCGACGATTTAAAACTGAGTTGCGTTTGAGAATTCAGCCGAAGTTCCTTCTCGAGTCTTTAGACCACTGGGTTTCTTAGTTGCCAACCTGATTCCAGCTCTTCCACTGATCTTCTTGGTCTCCATACATGCTGCGCCGACTCCAAATTAATTAGTATAAAGGCAGGAGCACGATGGACAGAGGATGAGTGATCAGGGTCCAATGTTGACACTATCTTAAGAATACTAAATTCTAAAGTCCGGTCGCGAAGCAGAAGGAATTTCGTACAATGACCCCTCATAAGTCCTCATTACTAATCTCACTAATGTGCGAACGCGAACGCAATACATTTGTGCGCGAGTGATAGAGATAAGTACTGAGGGGTCATTGTACGAAATTCTAACTGCTTCGCGACCGGACTTTACTCACATTGCAATATGATATGTATGAATTTGTACCTGATGCTGGACCCAAATATTGGTATTCAACATCAATCTGCCTCTTCTCATTCTTCATTCATTCAGACTCGTGGCTCATGGTGGTGGTCGTGGCCGCACGGTTAGATCGATCCAGGTTAAGCAACCATTGCTGAGGTTGGTCCGTGGATGGGTGACAATCCACTACCGTATCTCGGAAAGCACGTCAAGCCATTGGTCCCGGCTGTCACTCGTAGATCTTTGACAGTCGTAACGGGTAGCCAGAAGCCCGAAAGTCTGACAACCAGTCTTACCAACAGGTTGTTATCTAGTAACTGGGTTGTGTAGGTCAGATAGGCAGTCGCTCCATGTAAAAGCTGCATCCGGTTAGTTGGAAAGCCGACCACAACATAGTTGGGGAAAGGCTAGGCAGATGATGACTAGAAATCTTCAATCTACTTACATTGCAAGATGATGTGTCCAAATTTGTCCCTGGTGGTGGTCCTCAAACTCTGGTATTCATCATCAATCTGCATCTTCTCATTGAACAGCCTTCGAAGCTGGTTGTTGGTCGCTTGGATTAAGGCGTAGAAGGTATTTGAGTTCTTCTTGTTACATTCGCCGCGTTCTAGCCATGCTGCCAGGGTCTGAACGAAAGGTGTTAAGTTAGTTTGTGAAAAAACTTATTGGTAGTTACAGATCATTTCATTTTATTTCCCTGGGTCCTGGTTTCGATTACCATGCATGTTAGGCAATGTTATTCGGTTTCTTTACTTAGGAATTTCTTAATAACAGCCCAGAGACCGAATTTCTGCCAACTTAACGGTTAATAGACACACCCTCTTTTTGTTATTCTTAGTTCTGTTTACTCCCATTGGACGTAGACATAACTGGCGAAATGTCGAACTGGTATTTGTTTTGCCACTTTTGACAACAATCCCCAGAATATGCTACTTCATTATTTCTACATATAAACAAGGTTGATATGAGCTAGGCATTAAATTAAACCACATATACTTTGTATCATTGTCAGCTTCTACATTCAAAATCAGATAAATAGAAGCAATAGTTGAGTCACAGGATTATTTTTTAGTTTTTCTTTGTTGAAACACGATGTATCTGCCCTAACAGCTGACTAAGTACGTACGTATAGTTATCTAGGGTCATACATACCTTAAAACGACAGAATTTTTGAGGCGACGTTGCCGTTTTGTTACGCAGATCAGTGGAAAGCTCTACAAAGGATGTTTACATTTTAATTCGATTACTAAGCTATTTTATTTGTCCGAAAAAAGTTTTTTCTTATTTTTCTCCTAAACTTTTGTGCACCTATAGTATATGTGGTTTAATTTAATGCCTCTCGCTCATATCAACCTTGTATAATGTAAAGTGGCATGGTATAGGCATGTAATTAAATTAAATTAAAATTAAATGGTTTTTATTTCGGAACAAGTAATGCGGAGGAATGAGGAAAATGTCGTGAGGAAAGAAAGAAAGAAAGACCCAAAGAAACGATGGATGGACTGTGTGAAAGATGTTAAGGCTAGAAAGGAGAGAAGTATGGAAGAAAGGGCCATGTTGCGCCGACCCCAACTAAATTGGCATAAGGGCATGATAATGATGATATGGTTAAAGTTATTAAACTGTCGCAAAGACAAATATACCTTGTTGTTTCAGGATGTGCAAGTGGTATTCAACTATACTTAAGACCATAGGACCTTATATTCTTTAGACTATAGGTACTTAAGTGTAACCTTTGACCTGAGCCTAATATGATTATGGATGATGGACGTTTTGGGGAACTGTCTCATGTAATTTTGACGTTCAAAAAGTGCCGATTCTCAGCCTAGTTTGAGTTACTTTTGATTTTAAGTTACTTTTGATTTTGAAGTAAAGGGAATATTGTACAACATAGCAAAGAAAACTTACTGGTGCAGCTTCAGCGAAATCATTATCACTCTTGATCTTCTCCCCAACAGCCACGAGGTTGGCTGCGGTGAACTGCTCAACGCGGGGTGGAGTCGGTGCACGCTTGCGTTTGTTCTTCTCAAACTCGTTCTGGTCTTCACGGTTCTGTTTGTCATTGATGTCATGTTAGAAAAATTGTAATTTCGTATCGAGATACAGGACCCAGACATTATTATGACACCAAACTTATCTCGTACATCTTTGAAACTATTGATCTTAGACTTATTTTGATGTAAAATTATTAAAGAGCATTAAGAGATATATTTTTTTTAAAGTTTGCTTTTGTTTTTCTGAACAATATGATCTGTGGAGGTTGCCCCTTTTGCCTTTTAACCGTACATGTACCTGCCCTTATATAAAAGACCTTCCGAAAAACACCTTCAATCTATATTTACAACCGAACTTTCAAATCACAAACACTTATTAAAATTTTATTTCCCTTTCTCACAAAGTGGGAATAAAATAGATAAAAATTAATCGTAGATTTCATGCAAATACGCTTGAAATACTCACCAATGCATAATCAATGAAAAGAGTTGTTGCCTCGCTCTCCATTTGATCATGAAACTTGATACGACTACCGGACACAAGGAACGACAGCTCCACGCTCTCCGTCTTCTCATACCGTACATGACAAACCCCTTGCTTGTACACCTTCACTTCATCAATTGGACCAAATCGTTGGAATATCTCTTTGATATTATCTTCACTGATTCCAGAGGGCAGACCTCCAATGAAGATTGTACGACACCCTGGCGGTTGTTCCCTTCGTTGAGGTGTTGTTGTACCAGGGAGAGGCGGGAGGATTACACCGTTGCTAAAGTAAATGTGCATTTGTATTTGTTGATTCATCATCATCATATTATTGGGCGTATTATTGGACATTATATTATTGGACATCATATTAGTAGACATCATATTCATGCCAGGCATCATATGTTGCATGTTTGACATGTCCATCTGTTGCATGTTTGACATGTCCACCTGTTGGTTCATCATAGGGTTTTGTATATTTTGCATCATGTTGCCATACTGCATCATATTTTGTTGTCCTAAAAAGATGATTATTACAATATTGTGTTTTTGTTTAGGACATGTATTGTGTATGAAGCAATTAATATTTTATTCATTTCATACAATATAAACTCGTATTGTGAAATTTTCTTTTATCTTATGTAACACTTTTGGGTCTTTGCCAGAATTTTTTTTTTTTTTTTTTATAAACTTGACTAGGCCTTTTAATGGTACGTAGCTAAATCTATTTTCAGGTTTGAACTATACCTGTAGATATGGGAGTAAAATTGAGTTCTATGAAAACTAAAAACTTATTAGATTGGATGGAAACATTTAAGGGAACTTTGTATGATAAAAAACAGTGTGTATTTTTTAGGGAAAATTGAGGTTTGAGGAAGCCTAACTAAAGGGCACAAGGAGAATTAAAACTGAAAAGTGATATTTATCATATTTTCTGTAGATTACAGGAAAACCTATAAGAAGTTAGTGATCTTAAAAAAAGATGGTAAATCTCTGAATATTGTGAGTATGTATGGGAGAACATGTTTTTCAACTATAATGTTAAGTTTGTTATTGGGATAATTTCATCCCAACCACCAAACCCTTCATTGTGCGTAGTCTGACACGCACTTGGCCAGTTTTTTTTTTTGTTAAAGCTGTAACTCATAAACATGGTAGATATTTGTCATACCTGGCATCATCATATTATTGTGTGGCTGCAAGTGGTCTGGCTGCTGCACAACTTTATCCCACTTGGAGTATCGGTGATCGCTGCCATTCCGGTTCCGGTCACCTCGGTTATTCCTGTCCTTGTTGTTGTGGTCACGGTCACGATTGCGGGACCTAGACCGTCGTCGTCCTCTCTCTAAAATGGTACTACTGTTTGATGCTACATAGATGTAGTGAACAATAAGAAAATGATTATTTTGTTTGTTTACAAAGTATTCAGATTCTTTTTGTACACATGCAAGCAACTTGGAACTGAGTTTTCTAAAAGCCGACAAAACTAAATAATAGGGATAGAATAGAAGACATAATTATTCATTCAGCATGCAATGAAATTAAGATTATTCACATTTAAAATCAAGAAATCAAATCAATAACAAACCTCGTTCGCGCTCTCTGTCGCGGCGATCATTCCTGTCTCTACTCTGTCTTATGTCTTGCGTTTGGTCTTGGTCATCGCTTTTTTCTAGGTTTTCAGGTATTGCTACAACCTGGCTACTGACATTGTCAGGTATTATGGGCCCTATAAACTGGCCTGTGGGCTGCGGGGGGTTCACATGCGTTACATTCATTGGCTGCATATGCATTTGATCTCCTAATATGCTAAAAGGTGGTACCAGAGTTGGTGCCATTGCATGAGGTGGTGCCATCCCTTGCTGTGGCATCATGTTATGCATCATGTTGGGAACTCCATGGATCATGTTTTGCATAGCAAATTGCTCGTTTCCCCACGTATTCATTATGACGCGTTTTAGCAAGCGACGAGTGTCTTTAATAAATGAGTTTATCGATAATATTTATATCACCGATTTTTCAATTCAGTGATTGTAAGCGATTAATAAGAAGAAAACTATTGAATAAATCACAGATCACAATAAAATTATAAGCTTGTCTTCGTAATTGTAGCGACAGTGAAATAATAAATTAAATTCACATTTCATTTCAATTTATTCCATTTCAGACTAATATTGATTGACACTGACATGACTGACATCTGACGGTAACAGCAGGACCAAAAAGTGCTCTCACAGACGAAGTAGTATTAGTACTCTGTGGACAGGAGAGAACAGGCCCAGCTGCCCCTAGACTATTTACCTCTGCCAGGGGCCAGGGGGCTTACTAGAGTCTGTCAAGCGAGTCGTGTCCACGACCATTTAGCTGATATCTTATAATGGCAATACTATTATCTGCCAAACGGATTGTTAGTACTTCTGTTCTACTAAGCTACAGCATTTTGATACTTTTAGCCATAGACTTATAAAAAAAGATGGACTCCGCACCACGCATATCGAAAGTGAAGCACCCTACCGATCTATGTGTGCGTGATTTGAGTACCTGCAAAGACGCCATCGCTCGTGTAACGTAATGGCGGCCGGTAGACTTACTATGGTGTGAATGTGTGCGTGCTGGCTTGTAGACATTAGCGCACTGACTTACTATGGGTGCTTCAGTTATTGTTAAAGGAGACGGCGCGGGCGTCCGCCTTTTTTTTTAGGTCCATGCTTTTAGCTCAATTATCTAATTTTGTAGCGCGGCAACCCCACGACCATAGTTTTAATAATAATGTTGGTGCCACTGACTTGGGCGACCAATCACGCGCCGCGATTTCTCCCGCGCGCCCCGTTTCTGGCGCGGTTGTGGAGCAGGAGTCCCTCGCGGTCGCAGCGCCGCAAACAGCGCAGTCCAACCTCGATCCTTGTGCAACGCTACGCGTTTCAAGCCGCGCCCGGAAAGCGCCGGCCATCTTAGATCTTTAACTCTCTCATTTCTAGTAGGTAATAGTACGTTTTCGAGTCTGTTACTCATTTATTTTCTTGTTTTGCTTTTGTTCTCAAGTGTATTGGTAAATTAAAGTACAGTAAATTTACAAGGACTTTTAATCAGAGGCCCGAACCCCATGCCCGTCGGCTACATTTGGCGTCCCAACAGTAGGGGCCTCTGACGACACGTGCTTGCAAAATTTTTTTACGAAGCATTACGACGCAGTCGGCGTCTGTTCTCCAGGAGGAAGGCTTCGGTTACACGTACCTACCTACACGCGGGAACTTCGGAATCTGAAGCGCTACGAGGGCGTTTCCAGCGAATAAAAGTTCGCCACGAGGTTCCGTTTTCGTTGTCAGGATGCCAACGACACCAACGACGATGGTAACAAGAAATAAATCCAAGAAGCAGGGAGAAGAAAATGAAGATGAAACAGAAAAGGAAAATGAAACAGAAGAGATGTTCACGTCCATCACCATGGACCAGGGTCAGTTTGCAACCCTGATGCAATCACTGCAGCAGAGTCAGGCAGAGATATTCGCGAGGCTCATCCAAGATGTTAGGACTTCGACACCGGCGCCTACTGAAGTGTCCATGTCAGCGCCCGCCGCGAACTTCTCAAAGTGCACAACTCGATTTAACGGATCGTCCGCTGATGTCGACGGGTTTATCGACGCAATAACAGTGTACAAGAACTGCTTTCAGATATCAGATGATAACGCTGTCAAAGGACTCTCCATGTTGCTAGTGGACTCGGCAGCATTATGGTGGCAGGGTATAAAAACCAGCACCACGTCATGGCCGGATGCTATGCAAAAACTAAAAAGTGCATTCGGAGAGCATCGCCCGCCATTTCGTATATATTTGGAATTGTTTTCATTGCGACAAGGTACGGACAAAACTGATTTATTTATTGCGAAGACGAGAGCGCTTTTATCGAGATTGCCACAAGAAGATCTACGTGAAAAAGTTCAACTGGATATGGTATACGGGCTTCTCGATCGTAGAATAAAAAAGCGGCTCGATCGTAACTCCATAACATCGTTCGACCAGTTACTGCACCGTGCCAGAGCGATCGAAGAATCGTTAGAAGACAGCGCATGCGACAAGACACCGGCACTGACGCCATCGAGCGCCAGGCACCAAGCGGCCGTCGCCGGCGCCCCTTCAACTTCGGCACCAAGTGATAAAAACACTCGCAGCAAAAGACTGTCGTGCAGTTACTGCAAGAAATGGGGACATGAAAAATCGCAGTGTAAAAAGTTAATAAACAATGATAAAAGTGATAACGTAAAAAGTGATAACGGGAAAAGTGATGATAGCGTAAACAAAAATAAAGCTATTCAATGTTATGGGTGCGGTGCCCCTAACGTTATAAAATCGAAGTGTGAAAAGTGCAAATCTAGTTCTCAAAACGCATTCTATTCGGTTACGACAACTAGTGATAGCGTAAATTCAAAAGTGCGCGGTTCCCGTAATCATAGCGTTATCGTGCGCGATGAATGCGCGTCGGGCGAGCCGACAGCCGCAAGCGTCCCGCCACACGCGCCGGCCCCGCAGAGTACGTGCGGCCGCGCCAAGGCCGCGAGCGGCAGCGCTGCCCGTTGCCTAGCGACCGTCCGTGAGCGTAACGATATCGTTCCTCGCGGTCGGAAGTCGCCGGGCCCGCCTCACATCGTTCCTGCCAGTACCACAGGTAACCCAGCGTCTTGCAACGCTGGGCGTAACTTAAAACTTTACTGTGATTGTGTTACTGAACTGCAACATACTAACGAGCGTTCTAATGTCGGTAAAAATGTGTGTTATAATTTCATTGGTTATAATAATAATAGAGACACTAAGTTTTCTGTAAATTCAACTGAAACCCGTTCGCAACACGGGCATGTAATTCAATCTGTTCAATCAGCTGATAACGATTATGTTGCCATATCATGTTGCGTAAACAATAATTCAAATGGTCAGGGTTTATTTAATGTTCAGTGTGATTGTTTATGTTTATGTTGTAATAGTGATAGCGTTGATAAATGTTTAGGATTATGCTCGGTAAATGTTAATAATAAAAATTGTAAGAAACGCCTCGCGTCTGCACAGGGTCGGACTAAGGGAGGTTCAATTAAGGGGGAGCCTAATAATAATAGACCTTTGATGCAAATAGGTATTTTGGGGGAAAATGGGACAGCGTTACTGGACACTGGTGCTAGGGGCTGTATTGCCGGTCACACACTTTTTCGCGTGTTAAAGGAAAAAGGCCATCCTTTGCAACAGTGCACTAGAAACATCCGCCTGGCGGATGGTTGCACGCGCCTGATGGAGGTGCTTGTTGCAGAGGTACAGGTGAAACTTTTTCATAAAATTGTGCCCACCGAGTTTATAATTTTCCCCGAAGCGAAAGATAATGAAACACTTTTAGGTATTGATTTTATTAACAGTGCCGGTCTCGTTATCAATTTTAAGCAGTGCCTTTGGCATTTTTCTGATAGTAGTGATCAAAAGTATAAATTGATTTTGGAAACTTTTTCACCTCGTCAAAATTCGTACGCCGCGATGAATGTTTTACGCGATGACGAGGGTGCAGGTTTAGAGGATCAGGAGCGTGAGGAGCTTGCCCAATTGCTCACGAATTTTCAGGATATGTTTAATTCGATTGGGGAGCCGACTCCATATGGAGAGCATCATATAGATACGGGAAATAATTTGCCGATAGCGACGCCTCCATATCGCCTGACACCTGCAAAGAAGGAGATCATGCAGCAAGAGCTTACCAAAATGTTAGCTGAAGATATTATTGAAGATTGCGAATCTGCATGGGCTGCGCCAGCCCTGCTAGTACCAAAACGTGACGGCAGTTTCCGGTTTTGCGTCGACTATCGAAAGTTAAATTCGATTACGAAGAGTGACGCCTATCCAATGCCTCGTATTGATGAACTGTTGCAATCTACTAAACGTGGACGTTGTCACATGAGTACAATAGATTTGCGATCTGGCTACTGGCAAGTGTCAGTTAAAGAAGAGGATAGGGATAAGACGGCTTTCGTGACCCCTTTCGGAACTTTTCGTTTTAAAAGGATGCCGTTCGGTCTGAAGAACGCGCCGGCTACTTTTCAGCGTCTGATAGACAGAATGCGATCTGGTTCAGCACTAAAGGACGTCACAATACTAGGATATTTAGACGATTTATTAATTATAACGCAGGGGGATTTTTCGAGGCACCTGGAAGACCTGCGAATCGTTTTTGAACAGCTGATGAAGTTCAAATTGCGTGCTAACCGAGAAAAGTGTGTGTTTGCACGAGAGTCGGTTAAATATTTAGGTCATGTGATCTCGCAGGACGGAGTCTCAGCTGATGAAAGGAAAATTCAAGCCATATTAGACATGAAAGAGCCGTCTGCACTGGGACACCTCAGAACATTTATACAAACATGTTCCTGGTTCAGGAAATTTATTCCCAAGTTTTCGGAGGTAGCAGAGCCACTGACAAGATTGACAAGGAAAAATCAACCTTGGATATGGGGACCACAACAGGCTGAAGCGTTCAGTAACTTGAAAAGGCTTTTGACGTCAGCGCCGATCCTCATACAGGCAGACTACTCCAAGCCATTCATCCTGCGCACAGATGCGAGCAACTATGCGATAGGCGCAGTGTTGCTTCAAGGTGAAAAGAATGAAGAACGACCCATTGAATTTGCCAGCCGTTTGTTATCAGCGGCTGAACGAAATTATTCGACCACGGAGCGGGAGGCTCTGGCGGTCGTCTGGGCAGTCGACCGTATGCGGGGTTACATTGATGGTCATCCAGTCGTTATAGCCAGTGATCACCAGCCCTTGAAATGGCTGCTGTCCTTGAAGTCACCTTCTGGTCGTTTAGTGCGTTGGGCACTAAAGCTGCAGGCCTATGACATCCGGTTTGAGTACACTCCCGGAAAGGTAAATGTAGTGGCCGACGCACTCAGCCGCCCTGTCTGTACAGATGAGTCTCGTGAATCCTGTGGAATATGCACTGTCATTATTGATTTACCTACGCGAGATCTCACGGAGCTACGTGCAGCACAAGAATCTGACCCAGATTTAATTAAAATTGTGAAGGAATTAGAGGATACAGAAGAAGTTGCGTCTCGCCGTTGGACAGAACGTGGTTATCTCATGGAACGCGGTATCCTTTATCGCTATAACCCCGATACAGACAACGAGTCGCCGCAATTAGTAATACCTGTAAGCATACGTGAAGGGATTTTAAGAGAATGTCATGATGCTCCAATTGCAGGTCATCCTGGTATAGAGAGAACATACCAGAAAATAGCTCGAAACTATTACTTCCCTGGCATGAGAAGAATTGTAACCGATTATGTAAAATCATGTTCCTCTTGTCAACGCTATAAAGCGACAAATGAAAAGCCACCTGGTCTGATTCAAACACCGATTTTAAACCAGCGCAATGAAGTCTTGGCTATCGACCTATTTGGACCACTGCCAGAGGGCGAAAACGGGGAAAAATGGATCCTGTTAGTGGAAGATACCGCGACAAGATGGGTAGAATTGTATGCTCTCAAAGAAGCAACCTCTGTCGCCTGCGCGAAAGTACTCATAGAAGAGTATTTCCTTCGGTTCGGCTTACCACGTCGCATTATTTCGGACAATGGTGTCCAATTTGTTTCAGCGGTCATGCAGAAATGCATGTTCATTCTCGGCATTACACAAGACTTGATACCCTATTACCACCCAGAAGCCAATCCAGCTGAAAGGAAAAACCGGGATATGAAGACCCAATTGGCCCTGTTGGTTGGTACGGATCACCCTTCATGGCCTAAGCAGCTACCGATAGTACGGTTCAGTATGAACAGCGCGGTCTGTGAAACAACAGGGGTTACTCCTGCATATTTGACGTTTGCACGTGAGCTGAGGTCACCGTTAGAGGTGTACAATGATCCAAGGGCAGTCTTAGAGAAGGATAATTTTGTACCGCAGATCACTCCTTACCTGACAAAATTTTTAAACTCCTTAAGTGAAGTCCGTGATAGAGTAGAAAAACTGCAGGACAGAAGGAAGACTTACGCTGATCGTTCGAGAAGAGTAGGAGAGGATTTTAAAGTAAATGACAAGGTTCTATTGGCTACCCATCAGCTGAGCGACGCCAGCAAGTCAAAGACTGCTAAGTTTTTCCCTAAAAGGGATGGGCCATATGTTGTGAAGAAGAAAGTGAGTCCAACAACATACCTAATCGCGTCTGATGATAATCCTGGTGAGATATTGGGCAAATTCCACGCTAATCAGCTCACCCCTTTTCGAGGACGAGTAGATGAACGCGCTCAGCCACTGGAGCCAAAGAAAAAGCGAGGCCGACCTCGTTTACAACCTATTCTTAATGATTTTAATGTAGGGCTAGACCACGATCGAGGGCGTAATCGTGATCTAGAGGGGGAGTATGTAGCGCGGCAACCCCACGACCATAGTTTTAATAATAATGTTGGTGCCACTGACTTGGGCGACCAATCACGCGCCGCGATTTCTCCCGCGCGCCCCGTTTCTGGCGCGGTTGTGGAGCAGGAGTCCCTCGCGGTCGCAGCGCCGCAAACAGCGCAGTCCAACCTCGATCCTTGTGCAACGCTACGCGTTTCAAGCTGCGCCCGGAAAGCGCCGGCCATCTTAGATCTTTAACTCTCTCATTTCTAGTAGGTAATAGTACGTTTTCGAGTCTGTTACTCATTTATTTTCTTGTTTTGCTTTTGTTCTCAAGTGTATTGGTAAATTAAAGTACAGTAAATTTACAAGGACTTTTAATCAGAGGCCCGAACCCCATGCCCGTCGGCTACAATTTGTATTATTGGAATATAAAGAAGAATGGAAAAAAATATTTAATGGAAAAATGCACAGATCACATTATTGTAGAAAACAAACGATAAAAGAAACGGAGTTGGAACCCTTCATCATTTTTGTGCGTGATGATACTGACAGTGATTTCTATTATTTCTATTGAATTTCTAGATTCTGATTTTAGGTCTAATTGTGACTAATAAACATAGACTTATAAAAAAAGATGGACTCCGCACCACGCATATCGAAAGTGAAGCACCCTACCGATCTATGTGTGCGTGATTTGAGTACCTGCAAAGACGCCGTCGCTCGTGTAACGTAATGGCGGTCGGTAGACTTACTATGTAAATTGAAATGCACTTCTTAATTTATCCCAAAGAAATTTTTTATTACAAAAATTCAAGTATCAAACATGTTTTCAGCGTACTATATCAGTGTTGACAGCTGTAAGATTTGCCACCTTTTTCATGGGACACGACTCGCTTGACAGACTCTATGAGCTCTTATAGCAGGGCAGAAGTTGAACGTTTCCAGTGAGAGAGAGACGGTGCTATAGGTCGTATAAAGCTCCGTGTCTCTTTCTCACTGGAAACGTTCAACTTCTGCCCTGCTATAAGAGCTCATAGTAAGCCCCCTGATCCGACATCAGATTTTTAAAAATAGTAGCGGGACGCTAAAACGTCCGTAGGAATCCCCACTAAGACGCAGATTGCCTCTTGAAAAATCTGTAGACCTACGGGCTTTTTGACGTGAAATCATCTTTTCGCTCGGTGAAAGTAAGAAGACTCAAAGCTTGGAGTTCGATCTTGGGAGAGATCGATTAGAAGATGAGGTGATTTGCAGGAGAACCAAGAGAACTGAAAACTTCACCTGGTAAAGGCCGCGAGAATTTAAATCGCCCAAAAAATATTTTAAATAATTTAATGTCTTTGCTTACGCCTGAAACAAAGCGTAAGTCCGGTCATTGTTGCGATGCGATGCTTGAGGGCGGCCAATGTCCAGTAGAGAACTTCTTTCGGCTGAGTTATTTACAGCAGTTCAGCAGTATTCCAGCAGTTTCCAGTGCGTGATGCGTATCAATCTGCCCATAAAGGAAAGTAATATTTCTAAACCTGTTTATGAATCCATTTTTTTAAACTGAATAAGCAATGCTCCAAAACCGAAATTGCTTATCGATCGCGTCAATAATTTTCTAGCATCATAAACTGTCAAAACGGGAAAATAAATAGTTTTGTATTGTAAAATTTTTGTTTTGCTTATTTGTTTTATTGCATGGAAAATTGGAACCTGTATCCTGAAATTCACGATGTGGTAAGTGATTATGATATGAGAAATGGACAATTGATTTCTGGTACGTCATACAATAGGTATTGGTTTATAAAATTACTCGCTTTTATTACTGTTCAGCTCGGAATCGGTGCCGAAGGATTTTGAAAAGACAACAGAGGTTTTGCCTTTTACTAAATATGGATTATCATCTATGGAGGAGTTTCGAAAAGCTGAAGAAGAAGTACATCATCAGGAATGGTTGAAGAAAGCTGGTCTCAGTAGTGAAGAAATAAAGCTATACCAAGAAAATGAAGCAGGACTTCTGGACCAACGCAAGAAGATCGAATCCGGGATATTAAAAAATAAATTAGAAGAAATATACAATAAAATCAGCAATATGCACAACGTAAATAAAAGGTAAATTCTTTAATATTTTATTGCGTCGCTTTATTGGTGTTAGAGCGATTATTTTGTTATTTATTTTTGAATTTTGAATTCAATGCTATCAACATAATTTTTATGTCAATATTAAACAAAAATTAACTTCGCATCAAGACAATCAATCTGGTGTTCATAGCAAGATTCATATTAATAAATTTATTTTAGTGATAGTTCACATCAAGATGAACAGCCAGGTACGTCATCTGCCACAACGCCGGAAAATCTCATAGAGAGACTGCAGCAGAAACCTATCACATTCTACCCTGAGGGACACCCAATGAACGAACTTAAGGACTTAGAAGAGCATCTATTTGGACACATCAAAACAGACATGATACCTCTAACAAAAAGACGCAAACTACTCCGACGCTTACAGAGGAAGAAGGACAGGTTGGTCCAAGATAACCCATTTAACATTGCCACAATACCAAGTACATCAAGAGTTGATCAACCCGGAAGCCTCTGGGACATGAGGGAGATGCCACGTTTGATTCCGCACACCATTACAAGTCGAGATCAAGAAGAGAATGCAATGGGTCCACATTTACGGACAATGTATACAGTCAGGGATAACAAAATTGTGAGGTTAGAACCAGTGCAAGCTGAGCAAGAGGAATATAGGGCTGTGGATATTGTGATGCCAATCAACGAAGCTGAATCACAGCTTTTGGAGGGAACCAAGATGTGCGTGGATGATATAAGAAAGATTGACCGATTCAAGGATTATGAGCCTGGAATACCGTCCAAGGTATGTACGTTTACTGAAATAGTTCTGATTGTATAAGGTTGTTTTCAATAACATATTTGTGTTTTGCTCTACTCAAGATTGATACTGTATTCTCTCTTAGTTTGAGAAAGACAAACCTTTTATTTTAGAAAATCTTAAATTTGAAGCAGCTGCTTAACAGGTTAACTGCCACGCCGGTCACCGGTGACCTCAAACAATTAATTTTCTATTGTGTCTATTGTCTGGCAGCTAATGTGTTAAGCATTTTTTTTTTGGCAATTGAAAGCAGTGGTAACGGCCGCGACTTACGAGTTGTAGATCGTAGATTCGAACCCCGACAGGCGCTTTACTTTGTGTAAATTATTTCATCACCACAGCTCTCAAAACGGTGAAGGAAAACGTCATGAGGAAACTGGCATGTCCTAGAAAATTAGAGGACATGTGATATCTAGCAACATGCACTGGGCCCGCTCCCTCTCACCAAGAGGAGGCCTGTGTCCCAGCAGTGGGAACATTGGGCTCCCGCCAGGCGGTGCCGCCGCCCGCACACTTGTACGAAAAAGTCGCCCTATAATTTTATGTCACTAGTTTCGTAATGTAATTTTGGCTTAAAACTAGTTTACAAGTCATTTAATTGGTTGTAACTAGTTTTCTTGAATGAGGTTCTGTAATATGGGCCAGAGTTCTGTACAATTCTCGAATTCACAGTAGGTACCTCAAATTCTGGTTTTAATCTTATAAAGCTAAACGTACGTTACAACCTCAGCACGACGCATTGGAAAATTGCGCCAAAACACATTAGGAGTCGCGTCGGGCCGCGCCGCAACGCGTCATATTCTAATTTTGAATTTGAACTGAACTATACCGTGATTTGTGCTGCGGCTCGCCTGTAGTGTGCGATGTTTCACACAAAATGTACGAAAGTGATGACGGAGGATTTTTGCGTTGCGGCGCGACCTGCCCCAATCTGCGCTAGCCTTAAGGTTAAGGGCAAGGGTGGAAGTGAAGTAAGCTGCTGTATTGTATCTTTCACTTTTCGTCTCAGGTCTTGTATCTGAAGAACATAGCTCCTGGAGTCAGTCAGGAACAGCTATCGGTGCTCTTCAACCAATTCGTGCTGGCCAATGGAGGGCCAGTGGATCTGCGACTGATGACCGGACGCATGCGCGGACAGGCCTTTGTGGCTTTCCGAAGTAAGGCCGTGCTCTGTTAAAAAATTTTGTGATTTTGCAGCATTTTTGTGCTATTGCGAAACTATTGTGTGTGCTGGCTGTGTAACTGTGTGCAAAGGCTTTATGCAAAAAAAAATGTGTTTCCCAGTTTTGGGGTTGGGTTCTAGTCTAACCGGATGCAGCTGAATGCCAGTATTTTACATGGAGCAATACCATTTATCTGACCTCCTCGACCCCCCGGGTAAGGCTGGTTGTCAGACTTTCGGGCTTCTGACGACCCCTAACGACTGTCAAAGATCCACAAATTACAGTTTTGGTATTAGTACTTAAAATAATATAATATTATGTAATCTAAACTCTAGTTGAATGTGTAAGAGTTTACCACGATGCTTGCGTCAAATAATTATAGATATGTCGGATCGTCAGGATTCAGTTAGATTCAGACATTATTTGGGCAGAAGATGGGTTTCGTGCAATGAAAACACACTGGATGCGATACACGGTGTTTATTAAAAACACAATCACTCCAACTTAAAACAATAACTGAGCACAACGAATCAAGTACAGTTCCGCGACGTAGTAACTCCGCTGCGATCAGACACTAGAATGTCCTCCTCGCCATGAGCTTAAAACATCACGACTCTGTAGAAGCGCGCTGTTGGTGTGGGTAGATCACGTAATGTCACCAGTGGCGCGCTTGCGATTCGTTTCGTGTCTTTACTAATGACCGGATCTGACAGATACCTCTATAATGTGATCAATTAATGTATGGCCTGAAATAACTTGCGAATATAAATTGCCTGACAATAATCACATCATAGATGAGAACTCATGGCATATCTATGATCTATACAAAACTCGTTTTTGTTATTTTCGGTTAGGTACACTAAACCCGAAAAGGGGTCATTGTACTCATCATTTTGAACAATTTTTTCTATGGGAATGGGACCAACCTTGAAATCGCGAAAAAAAAATCAGCTGTTCCATACATTTGTGTTCACTTAAATCGACAAAATGTATGGAACAGCTGATTTTTTTTCGCGATTTCAAGGTTGGTCCAATTGAAAAAGTAGTTCAAAATGATGAGTAAAATGCTATTTTCGGGTTTAGGGTAAACAAAAACTAATGTTGTATAAATAAAAAGAGAAGTCCTGACTGACTTATCAACGCCCAGTCTAAACCTAGAAAGCTGCAATTTTGCAGCAAGGAATAAGGAAGGAATTCCCGGTAGTACGTTCCAGTGGGATATTATCCGACATCCACGCGGACGAAGCCGCGCGAGAAGTGCTAGTAATAATATGAAACTTGTATGCATCTAACAAATACAAAATACTTAGGTGATTAACGCAAATTATTTTTTTAACAGGCGAAGAGCTAGCGATCCAGGCGCTGGAAGAGATTAACGGCACCATTCTGACTGGCAGGCCAGTGATTGCTGTGTTCGGCAGGAATACCAACAGGATTCAGGATGATGACGACAGATAAATCGATTCCTTTATTTGTATATAACACCTACAGTGTATTTTGTGCTGACATGAAAAGATACACAATTTATAATCTGGCATTTATGCCTGTGCAGTCTGAAAGTAGGCAACGTTACCAATGGCTGTCAAATAGTTCGCTGTTTTGATTAATTTATCAATTCATGGTGAGTTGCACGAAACCAACATTACTATGCAAGCCAAGTAAGTTTAAGATCACGCTTGCTGCCAACTGCACACGATAGCTGTCAAATTAGTGCGCATTGGTAATGAAGTTCGCGAGTATTGCGGAACAAAATGGCGTCTTGATAGTACTATTCTTATTTGGCTCGCATAGTAGTTTATTGGAGACTTTAAATTTATGCTGTCACTTTCTTTTTGATACAAAATGTAAAGGATGGTATGAATTTAAAGTCTCCGTTAAACTAATGCTGGTTTCGTGCAACTCAACGTCAATCGATTAATGAGGGTTTGAAACTTTTGACCTGACGTCTCAGTGCTGCCAAAAACCCTCATTGTGAGAAAAAACAACTTTGAAACCATCCAAATATTTTTTTTACTCCTAAAACTGGTACAACAGCTAATCCATTGAATTAGGAGTACAACGCCTAATCCACTGAATTAGGAGTACAACACCTAATCAACTGAATTAGGAGTACAACACCTAATCCACTGAATTAGTAGTACAAAACCTAGTCCACTGAATTAGGAGTACAAAACCTAATCCACTGAATTAGGAGTACAATACCTAATCCACTGAATTAGGAGTATAATACCTAATCCACTGAATTAGGAGTACAAAACCTAATCCACTCAATTAGGAGTACAACACCTAATCCACTGAATTAGGAGTACAAAAACTAATCCACTGAATTAGGAGTACAACACCTAATCCATTGAATTAGGAGCACAACACCTAATCCACTGAATTAGGAGTACAACACCTAATCCACTGAATTAGGAGTACAAAAACTAATCCACTGAATTAGGAGTACAACACCTAATCCACTGAATTAGGAGTACAACACCTAATCCACTGAATTAGGAGTATAACACCTAATCTACTGACTTAGGAGTATAACACCTAATCCACTGAATTAGGAGTACAACACCTAATCCACTGAATTAGGAGTACAACACCTAATCCACTGAATTAGGAGTACAACACCCAATTCACTGAATTAGGAGTACAACACCTAATCCACTGAATTAGGAGTACAACACCTAATCCACTGAATTAGGAGTACAACACCTAATTCACTGAATTAGGAGTACAACACCTAATCCACTGAATTAGGAGTACAACACCTAATCCACTAGATTAGGAGTTTCATATTGTATTATTGCAATTCATCATCAATATTTTAGTGCAACACAGAGCTATATTTCATAGTTTCATTTAGTAATATTGATTAATTAATCAAAACATCGAAATATTCGACAGTTACGTGCAACGTTGCCAATTTGAACTCCGCATCCTATTTATAAGCGATCGTCTCGCAAATACATGATTCGAACTTTTTGTTCGGCGAACTTGAACGCGTGGTCGCGCTTTCCGATTTCCCGAACAAAAAGTGGCATATGCACACGACCGCTTATTTAAATAGGAAGTGGCCTAAGAATCACGCTCTTATATGCGCATGGAGATTTGGAAAATGTTTTGGTGTCGTCAATGTCATTCAGTATGACATCTCAGCTCGATGAGTCAATGTACATAATGTACACAATTTGTTATACAGGTTAACTTCTACAAGGATCTTTTGGTGCTTGAATGACATTGATAGCTTACGTTAGCTGCAATCGGAGCATTTAAATAAAATTAAAATGATTTTACTTATAGGAGATGCGCTTAGGTAGCCCGCGAAATAAAAAATTTCTTACGTTTTTTGCAATTTGCAGGCCAGTGTGTCAGGTTGTAAGTATGTTGATTAAAATAAGATTCGCGGCCGTAGCTAATATGGCTTTACAGAATTATAATCATTAGAATCAGCAATACAACTCCATAAGTTAGAATTGATCTCGATTCTAGCGCTTTCTTGAAATCATGATGTTTGAGGTCAATTCTAAATAAAAGACGTAAGATACTATGAATTTCGCGGCGCGGAAAAATGTAATACTTTTATCTACTAAATTAGCCTAAACTAAACGCCTATTCATTGAAAATGGAATACAATTTTACAGAGTTTAAACAATCGGGTAAACGAGGTCAGTGCGTCACAAAGTGCTATCTCAGCTCGTCGTTTCCTTCGTTCGCTGAATTTGCAGCGTAGGTGTTTTTATAATAAAAGTATTGAGTGCTGAATTGGCGATTCCCCTTAAGTAGTTGCACGTAACATATTGGTTAACATTCGTGCAATTGTTTTGTAAAAATTGCAAGGTCGCGGCGTTAGATCCGATTTTGCCTACTCGCCAAAAGATCCTTGTATACAACTATAAAGAAGGATTGGACTGTTGGACACTGAATAGAAGTCCATGCTACTTTCGTGTCAAGTGTTTTGCAAACATCTATTTCAAAAACGTCAGGTAGGTACTCGCAACTGGCGCGCGTGGATGACAAAATTTTTGAACGTGATAAAGCAAAGGAAGTATGCTAGCTGCATAGTTTCTGCCTACTCCCAAGGGGAAAGGCGTGTATGTTTGAATATGTAATATAGGTACATGCTGATTGGTAATATATAATCAAATGTACGGATGTATGTATTTTAAGGGGTGTATGAGTAGTTGTAGCAGGTACTCAGATAATGTTCGAGATGCATTATTTTCAAGGCAAAATTGTGGACATTAATATACATTACAAAGTAAAAAGGTCACATTAGGATTAAATCCTATAATATCAATCAAAATAGTGCACTTTGCAATGTGATGGTTGCATTACATATTCGTATTTACTCAAACTGATTTTAATGCCTGGATCACACGTACCGAGTCAGTGAGACGAAATGTACCGAGCACTCGGCACTGTCTCACCCATCTACTCGGTACGTGTGATCCAGGCATAATAATATTATGATATCCATACATGAGCCTAGTTTAATCATTTTAGCAAATTATATTTAAGGCGGGAACACACCATTTATGCACGAGTTTAGCTTCAACTTCAATATCACATTCTATGATATAAAATACCTATACCATCCAACGAAGGGGGTTGTTTAGTGTAAAAGTAAATCGGAATAATAAACTTTTTACTGCTTGAGTTACTAAGCAGACAAGTAACTAACCAGCGGTCGTTGACCCCAAAACAAAATATCATCAAATATGTATTTTATATGTATTTTTTGTTTTAACACATCGATATTTTATTTTATTAAGTAGCACTACCAGTATTTATTGATCCCCCTGCTAAGTGATAAATTAATTTAGTAGCAAAGTTTGTCTATATGCTCTAAAATAAAAAATATATTGAGTATACATAAGTGAAGTGGGATTGTATTTAACACTACACCTTAGTTGTAGGTTATATCTATCTACATTATTGCACTGTATACATGAAATTCATCATAGATGTAAGACATGAATATTAGGCTTTAAGATTCATCCTTATAAAACGCAACTCTGTCTGTCTGTCGGTCCCTTAGTGCTCCTAACTTCTTATCCGACTTTCGTGATATTGTTTACCCGCTTATTATTGCATAGGTACACTCATAGAAATGTAATTCTTATATCTGTGGGTACACTAGTGCTAACGTAATCTACGTTATGATCAGAGAGTTTTAAATTCACTGTTATGCTCTTTACCTAAGTTTAGTGTGACTGACACAGTGACACTGGCAAGTCCACCATCAGGAATTTTAATTTTAATAACACAAAAAAATTGTCGCTAATTAGTCGAAATGTGTCGCCAAATATCAGAATTTGTCGGTCACTGGTACAAAAGTTATAAGGGTTTATACGTGGCCATCTGGGGAGCATCTCCCCAGCTTGGCCCAATTTGAATGTCAAAATCTAGGGCACCTAGCGATAATCTGTTTTCTCCCAAATGTTGTCGCTAATTAGTCGGAATCAGTCGCCAAATATCAGAATCTGTCGGTCACTGGTTCAAAAGTTATAACCAAAACACCTAATACCTAGTTTTCAAAGAAAAAGCCACTTTAACCTAGTAATTAAAACATAAAGACATGTGTTTAATTGAGAATTTATGTGTTCGTTTCAACCGCGCGGCCATGGCGTTAAAAAAAAAAAAAAACTATGCCAACATTTTGTAACAATTTGTAAAAGTTGACTCGCAAAACCACAAATTTGTCAAAGCTATGGTTAAAAAGTTACAAGGGTTTGAACGTGGCCGCGCCATCGAAACGCGGAGAACCGCGCGGCCACGGAGATCTCAGAAACTAAGCGTTGCACAGACCTGAAATTTTGGTAAATAACAGATTCAATTTGTAAACAATTTGTAAAAATATAGAAAAAAATCCTAGGTTAATATTTTAGAAGCTGTGAGACTAAAACCCCGTGGCCGCGCCATCGAAACGGTGACAAAAACGTGATAGCCGATATCTCGCTGAAAAAGCATCGCAGACGTCTAGAGTTTTTTGTAAAACCCAGATTTGAATTTGTCAAAACTTACAAAAATGCAACAAAAAATCTAGGTTAATATTTTAGGAGCTGTGAGACTAAAACCCCGTGGCCGCGCCATCGAAACGGTGACAAAAACGTTATCACCGATATCTCGCTGAAAAAGCATCGCAGAGGTCTGAAGTTTTTTGTAAAACCTAGATTTGAATTTGTCAAAACTTGTAAAAATACAACAAAAATCCTAGGTTTATATTTCAGGACCCGCGCCATAGAAGCGGTGAAAAACACGTTATCGCCGATATCTCACTGAAAAAGCATCGCAGAGTTCTGAAATTATTTGTAAAACCTAGATTTAAATTTGTCAAAATTTGTAAAAATATAACAAAAAATCCTAAGTTTATATTTCAGGAGCTGTAAGACTAGAACCCCATGGCCGCGCCATTCAAACGGTGAAAAATATGTTATCGCCGATATCTCGCTGAAAAAATATAACAAAAAATCCAAAGTTTATATTTCAGGAGCCGCGCCATTGAAACGGTGAAAAACACGTTATCGCCGATATCTCACTGAAAAAGCATCGCAGAGGTCCGAAGTTTTTTGTAAAACCTAGATTTGAATTTGTCAAAATTTGTAAAAATACAAAAAAAATCCTAGGTTTATATTTCAGGAGCTGTAAGACTAGAACCCCATGGCCGCGCCATTCAAACGGTGAAAAATATGTTATCGCCGATATCTCGCTGAAAAAGCATCGCAGAAGCCTGAAGTTTTTTGTAAAACCTAGATTTGAATTTGTCAAAACTTGTAAAAATACAACAAAAAATCCTAGGTTTATATTTCAGGAGCTGTAAGACTAGAACCTCATGGCCGCGCCATCGAAACGGTGACAAAAACGTGATAGCCGATATCTCGCTGAAAAAGCATCGCAGACGTCTAGAGTTTTTTGTAAAACCCAGATTTGAATTTGTCAAACCTTACAAAAATGCAACAAAAAATACTAGGTTAATATTTTAGGAGCTGTGAGACTAAAACGCCGTGGCCGCGCCATCGAAACGGTGACAAAAACGTTATCACCGATATCTCGCTGAGAAAGCATCGCAGAGGTCTGAAGTTTTTTGTAAAACCTAGATTTGAATTTGTCAAAACTTGTAAAAATACAACAAAAAATCCTGGGTTTATATTTCAGGACCCGCGCCATAGAAACGGTGAAAAACACGTTATCGCCGATATCTCACTGAAAAAGCATCGCAGAAGTCTGAAATTATTTGTAAAACCTAGATTTGAATTTGTCAAAATTTGTAAAAATATAACAAAAAATCCTAGATTTATTTATATTTCAGGAGCCGCGCCATTGAAACGGTGAAATACGGTTTTTTGTAAACCTAGGATTTTTGTTGTATTTGTAAAAAAATTATCTAGTTCAAATCTAGGTTATACAAAAAACTTCAGACGTCTGCGATGGTTTTTCAGTGAGATATCGGCGATAACGTGTTTTTCTCTGTTTCAATGGCGTGGCTCCTGAAATATAAATCATAGGATTTTTTGTTATATTTTTACAAATTTTGACAAATTCAACTCTGGGTTTTACAAAAAACTCTAGACGTCTGCGATGCTTTTTCAGCGAGATATCGGCTATCACGTTTTTTTCACCGTTTCGATGGCGCGGCCATGGGGTTCTAGTGTTACAGCTCCTGATATATAAACCTAGGATTTTTGTTGTATTTTTACAAGTTTTGACAAATTCAAATCTAGGTTTTACAAAAAACTTCAGACCTCTGCGATGCTTTTTCAGCGAGATATCGGTGATAACGTTTTTGTCACCGTTTCGATGGCGCGGCCACGGGGTTTTAGTCTCACAGCTTCTAAAATATTAACCTAGTATTTTTTGTTGCATTTTTGTAAGTTTTGACAAATTCAACTCTGGGTTTTACAAAAAACTCTAGACGTCTGCGATGCTTTTTCAGCGAGATATCGGCTATCACGTTTTTTTCACCGTTTCGATGGCGCGGCCATGGGGTTCTAGTGTTACAGCTCCTGATATATAAACCTAGGATTTCTTGTTGTATTTTTACAAGTTTTGACAAATTCAAATCCAGGTTTTACAAAAAACTCTAGACGTCTGCGATTTTTTTTCAACGAGATATCGGCTATCACGTTTTTGTCACCGTTTCGATGGCGCGGCCACGGGGTTTTAGTCTCACAGCTCCTAAAATATTAACCTATGATTTTTTTCTATATTTTTATAAATTGTTTACAAATTGAATCTGTTATTTACCAAAATTTCAGGTCTGTGCAACGCTTAGTTTCTGAGATCTCCGTGGCCGCGCGGTTCTCCGCGTTTCGATGGCGCGGCCACGTTCAAACCCTTCTAACTTTTTAACCATAGCTTTGACAAATTTGTGGTTTTGCGAGTCAACTTTTACAAATTGTTACAAAATGTTGGCATAGCTTTTTTTTTTTTTAACGCCATGGCCGCGTGGTTGAAACGAACACGAATTTATCTCTCTGACAATTCTAAGGACTTTAGACCGACACAACTAGAAGTAATATATTACACATATTAATAGAAATATTTTTTTCTTGGCAATTTTTCGTAAACTTTTCGATTTAGCTCTTGGACTATACCTTAAAAATTTAACTCATTATATCTTCTAAACTAAGACCCGACTAAATATGTGACTTCGCGAAAAATTGCGACTAATTAGGGACAAAAGGGAGAAAACGGATCTTGGCTAGGTGCCCTACTTTTTGAGATTTAAATGTGGCCAAGCTGGAGAGATTCTCCCCAGGTCGGCCACCTAGAAACGCTAATAACTTTTGAACCAGTGACCGACAGATTCTGATATTTGTCGACAAATATCGAAATTTTTTATGTGTTATAATTAAAATCCCTGATGGTGGCCATGCCATGTCAGTCACATCTAAGGTTTATTAAATAAGAAGTAACACTCACAGTTACGTTACAAGCACACTAAAAGAGACAGACAAGCAGAGAAAAGTTGCATTGTATATTATGTAAGGAAAGTATCATTTTACTTCACGGCGATCTGAAATATAATTGATTAAACAGAGTAGTAATTCTATTACACCCGTATAACATCGCGTTTTTAGAGAATAAAATAATGTAATATTTTATTAAATAGAATTGTTCCAGTTCGTTGTTGGCAACACCATGACTGTCACTTTTCTTTCGCGCGCGTTCTTGACATCGCAAGAAAATTTTCTTTCTCGACAAATTAATAATTTAAAATAAGTTTACGCTGTAGTTGACTGAAATAACAGAATGTTAACTATGCTAGGTGTTAGAAAGTGTATCGAGTGTATCGTCGGCGGACCTGAGACGCAAAATCTGGGCAAGTACAGCTCACGCTTGCACAGCCCCGACGCTCAACTACGGGAAGCCGATAAATACATCAGAAGCAGACGCAGACCCTTGGAGCTGACCACAAACCGAATGATCCGGACGCATCCCACAACCTTGAGGTGCAGGAATGCCTGGCTTTAACTGACCACCTAGAACGTGATTCTGACAGTGCTTTTGAGAGTACTATGCTGGTCATTAGCACTGCATTTTACATGTATGCTGTAAACTTGTTAAAGCATTGCCTCTCCAGTGTGCACGCGATGCCCTCAGTAACGTTACTTCCACGTTACTAGCTGGATGAGAAGCTACCAGTGGGGCACGAGATGCCCTTAGCGATGTTATTCTATACACAACAAGCGCTGGTAGGTGGCCATCAGCAGAACCTCTCCAGTGCGCACGAGATGCCGTCAGTAACCATGTTACTACCTGGATGAGAAGCTAACCGTGGGGCACGAGATGTCCTTAGCGATGCTATTCTACATAACAAACGCTGATAGATGCCTGTCAGCACCTCCAGTGCTACCTCTCCAGTGCGCACGAGATGCCGTCAGTAACATTACCTTCATGTTACTAGCTGGATGAGAAGATACCAGTGTGGCAAGTATGTGATGCCCATAGCAATGATACTCTACACAGCTAACGCTAGTATGTGCCCGTCATAACAGGTGAGTCCCATTCCTACGAACTAGGTTAAGAAAATATAAAAAATGTACTTTGATATATTTTAAACTTATGAGTATGAAAGCTGCGAGACAGCCTTGCTCGACCCTGCACATTGTCTGTGCCGTACACTTGCAAAAGCACTATACTTCCCCAGCGGGGAGCTATATCACCCTGCTAACTGGATTGTTACCAGCGAGTACGAGATACTCTTAGCAACATTAATTCTATGTTGCTAGCTGGTACACATTTGTCATAATGTGCACATGCTTAGCATGAGACGCTCATAGCAAACTATCACAACACTAGGTGATCTAGCCCCGCATCGAGGATGATATTATGGTCACCTCACCTTGACAGATTATCTTTTATCAGCTAATGTTACACATCCCTGCAACAAATGCTATGATATTTCTGTTTATAGCTATGCTGCCCAGTTGCCAATAAATCACCATGTACGAGATACTCAGTGCCCTATATAAGCACTAGGTGACTTAATTATCCTGACACAAATTGATAAATAACATCTATTTTGTAAATTATAATAATAAAGCAAAATTGTGTAATTTTTACACACATACATTTAAATACTTTGTTAACATGATTCTGTGATACATTGGCTGATGACAAATGCCTCAGATAACTATGGTAACTCTTAAACTTGATTTGAGATAAAAATTAAATGGACCAAACAAATACAAAGTAATATTCTATGCTTCCCTATTTACTCATAAGGCTATCTATAGGCCTTACTCCCAGATTCCTCTAAACTGAGGGAACAAGGGATTGAGATATTCCAGAGCCAAATTGGACTGGTTACCCCTACCATAGGGAAAGCAATGACTGACCCATGCTAATGAAGAACGTCAAGACAAACACAACCTGTTGACTGATTTGGCTGATGCAACAAAACACCTGCCAATGTTCAATACCAAAAAAAGTTCAAAAGTAATGCCATCTCTAATGGTCATGATTTCTAATTTATTATATTTGGTAAACAAACAGATTCTGGTACAATGACAAACCTGAGTATACAATTTTATAGCCACAAACAATAACAATTAATCAAATAATATTAATACCACAAGACAATCACTCATATGATAATAGAGAAAACTTACCAGTCCTATTGAAAAAATGTAAAACAAGCACAGAAGGAGGTGATTTGCTACAGTAAATAACAAATTAAAACATCACACAACCGAGTCAATAACAGGAATCAATCAATATTGAAAACAAAAATGAATATTTGTGGTGGACCTCAACAACAACCCGGCCTATATCTATACTCCAAAATAACAATTCAACAAGACTGATACTGAAATGCACCAACTGAATGCTGACAAAACAGTTACATGCTGCTACGGCATGGCTGCGGGTACAAAGTTACAATAAACTATTTGATAACTATCAAAATTCAAGGTCAACTTCTCAATACCATTACAGTCAGTAAATACTGAGATGAATTACAAACAACTGACCTACAAAGAATTTATGGAAACATAGATTTTCAAACCCAAACAAAATAGCAAATTCAGTTTCAGTTTGAACCTAAAACTGTTAATTAACCCCTTCTAGGGCAGTGAGAATTCCGCCATATTTTATTGAACGAAAATGACAAATAAAATTCCCAGTAAAAACAATTCTTTTATACTGATACTGACCCGAACATAGTTGGGAAAAGGTTTGGCAGATTGACTGATAACTTGTATACTACTCAATTACTGTTCAATATATCAAAATATAGGTATAGGATTTAACCCCATAGGTACCCCTATCAGTTCCCAATACCAGACACCTAATAATGGGTTAAACATAATTATGTACATGCTCTAATAACTTCCTTAAGTACTAGAACTTACATTCTTCCACTGTAGGTACCTTATAGAGATTATGTATTTACTACATTACCAGTAGTGAATGACACCTACCGAAACAAGCCTACCATGACTAGGTATTTACTTGTCAAAGTATCAAGACTGCCATAAAACATAATACTTACCTATTACTTACCTATAACCTTACCTATAAATACCACTTTGAGTAGGTAAGTATATTTAAATGTTTGGACTTCAAAATTAACCATGGAAACAATGGAACCATGGAACCTGACAAACATAATGTGAATTGTTAAGCTAGATTGTTAAGCTCTGTGTAGGTACCTACTTGAAGCAGGTGCCTTGAAATACCCATACTTACTTATTAGCTCACAAGTTAAATTATTAGTGACTTTAGTGACATTACATAATATCAGACCTGTACTTCCTGAAGGACTGGACAGAGATGGCGATCTTATTCAAAGGATATAAAATTAAAATACCTAATTAAACATTCAATCACTTCACCTACTAGTCTAAATAGGTACTTAGCAGTATACGTCAATGATAATTACAAGCCATCACTAAAGTGAAACTATCAAGGAAAAGGGGGGGGGGCACAAAGTATTGGTGGATGGTAGGTAGGTACGTCCATACAATCAATGTAGGCAATATGAACTAATAAAAAAATTAAAAAAAAAAAAAAAAAAAAAAAAAAAAAAAAAAAAAAACAATTATACAACCCCTCACTTACTAAAACTCATCCTATAGGTAATCTAACTGTGGACATGTGAGGTCAGGGAAAAGAGATTCATACTTTTATGCTAAAGAAGCATGCTTACATGCTTTGCTGCTTTTTTTTCTAAAGAATAATTAATCTACCTTTTTCTTGTTTAGTTCTTGACCTGACAATCTTATTATGCATTATTAGTCAACTAGGAAATTAACTAAATTAGTTAGTCCAAATTTTTCTTTTATCCAGGGAACAACTCATAAAATGGTGCTTACAAAACTTAAAATTGATAAAGTTAATAGCTTCTTCTGCTTACAAAACTTAAAATTGATCAAGTTAAAAGCTTCTTCTGCTTACAAAACTTAAAATTGATAAAGTTAAAAACTTCTTCTGCACTTGACACCCTAGTTTCCAAAATAAGTATCTAACTCGTAAAACAGATAGAGCTGTAAAAATATTGTGAATACAAGGATTTGAATTGCAGGACGCCACTAAGTTCTTGTGGCGCATGACCAAAGTCGGAACTGACGTCGCCACTTTCTTAGATTTATCCGCAATTTACGTGAAAATTCTGTAGGTACCTCTTGACTCTCTGCAATCTTCCAAGTGTGGCGGAGATTGTCTCTTACCTTGACAGCAGTAGTCTTTCCATAGGAAGAAACCTGCTGTCTGAGTGACTAAATACATAATTTTAATGCGCAATTCAACTTAGTCATACAGTATACGCTTATTGTCAACTCACGCACTGCAGTTCACACTGCATCTCAAATAAGACAGTGACTGTTTACATTTACGGAGACAATATACAATTGCTATTCTCAATCATGGAAACATTCTAAACTTACAATTCAATATAACAATTAATATCTTCCTGATCAGATTACAGAAACAGAACAAACCAGAAAAACCTACAAAGAAGTTGGCTGCCGATTTAGCTCTAATGTCAACTCTTTGGACTAATAAAAGAAATACCTACTGAGACTGATTTAAAGTTTTCATCTGTAAGCTGTAGTAAGTGAGAGAGAAATTAATTCTTCAACTCTCACAGTACAACACACAAAGCAGCTCAACCTATAGCTGGCATCAATTGAGAAAACAATGTGGATTAATAAGACTTGCTGTTGATAATGCCTATCTGCTGGTTAACATTAGTTTCTTATCTTTAAATAAGCAATGCTAATGAAGAAAAATAAAAGTACCTATCTACATAAAAAAACTAGAATACTTTTAACCAGATAACTTATTAACTAACTGAATTATTGCAGACAACTCTAAACATCTACTCTGTTTAATCAATTATATTTCAGATCGCCGTGAAGTAAAATTGTGAATCAAACGAGCTTACCTGTTAAGCGAAGTCTTGATTCTAATTTTATGAACGGCGATCTGAAATATAATTACCCACCCGCCACCTAACAGCCCCAAAGCTGCAATAATTAGTCTACTTAAATATTCACTTATCCTTTCAGGAAAACATAGTGAATGTAAGTATATGGAACCACTCTGTACAGAAAACAGAGCTTGTTCCTTATCTCAAGGATCTCTAAAATAAGTGACAGTCATGGTGTTGCCAACAACGAACTGGAACAATTCTATTTAATAAAATATTACATTATTTTATTCTCTAAAAACGCGATGTTATACGGGTGTAATAGAATTACTACTCTGTTTAATCAATTATATTTCAGATCGCCGTTCATAAAATTAGAATCAAGACTTCGCTTAACAGGTAAGCTCGTTTGATTCACAATTATATTATAATGATAAGTGTTTTGATACGAATTTTACTGCATCTCTTTTAGTCTTATGTGAAACATAAAGACGTTTTAATGTATTATTTCTCTTTCATCGTATTATACTCGATTAGGCTCTATTGCGGCTACGGCGACGGAAAATCTGGATCATATGATCATTACGACCAATGGTAGCTTTATTAAACGCCAACGTTCGTGTCAGTTGCCGTCATAAAATGATGTCCGTTTGCCCCGCACGGTCCCCAGTATTTGCATTTTGGGTGTGCTCCAATGCAATGTACTCGCCTCTAGGAGTTTATGTACCGGTTTCTTTTTCAATGTACCTCTGTACTTTTGAAGAAATATGCAAAAAAAGGGGGTCGTGCCAGCCAAACGTTTTCAGCTCGGCCCCCGTGTAACTTGAAAAATATATAGCGTATTAAAAAGTTTCTTAAAACGTTGTAGCTTCATACCTAAACTGCGGAGTGTCCCATCTGTATTAATCTGTGGTATAGGTATAATATTATATTTGTTTAGTCCG